>ML663012.1:8222281-8391310 GCA_007570785.1 Antilocapra americana
CTTCACTGTCTGCGTTGTCCTTCTGAGTGAGTTTGCTTCCCAGAGCGGGTGGCTACAACACATCATCCCTGTGGGTCGGGGACATCCTGGGCCCTGTAGAGTGTTGGGCAGCATCTCTGGTCTCTACCCACTCAAAGTAAACAGCACCCTCTACCCCCCCCCCCCCCCCCCCCCCCCCCCCACCCCGTTGTGACAACCAAAAATGTCCCCAGGCATTGCCAGACCTCCCCTGGAGTGCAGAATCTCCTTCAGGTAAGAACCACTGACTCAGGCAAATGTCTTTAGACATGGTGACAAGATCTTATCTGAGACAAAGCCACAAAGGAACAAACAACAGGATGGGTGACCCCAGGAGGTGATGACAAGGAAAACTGGGAAAGGAGGCAGTGGCTTCCCTGAGGGGCCAGAGAAAGGACCCCAGGAGGGTCAGGAGAAGGGCTGCCTACAAGGATGCCAGCCCCCAACCAGGAGAGGAGCCCACCCAAGATCAGGCTGGGGCTGCATTCCTGGAATTTTTTTTTTTTTTTTGGTCTGCTTTTTATCCCCACCTTTGGCTTTACCACATGGCATGTGGGATCTTAGTTTCCTGACTAGGGATCGAACTTGCATCCCCTGAAGTGGAAGCATAGAGTCTTAACCATCGGACCACCAGGGAAGCTCCACCTCTGAGCTTCTTGTACCCCTGAGACCCTCAGCAAGTCATATGCCCTCTTTAAGTCTCAGTTCCTTCATCTTCAAAGGAGAGGGCCCTCCCAGCTCAAAGATCTCTGGATACTGGAGGCTGATGTCAAAGAATAAAGGTTTTAGACTTTAAGAAAACCAAAGGGCTTTGTCCAGCGTCCTATGGTTGTTAAGTGAAAGAGGCTGGATTGAACCAGATCCTGGCTGCCCCCCACAGCTCACTGCCTCCCCATGAGGTACCATCACTGCGCACAGAAGACCACGGGAAGAACAGGTCAAACCAGAACGGAAGTGCTGAGATGCCTCTGTCGCCAAGTGCTCTTCCTCCACACCTGCAGCCGAGTCGCAGACAGCAGCGATATCTCGCTCTGCTCTCAAGCAGCCACACTTCCAAAAAAAAATGACACAGTATTGACAAAAATAATTTCTTCCAAACCTAAGCCCTCAAAGTATGTTGGAAAGCAAAATCCATCCATCAACAAGTAGGGACTTCCCTGGCAGTAGGCAAGACTCCGTGCTTCCACTGCTTCCACTGCAGGGGCCACGGATTTAATCCCTGGTCCGGGAGTCAAACTCTTGTGTGCTGCAGCCAAAACAAACAAAAAACACAGCGGAGTGGATAACACAGAACACGGGGGCGTCCATACAGTGGAATAGTACTCAGTCATAGAAAGGAGTGAAGCACCGATTCATCCTGCAATGTGGATGACCCTCGAAAACATGATGCTATGGGAGAGAAGAGAGACGCTAAAAGCCACACAGCGCATGAGCCCATCTATAAGAAATGTCCACAACAGGCCAATCCATAGAAACAGAAAGCAGACCAGTGGTTGCTGGGGGCTGGAGGAGGAGAAATGGGGAGTGACTGCTGATGGGGACCGGATTTCATTTTGGTGTACTCAATGCCACCAAATTTTCCACTTGAAAATGACTAATTTTATGTTACGTGAATTTCACCTCAGTAAAAATACACAGGTAAAAAGTAAAAACAGAAGCATAAAACAATCCACCAAGGCAAGTATTTGTCTATCCAAGGTGTGGGGGGTGTGTGGGGGGGTGGAGGGCAAACATTTTTTTTACCCACCTTGGGAAGGGATGATGGAGTTGGGGGCCTCCTGCCTGGGGGCCCTGGGCACAGTCTGGACCAATTTGTCAGCGCTGTGGGGGCCATGCTCTGGCTGGCGGGAGTGCTGGGCTCTGAAAGGGTTTTGTCAGAGCTTTGAAAGGGGGCCAGGTTTTTTTTTTTCCCCCGGAGCCGAGCAGTCTTGAGCCTGTTGTTCTCAGCAATCTCGGGGCCGCGTGTTAGCAGGAAACACAGCCAAGTAGGGCTTCCTGCGAGTCGGAGAGAGGAAGCTCCGTAATGTTCTGGAAGGCCGGGTTAAAAATAACCCCGGTATATAAGGACGGCGGAGGGTCCCCTCTCTCCCTCACTCGCACGCAGGCCGGCTGGACGCCGGGCCGAGCAGGTGGTTTGGGGCCTAATACAGGCCAAATCCTGGTCCCTGGGCCCCTGGGGCTGGGAGAAAACACCAGCCAAGTTCAGAGTCCCGAGGCTGCCCCGCTTCCAGAACTTAGGCAGAGTCAGGGCCACCGTGGGTGTTCCTGTTTTAAATCACTTTTCTCCAGCCGAATATGCAAACTCAAGCCGAGAGGAACTCGGGTGGAGCTGTGATTTCGGTCGGCAGCGATGACCAAAGCGCACACAGGCTGGGGGGCTGACAGCCACGGTTCGAATCCTATCTCTGCCGCCAGCTCTGGATCTCAGTATCCTCATCTGTAAAATGGAACAAACAACGGTTCCTACGCTATTGTAAGCTCTAAATACTTAGCACAAAGGCTCTAGGAAGCTGAATAATCATTACGAATTCTTCCAAGGTGGCTCAGTGGCAAAGAATCCGCCTGCCAATGCAGGAGACGCGGGTGTGATCCCTAGTTGGGAAGATCCCTTAGAGGAGGAAATGGCAACCCACTCCAGTATTCCTTGCCTGGAGAATCCCATGGACAGAGGAGCCTGGAGGGCCACAGTCCATGGGGTCGCAAAGACTGGGACACAACTGACCATGAACCCACCATCATTATTTTCAGAATGTTTACTTCCCTGGGTGTAGCATCCATATAGTATTATATATTTAATCCATGCATCAGTTCGAATTCTGTCCCCCTCCCCCTCTTCACAGGTGTAGCAAGCAGGGATTAGCATCACCTGTTGTCATGGTAACCCAAGACGATGTGGCCAAGTTGTCTCAGGGAGCTTTTTCCAACCTTGCCTTCCACAAGCCTGCTGATGGACACCTCTTTCAATTTCACACTTGGAGGCCTCACTTGCCTTACCCTAGCCCAGTCCTGACAAAAAGGAACAGATTTGAGCCAGGGACTCTGGGCTTCACAGGGCCCAAAGTTCTTTCCGTTCTATGCTTAGAAGTTAAACTTAGGGAGCTCGAAGGGCACAGCCAGGAGATGGATGACCATCACCCTTAGATAGGCAGGTTGTTCGTGCTCGGAGCTGGGGGTGGGGTGGTCTTTTCAGAAGGACCTCTGATGTCATTGCCATCAGAACAGTGAGAACAACAAAGCCCACTACTGCCCGAATTCTGGGACAAACTCAACACCAAGGTTTAGGGCTTCTCATCCTGGGCTGAGCCACATGGATCAGAAAAATAAAAGAAGGCACAAATGATCAATGTCAGGAAGGAGAGAGGGGACCCTGGCACAAGTCCTACATGTATCAAAAGGTTCACCAGGGCACTCTATAAACAACTTGATCCCAGTCAATTCAATGGCTCAGATGACACGGACAAATTCCTTGAAAGACTCAAATTCCCCAAACCTACTCAAGAAGAAATAGATCACCAGGGGACCTCCCTGGTGGTCCAGCAGCTAAGACACCACACTCCCAATGCAGGGGCCCCTGGGTTCGATCCCTGGTCTGAGAACTAGATCCCACATGCCTCAACTAAGAGTTCACACATGGCAACTAAAGATCCGGGGTGTGGCCACTAAGATCCAACTCAGCCAAATAAATAAATATTCTTAAAAAGAAGACAGAGGTCGCCAGGATAGCCTTGTATCTATGGAAGAAACCGATGGGCTGGTGGAGAACTCTCCCGCGTAGAAAGCCAGGTCTGAACAGCGTCACTGGTAAATTTCCCCAAGTGTTTAGGAAAGAAAGAATGCCAGTTCTTACACAGCAGCTTTCATAACACCGGAGAAGGAAGTCTTCCCAACTTACTCTAAATTGGGGAAGGGGGTTGCCTTGGGGTGCCCGGGGGCTTCTCTCTATGCTAGCATTCAGTAGAGCCCTGGGGCTCCCCACACACCCCCAAAGAGATCCTGTTCCCTTCCAGGGGATGTTTTCTTCTGCCTTTAGGGCAGATCCCTGCCAGGCTCAGGGAAATGAAAGAAGCGTTTGCTCTCCAGAAATCCGATCCAGACAGGCCGGTTCCCCTGAAGGCGCCTTTGTACCCCGCGCACTGCCACAATGAATGCCGTCCCTGGCTGTGGCCTACACATGGTGGCTGCCTGGGCTCTGAGGCCCCTTTCAGAAGTCACCGTGGTTCTCCACCAGCTATTTTTAACTGGACTTGTGGGCCAGGGGGATGTAGGAGTAGGGACAGAGGGCATCCGTGAGGCTGGGGGCTGTGGCAGGCCAATCGGGGGCTCCACCAGAGCCATGGGTGTGGATGACGATGAATAGAGGGTACCCCCTCCAGGTCTCGGTTTCTTTTTGCATCTGTCAGGTAAAGGTTTGAATCCCATCAGGGGCTTCAATTCAAAGTAGCTCAAAGGCTGAATTCTATCAACCAATCTCAGGGTCCCTCTTTCACTTTCTCTGTCTCTCTCTCCCCATCTCTCTCTGGCTCTCTCTCTGTCTCTCTCTTTCTCTCTGCCTTTAACTCTCCTTTTCATGGGATGCCCTGCTTTTCTGTTCAGCTCTGCCTGAGCAGGGAACCACTCTCTCTTGCAAGAACAAGATGACCCGATCTGCTACCTTGTTTACTTGAAAGTATTATCCATCGATCAATCCATCAGTGGATGGGTTATCCTAAATCTCCTACCCAGAGCACCCTGTGTATGCTTGTTCCCCGGTCCCCAGTTCTCAGCAGGGTGGACTGACTTTGGTCCTGTTTAAACATTTCAGAATGAGCCGGTGTCCTCTCTGAGATTCTCATTTCTCAAACAGATAATTAGATGTCCAGGCCCCTTGGGGGAGGGGTTTCAAGGCTCGGTCCAGATCCCCTGGGGTATGGTGAACTCTGCAGAGATTGGGTTCAACACCGCACCAGCCCACGTATAGCACCACCTTCTGCTCATGCCGACCCTCAGGGGGAGGGACAGGTTCAGAGGGGAAACTGAGGCTCAGGGGGGTGAAGCCCTTCCCCTAGCCCAACAAAGCCAGCTAGCTGGTTCCAGGAACCCAGCTCTTAACCAAAGCATTTTCTGATTATGGGGATCCCAGCCTTTTTCTGATCCTCCGTCAGCCCCTATATGCTGGGCCTGCCAGGGGCTGTCAGAGGAGTAGCCCTTTGCTCTCCCCATTACAATGTCCTGTGATGGCTTTCCTGGGCCCACCCCCAGGGTGACTTGAGCACCCTTGGCCTGCAAATGGTATTTCCCTGGAAGGACCTGCAGGGCTTGAGGTCCCACAGGCAATCCCAGCTGCTCATGCTGAGTCCCTGGGCAAGTTCCCTGACCTCAAGGGCCTCAGTTACCACTTGTACTTAAGGGGGCAGCACACTAGTGGTCCTGCTTCCCAGCATTCAGTGGAGCCTGGTATCTATATCCGGCACGGCTCCTGACAGCAATTAACCAACCAGAGTGGGCGTGTGCCTGCATGGATGCTCTGTCACTCAGTCACGTCTGACTCTTCTCAACCCTGTGGACAGTAGCCCGCCAGGCTCCTCTGCCCATGGGATTTCCCAGGCAAAAATACTAGTGTGGGTTGCCATGTCCTCCTCCAGGGGATCTTCCTGACCTGGGGAATTGAACCCGTGTCTCCTGTCTTGCAGGTGGTTTCTTTACCCACTGAGGCCCCTGGGAAGCCCATAAAGAGGGTTCCTGCTCACAACTTTTCCAGGAGTCTGGCCACAGGCCTGATGATGGCCCAAATTTCCTCTTAGCCCCTCCCTAAAGTTTTTAAAAGTTGTGGTCAAATAAACACAATATAAAATTTACCATTTTCAAGTGTGTGTTTCAGTGGCATTTATTACCTTTATAGTGTTGGGCAATCAGCGTCTTTATCTAGTTCCTAAACATTTCCTTCACCCCCAAAAGGATAGCCCATCTCATTAGCAATCACTTCCCATGGCCCCTCCCCCAGCCCCTGGCAACCACCAAATCTATTTCCTGTCTCTGTGGATTTGCCTATTCTGGATCTTTCGTATAAATGGAATCACATATAAACTTCTGTGTCTGGGCTTCCTTCACTCAGCATATGTTTGTGAGGTTTATCCACATCAGAGCATGAATCAGTGCTTCATTCCTTTTTATGGCTGAGTAATATTCCTTTGTATGAGTGGATCACATCGTATTTATCCATTCATCCCCTGATGGACATTGGGGTTGTTTCTACCTTTTCCTTTTCTCTTTTCGCCACAACTCATAGCCAGTAGGATCTTAGCTCCCCAAACAGGGACTGAACTGAGCCCCCTGCAGTGGGAGCTTGAAGCCCTGACCACTGGACCACCAGGAAATTCCTTTATTTCTACATTTTGGCGATTGGGACTAGTGCTACCGTGGCCATGTGTGTGTGCAAAAACTCCTGAAAACACTTGTTTTCAGTTTGGTGGGGGTTGGGGGGGGTAGATCCTCAGGAGTGGAATAGCTACGTCATGTTGTAATGCCACATTTAATTATTGGAGGAGCTCTGCCCTGGCAGGATTACACCTGAATTCTGCATGCCTGTTTGGACACAGCTGCAGCTGCCAATACCAGGAAGACCTTCACTCTACACCAGCACCCCTCAGCCCTCAGCTTCCTCGTCTGTTCACTGGCCATGCTGACAACGTAAGGAGATGACCTTGGTGGCCTGGCACCTGCTACCACCTCAGGCTAGGGTGTGTGGCCCCTGCCCCCATCTCCTCCCCTGCAGTGTCCCATGACAAGACACAGGACACCCAGTTACATCTGAATTTCGATAACCACTGGGTGACTTTTCAGCATATCTCATTCCATGCAAAATTTAGGATAGACTTCCATTTTAAAACCTTTGTTTAGGACTTCCCTAGTGGACCAGCAGTTAAGACTCCACACTTCCAATGCAGGGGGTGAGGGTTCAATCTCTGCTCAGGGAGCCGAGATCCCACATGCCGTGTGGTGACGGCGGGGAGGGAGGGGAAATTGTTGTTTACCTGAAATCCTGTCAGTTGTGGCCAAAAGGAAAAGGGAAAAGGTAGAAACAACCCCAATGTCCATCAGGGGATGAACGGATAAATACAATGTGATCCATCCATACAAAGGAATATTACTCAGTCATAAAAAGGAATGAAGCATTGATTCATGTTCTGATGTGGATAAACCTCAAAAACATGCTGAGTGAAGGAAGCCCAGACATAAAATTTATATGTGATTCCATTTACACAAAAGATCCAGAATAGGCAAATTCACAGAGACAGGAAGTAGTTTAATTTGGTATCCTGCCTTTTATATTCTTGGTCTGACAACTGGATTTTGTTACAGCTTGTTTCCTTTTTTAAAAATGTATTTTTTTTTTACTTGGAGGATCCCTGCTTTACAATATTGTGCTGTTTTCTGCTAAACATCAACATGAACCAACCTAGGTATACATATATTCCTTTCCTCTTGAACCTCCTCACAACCAGGCAGAAAGCACACGAAAATAGACATCATAGCCAGACAGAAATCAAAGGCGGTTCTGGTCATTTGGGGCCCCAAATACCTGATCCACCTGGCTCATCTCCAGCTGGGGCCCAAGCCGCCAAGATGGCTCCAACCCTCTACTGGTTCCTCGAGAAAGGTCTGGTGACAACTTGTTAAAACCCTGGGAAAGTGTTGAAGGCCCACTTCGGTCAGATGACCAATGATCTAAATTTGTCCTCAAACCCCAGGCTGCCGGAAGGCCGGTGAGCAAAGGGGTGAGCATTCAGGGTAGCCCCTTGGAAAGACACCTCAGTGGGCCTGCCTCCCGGGGCTCGAGGTCTGATTCACGCTTCCTTGCATTCAAACAGAGCCCCTCAGGACCGGAAGCATCTCTGTGAGGGGTAGAGCGGCCTGAACCGGCGACTCGTCTCCTCCTCGATTTTTCCCAGAACTGGCCTGAGGCCTGGCGGATGCCGGACAGAGTGACTTAGGGAATCTCTGCAATCACTCAGGGAACGTGAAAGCCACCTTCTCCAGCGCCAGCTGATACATCACAGACAGGAAGTCCAGAGCCCTGGTACTTTTAGGACTTCACAGAAATGTAATCTCTTTCTTTTTTAAAAAAATTTTTTAAGATTTTTTTTTTTTAATGTGGGCCATTTTTTTTTTTTTAAGTCTTAATTGAATTTGTCATGACACTGCTTCTGCTTTATGGTTCAGTTTTTTTTGGCCTCAGGGAATGCGGGATCTTTGCTCCCCGAACAGGGATCAAACCTGCACCTCTGCATTGGAAGGGTTAAGTCCTAACCACTGGGACTGCCAGGGAAGTCCCTTGATATCTTTTAAAATCAGAAGAAAAAAAAAATGTAGGGCAGAGGAAAAGAAAAGTTTTATTTTTTCTTCAGAGGGTGAAAATGAAATTTTTAGATTCTAAAACCTAAAAAAAATTTTTAAGTGGAGGAAGTATGTCCCATTTCCTGTGAAATTTGGTATATATTTATGCTAAAAATGTGCTATTTGAATCTCCATTTAACTGGGTACCTCACGTTTTATCTGATGAGGTTTAATTTGTGACGTGACATTTCTGTGATGTTCTCATCATTTGGTAACACTTAGACCTCTTGGCCAAGCAGAAAACTAATGAAAAAGGATATATGCCTCAGACCCCCTAAAGACATTCTTTTTCTTTTTCTTAAAAATAAACAGGTAACTTTCTTTTTTAAAAAAATTCATTTGGCTGCGTTGGGTCTCAGTTGCCGCACATGGGATCTATAGCTAGGGCATGCAGGATTTAGTTCCCTGACCAGGGATTGAATCCGGGCCTCCTGCATTGGGAACTCGGACTCTTAGTCACTGGACCACCAGGAAATCCCTCCCAGAGGTCATATTTCAGCCCTGAGCTTTTCTCACAAAGATCAAGGTGGCCTCATTACATGTTTGCACTACAAACACAGGAAAAAGCCTCTTCTCCCGGACATGTCAGTATTTGGTGGAGTGTGGGGAGAGACTCCGGACCACGTATCTAGCAAGTATCAGGAGATAAACCCATTTCTCAGATATCGAAACTGAGGACTGGAAAAGAGAAGTAACTTGATCCAAGCTCTAGGCCATGGTTCTCTAAGAAACCTCTTTGGAGGAGTGGTCTTGTATTTTGTTGTTGTTAATACTTACTTATTTAGCTGCCCCAGGTCTTAGTTTCAGCTCATAGGATCTTTAGTTGCAGCTTGTGAGATGTAGGTCCCTGACCAGGGGAGTTGGGGAACTCAGAGGGGAAGTCACTGCTTTTGCAGCTTTTTGATGTCCTGGGGCCCTGTGTGATGAAAGCTGGAACTATTCACGGTAGACATATGCCAGCAACTTACCTTCAGTTTCAGGGGGTCCATGGAGGCATGTTTATACAGGGAAACAAGTCTGGGTCAGGATCAGAGACTTCAGACTCAGACAGTGGAACTCCTGGCTCAACGGAGCATCAGCGGTGCCTCTGATTCCTAGCCCCCACTCCAGAAAAACTAATGGCTCTCTGAGTCCTGAGGCCCAATGGGGGCTCCACACGGGCACTGGCACATAGTAGGTCTTCAGTATTAGTAGGTCCCTCAATCCTCAAACACACACACACACACACAGCATTGGGCTGGCCATTTTAAACTCAAGCCTTCATATCTACTCTTGGGAATAAAAAAAAAAAAAAGGAAAACTCTTACTACACATATTTTCAAAAAAATCTGCCCTTGCGGTGGAAAAGTTTTTACATCTGAAGAAAACCCTGATTGTTAGACTCAGGTCTGCAATAAACCGTGGCTATTTTTAAGCGCCTGGGGACATATGCTCACAACCCCGGGAAAAGAAGCAGCCGTTTGTCCTCCCCAGCACGTCCGGAGTGGCCGGAGTGATGTGGTGTGGAGGGTGAGGGGCACGAACTGTCAGCCTGCCAAGAGCACAAGAGCCTCCTAGAGTAGTCTGGAACATTCTTCCCCAGGTCGTTAGAAATCCTACAATCGGGACCGTGCCTCCAAGTTCCAATTATGCCAGCAGTTGTTTTCCATTTCATTTTTCCTCTTTTTTTTTTTTTTGCTTTCTCAAATCACATTTGTTTTTCCACAATCGAAAGCACTCCACACACATCTTGGCCTGGCCTCCAGACACGCTGTTCTGACCAAGACGTGTAAACAACCTCTTCCCCATCCCCCCTCCTGCAGCTGGGTGTTTGGGTGACACTGGAAAATCTGGAGGGAAAGGGAAAAAAAGGTGCTGGGAGGAGGGGGTGGGAGTTTTCCAAAAATCAGCTCAGGACTTACGTAACACAGAGTTTATGCAACCGGCCCCTGGACACACATCCGCAGCGCAGAGCTCCGCTGGCAGCAGGCGGACAGGCAGAAGGGAAAGTGACGCCTTGGCTGCGATCTCTGACTCCTCCACCGGAGTGATAAGGGGAATGTGGATGCGGCTGGGAGGCCAAGCACATATTTGAAATATGTTGGCAAGGCCCAGCGCTTGTAAACCATCACAAATCTTCCGAGGGAAGGAAAGGAATCTTCCTCTAAGAGCCACTGGCAGCTGGGATCCAGTGCATCTGCGGGTCGCCCACAGGGAGCCGGGGTTCTTAAGTCACTTTCTATCAGCGTCTCCCTTTGAATATATATATATATATATATATATATATATATTTTTAATTTCGACATGCGGAATCTTTAGTTTCAGCATGTGAGCTCTTAGCTGGGATCTAGTTCCCTGACCCGGGATTGAACCGGGGCCCCTTACATTGACACTGCGGAGTCTTAGCCACTGGACCACGAAGGAATTCCGTTAGCAGCGTCTCCATATTGCTCATACTGCCCTTGGGAGTTCCCAACGGCTTTCCCATTTTACAGAAAAGGAAAGCCGAGGCACAAGAGAGGGGAGGTGACTTAGCCCAGCAAAGTCACACTTGGCTGAAGCAGGAAGCCCTGGAACCCAAAGTTAGATTTGTCCCAAGCCACATTCAGTGTTTTTCAATGTTTTCCTGATTGACCACTCCCGTGGGCATAGAAGCTGGTGACTGTCAGAATAAGCACCTGTGTGTGTGTGTGTGTGTGTGTGTGTGTGTGTTAGCCGCTCCATCATCTCTGACTCTGCGGCCCCGTGGACTGTAGCCCACCAGGCTTCTATCCATAGGACTCTCCAGGCAAGAACACTGGAGTGGGTTGCCATTTCCTCCTCCAGGGGCTCTTCCTGACCCAGAGATCGAGCCCGGGTCTCCTGCCTTGCAGGCAGATTCTTTACTGTCTGAGCCACCAGGGAAGGCCATCAGGACCTGAGAGGCCATGACCAGAGTTCTCCAGCTCAGATGTGGTGGGGATGTCTTATTTCACAAAATTCAACCCGAGCATTATTTGGGGATACTCTCAAATCTTGCCCAAGGTTCATGTTCAGGATTTTCTTTGTGCAGACTCTGTGGGCCATTCTCCTTAAGGAGCTTCATTCTCCTCTTGGGGTGGTTGTTGTCCTTTCGCAAGCAATAGATTGGTCCAGCCACTTCGGAAAAGTGTTTGTCAGTATCTCCTAAAGTTACAATCCTGTAATCCTGCTCCTAGATGCTGCTGCTGCTGCTAAGTCACTTCAGTCGTGTCCGACTCTGTGCGACCCCAGAGACGGCAGCCCACCCGGCTCCCCCGTCCCTGGGATTCTCTAGGCAAGAACACTGGAGTGGGTTGCCATTTCCTTCTCCAATGAGTGAAAGTCAAAAGTGAAAGTGAAGTTGCTCAGTCGTGTCTGACTCGTAGCTACCCCATGGACTGTAGCCTACCAGTCCATGGGGTTTTCCCTACCTCTGTCCGTGGGGTTTTCCAGGCAAGAGTACTGGAGTGGGGTGCCATTGCCTTCTCCATGCTCCTAGATGTGTACTCCTAGATATGTACCCCTAAAGAAATAAATCCATATGTCTGCACGAAGAAATATAGCCACAGTATTCACAGTGAAGAAAGAAGGAAGGGAGGGAGAGAGAGAGGGAGGAAGGAAGGAAGGGAAGAAAGAACCCAAATGTCATCAGTGAATGAACTATAGTATATTCATTTAATGCAAGGAGCTCAAACCAGTCAGTCCTTAAGGAAATCAACCCTGAATATTCATTGGAAAGACCGGTGCTAAAGCTGAAGCTCCAATACTTGGGCGACCTGATGCGAAGCTCTGACTCATTGGAAAAACCCTAATGCTAGGAAAGAAAGGTTGAAGGGAAAAGGAGCAGGGGGCGGCAGAGGATGAAATGGTTTAGCATCACAGACCCAATGGACATGAACTTGAGCAAACTCGGAGACGGTGAAGGACAGAAGAGCCTGGAGTGCTGCAGACCAGGAGTTGCAAAGAACGGTACACAACTTAGTGACTGAATAACAACGACAATACACCAATTGTTATTGGTGGGTAGGCTGAGGTGGGGGAGTTCTACTACATACAGAACGTGGGATCCGCTGAACACCAAACTGAGCAAAGAGACCAGACATGAAAGAGGGCATAATGGTGATTCCACAGTGAATTCCGTCAGTGAAATCAACAGCTGGCAAAACTCATCTCTGGGGACAGAGGTTGGAGGCATGGTTTCCCTCACTGGCAGAGGGAGCCTTGGGGACACTGGATGTTCCCACGTTTTGGTGTGGGTGATGGTCACGTCAGTGAAATCCACTGGGCATGCCCTTCAGGTTAGCGCTCTAGGCTGTGTGCAAGTTTTACCCTCCTTTGAAAAAAAATTGAGCAGGTATTTATTGAGCACCTAGTGTAAGCACTAAGGGGCAGCAGTGACTTAGCCTTCAGCAGAAACTTCCACCCCTGGATTGGAGCTGGTGCTCAGAGTCCCGCCAGCCCCATAACCCAGGGAACCTTGCTCTAATGGTGTTAACTCTGGAGGGATTTCCCAGAGGAAGGATAAGGCTTCGTCTTACAGGCTGTGGAAGGGTGGTGGTGAAAGGAGCTGGGCTCACAGGGGCCACCTCCTTGCCCACGAGGAGCTGTCATTGATGATGGTGGCCACTGTAGGTGAGTGCTCTCCATTTACCACGTGCTTTACAGCCATAGACTCATGATCCATACCTCCCCTGCCCCAAGCCCCACATGGAAACAGCCTCAGTGACGTGCCCAAGGACCCCAAACTGGACCCAAACATGAAACAGGGATCCCTGAAGGAGTGGATGATCCACGTGGAACCCCTTAGGCCAGCCCCCTCCAACCTGCCAGGGTCCCTACTGCCCAGCGGTTTCCCTGGTGACTCAAGCAGGTGTGTCTGGGAGCCACACACGTGCACACACGCAGCCTCCGCTATGGTCTCCACCTTTGGTACACAGCCTCCAGGTGCCCGGGACACCGTGAGTCATGGGGACTCAGCCCTCTGAATGTCTGCAAAAGGTCCTTCATCGCAACAAATCAATAACCTCGGTAAGAGGTCTGGCCGTCAGCCTGTCAGTCCTTTGAAAACCTTTCCGAGGGGTCCCCTTGGACCCAATAGGGACAAAACCCAATGGCCGGTCACATCCAAAAGGTCTCAAAAGTGAACAGATGCTTCCTCTGCGCGTGGGGACAGGGGACTTGCAACATGAATGCGGTCCCTCCATTCCTGCCTGTGGTGTCCTGTCATCCAGGGCTTTGACACTCACAGCCCAGCGGACAACGGACTGTCACCATCTCAGTGTACGTTGTCTTTACTTGGAAGGATGGGGCACTGCGTTTCTGATGAGGGACTCCCCACTTCCAATTCCACCCCCCAGCCTCCAGAGCAATCCTTTCTAACTGCCTGCAGGCGATGGAAGGTGGTGGGGCTCGGTAGGAGGGACTCAGACTCCCAAGATTCCTATCTGGTGTAATACATTACTTATGGGTGGGACCAGTGATTATCTGGGATATTGCTCCCTTAATTAGGTTATATTATAGGGCCAAAGTGTAGGGATTTTTGCAGATGCAGTTAAGGTTCCAAATAATTTCATTTCTGAGTCCGTCTAAGGGGGGTGGGCCTGGCCTAATCAGGTGAGGGCCTGATGGTTACATTTCCGGTTATGTCTTTCTTTCTTAACCACAGTTTTCTTAATCAAAAAAATTTTTTTTAACTAAGTTGGATAGTAGAAGCAACCCAGGTGTCATCAGTGGATAAATGGATAAACAAAATATGGTCTATCTGTACAACACAATATTAACCATAAAAGATATGAAATTCTGACCCATGTGACATGAATGTACCTTGAGAATATGACTGTGTGTGAAATAAGCCAGGTGCAAAAGGACAAATGCAGTATGATTCCACTTACCTGAGGTCGCTAGGGTAGTCAGATTCATAGACAGGACGTAGAATGGTAGTTCCCAGGGCTGGGGGAGGAGAGAATGGGGAGGTAGTGTTTAATAAAGGTAGAGTTTCAGTTGGGGGAAATGAAAAAGTTCTGGAGTTGAATGCTGGTGATGGTTGCACGATAATGTAAATGTACTAATACCATTGAACTGTACACTTAAAGAGGGCTGTACCCAGTATTCTTTAATAACCTGATAACCTATAAGCGAAAAGAATATTAAAAGGAATATATATATATATATACATACACACACACATATGGACAGAGGAGACTGTTGGACTATGGCCCAGAGGGCTGCAAAGAGTTGGATATGACTGAAGAGAGTTAGCACACGTGTGTGTGTGCGTGTGTGTGTATGTGTGCATACGAATCACTTTTCTGTATACCTCAAACTAACACAGCATTGTAAATCAACTATACTTCAACTTTTAAAAATCAAACAAAGCATAAAACGGAAGCTAATTTCTGTTATGTATACTTTATCACAATTTTATAAAAACAGTTTGACAATCCAAAATTAAACTAAGTATTTGAAGGACAATTCTTTTAGAGAAGAAGGTCTAGCAGTCAGAAATTGGAAGCAGCAGAGAACTGCAACGCCACGGGCCTTGAGGAAGCTTGTGGCCAAGTTGTCAGGAGGGAGAACTGGCAGCCCGTAGGAGCCGAGGACCTCAGTCCTACACCCACAGGAACTGGATTCCGCCAGCATCCAGGGAGGAGGGCCCCAAGTCTCAGGTGAGGCTCCCCCACCTGGACCTTTGTTGGCAAAGTGATGTCTCTGCTGTTTTACACGACTGCAGCTTTGTGGGACCCCGAGTAGAGGACCAGCTATGCCATGCTGGGCTCCTGACTTCTAAACTGGGAGATAGTACAGACTGTCTCCATCAGCACAGGCTGCTGCTAACAGAATACCATAGACTTGGTGGCTTGTAAACAGTAGATTTAAAAAAAAAAATTTTTTTTTTCATTTATTTGTCTGAGCCAGGTCTTAGCCACAGCATCTGGGCTCTTTAGTTTCAGCATGTAGGATCTTTAGTTGAATGTGGCCTGTGGGCTCGTAGCTGGAGCACACGGGATCTAGTTCTCTGCAGGGATTAAACCCGGCCCCCAGCACGTGGAGGGCCAAGTCTTAATCACTGGAGCACCAGGGAAGTCCCTAAACAACAGACTTTTCCCTCTCACAGTTCTGAAGGCTAGTAGTCTGAGATCAAGGTTCCAGCATGGTCGGGTTCCGGCAGAAGCCTGATTCCCAGCTGCAGACAATATATATTGATATATACACTGATACGATATATATGGTATCCTCACAGTGACAGATTTTATCTTCTTGGGCTCCAAAATCACTGCGAACAATGACAGCAGCTGCGAAATTAAAAGACACTTGCTCCTTGGAAGAAAAGCTAAGACAAAACTAGACAACATTAAAAGTAGAGACATCACTTTGCCAACAAAGGTCCAGATAGTGAAAGCTATGGTTTTTCCAGTAGTCAAGTACAGATGTGAGAGTTGGACCGTAAAGAAGGTTGAGTGTCGAAGAACTGATGCTTTCGAATTGTGGTGCTGGAAAAGACTCTTGAGAGTCCCTTGGACAGCAAGGAGATCAAACCAGTCAATCTTAAAGGAAATCAACCCTGAATACACATTGGAAGGACGATGCTGAAGGTGAAGCTCAAATACTTTGGCCACGTGATGCGATGAGCTGACTCATTGGCAAGACCCTGATCCTGGGAAAGATTGAAGGCGGGAGAAGAAGGGGACAACAGAGGATGAGATGGTTGGATGGCATCACCGACTCAATGGACATGAATTTGAGCAAGCTCTGGGAGACAGTAAGTGACAAGGAATCCTGGCGTACTGCAGTCCATGGGGTCACAAAGAGTTGGACATGACCTAGCAACTGAACAACACTTGGCAGAAGGGGTGAGCAAGCTCTCTGGGGTCTCATCCCACTCATGATGACTCCACCCTCATGACTTAATCACCTCCCAAAGGCCCCACCTCTGTGAGTTAGGATATCAACATGTGAATTTTGAGGGGACATAAACATTCAGTCCATAAAAAAATAGGTTGTTCTGTTTTCACCCACTATAAAAAAGGAGAAAGTCCTTTTGGGGACAGGTGGGTCCATGCAACCCCCAGGACACAGCCCTGATAGATGCTCGCCTTGGGTGACTGGGAAGAACAGGCAAAGGGACAGGGTTTGGGAGGCCAGCCAGGCTGGTCCAGCCTCCAGCATGAGCAGCACTGGGGGACTGTTACCGGTAGTAACACCCCAAGGCAGCAGGGGTGAGGGAGGGGCAGGCAGTGTATCCTAGGGAGGGCAGTGTAGCCCTCAGCAGAAAACAAAGCCACCGCAGCCTCCTGGCAGGAGGGACTCCAGAGGACCAATTCCCTAGTCAGTTTCCTCCTGCCCTCAGTGTCCCTCGGGGGCCTCCCACTGGGCCAGACTCTACAAGGAGCCATTGATGTGTTAAAGGCCAGCCTCCCAGCCCAGGGCAGGATGAAAAAACAGAGGGTGGAACCGGCATAGGCCCCGATGTCAACCTTCCTGGCTCAACACAGGAGGCAACTGGCCCCAGAGCCCTACCCCACCCCCAGCCCTGACCCCAACTCCTTGGCCTCCTCTCTCACACTCTTCTCAGGTACTGGACAACCCAACCAGACAGAAAACCTGGAACACCATTCCTGATCATGCCAGCTCATGAGTCGGAGTGATGTACACACTGATCCTTCTTAGCCTAAAAGTTGGCCACGTTTTTCTATAGAGCCTGACATAAACATTTTTACCTTTCTCAGTCATACATTCTCTCGAAATGACTCAGTTCTGCTGTTATAGTGAAAAGCAGACATAGGCAACATGTAAACGAGTGAGCGTGGATGTGTTCCCATAAAATTTTATTTGCAGGCTTCCCTGCGGCTCCAGTGGTTAAGAATCCACCTGCCAATGCAGGGGACATGGGTTTGACCCCTGGTACGGGAAGTTTTCACATGCCCTGGGTCACCTAAGCCTATGCGCCGTAAGTAACTACTGAGCCTGTGCTCTAGAGCCTGGGAGCCACAGCTACTGAAGCCCTTGCACCCTAGAGCCTGTGCTCTGCAACGAGAGAAGCCGCAGCAATGAGAAGCCCGTGCACCGTGATTTAAGGGTAGCCCCCACTTGCTGCAGCTAGAGAAAGCCTGCTCGCAGCAACGAAGATCCTAGCGCATGCCAAAAATACATAAAAACTTTATTTGTAAAAATAGGCAGCTGAGCCATGGGCCATTGTGCAAGACCCTTATTAAAGTGAAAGTGTTAGTCGCTCAGTCATGCCTGACTCTGCAGACCCCATGGACTGCAGCCTGCCAGGCTACTCTGTCCATGGGATTCTCCAAGCAAGAGTACTGGAGTGGGTTGCCATGCCCTTCTCCAGGGGATCTTCCCAACTCAGGGATCGAATCTTGGTCCATCTGCTCTGCAGATGGATTCTTTACTGTCTGAGCCACAAGTGAAGCTCTGTCTAACCCACTTCTTCCAGGAAGTCTTCTTGGATACCACTCCTGGCCTGGTGAAGAGACATATGCTCCCGCTGTTCCAAGAGTCCCCACAAATTCTTCCAGGCCCTGGGGACCCCTCCCCTCCCCCCACCCTCCACAATACTTAGGACAGAGTCTGCACAGAGCAGATGCTTTAAAGTGGAGGCAAATCAACTTCACTAGGTTGCCTCCTGCTCCCCCACCAAAACAAAAAACAGGAAAATAACAAGTGTTAGAGTGGAAAAATTGGAACCTTTGTGCACTGCTGGTGGGAATGTGAAATGCCATAGCCGCCATGGAAATAGCTTTGCCGGTTCCTTGAAAGGTTAAACTTAGAATTACCACATGACCCAGCAACTCTACTCCGAAGTGTAGACCCCCAAAATTGGAAACAGGTATTCAAACAAATATTCGTACACACGTGTTCGGAACAGCACTACTCACAATAGCCAAGAAATATATATATCCATCAACTGATGAAGAGATTAAAAAACTGTTCATCTACACAATGGAATATTATCCTGCCTTAAAAAGGAATGAAACTCTGATTCATGTGCTAATATAGGTGAACCTTGAAAACTATAAAGTGAAATAAATCGGCTGGAAATCTTCAGAACTTTGAGAAACAAATTCCTGCTGTTTCTAAGTCACCCAGTCTATGGTAGTTTGTTATAACAGGACTAAAACAGGTTAATTTTTGGTGTTGTTTAGTCATTAAGTCATGTCTGACTGTGAAACCCCATGAACTTTAGCCTGCCAGGCTTCTCTGTCCATGGGATTTCCCAGGCAAGGATACTGGAGCGGATTGCCATTTTCCTTCTCCAGAGGACCTTCCAGACCAGGGATCAAGCCCGAGTCTCCTGAATTGACAGGCAGATTCTTTGCCACTAAGCCACCAGGGAAGCCCAGGTTAATTCTATGTGATAGGAATTTCATCTCAATTTTTTTTTTTAAGTTAAAGACAAAAATGAATACCCAGAACCAGAAGGTGCATATCTGAAGTTCTGCTTCCCTCCCCCTTTCTCCATCTCCAGGAGTCTCGGCCCAGCACCACCCTCCACCCTACACGGCTGACTCAGCCTGTCTCCTGCAAACAGCCCGGGTCTCCCCAGGAGGGTGCAAGGCTATCTTGGGTCCTATACCCCTTCACACCCAGGGTGCTGTGAGCAAACACAGGGCCGAGCCTAATTGCCATGGCTTGAGCCAATATTTTCTCAGATGGGTGCTGTCCCTGGGCTGTGCCACAGGTACGACATTGCTGTGAGTCAGGGCTTGGCCGAACTCCCAGCACAGCAGCATATGAGTCAGGCCAGGAGAGCTGACGGCCTCTCTGGTTTTTCTTGCTCTTCACATACTCACATGTGACAGGCTTTCTGCGATTCCTCAGTCATTGTTTGGTGTAAACAGTACTGATCGCTGAGTACAAGGCTCCCCTGAGTCAGGGGAGCTTAGACTTTTATTACATTGCAAATGTCTTCCAAGCTGGCTGCTGACGGTGACGATGGATGGAGGGAGATTTCCTTCCCAGAGCTGGGAAGCAGGCCCACCGCCCAGCTGGGCTCCAGGGTTTGTTGGAAAACGCAGATCACAGCTGAGCAGCAGCCTTGCCTCCTGTGCTTACATAGAGGGTCTCTGCTCCCTTGGGGAAAGCTTGGAGACAATTTTGGTTGTCACGACTAGAGGATGCTATTGGCATCTGGTCGGTGGGGACCGGAGATGCTGCTCAACACCCTGTGGTGCGCAGGACAGTCCCATCTGGCCCCAAATGTCAGCAGCACCGAGGCTGGAAAATCCTGCTTGCAGGCCCCGTGACCCAGTTCTCACGATGGCCTGCCCCCACCCCCAACCTTTAAAGAGCATATCCTAGGTCTTGCCTGGTGGTCCACTGGTTCGGGGACACCAATGCAGTGGACACCAGTTCAATCCCCAGTCCAGGAAGATCCCACATGCTGCGAAGCAACTTAAGTCCATGTGCCACAACTATTCAGTCTGAGTGCCCTCAAACCAGTGCCCTGCAACAAGAGAAGCCACCACCATGAGAAGCCCGTACACTACAACAAAGAGTAAGCTGCCACAACTAGAGAAAGCCCACACAAAGCAACAAAGAGCAGGCACAGCCAAAAATAATTAACTGAAATGTGTGGGCATGAGTGCACTGTCGCTGAGTCGTGTCCTCCTCTTTGCGACCCCAATGACAATAACCCACCAGGCACCTCTGTCCATGGGATCTCCCAGACAAGAATACTGGAGTGGGTTGCCATTTCCTCCTCCGGGGGATCTTCCCGACCCAGGGATCGAACCCGCGTCTCCTGTGTCTCCTGCATTGGAGGTGGATTCTTTACCACTGAGCCAAATAAATTGATTAAATAAAAAAAAGAACATATTCTAGGGAAGAGGCAACTTAACTACTAAGGTTTCTTGCCATAGGGAGCAGATTTGGGGGGAGCAAGCAAACCCAAGCTGCTGTGCGATCTTCAAGAGGTACTTCAGCCTCTTTGAGCCTCCATTCTCCTCGGGAGAATTTGGGTAACACCACGGAGCTGCTGTGCAGATGAAATCAACTCCGAGAGTTAAAATGGCTGAGCCCAAGTTCTTCAGGCTATTAAATCAGAGGAACACGCTTCAGGCACACTTCTCAAAAATGGCTGCCTCTCTTACCGCTTCAAGAAGCTGCAAAGTAAGCAGCCTCGGGAAACTGGGAAGAAGATAAGAGGACGTTTCAGAATTCCAGGCTCTGCATTTGGAGAAGTTCTACATCCCACTTTCTCCCATTAAAATCTGTCTCCTGGGACGTCCCTGGTGATCCAGTGGTTAAGAATCCATCTGTCAATGCAGGGGACATGGCTTCGAGCCCCTGGTCCAATAAGACTCCATATGCTGCTGGGTAACTAAGCCCAGGGTCCACAACTACTAAACCTGTCTGCTTCAACTCTTGAGCCTATGTACCCGGAGCTCACGCTCAGCAACAGGAGAAGCCACTGCGAAGAGAAGCCCTCGCTCCTTAACGAAAAGTAGCCACTGCTTGCCGCAACTAGAGAATACCCATGCACAGCAATGAAGACCCAGTGCAACCAAAGATAATTCATTTTTAAAACTCTGTCTCCCAGCAGCTCGAAGTGGGTTCATCCCAGGGCCTGGCCCAGTGCCTGATGCGTCCTGTTGCTGTCTTCTGCTTTCAAGGAACCAAAGCTCCATCTGGTTCCTGAAGATGTTTAGGGAGAATGCTCATGGTGCCCCCAAGCATGAAGCGCAGTGTTCACATCACACTAACACATCATGACGACATCAGAGGCCCCTGGGATGGTGTCGCATGGAGGACCCCTCACCTCAGTGGTCCTCTCCCCAAATCCCCCCATCTAGTCACAAGAAAACAGCAGACAGATGGGGGAGCATTCTGTGGTCCTGGGGAATAGTCAACCGGCACTCTGCAGGACAGTGAAGGTGATGGAAAAACCAAACCCGAGAAACTGTCACAGACCAGAGGGGACTGGGGCGATGTGATGACTAAACGCTGGACAGGACCCAAAACTGAAAAAGGACCCTCAGGGATGGTGCAGGGGCATCGGATAAAGTCTGGAGTGTAGCATCAATAGTTTTGCCCAGTGTTAACACACCATGGTCTCGTGAGATGTTAACTTTCAGGAAACTGGGTCGAGACTTGGGAACTCTGCGTGTGATCTTCGCAGTTTTTCTGCAGTTAGATTTGTCACTCCAAAAGTCAAAGGTTATTTGTAGGGGTTTCCCTGGTGGTCCAGGGGTTAATTTTATCTATTTACTTATTTGTCTTTGGCTGTGCTGGGTCTTCACTGCCGCCTGGGGTTTCTCCATTCGCACGGAGCGGGGCTGCTCCTCATCACAGCGTGTGGGCTTCTCTTTGAAGTGGCTTCTCTTAATGCAGAGCACGGGCTCTAGGCCTGTGGGCTTAGTAGTTTTGGCTCCCAGGGTCTGGAGCATGGCCTCAGGAGTTGTGGTATGCGGGCTTTGTTGCTCTGCGTTCCAGGGGTTAAGACTCCATACTTCCACTGCAGGGGGCACGGGTTCAATCCCTGGTTGGGGAACTAAGATCCCACATGCACATGGCACAGCCGAAAAAAAAAAAAAAACACAGTTACTTGTAAAAACAACAACTCTAGGCTAAGCATGGGGAGGGGGAGGCAGTTATATGGGGAGATGGTTATATGAAAACATCTTTCCTCATCTCTCTGAAATTCATATTTCACTGGGCGTCTTATGTTTGATCTGGCAACTCTAGCCTCAGCGAAAGGAGGGGGTTCCATTAACTGGGGTGGGGAAGGGAGGGATGGGCTGGAGCAGGGGGAATAATGAGCCCCCCATTTCATGGAGACCAGTAATGACTCAATAATAATGATAATGAGAACAATAATAATTGTACCTCTTTCGTGGCATCTATCTTGCTCCACCCTGGCTGTTTGTGGGCACGCCTTACTCCCTGCTGGGCCCAGGGAACCTCAGCCTCAGCGGGCAACCTCAGTCACGATCAGGCAAGGTTCAGTGTGCAGAGACCCCTGATCAGTCTTCCTGTGGCTGCTTTAACAAATGATTACAAACTGGGTAGCGTTGTACAGACACATTTGTCATCTCACAGTCCTGGAGGCCAGAGGTCTGAGATGAAGGTGTGGGCAGGGTTGGCTCCTTGCAGAGGTTCAGAGGGAGAATCTGTCCCACCTCTCTCCCAGCTTCTGGTGGCTGCCAGCAACCCTCCCTCATCATTCCTTGGCTTGTGGCCACATCACCCCTTTCTCTTCCTCCATCTTCACATGGCCTTCCTTGCTCTCTCTGTTTCCCCTTCTTTTTCCCTACAAGGACTCCTGTCCCTGGACTTAGAGTCCACTTTAAATCCAGAATGATCTCGAGATCTTTCATTTAATCATGCGTGCACTTGCTCATTCAGTCGTGTCCAGCTCTTTGCAACCCCATAGACTGCAGCCCGCCAGGCTCCTCTGTCCATGGGATTTCCCAGACAAGAGTACTGGAGTGGGTTGCCATTTCCTATTCCAGGGGATCTTCCCCACCAAGGGATTGAACCCGATTTTCTTGCGCCTCCTGCATTAGCAGGCGGATTCTTTGCCACTATGCATCCTGGGAAGAAGGTCGCATTCACAGATATAGGAGGTTAGGATGTGGGTATGTCTTTTAGGGAGGACACCATTGACCCCACGATAGTGTAGATATTTTTCCATTGGGGCCTATCACCCTTTACGTTTTTGTTTAACCTCCTTCCCCCAGACTCAATCAGGAAAGCATTTGTAGTTCAGGGACCACATGCTAGCATTTGCCCAGGGTTGATGAGCATAGATGGCGAAGAACCGGGGATGAGAGGGGGCTGGTGTGATGGCAATGAGCCTCAGATTCCTCATCTGTAAAGGGGGCTGATTGCGCCATCCAGGTGTGTTCCATCCTCTCAAAGCTGCAGTGTCAAGTGACTGGAGTGTCAGGTGTCGATGACCAATCCATCCCATGGCTTGGCTCCCAGTGGGAAGTGGGGGAAGCCCTGTGTTCCTGGAACAGGGGGAGAAAGTGTTTGGTAGAGAGAGCCATTATGGGGTGTCTGGAGGGAAGACATGAGACCGTGATTGTATAGGCTCAAATAAATGTCATCAGGAGAAAAACTATCCTGGGGCAGGGGTAGGGGGGTGCGATCATGGCTAGAAGACCCAGTACAGTCTCAAACCCAGGTGAGCCTTTTCAAAATGGATTTGATCAGGCAGCTCCCCTACAAGTTAAATATAAAGTTATTATAAGATCCAGCTATTCCACTCCCAGGTATAGACCCCAGAGACCCCCTGAAAACAGGGACTCAAACAAATACCTATACACAAATGTTCACAGCAGCGCTAGTCACAATCACCAAAAGGTGGAAACAGCCCAAATACTCATCAACAGGTAAACAAAATGCGGTCCTCTAGATCTTGGAATATTATACAGCCATTAAAAAGGATGAAGCACTGAGACATGAATGTGCCTACAACGTGGGAGACCTGGGTTTGATCCCTGGGTGGGGAAGTTACCCTGGAGAAGGCAATGACCACCCACTCCAGTACTCTTGCCTGGAGAGTTCCAAGGACTGAGGAGCCTGGCGGGATAGAGTCCATGGGGTCACAAAGAACTGGACATGACTGAGCAACTAATAGTGACACATGTTAAAACATGGATGAATTTTGAAACCATTACACTGAGTATAAGAAGCTAGACACAAAAGGCCCCTTACTGAATGATTCCATTTATGAAACTTCCAGAACAGGCAAATTCATAGAGACAGAAAGCAGATTAATGGTTTCCAGGGACTGAGAGGGGGAGGGAGTAATGGGGAGGGAGTGTACCCACTAATGGGTACAGGGTCTCCTTTTGGGGTGATGAAAGTGTTCTGGAACTAGCTAGAAGGGATGTTTGCACATTTTGAATGCACTTAATGCCACTGAGCTGTACACTTTAAGCGGTTAATTTTTTCTTTTGTGAATTTCACCTCAGTTTAAAAAAAATGAAAGTGAAAAAAAAAAAAAGTGGATCTGAAAAATATTTATGCTTCTTTGTTTTCCAGAGAAGCTGTTCCAGGCATCTAGAAATTCCTATCCCCTTGCCCAAATAAAAAATGTGGAGATTTATAAACTTTAACAATGTTAAACAGGGTCCTTAAAGTGCTTGAAGAACACGGGCCAGCCTGTCTCGTGTCTCTCATTATTAACAATATATAATAACGATATGATAACATATAATAACTTAACATGTCATTATTATCTTCCACCCTGATCACAGCATTGCAGGTCAGCAGGGTGAGGCAATGCGCTTGAGGCCATCTACCAAGGAAGGAGCAGAGGTGGATTCAAACGAGGTCAATGCCAAAACCAGCTCCTCCGGCTGATGACAGGAAACCAAAGCAAGCTGTGTTTGGTTGGGATCCACAACAGGCCATGATCCCCAAGGAGAAGGAGGCTCTGTGTAGGCTTGTTATCCATATGAGCGAGGATCAAACCTTCCTTGAAGTCAGAAGGCAAGTCAGGGGACTGTGCGAGGAAAAGGATCTCCCAGGTGCCAAACATGCAGGGCTCAAAATTCGTTGTTGTTGCCCCAGCCCCCAGGCCTTTCCTGTTCCTCTTGTTAGGTCAAGCTGTTTGATTATGCTGGGCACGTGAGTGCGGAACCCATGGGTGCCTCAGAGGGCAGGACTCTGTCCTCCTCCGCCTGGCTAGGTGTGGCAGGGAACCACACAGGTTCCCAAAGGGGTGGCTTTGCAGACCACAGTGCTAGAGTCCCCAGTCAATGAGGGGAGGGGAGGCCAGGGCACTCGAGGTGGGAAAGGGCATTACTGCATTTTCTTTAAAAAATTTTTTTTTCAATTTTCTATAGTTTTCACTGTGCTGGGCCTTCACTGCTGGGCAGGCTTTCACTGGTTGTGGAGGGCAGGGGCCATTCGCTAGTGGTGGCACACAGGCTCCTCATTGCAGTGGCCGCTCTTGCTGCAGAGCGCAGGCTCTGGGGCACCTGGCCGTCAGCAGCTACCACATGCAGGCTTCGTAGCTGCGACTCCCAGGCGCTAGACCGCAGGTTCAATAGTCGTGGCTCACCGGCTTAGTTACTCTGCTGCATGTGGGATCTTCCTGGATCAGGGATTAAGCCTGTGTCTCCAGTATTGGCAGGTGGATTCTTTACCACGGAGCCATCAGGGAAAATGTCTAAGCTGTTGCGTTTTCTAAGCTATGCGTGTGGGATTGTTCCTGGGCTCCACAAAATTACAAGGACAAGAGCGTCACTGTGTCCATCAACAGGTGAAGGAGTGACGAAGTTGTGGCTCATACATGAGATGGAATACTATGAAAAAGGAAAGGAATGAAAAGGAACCAGTGACTATTACACTCTGCCTCGAATTCTGTATAGTGAAAGTAACCAGATGGAAAGGACTACATTGTACGATTGCGTTTACATGAAGTATCCAGGAAAGGCAAATCTGTAGACGTAGCACATCAGTGGGTGCCTAGGGCTGGGGGTGGAAGTGGCGATGGACTGAAAAGGGGCCAAGAGAGATCTCCTTGGAATGATGGGGAAAGTTCTAAAGCTGGGCTGCGGTGATGGCTGCACCACTTGGGAATTTCAGAGTATGCAAAAGATCCCGCAATAAATCTAAATAAAATTGAAATTTTAGAAAATCTGAATAAAATTCAAAATTTTAAATGAAAAACATTAAACTTAAACAAAACTTAAAAAAAACTTTTGACTGTGCTGTGTGGCTTGCAGGATCTCAGTTCCCAACCAGGTACTGAACCTAGGCCATAGCAGTGAAAGCCCAGAATCCCAATCACTAGGCTACCAAGGAAAACTCTCAAACTTAAAAATATTTTAAATCGAAATAAAACTAAAATTTTTAATAAAAAATTAAAATTTAGACATTTTCAATTTAAATAAAACAATTTTACTAAAATAAAAATTGAAATCTAAATAAAACTTTTTTAAAAAGTAAAAATGAAGTAAAAATAAAACAAAAAGGCAGCTCCTAGTCCAGATGCTATGGCCAAAAGGTACCAAAAAAAACTAAGCAGAAAAAAACAAAAAACCTATGAAGTCAGTCATCACTAAAAAACTATACCTCTACAACCAGGTGTCACGATATCCCTGATGCTGAATGTCCCTACATCCCTGATCTAAAGGATGTCTTCTGATTCATCTCCGAATCTATTTGGCTAGTCATCGGTTTAACACTTAGGAGCTAAGTAAGGGCAGAAACCTACTCACTCTTGATGACAACTCACTCTTCAGGACCTGCTCAGTAAGAAGAATTCCAGAAATGTCTATTAAATACACACTTAGAGGCAGTTATGGTTTGGGGATCCAGCTTAGTCTCTGGAGTCCAGAAGGGATTCAACTTCTCTAAGCTTTGGTCCAGAGATTCAGTGTTTCCTGCTTGAGTTCATCCAGTCTCTTTCTGTGCATAGTCTCAATACATCCATGAATGGGTGTGTCTGCCAATAAAACATATTTAGGAAGGCTTCCTTGGTAAAGACGTCCACCTGCCAATGGCAAGAGACACAGACTCGACCGCTGGTCCAGGAGGATCCCACATGGTATGGAGCAACTAAGCCACGCTCTACAACTATTGAGCCTGTTCTCCAGAGCTGGGGAGCTGCAACCACTGAGGCTCGTACGCCCTAGAACCTGTGCTCCACAGCTAGGGGGTAGCCCTCACTCCCTGCAACTATAGAAAAGCTCGCACAGCAATGAAGACCCAGCACAGCCAAAGTACATAAAGAAAATTACTTAAAAATAAATGAAAAATATATTTATGGCATTGAAATCTGACTTTCACAGAATATTCATGTATCCTAAAAAAGTATTCTTTTGGTTTTCTCCAGTTATTCATAAGGGGCTTCCCTTGTGGCTCAGAAGGTAAAGAAGCCGCTTGCAGTACAGGAGACCCAGGTTTGATCTCTGGGTCAGGAAGATCCACTGCAGAAGGAAATAGCAACCCACTCCAGTATTCTTGCCTGGAGAATTCCATGGATGGAGGAGCCTGGTGGGCTACAGTGCATGGAGTCACAAGGAGTCAGACATGACTGAGTGACTTTCACCATCTAATCACTCATACAGGGGAAAACCACACACGAAACTGCTGGGCAAATAAAAGCTGCTTTGATCACACAGTGTGTAATTCCCTTTAGTTGAAGTGTCCAGAACAGGCAAATCCATAGAGACTAAGAGCCGATTTGTGGTTACCAGGGGCTGGGGGAGAAGGGGGTATGGAGCCCTGGCTGATGGGAATGGGGTTTCCTTTTGAGGGGACGGAAATATTCTGGAACTATATAGAGGGGATGGTTGTACAATACTGTGAAGGTCCTCAACGTCTCTGAATTTTTCACTTTAAAATGGCTAATTTTATATTATGTGAATCTCACCTCCATAAAAATCATACACACATATGTACGCATCTATAATTAAAATTGAAATATATGGGAGATATGAAGACCACTACGTTGTACACCAGAAATTAACACAACATTGTTAATCAACTACACTTCAACAAGATAATTTTTGTGAAAAAAGAACAATATTCATTACATCTTCATACACACACACACATACATATATTTGTAAAAAGCTACAAGTGAGAATGTACCAGCCCTTGATGTAGTCAAATAAAAATAGCTTCCAGGAATGGAGGGCCTCTTCTAGGAAAAGTTTTTTTCACATGGGGTGTCTCTTATCTTCATTAACATGTGACGAGGTATTCTCATGCTCCTGTGATGAAAAAGGGACAAAGGTTCAAAAAAGAGAAGGCCATTCACTCAAAGTTACTGATCTATAAGTGCCAGGGCCAGGATCTGGCCTGGGGTTCTGGCTAAGCAACCCTATTCTGTTCGTTGCGCACCATGTTGAACAAGACCTGTTGTGATGATTAAACATGAGAAAATGCAGGCAGCTCTTCAGTGCAGGACCTGGCAGACAGTTGGTGCTTAAAAACCGTTCCCCTCTCCTGTCCCTGCATCAATGAGACTGAGATAGTCACAGCCTGACTGGTGAGGAAATGATGAAGGGTCCTCACAGAAATCCATCAGTCATCAACAAAACACAGTCTGCACCCTCCCTACATGCTCACTACTTGTTCATAAGCAATGAGAAAACCCCCAGAGACTGGAACAAGTGCCCTTTCTCAGTGGGTCTCTGCCACAAGCATGGCACTGGCAAGGTGGTGACCTGCAGGAAAAGCCCGCTTGCAGGGTCATCCCTGCCTGCATCATTGCTTTTCCTCAAGAAACTCTGAGCTTCGAAACGTCGGGGAGCCGAGTTTGGCAACGTGCTGCAAAACACTTGTGCAAACTTAAGCCGAAATACCCTGACTGCCCCAGCTGGAGTCATCGTCCTCTTGCTGCTGTCATGCGGCTGCAATTCCTCTAGAGCGTCCACAATTTGTCTTGGAAGCTCAGCTGTATTTTAAGTGACGTGTTTTCTGTAGAATTCCTGAGTGCTTGCTCTTGGGAGTTGAGCCAAGTGCACACAATAGCTATTTGGGACAGAACAGCTGTTCAAGGGAGAGGCGATCTAGACTTGAGAAGAAACAGGGAAAGACGTACAGGATATCAGAAATGGCCAGGACCCAGTTAAAGGAGACTGTAAGCTCTCTGTGGGCAGAAACGGAGCTGTGTACACTGTTATTTTCCTCTCCGTGTCCAGTAGAATGTGGAGAGGAAGCTCAACATTTACTTGTTGCTCAGACTCAAGATTTCTGATTTGCAAGTTTTCTGAGTTCTTCAAGACAGCCTGGAAAGGGATGGTAAACGTGAAGCTGCATGCCTACTCCCCTGAAAACAGGAATGGCAACCCACTCCAGTATTCTTGCCTGGAGAATTTCCTGGCATGCCTACTACTCCTGCAAGGCTTCACCGGTGACTGACATCACCAATCAATCATGGACAGACATCACTAATCAATCACGGCACTCTTTTCCAGCCCTGAACCCAGATGTAATCTCAGAATCTGTGCAACCACAGTGCGCCAAACGCTGTCGGTGGATTTGAGAGAAATGACAGGCGCCCTTGGCTTAGGCTATTCATGTTGGGCTGCTAGGCAAAGGTGGGAGGACTGGGGAAAGAGATGAAAACAGGCACATCACTATCAAAAGACAGAGAGTTCCTGACTGCAAGAGAGGGCTGGTGGGGCTGACAGGGCCAGTCCCTAGCCTTTAGGAACTTACCCATGCCAGGGAGAAGGGTACTCATTTACTTAGCAGCCACTGTGTGCTTCAGCATCAGCAGTTTGATTACTGACCGTGTAATCCTTGGTCACATGCCTTATTCTCCCCCACTTAGCAATGCGACAGGCTGTTTGGAAGCTTTGCCAAGACACCCCAAGAGTTCCCTGGTGGTCCAGTGGTTAAGAATCCACTTGCCAATGCAGGAGACAAGGGATTGATCCATGCTCCGGGAAGATTCCCAGGTGGTGCTAGTGGTAAAGAACCTGCCTGCCAATGCGGGTGATGCAAGAGACACCAGTTCGATCCCTGGCTGGGCAGATGCCCTGACTAAGCCCATGCGCCCTAAGTCCTGAGCCCACCTTCTCCAGAGCCCACGAGCTGTGATGATTGAGGCCCATGTGGCCTAGAGCCCAGGCCTGGCAATGAGAGAAGCCTGGCTACCACAACGAGAAAGTAGCCCCTGCTTGCCACAAGTAGAGAATGCTCACATACAGCCACAAAGACCCAGCACAGCCAAAAATAAATCAATAAATAACATTTTTAAAAAAGGAGTAAGTCACCCCACTTTTGGGGCCTGACTTCAAGTCCAGAGCTCGTTTTCCAAAAGTATCATCTTCTGAGACATCACACACATACCCACACAGGACGAGGCGCAGCCTGGATATCAGGGAGACAGAGCCACAGCCAGAGAGGGGGGCCATGCCCCGAGCCCCTTGGTGCCAACTCTCTCCCTCTGCCCAGGATCTCCTACCTGGCTCCCTCCTCCACGCGCATAAGCAGGCAGTAAGCACTCCTGTCTCACCATGAACCTGAGGCTCAGAGAGGTTACGTGATGCACCCCAGGTAACACGACGAGAGTGGTAACTAGGGCTCACATTCCTTCCACCCACTGGTGGGACTCTGTGTGGGCTCCCTCCCCTGGATGCTCTGCTGAAGGGTCTCACGCTGTCCCGGGAGGTCCTCGGTGGGTGGCCGGGATCCTCGTGTCGTGTTGTTTCCACACCAGGTCCACAGCTGGGCCTGGGGGATGCAGAGATGCATCAAGGGAGGCCCCTGACTTTGAGGGGTTCCCTTTCTGAAGAGGAAACTAGGAAGGCAGAACAGCTGGTTACCATGATGTCTGAGCTTCCTGGGGCTGCCACAACACAATGACACAAACTGGGTGGCTTAAGATAACAGAAAGGTAACCTCTCTTTAGTCCTGGGGGCCAGAATTCTGAAGGGAAAGTGTTGATAGGCTTGGTTCCTTCTGATGGCTCTGAGGAAAATATGTGTCCCAGGCATCCCCTCTGGCCCCTGGTAACCCCTGGCGATCTTCAATGCCCCCTGGCTTCATGTGGCCTTCTCTGTGTGTGTGTCTCTAGGTCCTTTCTCTTATAAGGACACTTCTCATCGGATTTAGGACCCATCCTCACCCAGGATGGCCTCATTTCGAGACCCCTGATTATATCTGCAGAGATCCTCTTTCCAATGAAAGTCACATTCACAGGAACCAGGAGTGAGGACTTGGACATAACTTTTGGGGACATATTTAACTTATTATCACCCATGGTGACAAGGAAGGCACACTGGAGGCTGGGTGAAGGGGAGAGAGTATAGCCAATCCTGCAGGAGTAGAGAACTACCCACAGAAGTTTCTAAGGCTGCAAGAGATGTAGCCGATCATTTGCTTGCTCATCCCTCTGGTGAACATTTATTGAGCACCCACTGTGTGCTGAGCTGGGCTTGAAGAACACACACAATGGATCCAATATAGACCTGGCTCCCATCCTCCCTGAGTCATCTACTCTTTGTGGGAGAGACAGAGAAAAAAAAGCAAAGGGGTGGATTAAAATAATGATCCATGGTGAAAAGTGCTGTACAACAAAAATATAGGGGGTTGAGGAAGGACCTATATGGCCTGGGGAGGGGCTAGTATCTGTGGGGTCAGGGAGCCAGGAAAGCTCACATTTACACTGAAACACACAGTCAGATGAGCTGAGGACAGCCTTTTCAACAAAGGATGCTGGAACCAGTGCGTATCCACATGCAAAACAAAATAATCAGCCAAGCAACAACAACAAAGTTAACTCAGAATGGATCATTCACTTCAACATAAAATGCAAAACTGTAAATCTTCTAGTTGATAACATAAGGAAAAATCGAGATGATCCTGGGTTTGGCACTGACTTTTCAGATACAAGACCAAAGGCACAATGTGTGAAATGGAAAACTGATAGGCTAGGCTTCGTTGAAATGAAAAGCTTCTGTTCTACAAAAGGCGCTGTTAAGAGAATCAAAAGACAAGCCATAGACTGGGAGAAAAATCTTCACAAAACACCTACCTGGAAAGGGTTAGTGTTCAAAATACACAAAGAATTCTTAAAATCCAATAAGAAAATTTAAAAAATAGTTAAAAACTGGGCCAAAGAAGTCATGCGGACAGCAAATAAGCACATGGAAAGGTGGTCCACATCAGATGTCATCAGGGATTGCAAACTAACAACCAGATACCACCAAACACCGATTAAAAGGGCTGAGATATAAAAACCTGACACCAGTAAATGCTGACGATACTAGGGATTTAGACATCCCAAGGGTATGTTTCATGCAAAGACGGGCACAATCAGGGACAGAAACGGTACGGACCTGAGAGAAGCAGAAGATATTAAGAAAAGGTGGCAAGAAATGCAGAAGAACTGTACAAAAAATATCTACACGATCCAGATAACCACGATGGTGTGATCACTCACCTAGAGCCAGACATCTTGAAGTGTGAAGTCAAGAGGGCCTTAGGAAGCATCACTACGAACAAAGCTAGTGGAGGTGATGGAATTCCAGTTGAGCTATTTCCAATCCTAAAAGATGATGCTGTGAAAGTGCTGCACTCAATATGCAAGCAAATTTGGAAAACTCAGCAGTGGCCACAGGACTGGAAAAGCTCAGTTTTCATTCCAATCCCAAAGAAGAGCAATGTCAAAGAATGTTCAAACTACCGCACAATTGCACTAATTTCACATGCTAGCAAGGTCATGCTCAAAATCCTCCAATCTAGGTTTCAACAGTACATGAACCAAGAAATTTCAGATGTTCAAGCTGGATTTTAGAAAATGCAGAGGAACCAAATTACCAACATCTGTTGGATCAGAAAAAAAGCAAGCAAATTCCAAAACAACATCTACTTCTGCTTCATTGACTATACTAAAGCCTTTGACTATGTGGATCACAACAAACTGTGGAAAATTCTTCAAGAGATGGGAATACCAGACCAACGGACCTGCCTCCTGAGAAATCTGTGTGCAAGATTTCAAGAAGCAACAGTTAGAACCGGACATGAAACAACAGACTGGTTCTAAATTGTGAAAGGAGTACGTCAAGGCTGTATATTGTCACCCTGCTTATTTAACCAATATGCAAGTTCAGTTAAGTTGCTCAGTTGTGTCTGACTTTTTGTGACCCCAAGGACTGCAGCACACCAGGCTTCTCTATCCGTCGCCAACTCCCAGAATTTACTCAGACTCATGTCCACTGAGTCAGTGATGCCATCCAACCATCTCATCCTCTGTCATCCCCTTCTCTTCTGGCCTTCAATCTTTCCCAGTATCAAGGTCTTTTCAAATGAGTTAGTTCTTTGAATCAGGTGGCCAAAGTATTGGAGTTTCAGCTTCAACATCAGACCTTCCAATGAACACTCAGGACTAGTCTCCTTTAGGATGGACTGGTTTGATCTCCTTGCAGTCCAAGGGACTCTCAAGAGTCTTCTCCAACACCACAGTTCAAAAGCATCAATTCTTCAGCGCTCAGCTTTCTTTATAGTCCAACTCTCACATCCATACATGACTACTGGAAAAACCATATCCTTGACTAGATGGACCTTTATTGGTAAAGTAATGTCTCCACTTTTTAATATATTGTCTAAGTTGGTCATAACTTTCCTTCCAGGGAGTAAGTGTCTTTTAACTTCACAGCAGCAGTCACCATGTGCAGTGATTTTGGAGCCCCCCAAAATAAAGTCTGCCACTGTTTCCACTGTTTCCCATATGCATATGGGAAATGGGAATATCCCATATTCCCATTTCCCATCATGTGAAATGCCGGGCTGGATGAAGCACAAGCTGGAATCAAGATTGCCAGGAGAAATATCAATAACCTCAGATATGCAGGTGATACCACCCTAATGGTAGAAAGTGAAGAGGAATTAAAGAGCCTCTTTGATGAAGGTGAAAGAAAAGAGGGAAAAAGCTGGCATTCAAAAATGCAACATTCAAAAACCAAAGATCATGGCTTCCATTCCCATCATTTCATGGAAAATAGATGGGGAAACAATGGAAATGGTGACAGACTTTATTTTCTCAGGCTCCAAAGTCACTGCAATGACTGAAGCCATGAAATTAAGACATTTACTCCTTGTCTAGGAAGAAAAGCTATGACAAATCTAGACAGCATATTAAAAAGCAGAGACATTACTTTCGCTTCAAAAGTCCATATAGTCAAAGCTATGGTTTTTCCAGTAGTCATGTATGGATGTGAGACCAGGACAATAAAAAGACTGAGCACTAAAGAATTGATGCTTTTGAACTACGGTGCTGGAGAAGACTCTTGAAAGTTCCTTGACAGAAAGGAGATCAGATCAGTCCATCCTAAAGGAAATCAACCTTGAATATTCACTGAAAGGACCGATGCTGAAGCTGAAGCTCTAATACTTTGGCCACCTGATGTGAAGAGCCAAATTTTTGGGAAAGACCCTGATGCTGGGAAAGAATGAAGGTAGGAGGAGAAGGGGATGACAGAGGATGAGATGGCTGGATGGCCTCACTGACTCAGTGGACATGAGTTTGAGCAAGCTCTGGGAGATGGTGAAGGACAGGGAAGCCTGGCGTGCTGCAGTCCACGCAAAGAGTCGGACTTGACTGAGCGACTGAACAGCAAAATGCTGACAAGGGTGTGGAGCAACCAAAATTCTCATTCCTTGCTGATGGAAACGCAAATGGCACAGCTACTTTGGAAGGCAATTGGGTGGTCTCTTACACCAAGCTCAATATAGTCTTATCCTACAGTCCATCAGTTGTGTTTCTAGATTTTTATCCAATTAGTTTGAAAACTTATCCAGGCGAAATCTGCACATGAAACTTTACAGCAGCCACAATCGGTGACTATTCGATTGCAACTATATTGCCCCAAGCTGGAAGCAACCAAGATGTCCTTCAAAAGGTGAGCAGATGGACTTCCCTAGTGGCCAGCGGCTAAGACTGCACACTCCCAGGGCAGGGGGCCTGGGTCTGATCCCTGATCAAGGAACTAGATCTCGCAAGCCACACGTAAAGAGCCCACATGTTGTAACCAAGACCTAGCACAGCCAAACAAATATATAAAAATAAATATTTAAGAAATAATTTACTACTATCATCCTTACAAAAAAAAAATAGGTGAATGGATGTGAAAGTCGCTCAGTCATGTCCAATTCTCTGCGACTCCAGAGACTGTAGCCTGCCAGGCTTCTGTGTGCATGGGGATTCTCCAGGCAAGAATATTGGTGTGAGTTGTCATGCCCTCCTCCAGGGGATCTTCCTGACCTAAGGATCGAACTGGGGTCTCCCGCAGATTGTTTACCATGAATGCATAAACTATGGTGTATGCATACCACGATGGTATGGATAAAATTGGACTATTATAACTAGGGACTATTATTCCTTGATACAAAGAAATGAGCTATCAAGCCACCAAAAGACATGGAAGAATCTTCAGTGAATGCTGCTGAGTGTAAGACGCCAGTGTGAAAAAGATACATACAGTGTGATTCCAACTGTATGACATTCCAAGAAAGGCAAAACTCTGGAACCTAACCCAGGACTTAGAGGGGAGGGAGGAAGGGATTTTTAGGGCAGTAAAACTGTTCTATATGATACTGTAACAGCAGATAATGTCACTATGCGTTTGCTGCAACCCATAGGATGCCCAACACAAAGAGTGAACCCTAAGGTAAACTGTGGGCTTGAATTGATAATATTGTATTGACATTGGCTCAATAATGATGCATCAATATGTAATGAATGTATCTAAGGCAAGGTGTTAATAACAGGGGAAACTGTGTATTGAGAGGATATATGGGAACTCTTGTACTTTCTGCTCATTTTTTCTGTAAACCTGACACTCCTCTATAAAAATAAAGTTCATTAGTTAAGGGAGGAGGGGGTGGGAGATGAGCCAGGGCCCAGCAAGTGGAAAGTGAGAGGACTGAAGGCTTGGTGGAAGGCACAGCAAGTACCAAAGCCCGGGGGGCAGGGGGAAGGTAGTGCACTTTGGGTGTTTCAGAACCTGCAGGGAAACAAGAGTAGGGAAGGAACAGGGATGGGCTGGAGAGAGCTGTAGGACCTCTCTGAGGGGGAGGACGACCCAGGGGCCATTTGAGCAGAGGTCTGCAATTGCCTGAGAATCACACAACCTGGGAAACAAATCTGCTTCCCTTCGACTTCAGGCCCAGAGAATGGAATGTCAATGAGCAAAGCAATCAGCCCTTCACGTAAGCTCACAGGATCTCACCACACTTTCACCAAAGAAAAAGCATCTGCATGACTCTCACAGTACCCTTGGGGGGTAAGGCATTTTTACATTCTGCAGGCTCAGAGAGGCAAAGCTACTTGCTCGAGGTCACACAGGGAGTGGTCAGTGGCTAAGACTGACTCTCTACCGTCACAAGGGCTGGCCACAAGAAGCATGTTGGAGCTCAGCTTGAAGTCATCAACTATGCCTGGGACTGAAAGCACCTCTGGGTGCCCCACAGCTGGCAAACAGGGCTTATCAACAAGTGTTTGCCTAATCCACAATCTGATGAATCATGATGAGATGGCACACCCCTGAGGCTCCTTCCAGCTGGGAGGATCCAGGACTGTGGACCCCAAAGGGGGTCTCTTGGAATCTGTGTGATGGCAGGGCAGTGCCCCTGGGCTTTGGGGGGTCCAGATGCTATCCATGACAAAGTCTCCTGGCCCCGGCAAAGGTTTTCAGGTCAGGAGCTGCCTGTACCCCTCCCCACCTGGCCGTGGGACTCTACCTGATTATGGACACCTCCAAGCCTGAACGCGGGTACTGGCATCAAGAGACCAAGGCTGGATACTGGCTCCAGGTTACACCATGAGATGCTCTCCCTCTGATACCCACTTGGCTCCCCTTTCCCCCACATTTGACTCACCTCTTGGGTGAGGTTCAAAATTCCACACATTCTCTCTCTCCCCCTCTCACACACACTATCTCCAGCCCCTGCTTTCCCCCATATAGTTGTTCATTTGACATCTCCTCCCCACCCCCCATTACAGTGAAAGCCTCGAGGGCAGGGATTTGTCTGCCTGTTGGCAAATGTGTTCCCAGTGCCCACAGAGAACTAGCACGCAGTAACAGCAGGAGTGACAGTCTCTTCCTGGCAGGTCCTTGAGCATGGTGTGGGGCACCTACGGTGTTTAAGATGCTCCCAGGGGAGGCTTGTTGCCACTGGCCCGGCTGGTTCTGGGTCTATGTTGTCAGATTCCTTGTCTTGAGTCTCTCCACTTACATGAATCAGAAAAGGCACCAAGCCTCTCCCAGCATGTCCAGAATCTCAGTTTCCCCTCCCTGATGGGTTTCCCTGAGACAGAGCGTCTCAAAAACTTAACACTTCTTTATGTCATCATGCAAGCAGAGTGGTGGGCCTAATATCGGATCAGGGCTTGGCGGATCCCAAGGAAATGAGCCGCTGAGTCTCTCCATCCATCAGGAGTCCAGGGAACACCACCCTGAGCTTGCCAGACCCACTCCCCCCATCCATCAAGGATTCTGCGGACCCTTCTGTGACTGCGGGGCACATCTCCCCATCCGTCAGGGATCCCGGTCCACTCACAGTCCCGGGTCCCCGATGCCATCCCCCCCTCCGGGTCCTCCCTGTCCTCGCGCAGGCGGGAGCCCAAGGGGGGACAGCGGGGATCCCTGAGCGTCACGCTGCTGTTGTGGAGCGTGTGTTGACGCCGTCGCCTGGGAGACGGGCGGGGGCGGGCCGGGGGGGGGGGCGCGGCCTGGCTGCGCGCGCTAGGGGCCGAGCCGGCCGTGCAGGGCCCTGGCGGCCTCAGTGGCTACGGCCGCCGCCGCCCGCCGGCTTATATACCGCGGCTAAATTTAGGCTGCGCCCGGAGCTCGTCCCCATCCGGGACGCGTTTCCGCCGCCGCCGCCTTGGCCCGGCCCCCGCGCGCGCCGCGCCTATAAGGCTTGGGCGGGCCCGGCCGCGGCCCGCAGAGCCGTCCCCGCCCGCCCGCGCCCCGACCAGCCCGGCTTCGGGCAGCCGCTCACCGGTGTCCCGAATCCGCATCAGCCCCGGGTCCCAGCCATGGCGCTGAGCGAGCCCATCCTCCCGTCCTTCTCCACTTTCGCTAGCCCGTGCCGGGAGCGCGGCCTGCAGGAGGTGAGGGCGGCAGGGACCGCGGGGCGGCGGGGGCGGCTGGCTCAGGGTAGCAGAACGTGGGCTTTGGGGTAGGAAAATGCAGGCTGCAGGCACGGCGGGCTCAGGGTAGTGGAAGGCGGGTAGCGGGCCGCCATCCCCGCCCCACCGCGCGCTCACGCCCGCGCCTGTCGCCCTGTCACCCGCAGCGCTGGCCGCGCACCGAGCCCGAGGCAGGCAGCACGGACGACGACCTCAACAGCGTGTTGGACTTCATCCTGTCCATGGGGCTGGACGGCCTGGGAGCTGAGTCCGCCCCGGAGCCCCCACCGCCCCCGCCGCCCCCGCCGCCCGCGTTCTACTACCCGGACCCCGGCGCGCCGCCTCCCTACGGCCCCCCCGCGGGTGGTTTGGTGTCCGAGCTGCTGCGGCCCGAACTGGACGTGCCACCGGGACCCGCGCTGCACGGTCGCTTTCTGCTGGCGCCGCCGGGCCGCCTGGTGAAGGCTGAGCCCCCCGAGGCGGACGGTGGCGGCGGCGGCGGCTACGGCTGCCCGCCCGGCCTGGCCCGCGGACCACGGGGCCTCAAGCGCGAGGGCGCCCCGGGCCCGGCCGCCGCGTGCATGCGAGGCCCCGGGGGCCGCCCCCCGCCACCGGCCGACACGCCACCGCTCAGCCCCGACGGCCCCGCGCGCCTGCCTGCACCCGGCCCGCGCGGCCCCTTCCCGCCTCCCTTCGGCGGCCCGGGCTTCGGCGCGTCCGGGCCCGGCCTGCATTACGCGCCGTCCGCGCCCGCCGCCTTCGGTCTCTTTGACGACGCGGCCGCCGCCGCCGCGGCTCTGGGCTTGGCGCCACCCGCCGCCCGAGGTCTCCTCACGCCGCCTGCGTCTCCGCTGGAGCTGCTGGAGGCCAAGCCCAAGCGCGGCCGCCGGTCCTGGCCTCGGAAACGCACGGCCACGCACACCTGCAGCTACGCGGGCTGCGGCAAGACTTACACCAAGAGCTCGCACCTCAAGGCGCACCTGCGCACGCATACAGGTGGGCGGCGAGCCAGGGCTGGGGACCGCGGCGAGGGCGCGCCAGAGGAAGGGCGTGCTTAGGAACCCCCAGAGGGCGTAGCCTAAGGGTTGGGCAGGGGGCAAGGTCTTAGAAAGCCCCCTGGGGGCGTGGTTCGGGAACCTCGGGCGTGGGCGCGCCCCTAGCATCCTCCTGGGAGCGTAGCTCGTAGCTCGGGACTTTGGTCAGGGGTGCGCACTTAGAAAACCTACGGGGACGCTGTGTCTCAGACTGTTGCGGAGTGAGTGCAGGCTTAGGAGCACCCCCTGGGAGCGCGGCTCTAGACACCGAGGAGAGGACAGGGTGCGCCTCGGACCCCCGGGGAGGGAGCGTCGCGAGACCAGGGGGTGGGGGATAATGTGCCTAGGATGCCTACAGGTTCAAAACGTAGCGGGAAGCACTTCAGAGAGCTGGTTAGGGGTAGAATGGGCGCGCCCGAGTAGCGGGGTGAGTACCGGGAGTCTCCGGCAGGAGGGAAATTAAGAGCCGCTCTCGCCCCCTCCCTGCAGGCGAGAAGCCCTACCACTGCAACTGGGAAGGCTGCGGCTGGAAGTTCGCGCGATCCGACGAGCTCACGCGCCACTACCGCAAGCACACGGGCCACCGGCCCTTCCAGTGCCACCTGTGCGACCGCGCCTTCTCGCGCTCCGACCACCTGGCGCTGCATATGAAGCGGCACATGTAGCCCGGACGCCCTCCACCCCAACCCGCGCGCGGCCGTGGCGGGTCCCACGCGCCGGGCACGGCCCCCTTCCAAACTGTGACTGGTATTTATTGGGCCCAGAGGACCGGGGCCGGGCACAGCGTGGCCACCGAGGGGGCGCCCCTCCCCGCCCCCCCCCACCCCCACGATGCCCGACCCCCAGCAGAGACTGAAGGCCCGGTGGGAGAAGACCACGATCCTCCTTGACGAGTTTTGTTTTCAAAATGGTGCAATAATTAAGCGTCGTCTTCCCCCCGCCCCACCGGGTCTACACTAGAGGATCGAGGCTTGATGCCTTGTGAAAAATAACGCCTTAATTTGTACTGTGCAACCTTTTTTATAATATTGTACATAGAGACTGTGACATATTGTATTACTGTAAATAAGGAGACAAGTGGGCATTTTGACTGTCTAGTTCATTTTTATAAGATTTTGCTGGTTTTTTTAATTAAAAAAAAGTTTTGCATCGTTTGAAAAAAAATCATAGCCCTGGTCCAGCTGCTTGGATAACTGGGGGCTTGGGAAACTTGGGACGGATGAGGGGATGTGGGGACAGGCAGCTTAGATGGAGGCCAGCCTGGCAGAGTCTGGGTGAGGGGGGTCCTACCCCAGCTAGCACCCAGGGTTGCCAGTTGCAGCCCCCAGCTGCCAGGAACCTGTGGGTTTTTCTATAAATTTAAACACTGCATTTTAGGACTGAGGGAGTTATTTTAAGTTGTTCCCTGAGCCATAAATTGCCTGCTTTTCCCTAGAGCTGGAGAAACTGCTTGCTGGTCCCACTGACGTGGCCTTCTCTAGGCTGAAAAAAGTCTTACCTCTTTTTGGAAGCTTCTGAGGTTTTAGCCAAACTTTTGTAAAGCACAGACTTTTTATTTTGGAAGGGGTAAAATGCTGTTTCTGACCTGCATTCCCTTTCTGTCTTGCCTTTTAGCAGAATTTTTTTTTTTTTGAAGCTGAGTTCCCCATCCTGTTAGGAAAAAAAAAATGAAATCCATGTTTGAGAGTCATGAATGGTGAGTGTTCTTTTCCAGAGGAGCAAACGAGGCCCAGAGAGGTAGCTGTGGAACAGTGATGTCAGGGTGTCAGCCTGGTCTGTCTGCCTCCCAACGGTCCCCAGATCGCACTAGAGGGATTTCTGTAACCAGCCACCTGCTGCTGGTGTTGGAGGGTTAGAAGACCCTCCCCTGCAGCCCTTGTGTGACAGAGTCACATCAGAGCCCCATCCTTGATGGTTGGAGGCGTCCACTCCAGAAGTCTACCTCGTGAGCAAGACAGGATCCCCACACAGCACCCTGGATGCCTCGGATCAGGCACGGAGGTACCGCTCCCTGCCAGGTTCCCCCTCTTCTTCCCCCTTCTCAGAGCTCTGGGTGGGTAACTATGGCCGCCAGCAATTGCACAAGTTGTTTGCAGAAAGTGAAAATAGCTTGTAAGCAGTGCCTGTTTTAAAAACACTCTTGCGCTGTTGCGACAGAGGCTGGGATTTCCTCTCTCCCTCCCTCCCTCTCTTCATCCTTCCTACCACCACCCCCTCCCCTCCCCACCTCCTCAGCAACCCTGGAAACAGCTGAGAGTGTTTGGCAATCCACAAAAAGCAGAAATGGAAGATGACAATCTGATTCATCTTTCTTGAGTCAATAGCCTGGACCCACTTCCGCTAGCGATGCAGGGCATGCGAGTGTGCGTGTGTGAGCCTCTGTATACTCTCTCTGCAGCTATTGCAAAAAAGAAAAAAAGATTCCAGAACAGAGCACTGGCCCCCTCCATCTCTGGAAACACCCCCTCTTTGCTCGGAGCTTGTTTCAGAGGCACTAGGAGTAGAAGAATGACTTGAAAGAGATTTTAAGTAACTTTTGGTAGGGTCCTCTGATCTTTCTCATTGAGTTTTTGAACTTGGGGTAAAACCATTTTTCTCCCTGGCTTGAAAACACCTCCCAGAGGGCTCTGGCTCCAATGAGAGGCTACTGGTGAAGGGACCGATGCTGCTGAAGTTTCTGTTTCCTGAGTACCTCCGACTGATACAATAGAAAGTGTCAAGGTCCTACACAGCTGTACCTTTCGGCAAGCAAAGAGCTGGCTCACAATGATTAATGCAGAAACCCTCGCGTATTGTTTTCTCTGCCCCTTTCTGAAACCCAAAGTTTGACTTATGCCTGACATCTAGATAAGCGATTCTCAGCCCATGGCAACTCAGTCTCGATATACTTGGGGTTGCCACAACTGGGGGATGCTGCTTGCAGCGAGTGGGAGGGACCCAGGGATGCTGCAGAAGCATTGTAGCAGACAGAGGCAGCTCCCTCCATGGACAGTCGTTCAGTCCCAGTGTCACGAGTGTTGCAATTGAAACGCTTGCTCAGGTTCCCAAACGATCATCCTCATTCATCACATTTATCAGCGAGGAGGGGGCTCCATCTCAGGGAGCAAGCTTCCATGATAGATGATGCTACCTAGAGAAAAGTATGAATAAAACTTCACTGCTGGGCCCCGTCTCCATCCCTGTGAGAAGACGCAGAACACTTTTCCTTCCTAGTGTCCACTTGAAGAAATACAAAGTATTACACCAGAAAAAAAAAAAAAAAAACTTTTGCCCTTCATTCTATAACCCAGTTCCCTGGTTAGTGGTGGAGTTGTTTTCACATGGCTGTGAGTATCACTGTATCTTTTGTTTTTGTTTTCCAGGAAAGATTATAACTATTTTTCTATCTATTTTCCTCCATGATATGGTTTTATTATCATTTTAAATGGCTGCATAATATTTCATTTAGATGGGCCAGCAGTTGTTTATGCAAACAAGCACTGGGCATCTGTATATACATGCTGAGCCATATTTCAGATTGTCCCTCTAGGGTTGAAAAAGATAACGGTTTTGGAGGGCTTTGGGTGTTGCCCAAAATGCTCTCCCAAGAGTGACTCCAGTGATGGGGGAAAGATATAGGAGCTGTTTTTCTCGCAGGAGTTTCCTGTATGTCAGGGAGGCCCAGGCCTCCTACAGAATGATGTGGTGTGAAATGGGGGCAGGCAGAGCCTTCAGAGGAGCAGGTGAGTCCCAGTATATGCCTGACTCAGCACCCTACCCCATCAGCAAAGCTGAGCTAGCACCCAGACTCAGCCACACCCTACAGAGTGTCAAGGCAGCAGGTCAGTGATGAATGGCTCTTGGAGGCACCAGCATGAGCCAGCTGCCCGGACTCATGCTGAGCAGGTGTGGGACAAGCTCAGGGTTTCTCAGCCCCATCACCGTCAACACCAGGGCCGGATCGCTCTCGGTGGTGGGAATGAGGTCAATGTGTGTGACTTTCAAGTCTTTCTCCCCGCCCCCCTCCCCACCATTTCTCTTCATGTCTCTAGATATAGAAACATATAGATAGATGAATATGACGGATGGGTAGAGAATAGACAGATCAATAGGTAGATGATAGATGGATAGACATGATGGATGGATGGATGGATGGATGACTGGATGGATGGAGGGGTATATAGATATGATGGGTGAATGTATGGATGGATGGATAGACAGAGGATGGATGATATGATGGATGGATGGATAGATGATGGTTAGATATGATGAATGGATGGATGATGGAGAGATGAATAAATGGATGGATAGATAGATGATGGACGGATGGATAGATGACAGATAGGAAGGATGCACAGATAGCTGATAATCTTTCTCTCAATCTCTCTTCCTTTCCTTCTCTCCACCTCTGTCCCATTCTCTCTCTCTCTCTCTCTGAATCTGTCTCTCTCCTCCACTCATTCATTCAGCAAATACTCCCAATGCCTCAGTCCTGAGCAGAGTTCTGGGGAAGCAGAAGTGACTCAGCCACACCTCATCACCCAGAGCGAGTACCCACAAGTGTTTGTTGAATGACTAAGGCAATGAGAATTTGAGCTGAGCTCCTGGCTGGAGCAGGTGTTTTATCCTTGAATTTATCCCACAAATTCTCTCTTTCAACCTTCCCACTAAGCTGTGGTGTGTGGGGGGACAGAGAATGGCCACCCCCATTTTCCAAATGTGGATAGTGGGTGCCTAGAGAGAAAGGCTAGCCCCTAGCCCAGTGCAGGGGTAGATGGTGGAGGCTGGGCTCAAACCCAGGCTGGCGCAATCTTGACATCACAGCTCCTACCCTTACCTGGGAGCTACATGCTAAACTGCATCAAACTCACCCTGTTTTCTTCCTGCACACTACCTAGTGGGCCTGAAAGCCCCAGTAAGTCCTTGAGAGGCTTCCCTCTGAATATCCTGGAAAGCTCATATTCCAGGAAAATCTTGGGCAAAGAGGAGCAGGCTCAGGAAGGGAGAAGGGAGCCTGACTAAGTGGATGGAGTTCCCTGAAATGTTGCAATAAAAAGCAAAAGACGGGAACTTCTCTGGTGGTCCAGTGATTAAAAATCTGCCTGCCAGTGCAGGAGTCATGAGCTCAATTCCTGATCTGGGAAGATCCCATGTGCCATGGGGCAACTGAGCCCGTGCCCTACAACTACTGAGCTTGCACTCTAAAGCCTGTGAGCTCCAACTACTGAGGTCTATGCGCCCTAGAGCCCATACTCTGAAGCAAGAGAAGCACCACGATGAGACCACACACTGCAGCTAGAGAGTAGCCCCCAGCTCGCCACAACTAGAGAAGGTTCACATTCCACAGCAAAGACCCAGTGCAGCCAAAACACAAACCGACGAGGGCACTGGACCCAGTGGCTCCTCTACATGGACCACATGTTGGGGACAATTTTGTCTCCCCAGCAAAACCAGATGGTATCATATAGCAGATTGTTATCACTCTAGAATAAATCCAGAGATTTCACTGTGGTCCGTGGGGCCCCACCTCCTCCTGCCCAACTCTCTTTCATGCCTATGTGCTCAGTTAGCCACCGTTCTCCTTACTGTCTACCAGACACGCGCCTCTTCAGTCCTGCCCCAGGGCCTTTGCACCTGCCGTTCTCCAGACCTGAAATGCTGTTCCCTGCTTTCTTTCCATAGCCACTAGTAGCAGCCAAGCCAAGCTGTACAGGGGGAATCTTTGAGGCCTCAAAGCCAGACACTACCAGATCTTCAGGGGAAAGGCAGGAAGCCACCAGACAAGGGGCAGGGGCCCCACTGGCTCTCACCAGACACCAAGCGAAAGAAGCTGGCCCTGGAATCTCAAGTCCTCTGCTTCTCGAGCTGAACCGGGGGAAAGCCCCTTAGAGGCATCCTCTCCTTGTCCTTGTAGAAGAGGAAACTGAGGCCCAGAGGTGTTTCCCAGAGTCATTCACTGGTGCTAGGACTCCCTTTCTGAAGGTAGGGGTTTTCCCTTCGCTGTGAACCTTCAGAAGGCCAGGTTCACTCTGGTTCATGAGAGAGGCAGAGGGAGGAGGCAAACCTCAACGCCCCATCCTCCAGCCATTTTAATTCTTGCAGAAGAGAGAGAGGCTGGGGGTAGGGTTACATTCATGGCCACACGTGGCTCTGCGACTAAACAGATGCCTTCCAGACCTACCTCAGGGCCTTTGCACTTACCGTTCACACAGCTGGAAATGCTAGCCAGCTGCTCCTTGCCCTTCCAGGCCCTGTCCATCCAGCTAACCTTACACACTCTCTGGGATGGAGGATTCAATGCCATCCTCCTGCTGGGCCACACTCAGTGACTTCTTTCAAATGACTGGGCCTGACTGCACGTTGGCCAATGTTACCCAAATAAGTGGAACTGGGGCTGGCAGGGCAGATGAACTCTTTGATGTGCCAGGGAGGTGAGCAGTACACAGGGAGGCTCAGAGAAGGGAGGAAACTGCCTGAGGTCACACAGCAGGAAAAGCCAGAGTTTCTTGGAGTTCTGTCTCTCTACATCCTTGCTCAGATTCCCCAAGGCTGAGACCCAGTGGCCATCCAGTCCTAGAAGTTTCTGCACCTCTGCCCCACTGGTCTCCTCCACAGATCCCTAAGCCTCTGCTGGGCTTCTTGGAGGACATAGCTGATTCAGCCTTGTGGGACCTCCATTTATTCTGCCTCCAATGTTAGGGCTCATGGACTGACCCACCTGGGTGGGAGGCAGAGGGGTGGAGGGAGGTCCCACCTAGGGAGCTTAAGAGGAAGAAGGTGGATCTGGCTGAAACCCACAGGAGGAGGCAGGGGTGAGTCCAGGATGCAGGACTGAAGGGCAGTGGGAGCCACAGAAGGATGAAGGCCAGGGTGACCATCAGCCTTGTGTCATGTTTCTCAAGCCCTAAAACATGGTTTCTCTGCCGTGACCAAGGCTGGCAAAGCAACCCCCCCCCCACCCCTTTCTCTCTGAGGCCACACACCCTGCCCTACTCTTCTCTTGGTTCCTTTAGTATTTTTCACTCCAGAACCTGGAGCCTGGTTCTGCCTGGGGGCCCCCTGGATGGGACTTTGGCTGAGACCCACCATGAGAAGTAACTCTGCTGTTCTAGGAGTCACACAGTTCAGAGAGAATGGAGACAGGGACTCTGACAAGACTCTGCTTCAGGACTGAGTACCATATCCAGCCTCTGTCTTCTCCATCTCTTCATCGTCCTCCTGTCCACCTCTTGTTTTCTTTCTTTTTACACTGTCATAAAATAGAAGACTCTTGAAAGTCCCTTGGACAGCAAGGAGATCAAACCAGTCAATCCTAAAGGAAATTAACCCTAAATATTCCTTGGAAGGACTGATGCTGAAGCTGAAGTACCACCTAATGTGAAGAGTCGGCTCATTAGAAAAGACCATGATGCTGGGAAAGATTGAGGGTAGGAGGAGAAGGGGGTAAAAGAGGATGAGATGGTTGGATGGCATTACTGATTCAACAGACATGAGTTTGAGCAAACTCCAGGAGATGGTGAAGGACAGGAGTCGGTGGGATCACAAAGAGTTGAACACGACTAAGTAACTGAACAACAATAACAAAAATACGCATAACAAAACTAACCCCTTTTTAGAGGTTTTTTTTTTTTTAATGTAGACCATGTTGAAAGTCTTTACTGAATTTGTTACAACTCTGTGTGTGTGTGTGTGTGTGTGTGTGTGTGTGTGTGTGTGTGTGCCTGCCCACTCTCAAACCTGGGTCTCCTGCATTGCAGGCAGATTTTTATCATCTGAGCCACCACAGAAGCCCTGTTACAATATCACTCTCATTTTATGTTTTGGTTTTATGGCTGCAAGGCAGGTAGGATCTTAGCTCTCCGTCCAGGGGTCAAACCTGCCCCCCATGCATCGGAGGGCAAAGTCGTAACCACTGGACCACCAGGGAAGTGCCCAAATCAACCATTTTAACCAGTATTAAATGTACATATGGTTCTGTGGCATTAACTACACTCACGCTGGTTTGCAGCCATTATCACCATCCATCTCCAGAAATTTTTCATCTTCCCCAGCTGAAACCCTGGTGCCACTCAACACAAACTCCCCAGCTCTGACCCCAGGCCCTGGCACCCTTCACTCTACCTTCTGTCTCTATGAATCTGACTACTTTAGGGACTTCATGTGAATGGAGTCATACCATGTATGTCCTTCTGTGGCTGGCCTGTTTCACTCAGCATCACGTCCTCGAGGTTTCTCCATGCTGCCACATGTTTCAGAATTTCTTTCCTGTTTAAGGCTGAGTAATATTCCTTCGTGTGGCTAGCCCACACTTGTTCATTTATTCATTGATGGACACTCAGGCTGCTCTCTCGATTTGACTGCTATGGGTAAAGCTGCCATGAATATGGGTGTGCCCACAAGGCTTTGAGACCCTGCTTTCAGTTCTTTGGCGATCGACCCAGAAATGGAATCCTGGATCTCTTGTTGTCTTTTGAAAGCTGTATTCACCGCTTCTCGGAAACTCAGATGTGTTTTTCTTTTCTCAGCAGCTCTCCCAGGCCCAGCTGCACCTCGCTCAGGGTTCCCATCTCGCATCGACACCAGCTCACCACCGTCAGCTCCAACCAGCCACACTCTGCGCCTCGGTTTCCTCCTCTGTAAAATGGGGGCAACAGCAGAGGGGAGGGGAGCGTTGCCAGTGGCCTGGCTTTAGGGTCGTCCGGAAATTGGGTTTTTGCAGCAGCACGGGCTGTGCAGAAAAGCTGAGGCTCCCAGGGAGCTGGACAGGCCTGCGGTCGAGGTGCCGCTCACACCCGGCACGCCCGCCCTCCCGCTCAGCCTACAAGATGCTCTGTGTGCTGCCAGTACCCGACCCTACCAGGCGCAGAAGGCCCAGGACAGCCTTCTCAAGAGGGCACACAGATGCCTGGAGGCCAGACCGTGAGACCCTCCACCAGGCCAGGGCCTGGACTAGGCCAACATCATCTATCTCCACTCAGTGGGATAGGCCAGCCAGACCTCCTGGGTCCCTTGGCCGCCCTGAGTCACAAGAGCTAGACACACAGGCTGACTGCCTGCCAATGGCCCTTGCTTCCCAGGATCTGCTCTGTTTTAACCTAGACCGACATGAACAGAACATGTTATTGACAAGCCTTTCTGTTCTTCTCTCCCCTCCACCACTGTTGTTTTCTTTTCAGTAGAGGGAGTCTGGAGACCAATTGGGCTTTCCTGATGGCTCAGTGGTAAAGAATCCGCCTGCAATGCAGGAGACGTGGGTTCGATCCCTGGGCTGGGAAGATCCCCTGGGGGAGGAAATGGCAACCCACTCCAGTATTCTTGCCTGGGAACTACTATGAACAAAGGAGTCTGGCAGGCTACAGTCCATGGGGTCTCAGAGTCAGACACGACTGAACACGCAGGCATGGAAACCAACAAGACTGAACAGACGTGTCCAGAACACTCCACCCAAAGGCGGCAGAATATGCACGAACATTCCCCAGGATGGGCCACCAACCAACCTCAACAGATTGAAGAGGCCTGAGATAATACCAAGTATATCCTCTGACTACAGTGGAATGAACTTAGAAACCCCAAACACAAGAAAGTTGGCAACCTTGGAAATATGTGAAAGTGAAGTAACAACAGTACAGAGAGTCCTGCTTCAAGGCAGAGCCAGCCAATCCCAGAGGCGGGAGAGTCGCTGCAGGGAACTGAGCTCCAAGGCTTGGGGGAGGTAGGATGCGCATCGGCTTTGCTTGGGGGCTTGTGTGGACCCGGGGCTCAACTGCAGATCTGTGGTGGGGGGGGGTGGGATCTGTGAAGCCTCTGGTGTCCCCAGGGGATTTCTGTGGTTCCCAAGAGGTTGTAGTTTACAGAATGGGAGCTTGTCCTGATGCACATGCGTGACCTCCAAACCCCCAAGAGCAGTTCCTCATGGCTCCAGTGGGGTTCACATGGGGGTTGCTTCTGAGAGTATCCCCTAGGCGCCTAGACATGCTTCTCCCTCGCTTGTTGAGAACATGTTGAGAACATTCTGCATTCCAGTCTTTAACAGTCAGCAGTCTCTCTCCTCTGAACCTCTGCTTCTTCCATGTCACCCTTCACCTTTCAACTTAATCTCTGTGTCCCCCCCACTCCAACTCACCCTGGCTCCTCCCCAACCCCACATCATTGCAGAGACTGTTCCTTATGCCCAAAAGCCCTTTCCATGCATCCATGGGAAACCTTAGTCCATCCTTCAAGGCCTAGCTCAAGCATCACCTCCTCCAGGAAGTCTGTCCCGATTCCCCCAGCAAAACCTCTTCTTCCCACCATGCAGGCCTGACCTCACTGGTGTGGAGACACCTGTATGGGTACCTGGCCTCCTCATCCAGTGAGGCCTGAGCAGCCAGGAGTGAGGGGTGCTATCCACGTGTCGGGGGCAGTTGAGGAGTCAGTCCCCATGAGTGGGCCTAGCGCTTGTGTTCCCAGGTCCTCATATGCAACCAAACCCCAAATTCAGGCCTTCCTGGGATGACAGGATTTCTGATCGACTCTAGGAGTCTGTGCTAATGCTAATGCGGGGTTGTGTGCAGCAGGCAGTATAGACAGGACTTGGAGTCAGGTGGCCCAGGTCACCCCCAGCTGTGACACTGGTCTCCTGGCCGTGGCCCCAGGCAACTTCTCAGTGTCTGGGAGCGAGAGCTTCCACCTGAGCTGGTCAGAAAAGTAAATCAATGTCAGGTTCCTTCCCTCACACTGTGGGAGCTCAGCCTCCACTGTTTCCTCCCCCTCCATTCCTCCAGGAGAAGTTGAATCTCACCTGGGGGGGCTCAGGCAGGGCCCAGAAGTTGACATCTGTGCCGCGCTCTGGGGACTGGCTGGGCCATACTTTGAGACATGCAGCTATAAACTGTCACAGTCATTCAGGAAATAGCTCTGCACCCGCCGAGTGCCAGATGCTGTTCGTTGCTCGTGAGGTTGCGTCTGTCTGGCCTGCTCCAGTACATCCTGACGGCCCTCTACCTCCATCGCCCCTGATTTCAACCTTGACCCCAGGTTGGCCTTTTGGGGACTGTCCCAAGACAGAAAGACATACTCCTTGGCTAACTCCCCGCTGTTTGTGGCCTTGGGGGTTCTGTGACATTTCAAAGCAAGGAGGGAAAGCAGAATCAGGAGTCCAGCCAGCCCCATTTTTCACTTGGCTTTAAAATGTGCCCAGAGGCGCCAATCCCAGCTTTCGGGAGCAGAATTCTCCACATTCCCAGTGTGTTTCTGTTGACCCCCAAACCTCAAATACATCCTGATGTCTCATTTCCTCAGCACACCCCGGGGTGACTTAGGCCAGCTCACTGGGGGCTCGTCAGTTCGTTTTGAGTCATCCCGAGGTTTGTCAAAGGAAGGGTTTCTCATCTCAGAAGTTGGCGCCTGTTCCATGAAGCACGGCTGGTTTCCACCAACCCTCTGCCTGCATCTGTGATGTTCATCACAGGAGCCTATGGCCAGCTTAGCCCTGCCTGCCCAAATCTGAGCCCCTGCTGACTCAAAGGGGCAGCCCCAGCAACCACGCAGGGGCTTGTGGACATTGGCCAGGTGTGAGCCGAGTTCCTGGGTTCCCTGTGGTCAATCTACGACTCCCAGGACCCCCTTTCCTCCACTGTCAAAAGAGGAGCCTTAGCATGTGTCTTGGTGGTTGCTGTCCAAAAGCTGGGGTCTGTGCTACGCCTGGTACACAGTAGGTGCTCAATGAGGAACTCATTATTAAGTGAAAAGTGAAACTGTTAGTCATTCAGTCGTGTCAGACTCTTTGGGACCCCACGGACTATAGCCCGCCAGGCTCCTCTGCCCATGGAATTCTCCAGGCAAGAATACTGGAGTGGATAGCCACGCCCTTCTCCAGGGATCTTCCTGACCCAGGGATCGAACCCGAGTCTGCTACTTTGCAAGCAGATTGTTTGCCATCTATGCCACCAGAGAAGCCCTCCTTATTAAGAGAGAGGCAGGGAAATCTCTAGCGGTCCAGTGGTTAGGATTCTGCATTTTCACTGCTGAGGGCCCCAGTTCAATCCCTGGTCGGAGAACTAAGATCCTGCAAGATGCATGCTGCAACCAAAACAAACAAGAGAGAGAGACACACGCACAGTGGAACTTCAAAGTAACAAGCCATCTCTTTCTGCTTAATTCTGCTGGCCCCTGAGAGGTGGAACTGGAAGTGAGGGGACTGCTATGTCTTGGGACGGACCTGATACCATTGACGACTGTCAGCCTTCGAGCTGACTTCTGCACAAGAAAGTCAGGAGGCCAATGGAAAGGCACAGGGAGAGCGTCAGTTTGGGTGACCTCCTACTCCAGGGTAAGCATGCATCTCAAGGATGTCTTTTTGAGTGGGAGGGGCTCCTGCAAGATTTTTGCCTGGAAGAAAAATCTTGGCAACTATTTTCATTACTGTTGTTGCTGTTGTTGGCTTGTCTGTTTAAGAAACAACGGATGTTCATGGGCTTCCCTGATGGCTCAGATGGCAAAGAACCCGCTTGCAATAGAGGAGACCCAGGTTCCCCCCTGGGTTGGGAAGATCTCCTGGAGGAGGGCATGGCATCCTACTCCACCATTGCAGCAGCATTCATAATGGCCAAAAAGTAGGAGGAAGCCAAGTGGCCATCAAATAATGAATAAATGGGGAACTTCCCTGGTGGCCCCTGGGCTTCCCTGATGGCTCAGCAGCAAAGAATTTGCCTTCAGTGTAGGAGATGCAGCCAATCTCTGGCTCAGGAAGATCCCCTGAGCCAGGAAGGAAGGAAGCCTGAGAAGGAAATGGCAACCTGCTCCAGTATTCTTGCCTGGGAAACCCCAAAGACAGAGGAGCCTGATGGGCTACAGTCCATGGGATCCCAAGAGTCAGAGATGACTTAGTGACTAAACCAGTGGTGGGCCAGTGGTTAAGACTTTGTGTTTTCATGCAAGGGGCATGGGTTTAATCCCTGATTGGGGAACTAAGATCCCTCATGCCACCTAGCACAGCCAAGAGCTTTTTTTTAAAAAGAATTTTTTAAAATGTGGCCCATCCACAAAATGGAATATTACTCAGTCATTAAAAGGAAGCTCAGACACATGTTCCAACATGGATGAAACGCAAAGACATCAGGCTGAGAGAGAGAAGCCAGCCTAACACATGATCCCATGTATCTGAAATGTCCAGAATGGGCGAATCCATGGGGTCGGAAAGTAGATTAGTGGTTGTCAGGGTCTGGGGAGGGGAAGTGGGGAGTGACTGCTAATGGAGACAGGTTTTCTTGTGGGGGATGATAGAAATGTTCTGGAACTAGAAGTGGTGGCTGGTTCACAGCATGGTGAACATACTGAATGCCACTGAATTATACATTTTAAATGATCAATTTTACTTTATGTGGATCTCAGCTTGCTAAAAACAATTTTTAAAAAGAAACAATTGGGAATAGAGACTTCAGTTGTAAAATGTTGCTGTTTTGAATGAAATTCTTATCATGAATGGAAATGTAAAATAAAATTTCATCAAGGTATGCACGGATAACAAAATATGGTACACACACACAAGGGGCAAACAGTGTACAATGTACACACATCTATACGATGGAATGTTATTCAGCCTGAAAAAGAAGGGCCTTCTGACACACACCACCACGTGTATGAACCTTGAGGACATTCTGTTGAGTAGGATAAGCCAATCACCGAAGGACAAATACTGCACGATTCCATTTATATGAGGTCCCTAGAGGAGTCGCCCCCATAAAGTAGAAGAGTGGGTGCCAGGGGCTGAGGGAGGGCTGCAGGAAGTTAGTGTTCAACGGGGACAGAGTTTCAGTTGGGGAAGATGAAAAAATTGTGGCAATGGTTGAACAATGTGAAGGTATTTAATGCCGCTAAATTGTACACTTGAAATTGGCTAAGATGGTGAATTTTAAGTTATGTGTATTTTACCACAATTTAATCATAAGCAAATGGGTAGGAAAATCAGAGAAATAACACAGAACTGACCTCTTGGTCTCACAAACAATAATTTTGCATCTCCTTTGCTAACAGTATTACATTAGCAACAGACACACAGAAAGGGTGAAAATTCAAACCCTCTTTTCTATGTTCATTAGGTAATTCTATATAGAATTCTAATTCATTGTAGAACTGGCTAATGGCTACAGTCCATGGGGTTGTAAAAAGTCGGACATGACTGAAGCAACTTAGCATGCATGCACACCAAGGCTCCTAGGAGAAAGTTACAGATGACAAACAATATGAAAGGGTGTCCAGGACTCAGAGCTTGAACAGACTAATCCCAGCCTCTTGGGTAACAGGAGGAAGGTGATGTGGTGAGAACAGGCTCTGCTGTCATTTAACCAACTACAAGTGGGAGGAATTTTCTAGATCCAGTGTCACAGGTGCCACAGGCCCTCAGTGAAGGCCAGACCTAGACAAGAGTAGCTCCCTGAGTCTCACTGGCTGACTTCAGCCCTTCAGATGCTTTGCAAAATCTCCCATCTGCCCAGGAGATGATGTACTTTCTGCAGCAGCCAAGAAAGTACACAAACCCAGGGGAACCCTCAGTCTGTTTTGTGGGCAGGTGACTCAGCCCAAGACTGATGGAAAACGCCTGTTTGTTTGCTCAGCCATGCTTCCAAAGAATTTTAGTTCAGGGAATACATGTGGCAGTGACCTAGGGTTTGGGGTACAGTGTCAGCAAGACAGTGTGTGCAAAAACCGGGTTCAAAGGAGCTGGTCTGGATGTGAGAGAGGCAGTCAGAGAAAAAGAATTGCCGGAAAACAAAAAGAGACTCACAGACTTAGAGAACTTAAGGTTGATGGGGGGAAGGGTCAGGGAAGGGATAGTTAGGGAGTTTGGAATGGACAGATATACACAGTGCTATATTTAAAATGGATAACCAACAAGGTCCTATAGCACATGGAAATCTACTCAATATTATATGACAGCTTGGCTGGAAAGGGAGGTCGAGGGAGAACGGATACATGTATATGTATGGCTGAATCCCTGCACTGTTCACCTGAAACTAACACAACGTAATCAGCTACACCTCAATACAAAATAAAAGTATAAAATAAATTGCTGGAAATGTGACAAATGCCCTGAAGACAAACTATCCCACAAAATGCCACATACAGGGACTTCTCCCGAGCCAGGACACAGGTGTGGGGAACAGAGATAATGCTGTCATTGGTGACATATTCTATGTCTGAAGGGAGTCCCCCCTTCCACCCTCCCAGCTGAAAGTCAGGTTCCTGTCACTTCCTCCATCAAATGAACCACCTTCCTTGGCCCAGTCAGTGCTTGAGAGAGAGAGAGGGCAACTGGGAAAAACTTACAACTCAAGAAAGTGGGATGAGGGATGGAAAATGGGAGAATGCCCTCCCCCTGTTGTCATTCAGCCACTAAATCATGTCCGACTCTTTGCGACCCCATGGACTGCAGCACACCAGGCCTCCCTGTCCATCACCGTATCCTGGAGCCAGCTCAAACTCCTGTGAGTCAGCGATGCCATCCGACCATCTTGTCCTCTGTTGTCCCCTTCTCCTTCTGCCCTCAATCTTGGCAGATCTACTTCTTTCCTGGAGGGCCAGGCAGGGGAGGTGAAGTAAGCCTTGCAGGTCAGAGAACTGTGACACGGGAGACAGGATGATGGCTCTGTGGCCTCAAACAAGTGTCCTAAGAGAACTGGTCCTCGGGAAGGCTGAGCATCCCTGGAATTCTTCCTGGGCTGGAAGTGATCTGCTCTGTGGGAATGTCTCAGTCAAGGGCTCATGCATTCCAACTACCCAGGTTTAGGTGCAGGAGCTTTCTACACAAGAATGCCAAGCCATTTCCAGTAAAGTCTCATCAGCTATAAATATAACCATGGTTGAAGTGGTGACAAGCTCATGATACAGTCCTATGGTGCCACAGATGGGCCATGGCATCTGGTCCTCCTTGAGTGAAAAGTCCCCTGGCCAAGCCTCTGGATTAATGGTACCATCTTGGTTTTGGATAAGACCGCCATTTTCCTGAATGGTATGGACTTGGTATGTAGAGGGTGTTCAGTACACTTGAGCCCCCTTCTCTCCCAAGACCACAGAATCATACAGAAAGTTAACGGCAGGGCTGGGCTTCCTGTCTTCCGCAACCCAATATAATTTCTTTTAGAACAAGACTCCTGTAATAAGGAATAATATAGTAGCTTATTTTTAATATGGAGAGAGTTACCTCTCAGCCTGTTCCTGGGTAGTAGAACTAGGATACATACACCCTATTCGCGAAATGCAAAGCAATCACTATCGAAGCAGCCACAGCTTTAATAATAAACATGTCAATCAGTAATAACAAAACCTGCTACTACTGGCTGGGGGGAGGGGGAAATTGGGAGCTGTTGTTCCATGGGTACAGAGTTTCAGTTTTGCAAGATGAAAAAGTTCTAGAGAGCTATTGCACAACAAAGTAGATGTACTTAACACTACTGAACTGTATACTTGAAAGTGGTTGAGATGGTAAATTGTATGTTACATGTTTTTTTCAAACCACAATTAGTAATAAAAAATAAAAAACACAACAACTACTACTATCCTGACTACTTTGAGCATCTAGAAAGTTCTGGATTCTCACCACAGCCTGTGGATTCTGCTGTGGATTCTCACAACAGCCCTGAGAGGTAGATGTTATTATTGCCACTTTACAGATGAGGAAAAATTACCGCAATAGTAAATCTGGCTTCCCAGGCTCATCCACTACCAAGAGGGGAGCTGGATTTACACCAAGTCAGTCTGACTCCAAGGCTGTGTCCTCTCCAACACACCCATGGCCTCTGCACAGCTTCATGTCTTCTGTGGCTTCCCTCAAAGAAGAGAAATCATGGGACTCTTGTCCCAGGATCTAGAACCGGAAAGGTATCGGAGTTCTGGTCTACCACGTTGTTCTCTTAGACGCAGGATCCCTACTTCCTTTAAAAAGCATGTTTACTGCGGAACAATGGCTACATCTTGTCTTGGGTCTTTTTTTGGCTCTTGGATTGGAAACTCTGTCCTTTGTCTTTAGCACAAAGAAACAGTATTCATAGCAGACCACTATCTCAAAAGTCCTTATGCTTCTGGTCTTTGGGAAGGCCTCTCTCCCCACTTGGTTGAAGTTAGTGTAGAAGAAAAAGTGTTGGCAATTCAGTATTGTTCACTTATTAAACTAGTGTTTCTTATACTATAAGTTTTTTAAAGCTTCTAAGATATATACTTATATTATTAATATATTCATATCAATATATTGTTGATATTGATATATTACTGATTTACACTCTATACTGTATTACATTATATGATATTATACTGTATCATATGAAACTCATGTTGCTTTTTAAATTTGTATTTATTTGGCTGCGTCAGGTCTTGGTTGTGGCACACAGGCTCCAGAGTACCTGGGCTCAGTAGTTGAGGGGCTTAGTTGCCCTGTAGCAAATGGGATCTTAATTCCCCAAGGAGGGATAGACTTGCATTACCTGCATTGCAAGTTGGATTCTTCAAAAAGGAATGCATTTGAGCCCGTTCTAATGAGGTGAGTGAACTTGGAGCCTACTATACAGAGTGAAGTGAGTCAGAAACAGAAAAACAAACATCTTTTGTTAACACATACATACGGAATCTAGAAAGATGGTGCTGATGAACCTATTTGCAGAGCAGACAAAGAGAACAGACTTGTGAACACAGTAGGGAAAGGAAAGGGTGGGACAAATTGAAAGCGACACATTGAAATCTACACATTACCATATGTAAGAGATAGCCAGTGGGAATTTGCTGTCTGATGTAGGGAGCTCAAACTTAGGGAGGTTTAGGTGGTGATATGTGACCACCTAGAGGGGTGGGATGGGGTGATAGACGGGAGGGAGGTTCAAGAGGGAGGGAACCTGTATAGACCTATGGCTAATTCATGTTGCTGTAGGGCAGAAACTAACACGATTTCATAAACCAATTATCCTCCAATTAAAATAAATAAGAAAAAAAAAAGATGGATTCTTAACCCCTGGACCACCAGGTTAGTCCCTAGTGTTATTTAAATTAATATTTCTCCTTTAGCTATCAAATCATTATCAAGAATGGGGAAATATTTAAAATTTTTTTTTTACATTCCCACCAGCAGTGTATGGAATTCCTGGTTGTTTTACATTCCCATCAATGTTTAATGCTGTCAGTCTTTTTTATTTGACCACCTACATAGCATGTGGCTTTAGTTTGTATTTCCTAAATCACTGTTATTGGTGAGCACTTAAGCTTGTTTGCCATTTGCCCATCTTCCTTTGTGAAAGGTCTTTTTTTAAGTCTTTGACCCCTTTTTATACGAGTTGTTTGTTGGAGGGGTTTATATATTCTGAATACAAAATTTTTTGGTTAGATATGGGCAATACAAATGTTTTGTTTCAGTCAGTTACCTATTTATCTTTAATAACACCTTTGGTGGGATATTTTTTAAAACTCTATGCATGGAAAGTATTTTATTTATTTTTATTCAGAAAGGTTTTTTAAATATATTTGACATTGAACCCTGGGTCAATTGAAGGTGTATAGCATGTTGATTCTACACATGTCTACAGATCTTTCATTAAACTTTTTGTTTTGTATTGGAATATGGTCAATTGACAACGCCGTGATAGTTTCAGGTGGACAGCGAGTGACACATTTCTCTATTGCAATATGATTGCCATGGTAGCAATTAGCACCTCTACCGTATTACACAATGATCGTCTATTTTGAGTGGTGGGAATAATCAAGTTCCAGTCTCTTGGCAAGTTTGATGATTATAATGCAGTATGGTTGTCTACATGTGGACAAAATATTTTCTACCAAGATGAGGCTGGCAGGATCTACTCCATTTTCTCCTTGTAGATTACCTGAGATCCTAAAATACATGCCTTTTTAGAGATCTGAACAATAATCTTAAGGCCCCTGTAGCTAGAAATTCTTCATCAGCTGCAGAGTCCAAACTCCTCAGCCAAATGAGGAAACGGAGGTTGGCGGGCCAAGGTCACAAAGCAGAAACCACACGGCATGGCCATCAGAAAGCAAATCAAAGTGAGATATTTAAAGATCTGCCAAAGACAAACACAACTGCAGCCGTGCAGGCCCACATCACGTAATTTCTTTGGAATATGCTTGTGATAAGATCACATTTCCATTTCCCTCTATGTTTTTCCGACAACAGCTCATGATACAATTTGTACAGCTCCTGGTAACTTTTACTGGGGAAAATTTGGGGGAAAAAAAAAGGACCATGTTTCAAAGGCACCAGATCTGATAAGGAGGCAGAAATATTTACTCCATTATTTCAAGAGGCAGGTTCTTTGTTGCTCAGATACTTCCTGTTTTAAAAATAGCTTTCCACCACTGTTCCAGGATGAGAATGTCCTTTTAAATGAACTTGGCTTTGAAGATGTGATTTCATGTCACCGGAGCAAGTGTGTAGATAATCAGTCATCCTTTGGCAAAATGCTGCTCAGACCAGGTACCCCGGACCCTTGGGTTCCAGTCCGATCGCAGCTGGAGCTGGGTCGCTGGACGGTGAAGGGGTTGGGAACCAGTTGCCATGGGTGGGAGCCTGGGGGGAGGGTGCATCAGCCCCTAAGCACTCCCAAGCACCAGGGTGGTAAATTGATGATGCTGCAGAGTCACAGGCTGCCGCCCATCTGACAGATGTGACTGGTAAAAGGGGAATTAGTCTTGATTTTCTTAGGGGTGACCATGCCTGCCAGTTATGAGAGAAGATCCTACAGGTCTTAGCTGCGTGCCCTTGCCCATGGAAGTACGAAGTGATGTCCTCACTGAACTGCTTTAAAGCACATTTGCAGAGACAGGGAGAGAGAGAAAGGGACGAGTGAAGAGAAAGTGGCAAAATCCAGAGTGAGGCTAGGTGACCGGGGTTTATTACAGATTTTTCACAACAAAATTTTTCAAACTGGATACTCTTTGTTTTTCAGGAAAGGGTGTGAGTGTTCTCTGCCAAGGAAGAGGCTCAGCGAGAACCCACAGGAGTGTGAATGGATTGGTGGATTTGAAGCTGGCTATTTACACAGCAGCTTCCCAGGTGGCTCAGTGGTAAAGAATCTGCCTGCCGATGCAGGAGATGCAAGTTCAGTCTTTGGGTGGGGAAGATCCCCTGGAGGAGAGCATGGCAACCCACCCTAGTATTCTTGCCTGAGAAATTCCATGGACAGAGGAGCCTGGCGGGCTACAGTCCAGGGGGTCACGAAGAGTCAGACACACTAAGCATGCACACGCATGCACATTTAGACATCAGGGGTGTGTGTGTGTACCCAGGGAAGAAGGAGACAGGATTTAAAACTGGTTAAGGGGGGTCCTTCAACACCCCACTTAAACTAAAGGACAGATCATCCAGACAGAAAAATAAGGAAACATCCGCCTTCAGTTCAATTCAGTTGCTCAGTCATGTCCGACTCTTTGCAACCCCACGGACTGCAGCACACCAGGCTTCCCTCTCCATCATCAACTTCCAGAGTTTACTCAAACTCACGTCCATCGAGGTGGTGACGCCATCCAACCATCTCATCCTCTGTCGTCCCCTTCTCCTCTCACCCTCAATCTTTCCCAGCATCAGGGTCTTCTCAAATGAGTCAGTTCTTCGCATCAGGTGACCAAAGTACTGGAATTTCAGGCTCAACATCAGTCCTTCCCATGAACACTCAGGACTTATCTCCTTTAGGATGGACTGGTTGTATCTCCTTGCAGTCCAAGGGACTCTCAAGAGTCTTCTCCAACACCACAGTTCAAAAGCATCAATTCTTCAGCACTCAGCTTTTTTTATAGTCCAACTCTCACATCCATACATGACTACTGGAAAAACCATAGCTTTGACTAGATGGAACTTTGTTGGCAAAGTAATGCCTCTGCTTCTTAATATGCTCTCTAGATTGATCATAGCTTTTCTTCCAAGGAGCAAGCGTCTTAATTTCATGGCTGCAATCACCATCTGCAGTGATTTTGGAGCCCCCAAAAATAAAGTCTCTCACTGTTTCCATTGTTTCCCAATCTAGTTGCTATGAAGTGATGGGACCAGATGCCATAATCTTAGTTTTCTGAATGTTGGGTTTTAAACCAACTTTTTCACGCTCGTCTTTCACTTTCATCAAGAGAGTCTTTAGTTCTTTGCTTTTTGCCGTAAGGGTGGTGTCATCTGAGGTTATGGATACTTCTTCCAGCAATCTTGATTCCAGCTTGAGCTTCATCCAGCCCAGTGTTTCTCATGATGTACTCTGCATAGAAGTTAAATAAGCAGGGTGACAATATACAGCCTTGACGTACTTCTTTTCCTATTTGGAACCAGTCTGTTTGTTGTTCCATGTCCAGTTCTAACTGTTGCTTCCTGACCTGCATACAGATTTCTCAGGAGGCAGGTCAGGTGGTCTGGTATTCCTATCTCTTTAAGAATTTTCCACAGTTTGTTGTGATTCACACAGTCAAGGCTTTGGTATAGTCAATAAAGCAGAAGTAGATGTTTTTCTGGAACTCTCTTGCTTTTCGATGATCCAACGGATGTTGGCAATTTGATCTCTGGCTCCTCTGCCTTTTCTAAAACCAGCTTGAACATCTGGAAGTTCATGGTTCACATACTGTTGAAGCCTGACTTGGGAATTTTGAGCATTACTTTGCTAGTGTGTGAAATGAGTGCAATTGTGTGGTAGTTTGAACATTCTTTGGCATTGCCTTTCTTTGGGATTGGAATGAAAACTGAGCTTTTCCAGTCCTGTGGCCACTGCTGAGGCAAAAATAAGGAAACACCAGCCTGAAATGACACATTAGACCAGAGAGATTTACAGTAAGTCCCCTACATATGAACAAGTCATTCTGAGAGCATGTTTATAAGTCTAATTTGTTCAAAGTTAGCCGAGATACCCAACTAACACCATCAGCTGTATCACACTGTACTGTAATAGGTTTAGGATATTTTTCACACAAATAGTACACAAAAAAACAAACACAAAAAATGAACACTTTTAACCTGTGTTGCAGTACCACAGCTGACACACAGGGGCTGGCATCAAGTGAACAGGTAGCAAGAGTCACTGACTGGAGGAGGGAGAGGAGGTGAGATGATGGAGCTGAAGGATGGTCAGCAATAGGAGTCGGAGGGCGAGCTGCAGTTTCCCTCATGCCTGTGATTTCAGTCACTCACGTTGATGGCACAGGTGCTGGCCCTGAAGTCAAGGTACTGGGCTTCCCTGTGGCTCAGGCAGTAAAGAAGCTGCCTGCAATGTGGGAGACACGGGAGACAGTTTGATCCCTGCGCTGGGAAGATCCCTTGGAGAAGGGAATGGCACCCCGTTCCAGTATTCTTGCCTGGAGAGTCCCATGGACAGAGGAGCTGGGTGGGCTATGGGGTCCATGGGGTCGCAAAGAGTCAGACACGACTGAAGTGACTTAGCACCTCAGGGAGAGGTGGCCCAATCAGTTCCCTTCCCAAAGGGATATACTAGGGCAAGGAGCATGGGTCTTCAGATTTATTCTGATGGTTCCGGGGCAGGAAGAGAAAGCCTTCTAAGGATTGCCTCCAGCCATGTGCTAGAAACTGCTTCCTCTTCTAGAGAGGATCAGGGCCACGTCAGAGGTTAGGAAGCCCACCAACCTCACACCAGGTCCCAGGTCCCAGGTCCCAGAACCAGATCACCTTCCACAGACACAAAGCAACCTCTCCCCCTCCAGGACCTCAGGGAGACTTACCAAGACTTGCACTGTCCTGGTTGATCTCATTCCCCTAAATCTATTATTAAACACCAGTTTATGGTTTAAACTGTCTGGTCTAAGCAGTTTCAACTGCTCTAATACAAGATTGTGTGACTGAATGCCTGGGTCTGAAAAGCTGTCTTTCCAACACAAACCTCTCAGACTTTCCTGGAAGTTCGGTGGTAAAGAATCCACCTGCCAATGCAGGGGACAGGGGTTCAATCCCTGGTCCAGGAAAATTCTACATGCTGTGAGCAACTAAGCCGGCACCCCACCACTGCTTGGCCCATTTGCCAAGACTGCTGAAGCCTGTACACCCCAGAGCCCCTTCTCCGCAACAGAAGTCACCGCAGTGAGAAGCCCCTGCACCTCGATGAAGAGTAGATACCCCTACCCCAGCTGCAACTAGAGAGAGCCCTTGCAGAAACGAAGACCCAGCACAGTCAAAAAGAATTAAAAACAACTGTCCCCAGGTGATGACAGTCAACATCAATGGTAATGAATCCGATTGATGACATGGACTCCATACGACGAGACAAGAAGGGCGTTTCACCCCAGAGGCCCTCCCCAAACTCGCCACCCCAGACTAACCATGAGAAAAACATGGACATGTCTCAACAGGAGACCACATCCAAGACACCTGGCCACTGCTCACAACCGTCGAGGTCGTCAAAATCAAGGAGAGTCTGGAGCTACCATCTCAGGCCAGAGGCACCTAAGGAGACGCAACAACCAAATGTCATGTGAAATACTGGGACAGAAAAGGGGCATTAGGGGACAAAACTGACGAGACAGGAATCAGGTGTGTGTGCTCACTCAGTCGGGTCCAGTTCTTTGCGACCCCATGGACTGTAGCCCCCCAGGCTCCTCTGCCCATGGGATTTCCCAAGCAAGAATACTGGAGTGGGTTGCCACGTCCCCCTCCAGGGGGTCTGGATCTTCCTGACCCAGGGATCAAACCCTCATCTCTTTTGTCTCCTGGATTGGCAGGCAGGTTCTTTACACTAGTGCCACTTAGGAAGCCGCAAAAATCAGGTGTAGACTTTAATTAATAACCATGTCTCAATATTGGGTTCCTTTGTTATAACACACATAGTAGCCTGGGGTAAGATGTTAAAAAGAAAGGAAGTCGTGAGGGGCTTATGGGAATTCTTCCTCTTCTCTTTGTGATTTTTCTGCACATCTAACACTGGTCTAAAAAACTAAGTTTCTTAAAGTGCGAAAACAAGCAAAGAGATGCCTCTCTCAGAACAATTCCCTGGTTGGGCTAAAGCATCTGGTATAGGAAGGGGTTTGTCAACAGCTGCCTGAGATGAGAACAGAAGGGGAGAAGACAAGGACTGGAACCCAGAGACCCAGAACACGCTCTGAAAAGGAACTTCTCAAGAAAGGGCTTTCATGGGAATTCCCTGGGGGTCCTGTGGTTAGGACTCCACGCTTTCACTGCTGAGGGTGTGGGTTCAATCCCTTGTTGCGGAACTAAGATCCTGCAAGTTGCAAGGCTTGCGCAAAAATAAAAAAAAAAAAAGAGAGAGAGAGAGAGAAGGGCTTCTAGGTAGCAGAGGGGCTGGGCCTGTGCATGCCCTGCCACTTCCAGTAATGGCTGCTTCTGACGTGGAACAGTCGGGGCCTCATTAGTCCTGGAAATGGCGGCGTCTCGCCCCCTTCCTGCCTGGGTTTAAGGTCAGGACTTCTCTACTCCATTTCTCTGTGTTCAGGCTGTTCAGAGTCAAAAATTTAGACCATCTTCACCTGAGAGATGTCAGCCTGGGCCATCTTGTCTCCCTGGGGACATAAGAGGCCAAGCAGAAATCAAATGTGTGATAGCCTCAGCAACACTGGAGGTCGTCCCAACAGTGATGTCCAAGCTTCTGGAAGGTTCTAGGGGTTTCTGGGGACTGCATGCTGGTGGAAGTCTCTCCCTGTGTGTCGATTCTAAGTACGGGTTCCTGGTGAGGAGGGCTGCCCTGCTGGCCTTGCCCCTTTTGCAGCGTGGACGGGGCTCCAGTGAACTGTATGGTGGGAATCTCATTTCAAACGGCAGTATGGTGACCAAGGGCCGCCTGCCCTGCTTACAGGGCAGTGAGGTGACTGCCCAGCATTTCAGAAGCACTCTGCAACCTGAGGTACAGGGTGACCTCTGAAAATTTCCCAAACTGGCTTTTTCTGTGGCCTCTGCTCAAACACTTAGAAATTTTTTTTTTTCCCTTCAGCATGTGGGACGTTAGGTCCTCGACCAGGGATTGAACCCATGCGCCCTGCACAGGCAGCGTGGACTGCAGGGAACTCCCTCAAACACTTAGGATTTAACCGGAGATGTTTGACCTGGCCTTCCACGCCTCCCCAAGGCCGGTCTGCCTTTGTGACATCATGCGTGGACCTTCATGCAAGGAAAACAATAGGTAAGTGAATAAAAAAAAAGGATTCTTGTGTTTTGTATTAAAATATTTTATATTAATCATTCAAACTTAATTTTTATACAATGAATGCATACATCACCAGGGTGTCTGTCTGAGAGGAGAGTCAGGGAGGCGTCAAGTGAGTGTGAGCAGTGGAGGGTAAGGAGACAGGCGCTTCCTCTGCTCGCCCCGTGCTTTGCCTGCCGGTTCCAGGAGGGAGGCGGGGGTGTCACAGAGAACAGGTGGATCCTTGGCCTCTCCTCGGGCCTCACTCTGCTGGGGTGAACCGTGTTTCATCTTCCTGGGTGAGGCTTCCAGCGCCCGGGGCTCTTTGACCAGCAAGTCCTTGACATAACAGTGGCTGTGACTTGGGGACCGCCAAGAGCAAGTGTATGTGTATACGTAGGGATTTCCAAGTCCTCTCCTGTTGCATGCCCAACCCGTGGCCCTTCTGCCTCCGGGCACTCATGTGCAGGGCCGTGCCTAAGCGGCGGGCATGTCGGCCTTGCTGAGCGCGATGGCCAGCTCTAAGTCTTCCTGCTCCTGCCGCCGCAGCCGCGCCAGCCTCTCCTGCTCTGCCTTCTCGCTCTCCCGCTTGGCCCATGCCAGCTGCTGCTCCTCATTGCCAAACTGCAAAGGAAAAACAGAGTGGGTTACACGGTCCCCAAAATGGTGCCTGCCTGCCAGCTGGCTGAGGCAGAGAGGATGTGGAGATCTGCCATGGGTAGATGGAGGGGTGTGGGGAAACGCCAGGCTGGGATGTGCTGGGGGGAGGTGCCCGGTGTGCAGGGTGAAAACCAGGAAAAGCCAGAAGCCCCCTCTTGGTTGGGGATGCAGAGGGGACGCGCATGCCCCAGTCCTGACCCCTAGTCTGGAAGGGGTCACATGCACTGAAGACACGCAGGGCTGAATCTGACCTTAACTGCCACCTCCACCTCGGAGAGAAACCAGATGCCCCATCCCCGATGGGAGCTGAAGCAGGCCGAGGCCAGGCATCAGATTAGGGACACTGAGAGATTTCCGGGGGCTCTCCTCCTGATCTGGAGGAGGCTTCACAGGGGATGGGGGGGGAGATGGAGAAGCTCTGCTGGGCCTCCTGTCAGGGGATGGCATGGGTGTCTTGAAGCAGCTGGGGAGCAGAGTCAGCTGAACCCCAAAGAGACAGAACGGCGAGCCTGCAGAACCTGGGCCTCCATGACAGGTTGTGATGCCTGGGCGAGGCACTGGGGCTGGAGACTTCATGCTCGAATAGATCTCCAAGTCTCCAACGTGTACGGGGCCTTGAGGCCAAACAAGACGACAGGGTCCTGAGACACGGCAGCTCTGTCTCAGCCACGGTCCCAGGGGCTCTGGGAGATGCTAAGAGCCACTTTGTACTTGAACGTTCACAGGAGCCCTCGGGAATCATGCTGTCATTTGGTCCAGGAGTTTTTCATTCTTGGTGGTGGTGGGGGGATGGCGGGGGTCCTTTTCCAAAAGGTGCAACTTTTTAAAAAAATTTTTTAAAACAAGGGAAGAAACTATTTTGATTCTGGTGGTTTAGTCGCTAAGTTGTGTCCAACTCTTGCGACCCCATGGACTGTAGCCTGCCAGGCTCCTGTCCATGGGATTCTCCAGGCAAGAATACTGGAGAGGGTTGCCATTACCTTCTCCCTGTAGGTGATTTCAAACCATTTGAGTGATGGACTTCCAGCTCTATGTAAAGGAAAGCAAAGCCAGACGTCACATGCTCTTCCCCTGGCGGGACTCCCCGGCCCCTGAGTTCCCCCAAGTCACTGTGCTCTGTCTCCACGTGAGGTACCTCCAGCACCACTGACCCCCAGCAGAGAGAGCTGCAGCCCTTTCAGGCTCCTAGCCTGCCTGGGTGGGCATCTCTCCTCTGTGCGAAGTCAGCTGAATCCCAAGGCTCTGGGACAGTGAACCCATGTGCCCCAGAAAGGAGCTAAGATTTTCCCAAGGACACTCCTGGGACAAGCAAGTGGGGCAGTGGGACTGGCACTCTGTCAACATTTCATGACCTGACCGCCAGTCTCAGGGTGATGGGGCCAGACAGCGGGGGTTGGGCAGGGGAGGGCTGGCTTGGGGGAGCCTGGTTTGGAGCCAGGTGTGGCCCCGAGGAGGGGGAGGAGATGGGACAGCCCAGGAGGCCTCCCTCCACCTGTCTGGGGAGTCAGGCAGGGGCTAGTGAGGGTCAGCACGAAGAGGAGCCGCCCTCCGGGCACAAAGGTTGAGTCCTGGTTTCTAAGAGAAATAGCCCAGAAAAACACTCAGGGATCAGATGGGTCTCCAGCTTGGACAACTAAAGCCAGTCCCCACTCCTTGTATTTCCACCACTGGCCACAGATAACTGCCCTCCACTCCCCTACCTCGTACTCTTTGGGGAATTTTCCAACACCACTTCAGGAGAAAAACAAGGAAAGAACAATACATGCCGATGGGAACAACTCCACAGTGCCGCTGACAGCGGTGGGAGGAGACAGGCAGCTGGGCGGACAGGGGACCTCGCCCTGGCCAGCCTGGAGGAGCAGGCTGGTGGCGGGGAGGGCGGCGAGTAACAGGCCGGCACCTCGGTGGGGCCTGCTCAGCCCGGGAACCTCCCGCTCCAGGAGTCTGCGAGTTCAAAGCAACCGTGCAGACGGGAACATTCTAGATGCCTTCGGGGAGGACTCGGTGGAGGCGAGCTTAGGCTCCAGGATGCAGACTCAGAGCGGGCACGTGGTCGCAGGCAGACTGAAGGCGGGGGCCTCTCCGTGGCTCCCGCCATGTCTTGAATCAGCGGAGCTCCCCGCCCCGGCCACGCTCTGGTCCTCCGACCGGGATGCGCGCATCTGGAACGCTGGCACGTGCAGCGGCTGCTCGGGGAAAGGCCAGCTCCGGTCTCTACTTCACTCATGACGGCGAGGGGCCGAGGTGGCCCGGCGGGTCACGAGCACTCTGCCTTCTTGAGACACGTCACACGCCGGGGCCCGACAGACTCCGCGTGGTTTGATTCTGGCGGCCTCTCCGTGGAGATCTGAGGTTCAGAGCCCTCCGCACGCGAAGCGACAGCACCCTTGCTCCACGGGGATGGACAGCGTGTGCCTCGTCTGCTGTCTCCGCGCGTGGCGACCCTTCTCGCCACTTCCTGTCAGCGCGCTCATCCAGCTGTTGAAAACGCATCCAACTCGTTTGATGAGGCAAAGCGCAACTTATCCCATCTGATATTTGCTCTGAATGCGGACTTCCGAAAGAAAGCGCTGTTTGGCTCACCTAGAAATACGACTTCCTAATAAAACACCTTTGCCTGAGACAGAAAAGGCTCGTTTTAAAGGAAACACCAGAGAGGTTTCCTGTGAACCGCTACAAGCACAAGAAACCCATTGATGGAAAGTCAGGGTTTGTAAATCAGAAGGTTCCAGAAGGTTCCGCCAAGGGGGCGGGGGAGCGGGATTGGGTACAAGCGTGGCACTGGCTTCCCTGACCTCCAGCGCGGACCAAGCTGCTTCTGCATGGGTTAACATGTCCTGACGGCAGTCACGCTGCCAGGCTGCTGGGCAGAGATCACTCTGTATCTCCTCTGGGAAGCTGAAATACACAAACTCAAGGAACCAACTTTGGCCTTTTTTGAGTTGGCACCTATCTCTCAGGTCCAGTGAACAAAGAAACCATCAGGCAACAGACCAAGTCCCTAGACGCCGCGAACATGAAAGCCACTCCACGTCCCCAGAGTTGGGACAGTTCTGTATGACTGAGGGGACAACACGAATCAGCTAGATGTCCTGCCTTCCCCCACTTCCTGTCCCGTCACAGGGGCTGAACCTCCCAGTCAGGTGATCTCCCCTGGGAAGACTGAGGTGCCCAAAGTGGGAAGGGTGATTTTAAACATAAGACAGCGGGGCTTCAGACTGAGTGCAAGTCCATCAGTCGTGTCCAACTCTTTGCAACCCCATGGACTGCAGCCCGCCAGGCTCCTGTGTCCATGGGATTCTCCAGCCAAGGATACTGGAGTGGGTTGTCATTCCCTTCTCCAGGGGATCTTCCTGACCCAGAGATCAAACCCAGGTCTCCTGTATTGCAGGCGGTTTCTATACCACCTGAAAACTGGCAGAACCCAATTCCTTGGCTTGAACTGAGGGTGACTCAATCCCACTGGTGTTTTAAAATAGGAAGTTAACAACTGTGCTGAGATGACCGGAAATGATGAACTAAATGATAACTTGAAATCTTGGGGGGTTAAAAAAAAAAAGTGTTCCAAAAACCAGCCATTGCAGGGCAGGAGGGGGACTGTAAGAAATAAAACTGTGCATTTCAGAGAGAGAACAATCACTTCTTCTAACTGCGGTTCGAATCCACTTACCCTTCCCCCCTACCCTAAATAGAGTACTCGAGTCACACGTGAATAGCTCAATTTTTTTCCATCAGTGTTTCATTTTTTTTTTTTAACCAAAAAATTAAAGCAGTGCTATTCAAGAAACTGTAGATAAAGCGGGTTTTGTTTCTGGCTTTTATTTAACAATGTCACCATTTGTATACATCCAGTGTGCACTGGCTGTCCACAAAACCGGGCCAACTGTGGCTGTAAAATATTTACAGGTTGCCAAGAGCCAGGAACGTGTCAGCATCTTGGGCGATTTCAATAAGCCACAGCCTGTCTGTGCACGAGCTGGATCTGACATGAATCAGGCGTGCACTGGGCACTGGAACGGCAGTGCTTGCTTTAAGACAGACGTTCTAGGAGCTGAAGCATCCATAAACAAAACATCTCACACCTAACGAGGAAACAAGGTACTCTGTCAAACCGAGCGAAGAAAGTCTTTTTAAAAAAACCATTAGGTGCAAAACAGACAGGGAAACCGTTTCTGGGAAGAAAACGTCTGAAGCTCTCTGAGAACAAGATCTTTGGGTACTCATGAGGGTGCTGAAAGCAAACTAACATGAAAGCCTTTTACAGCCTGGAATCTTTTTTTCAAACCGAGACACGGAGCCAGGCTTTCAAAATCCCCGCGTTAGCTTCTGAAAAGGCATTTCACTCTGCTAAACGGCTTTCTGAGTTTTGGTTTTGGTTTTTTTTTTTTCTCCCTGCACAAGAAAGGGGCTTCAGAGCGGCTGCTCTAGGTTGCATTTCGGTTTTCTCCATAGCTGATAAAAAGTTTTTTAAAAACAAATCTTAACTGCTTTCCCTTGATGTGATCTGCCTGGATCCTTGCTGCCCTAAACTGGGACGGTGAGAACTCCAGCACAGAGACCTTTTTAGGACAGCAGCACCCAGATGTAACTTTAGCGATCTTGTTTTTGTACTTCAGAAGTGTTTGACGTGGTGGCTTCCCCCGGCCCCCCGCCAAAAAAAATGAAAGAACACAAAAGCCTCTGGGCAACAGAACTACTACAGAGAGTCTACCGTGAAGGATAAAGAAACAGGCACACTGGGCCATCCTGCCAGAAGGAAAATGCATCCTCATCACAGAGTATCCAAACGAGTGCTCTTTTTTTTTTATTGAGAAACCGTTTTTTTCTTACAGCAAGCAGCAGTACAGAATAAATAACACGGGTAATGGCGTAAGGTTCCGGGAGACTTGGGCCAGGAGGAGGTTTGCCATTTGAAAGAGACAAATAATAATAATGATAACCCCAAGGAAGCTGCAAGCGGAGCGGGGGAGGAGGGGATGGCGCGGAAGGCGGAGAACTCAACTTACAGAGGTGAAGTCTGCAAAGCCCAAAGAGGAGGCTTTAGAAGGTTTAGCTGAAGAGGAGGGAGCAAATGGATCTTTTCCACTAAACGGGTCCCCAAACCCCTTTTTATTTTGGAACGGGTCACTGCTGTCGGCCCCAAGTGGCTGGAATGGATCAGGGGGTTCGGTAAAGTCTGCAGAACCAAGCTGGTTTACGGGTGTACTTTTACCTGGAAAATTTAGGAGAAAAAAAAGGAGAAAAAAAAAAAAAGGAGAAAAAATACAAGTTACTGACCAGGGACAGAACAAGAGTCCTGACTGAGGAGCTGGGCGCCAGCTCCCTGGGAAACTCTAGCCTTCACTTGGAAAGAGCTGGAATGTGGCTCGTGGGACAGACTCCAGGGGGAATCAGTATGGGTCTCCGCTTTCCTCTCCCTTTACTGGTTTTGTGGGTGGTCCTAGAAAACCACTTCAGATGACCCTTCTCCCCTCTCCACCCACCACAGCTAAAATTTACATCATCTTTAGAAAGCTCACATGCAGGCATGTTTCAAAGTGATTCATTTTAGCAGGGCAGCACATTCACTATCACACTGAGTTTTTACAATGTCATGGTCGAGCAGAAAAAGATCACTGTAAGAGCCCAACAATTAAAAAAAAGGGGGTGGGGTGGGGGATTACTTGCAACTAAACAGGAAGGACGGGGAATTAGTTTCATGACATGATGTGGAGTTAGCCATGTTAGTGGTGAGGGTCTGTATGCAGCTCACCAGACAAACCCACTCGGCCATCCTGGGTTTAAATTCGTCCTGGGTTGAAATTCATTTCCGGCTCCTGCGTCTGTCCCTTTGGCTCCAAGGGGCAGGCTTTGGGCTTTTGTGGGCTCTTGCCAAGAGGGTGGCTCTGGGAGGCCCAGGTCCCAGCAAGGCAGATCTCCACGAGGACACGGGAGACAGGGGTTTAGAATTGGTGGGAAACGAGGCTGTGCGGCCACGCTTGGGGGGTGTGGCCCAAGGACACCGGGCTTCTCCCAGCAAGTCCTGCCGACATGTCAGAACCATCCACGAGCAACCAGACCCCTCTCCAGGCCTGCCTGGCAAGGGGGCCCACGGGATGAGCCTCCAGGATCTGCTGGGTTTGGAGGCCAGGTTCCTGCCTGACGCCATTCATTTGCCCAACAGCTGCCTGGGGTACTCAGGTACCCAGGGGGTGAGATGGTCAATTTGGCAGCTCTGTGAGACGGTCAATTCTGCCCAGGCTAGGGCATACTTAACATGATTCTGATTTGCTAACAGAGTTGCCAGTGTTTTGCTCTTGCAATTTTAAAACTAACGTGCAAGAAGAAGCCAAAAGCCGAGGGCCATGCTCCATATAGACCCCTGGACATCAGCTGCACGTCCAGAGGAAGGCCCTGGCCCTGAGTCACGCCTGACCTGTCTGCAGCGCCTGAGCCCAGGGCACCTGCCTTCCCACCCTGCTGGCCTCTGCCACGCCACCTGCCCACACGTCCAGCTCCACGTCCAGCTCCAAAACCACGCTCTCTGACGCTGCTTCCTAAGGCCACATTTCTGAGGGTCCCCAGGGGTCCCTAAGGACTTCTGCCTCTGTCCCCTTGAGTTCTGAGGCCCAGGCCACGCCCAGCTGGCCTGCTTCTGTCTGGGAAGTGGGCATGAAGAGTCAGGGGTCAGAGCCCGTGACTGATATCCTACCCCAGGCACAAGCGGGGCTCAGCACACGTGGGACCTGTGACAACCTGACCTCAGGCCCCTCTGGATACACGAGTTTTTTTAATTGTCACTCGACAGAGCAGCTGGTACAAAGGCCACCCCAACTCCATCAGTTTCATTCCAAACCCTGAGTCACCAGAGATGCAGTTCTGCCCCCCAGGAGAGCCTACAGAGAAGAGACGGGGCGGAGCCCACCAGAAGCAGTGGTTCAAATCCCGACGCCCCCTCCCACCTGAACTGGGACTTCTGGGTGGGCGGGTGACGCCACTAGTGTGACTGGGACACAGAGGCCCCAAGCCGCCCCCGCCCCCGAGAGCTGCCACTGGTTTCTGTTTGCATGTTTAAGGAAACACTGAGTCTTGACTTCCCGAGGCTCATACAGGGCTCTTGAGACACAGGCAGTTCTGCACCCAGCTGTCCATCACCTCCCGAGGTTGGATCAGAGGACTATATGCCCTTGCCCGTGGCCTCATGGGGCCCCCCTGCTGACCGCTGGCCTCCCCAGGTTCTTACTGTCACAAACAGCACAGCCTCGCCCACGTGTGTTTATTATAGGAGACGTTCCCTGGTGGCTCAGAGGGTAAAGAAATTGCCTACAAGGCAGGGGACTCGGGTTCCATCCCTGGGTTGGGAAGATCCCCTGGAGAAAGAAATGGCAACCCACTCCAGTATTCTTGCCTGGAGAATGCCATGGACAGAGGAGCCTGGAGAGCTACAGTCCATGGGGCTGCAAAGAGTTGGATGCGACTGGGCGACTCACACTTTCACACATTTTCTGGAGGTGGGGCTGTGGGTCAGGAGGCGTGCCCACCGCAGCCTGACCTTCCTAGTGCCTGCTGCAGGCTCCGAGAGCAGACACCCTGACCTAGAAGGGAGGGGAGACGGGAGGCTGCAGGCTTGGGGAAGCTGTGGGAGGTTCGCGGTGGCCACCAGTCAGGTTACAGTCAACCCCGAGGCTCACTGGGCCAGGCAAACTTCTCTCTGCCAAAAGGCCTGGGTGGGACACTTCCCCGAAGGGCGGGGCCAAGCCCACTGCGCAGGACAGTGGGAACGAGGGCCCCTCTTGCCCAGGGCAGCTGGCTTCTTCAAGTGAAGGCCTGGGGGCTGTGCCCACGCCACACCTACTTCTGGTCCTCGTCTCCCAAGTGTGGCAGAGCCACAGACTTCAAGCTGCTCCCCCTCCAGCGCCAAATGCTCCTCTGAGCCGTCCTCCTGGCTCCCTCCCAGACCTCGGCCCCTTGGGCTTCAGACGACAGGGAGACCCGATCTGGGTGCCGGCCTTAAGAGGCACCTCCCTCAAGACCACCCTCACAGTAGCCTACTCCCTGACCCAAGGGAGGCGCTGATGGGTGAGCCCAGCTCCCCGGGCCTGGCACTGCACGCAGAGGAGAGCCCCTCTTCAGAGGCAAGCAGGCAGCACTGGTGGGAGGGATCAGGCATGATCTGCCCCACAGCTCATCAACCCCAGGCTGGCTGTACAGCTGGGAGCAGCGAATGCATGGGAAGCCAGGCAGATCACGGGGGCACCCTGGGCAAGGAGGAGGCTGGGCGTGACCCCCAGGAGCTCTGGTCCCCACAGTGGCACCACCACCCGAGATGGCGGTCCTCACCTCTTCTGGGTCCCCGGGAACCACCCCTGCCACAGCCACTGGGCAGCCCACTCCCTCAGCTTCCAGCGCCGTGGGCCACATGCACTCAGCGAGGCGGCCTTCTAACCCAGAGCTGCGCCGGCGCTGCTGAGCGCTCCCCCATTCTCTGGGAGCACCCACCCCAGCCTCGGCCATCCCGCCCGGCCCAGCACAGGGCCCTGTGCTCACTGCTGCCCAGGCCGGAGCGCCCCTCCCCACATGGGGGCCGCCCATTCAGAGGCTGCCCTCCCTACTTCTGGCTTAGACACGGCTGCGGCCCTCGTCGTGCTGTCATCAGGTTGCTCGCTGTGGATTTTCACTCTTGCCCAAGAGAACACGAGCTCCAGAGGGCAGAGTGCTTGGCTGCCCACAGCTGTGTCCCTGTTTCCCAGATTGCTCTGCCAAACACAGCTTTCTAACATACAAGCTCCATTGTGGCAAACTCGGGAAGCCCACACAAAACCCTTCCCCACCTTGTCCCCTGACAGCCCTCCAGGGGCCTGAGCCACACCTCGCTCCCCCAGGACCCCAATCCAGGGCTTCTCTCCAGACAGTCCCTCTGCCTTAAGTGCCTGGGACCCACCATCTCCCCAGGCCTGTGTTCAGCCCTCCTAGCCCAGCCCTGGGCAGGGAGTGGGTGGTGGACCCCTGGAAGTTGAGGAAGAACATGGCAACCTCCCCCCCAGCCTCAGCTTCCTTATCTGTGAAATGGGGTTATGATGGGATGAACTTTGTCCCACCCACAATTCATTATGCTCAGGTCCTCTCCCCCGGTACCTCAGGATGTGGCTGTCTTTGGCCACGGGATCTTTGCAGAGGTAATTCAGTTAGAATGAGGTCCTCTGAATGGGCCCTAATCCAACAGGACTGATGATCCTGGGAGAAAAGAGGAGGGCAGGACACACATGTGCACAGAGGGGAGACCATGGGAAGGCACGGGGGTGGACGCCGTCTACAAGCCAACTAGAGCAGCCTCAGGAGAGACGAGACCAACCCAGCCAACACCTTGATCTCAGACTTCCAGCCTCCACAACTGTCAGACGGTCCGTTTCGGCTGTCTCAGCTGCCCAGTCTGTGGTATGCGGTATGGCGGCCCTAGGATACTTGGGCAGGGTGAAAGGGCGTCTGCTCTCCATCGCCGCCAGAGCTGGGGTCGGCCTGTGAGGGGGCTGTCTGCTTTTTTGTAAATCAAGTTTTACCAGTCTGCCAACGCCAGGCTGGCGTAGCTCCAATACCCAGAAGTCAGGACAGCTCAGCACCCGCCATGAGCTCCACAAGGGAACTGAGAACCCCGACTACAGAGCTGCTCAGATGCCCCCAGCGCAGTGTGGTGGGTGGGTGTGCACAGCCCCGGGGCAGGGGTGGCCTCCCCTTGAACTGCTGAGTTTCCTGCACTGGCCCCCACCTGTCGGGCTCCCTCAAACTCTCCATGCAACCTCCCCCTGCCACGGGGCAGCAGCGCCACAGCCCAGGCGTACTCCCCTTTAGAAGAGCCCCCCCTGCAGGGTACACCCAGACGCAGATCCTGCCTTGCTTTCCAAACCCCAAGGGGTGGTGTCACCAAAGGCTGATTGTGAACAGACATGGTCCTGAGAGAACCCTGTGCTGGGGGCCCCTGGGACACTTGCAGCCTTCCCTGGGCCCCGAGGGACGGGGCCTCACCTGCCAACCCAGCTGGAGCATGCATCTCTGACAAGGCGCCCCGGGGGATGGCATCCTGAGGGATGGGGACATCGACCTCGGCGGGCACAGTCCCTGCAGCCTGGCCACCGTGGTTTCCCTCCCACAGGTACCTCCACCAGGCAGACCTCCCTGTGCCGTCCAGCACGGCAAATGTCAAACGTCCGAGCACGGATAACGGGGTCGGCTGACCCCAGCCAGGCCCTGAGAGTGACCACAACAATGCAAATGTTCAAATACACCGTCACCCACTTCTGGGCCTTTTTTTTTTTTTTTCAATTAACAAGAGCTTCCTCCCCTGGTTTAGGGGACTTTTTTAAAAAATCACTTTGGGGGCAGGGGTTGGGGGTGGGGGCAGTTAAGAATCCAGCCGGCAAGAATGTCAAGCTGAGGTTTCTAACAAGCATGGAGATGATAGGGGAGATCGTGAAAGGAGGCACTCACACCCAAGAACAGCCCGGGGCCTGGTCTTGCTCCGCCGCTGAAACCGTTGTTATTTAGAAATCATGACTGTGTTCATACGAAACCAGGGCACATCAACTGCTCCTGTTTTGGAGTGGTGGTGGTGGTGGCGGTGGGGAAACGGTTTTTTCTCGGTTATGTTTCTGTGCTCGGGCACAGAGGCTGAGTTATCGGACCTGACACAGGCAAAACTGGTGGCCTCCCGGCTTCGGCCTGACAAAACGCTCACGAGCAGAGGTGCCTTTTACAAAAGACACCCTTGCCCTGACTGCCCTTGGTCCACAACAGTTCCCACTCTGCGCCCCCGTTTATTTTTAGCAGCTGCACTTTTCATACATTCTGGGGCTGGTTCCTGCTTTTATGTAACCACTTCTACTAAGTCTTTAATTGTTGTTTCTGAAGTGGTGCTCATATTAAACGTGACAGGGTAAGTCAATCTGCCTCCGTGCCCCTGGGCAGACCTGCTGCCCAGTTTTATGCCTTTCTGTGCTCCGGGCACCGAAGGTAAAGGAAACAGCTTGCCTGGGGCGTGTTTCAGAGAAGAGAGCATAAATCTTTTTTTTTTCCCCCTTAAATTTTTGGTATAAAACTAATAACCAGGATGGCACCTGGCCTGTCATTCCTAGACATCCGCCCAAGGAAGGGAGGCCTGAGCAGATGGGAAGATGTGACTACAGACCATCAGATAAAACCCCTCCCTCACCCCGGGGCTGGAGGCTGCTGCTGCTGCTGCTGAGACCCCACAGTGGCTCCCCGGCCCTCAGAGGAGGCTTTATTACCAGGGTGGGGGAACCAAGGTTGAAGACAGGACAGAATAGGGCTTATTTGAAACCGCAGCAGTTTCGGCAGCTACCCTAGCGGTGCACCGAAACCGCACACAGGGCAGCCTTGAGCAAAAACAATATGAACCTGATGGTTTACCACGGTGTGTGCTGTTAAAAAAAACCTTGGTGGCCAGCCCCACCCTGGGAGCAGCGTCTTTAATTCTCCTACTTCTAAACTTTCCGAGACCAAGAGGGCCCCCAGCACCCAGGATCGGGGAGCGGCAGGCCGGTGGGGCTGGGGGGTGTGAAGCCATGTGCCAACCTCTCCCTCCTAGCTTCTCCGGGAGAGTCGGCGGGGAGGGGAGAAAACGATGGAATACAACCTCCCGACACCTTACAAACGTGAACAATGAAGGGAGGCAGACTCTACTGCTTGCAAATTTTTACCTCAAGGGAGAGTTTAACAGGTTTGGGTGACTTGGGAGCAGGGGTAGGGGGGGTCTCAATAAATCAGATGAATAGAACATAATCAAAAATAGACGTGAGCCTGAGTGTGTTTTTTCATCCCAACCAGATAGTTGCTGGGTTCTATTTATAAGATTCACGGCTGCAGTTGGAAAGTGCAGCTCTGTAGATGAGAGATAAATACAAAAACAACCAAACACAAAAATAAAAAACAAAGGTCTGTGGTCAGGACAGCTGCCCCACCTGAGCTATTACTCTCCACAACACAGGACGTTCCCAAGCTGCCATCTGTGGCAACAGAGGACACACACAACTGTTGCTCATCCCACACAACACGGGACACACACACAACTGTTGCTCATGCCACACAACACGGGACACCCACACAACTGTCGCTCGTCCCACACAGCACAGGACACTCACACAACTGTCCTTCATCCCACACAGCACGGCACACCCACACAACCGCCAGACTTCTGAAAGTCGTACTAAGGGACACCTATGGCTGCAGAGGTGCCCTCCTTGTCACCCTGGCTGCTCCCTTCCTGCCCCCTGAACCCGGCAAAGAGGCTGAACTGGGGGGAGAGAGAAAGCAGGCTGTCCAGAGCTTCACCTTTCACATCCATCATCACTCAGAAACTTTTTATTTACTGAAAAAGATCACATTTCACCAACGCGCATGAGGAGCACCCAGCCCCCTGTGGTGGGACGAGGCGAGCTAACTTCTTGGGACGTGACCCACAGGGCCAGGTGAGAGGCTTGCCAGCCAGGAGCCCTGCAGACGCCAGCCCCACTCACTCTGGCTCATGCACACGCGAGGAGAAGGCAAACCCCACAGATCAAAGCCATGCCAAGCAGCAGAGCCCCGGCAAGATAAAATCTGAGGTCCCCACCATCACAACGTTGAGATTTTCCACTAAAAATATTTACTGAATTTTAAGACAAATTTGCTTAATGCGTTGAAGGGAGCAGGATGAGGTTTGGTTCTGAACTGTTGAGAAAAGCTGAACAAATATTTACTATCATCCACCAGGCACCCCCACAACTCATGAGCTTGTTTCATCCTCTGCAAGGTGCCTGGGGTGGTCAGAGGTAGCAAGCCCAGGGGATGTGGCATCACTGCTCCATCACAGGGAGAATGTGAGAAGGGGAAAATGTCGCCACACTTCTGGGGTCCTCAAAGGACAGATATCCTTAGGACTGAAAAACACACTTTTTAAGAGATTTCCACAGAAGACACCAAAGACATTTGTAAGAAGCCTGACAGGGGCTACTTTGGTTCTGTAGCAAACATGGGGAGGGGGTACGTGACTTATCAATGAATTTACAAATCATAAATCAGCTTTCCCACAAAAACAATACAGGCTGGCCAGCCTCACAGTTCTCTTTTTCTTTTTTTTTAAAATTACATTTGTTTTTTGATTTGCGCCTGCAACACTCTGCTGAATCAGCCGTGTGCTGGCCTTACACGTCCCCTTGAGGGGCCTTGTGGGGTGCCTGGGGGGGAGAGGATGATGCTAGCTACAGCCAGGTGGGGGGAGCCCTGGGGCCGCGGCAGCCCAGCCTCTGTTGCCCCCTCCAGAGCAGCGCCTGGCCAGCCTCTGTTGCCCCCTCCAGAGCAGCGCCTGTGAGGCCAGGACGCCACCTCGGCAAGGGCAGGGAGGCGCCAGGCCCACATTTAACAAAGTCCCCAGGGTGCCACGCGGAGTGTCTGGAAAGGTGAGAAAGCACTCGTGTGCGCTGGGGCGGGGGTCGCAGAGCCCACCGGGAGCCCCTCCCAGCGTGCGGGGCCGCTTGAAAAGCACTGAGACGGCCTGGAGTGGGGGGGCGCCCACCCCTCCTCCCTCGGGCCTGTTCCCACCACCCACGCACACACGCGCTGCTTTTCAGTTGACAGTGGCGGCAGGAGCGGGGTTGACTCAGTGCTTCGAATGGGAGGAGTGGAGAGTTGGGGGTCCACATTCACCCCATCAGAAAAGCAAGCACCTTGTGGGGAACCTCTCCCTGGGCCCCCCTCACCTTGCTGTAGGTGGAACCAAGGGGCTGGGGAGGTGGGGGTCGGGGCCAGGGTGGTAGCTGCTGTCTGTTCACACCTACACACAGACGCCAGACTGGGGAGTCCAGGCTCTTGCACCCCACCTCAAGGCCTTGCTACAAACCCCCCAAACCCCGGCAGGCTGAGCCACAACTCCTCTGCTCCAGGCCCCCCAAGTGTGGGCACTTGCACCCTGCTACACAACAGGTGACAACAGCGTCACTCAACTCCCACTCAATCCACCATGCGATTCTGGGTGCAGGAGGGTGGGCGTGGGCTAAGGTAGGCAAATGTTTCTATTTTCAAACTCAGCCGACTTTGCAAAACAGAAATTCACCCCGGCGAAGAATTCGTCTCCGGGCGTTTCACACATTTAGAAGCTGAGAGGAAAGTGACTTCTTTCCCTTGGCCAGGAGCCGGCTCACGAACACTGCGGTCAGGGGTCCTGCCCAGTCCCAGCATGGACGCTCCTGATAGGCAGGGTGTTGGGGTGGTTGGGAAGCCCGAGGAAAAAGGAGAGCTCCACCAGGCTGGGTGCCTGAGGCTCCCCTGGAGCTCCCCGACCCTGGCTGACTGGCAACTGCCACGTTTTTCCACATTCGAGCTGGCGGTGAACTGCATTTGTCCTGTTCTAGAACTATCACATGTACCCACTGAATTATCTCTAAATCATCGTGGGAACGGAATTCAAGTAGTTAAGTTCAAGGCTGAGGTGCTAACCGCTACGGCTCAACTGGAGAAGCCATTTTCAGAGTGGATCTTGCGCGATAAACAAGGGGTCGGGATCCACAGGGGCACTGTGTAATCGTCCTGGTTTCACGCCGTGCCGCTGGGCACACACCCCCAGCCGGCGCCACGGAGGGACCTGGGGCTTCCTCTGCGACCGGCTCCTGGGTGGCAGCTCCCAGGATGGTCAAGCTGACCGCTGGGCGAATGGGCTGGCCCCAGGGGCGGGCGGACACCCAGAAGAAAGCGCCCAGAAGAAAGATGCCGCCTTCTGCGACCCTGTCCTGTTACCGTGTGGAGTCAGTCACAGGTGTGGGAGGGGACTCGGGTTCTAGGGGAGAAACGATGATTTATTTATGTTTTTCAGAATCATTTGAATGAAACAGGACCTTAGTTATTAAATAGCGTCCCGTTGTCTGGTGTGGGTTGGAAGGATTCTGAGAAGGGGGAGGGGGCAGAAAGACGCCACTGGAGTGTGCGTGGGTTTATTCTGCAGGTGAAAAGGTCATTAGCTGTAATAATAATTAAACCGAGGAGAGGTTAAAGGTGACGGGCTGGTTAGCGGTGAAGGCACGCTAGCTGGTGTCACCCAGGCGCTGCAGGAACCGCACTGTGGGGCTGCACTTACAGGAAGTGGCAAGGGTGGGGCCCGGGGCACAGGATCCCGCTATCTGTCGCCGCAGGCGCGAGGGCCCAATCACTGACACCCACACAGCCATTTCCTGCACTTGAAAAAAAAAAATCTGTTTCTCCCTTTGCAAATCAACAACTTTTACCTAGAAACTCTTCGGCGGTGAGTTCTGACTGATCTCAATCTCCGGTCCGTTGCAGAAAGCACACCGCTGTTTACCTGGGGGAGGTGTACCAGCACTAACTCTAACTGACAGGTTTCAGCGGCTGCGGAGCAGTCTGTTTTGCATCTGCCTAGAAGAAACCGAGTCTCTCTACCCAATCAGACACCTGCTCGTTACTGCATACCTTGATAGACCTTTCTAGAAAAGACCTCTGGGCTCAGAGAACTCAGTGCCAACTCCAGAGCGCCATGCATATGCCCCCGAGGGTGATCCTCAAAGGTTCTCGAGCATCTGCTTTCTGGCCTGGGTCAGAGCAGACGGCCGGCCCGAGGGCTGCTCCAGTCACATGCCTTGGATGCCAGAACTCTTTCCCAGAGAACGCTGGTGAGGCTCCCAGCTGGCGGGATCCCCACTGTGACTGCACAGGCTGACGCTGTGTGCTGACCGCATGCCAACTAACCTTGCATCAAACTTAAAGATGCAACCAAAATTTAGCTCCCAAAGGCTGTCAGCACTGCAGCCTCTGGGGCGCAAAGGCTGGCACCCCAAAGCCAGGAGATAACCCAGACCCAAACATCCACCTGGTCCCACGTGAGTGATGACAGCTGAGCTTTGCCAGAGAGGACCCTGGAGCCCTCTTTGAAGTTCAACTACCCACGCTATTTTTTTTCAGCTGCAAAGATTTCTGCTAAACTGCCAACTCATGGGGGAAACGGATCCCTTGAGAACTCCCTGTACACATATGACAGCCTCAGGCCCAGCCTCTGTCTTTCCCTGGGGAAGGAGGACCCTGAGTCCTAGTCCCGGCACCCCAGGGCCGGGTTGGTGGGTATACACTACGCTCATCACGATGCTCATCAACTGTGCGAGGCACTTACCAGAGAGGCCACACGCTGGCCCACAGCTGCACCCGAGTTTGGGCAGGAAGACTGAGGCTCGGCAAGGTTAAGACACTTGCCCAGAGTCCCTCGGGCAAATGGAAGCAGCCAGAACGTGAAGCCAATCTGATCAAGCCTCCTCTTGAGATTCTAGTAGGACAGGGGACCCAGATGCCAGAGGGATGTGGCATCAGACTCGCCTGTCCTGGCCTCACACGTCGGAGCTGACTCCAGACACAGAGACCTGGTGGGGTTCTAGAAATCTCTGGGTCCCCTCCACGTGAGCCTCAAGTGGGAGTGTGGGCAACCTGACCCATTTCCCACACAGAGTGGCGAAGGTGACAGATGAGCAGGTTCCTTCCTCATGGTTTCTGGAGCGTGGGTATGAAACTGTGTGTGTAAAACCATGATCACCCAGCAGGCTGGACTGTCTGCTCACCTACCTCCATCCAGGAGGGGGTCATGGCTCCACATGGCCTTGGGAGCGGGGGACCTGCTGCAGCCCCTCCCTGCTCACCCTCCTAGGACCAACAGCCCCCACCCGTCAGGTGGCTCTTGAGCATGATGACGCGGCATGTTCAGTGCTGGCCACGTGGCCCCTCCAAGGAGGGAAAGGCTGGACCAGCAAGAAGCCCAGAAAAGCACATTCTGTGATGCCCTCACTCGCCAGCTGCTGGACTTTGTTTGCTCACAAAGACAACGACCACCACCCGTGGACATCCCCTCGGTTGCTTCCCATCTTTAGGAGCTAAGACAACAAGAGCTGAGCCTGGCGCTTCCATAACAAACACTCTAAGCAGGATTTTCTCTGACTCTCATCTGCTGACCTGTCTTGCTAACAAAGCAGACAACGGCCGGGCGGCTCCAGTTGAAGAGGCCTCGCTCCCTGTGATGTAGGTGGGGGAGAGGAGGGCCGTGCACACAGCTGGGCTCCAATCCCTCGATCGGGGAAGCAGCCTGGAGAGGACAAGTCCACGCCCCGCAGCACCATCCACCTGTTCAGTGACACCTGCTGGTCAGGCGGCCCTCGCGGGGCATCGACATGGCCGGCAGTTTCCAGGTTGTTACAGGTTAGTATGAAATCACAGCAGAAACACCACCGCAAGTGCTCTGACGGCACCCGCCACATAGCGTGTACCTACCACCCAGCAACGTGTACAACGCAGGGGTTTCCTGTTCAGCCACTGCTTCTAGGTAAGAGAATCAGATGACAGACATTTAGGCCTCTGTGTGGGCACGGTGTGGCCGCGCACGGGTTAAGCACTGCACACAGGCTGACTTGTCCAGAGCACCCGAAGCTCATGGTGGGGTTCTCACTACAGCTGTCAGGGGGCGTGGGGGCGTGGGAGGCCGGGGAGGAGGGTGGGGGCCACTGGGGGTAGGGCTGGCCCTGCTGCCCCCCTTGCTGCATGACCTTGGGCGCCCATGTGAACCTCTCTCACTTCCCTTTCCAGTTCTGATAAGAGGGCATCACGGTGCCTGTCCAGTCTTGCGGGTCCTGCCAGAATCTGGCCGGCTTACAGTTGTGACCCTGCACCCTGAGGGTTGTGATGTGAAGAAGATACTCAGGGCACCCAGCACCTTGCCAGCTGTGGCTCAGCAAGGGTGCAGCAGGCCAAAGCCCCGACAAGCAGAGGCAGCCTGAGACCCCCGGGTTACACGCCCAGACTTCCCCAAACACGGACAGGGCTCTGAAAAGCCTGAGCCCTGGGGCCAGACCCTGGGAGCCGAGCTGCACCTCCAGCGGGCTCTGCTTTCCAAGTCCACGGCACAGTAAAAGCAGAAGCCGAGGTGGGTGGGGAGGCTCACTGAGGGAGACACAAGGGGAGGTGCCAGCCGAGGGTGACTTCAAAGGCACCCAGCACTGGTTCAGGGAAGGGGAGGAGGCTGAGATGAATGTTTCCAAGAAACCCTGAGAAGGAAGCTCTGCGCCTGCTGCAGCCAGCGAGGGGAGCAGCTCCTCCACGAGGCCCAACAGATGCTGAGCTGCTGGGCGTGTGTGTGCGTGTGTGCATGTACAGTCACGCGTGGGGCGTGCGTGCAGGTGCATGCAAGCACTGTGTGAGTGCGTGTGCACGCAGGCGTGCAGCGTGTCACTGAGTGCACAGGCTTGCTATGGCTCCCGTCTTTCTGATGGAGAAGGCCCAATGCCATTTCATCAGGAGACCAGCAAGTGGCCCCCGAGGGTCACAGCCTCTAAGGTGTAAGCGGCCTCTCGCAGACATAGGGAATTCCTTCATTGTTCTTGCTCCCCCCAGCGCCCCGCCACTCCCCGCCCCACTTCAGGGTAAATGCCTTTGAAGCATGGTTTATAGAAAATCTGTCATAAATTCACCCTGCCCGCTGGGCGAGCTTTCTCTTGCGTCCCATCCACAAGGAGGCCAAGCGGGCGGAGGGCCTGTCCTCCTGAGACAAGGCCCTGGCCAGCACGTGACAGGAGGGGAGAGGGTGCGTTTGTAAACGGCTTCCCCTCTGTGTGGTTCGGTGACAGGTGTAAGAAGGCTGGCCACCCTTGAACTGATGACCCCCTGTAACTAGTGACCTCGGGGGATGGAGGGGCCTCCACCCTTGCCAGGCCACAAGGCGGAGGCCCTGGGGCTGACTGCGGGGGGCAGAGTGAGCTCAGGTGGAAAGGAGAGAGTCACCCTCCAACAGAAAGGACCAGAGGAGGAAGGCCGTGAACAGAAGGCACGACCGCAGGAACGTGTGGTTCTATGACGCTACAGTCTAGCGACAACACGGGGGATTTTGCTAGGGGACCGGAGCAAATCATGAGGGGGGAACAGACTAATGACTGGGAAATTGCAGTGAATCCCTCTGCCACTGGGACCAACAGTTTCCTGCTTTTAAGTCTGATAACCTGGCCTGCTGAAATATCGCCATCACCCCAGAGAGGTACCCCGCACGAGCTAAGCGTCCTCGGCACCCTCAGAGGGGCTCAATCCTGAGAGAAACCACCAACACCCCGTAACCAGGAGAAGGAAGGGCTGCAGGAAGCCCCCTGTTCGGAGCTACCTGCCTAGACGCGGGGGCAGGAGCAGAGGGCAAGGGCGCTCCAAGCCATCTGGCTCCTCTCACGTCAAAACGGCCAAGGAGACCCCCCTACCCCATCCCTCCCCAAGTCCTGAATCAATCTGGAGGCGCAGGATGGGTGCAGTGGCTTCAACCGCTGCTTCTGCCACCTCCACCCCTGGGCCCTCCCTGAGCCAACCTGGGAAAGAGCTCAGGAGGGCTGGGGAGGTCGGAGGGGCCATGCAGCAGTTCTGCCAGCCACCAGGAGGGTTCTCAGCCCCCAGCCTCTGAAGACCACCCTAGAGACCCACACAGAGCCTAGAGCCCCGAGCCCCACAGGACAAGGCGAGGGCAGGAGGGACCGGAGGCGCCTCCAGGCACAGTGTGTGCAGACCCACGTGACGGGCAGAGGGGAGCCCCTCTGGCTCCAAACACGGACCCCGCCGCATCTGCTCTGGGCCGGTGAATGGAGCGGCCCTCTGTCCCCCCGCCGCCCGGCGACAGTGGGCAGGCGGCTGTGAGAGAAGGAAGCGTACTGACCGCTCGGCGGTTTAGGCCGCGGAGGAGCAGGCTTCTTCGGAGGCACAGCGGGAGGGTCCTGTTTACTTTTAAAGGGGTCATCTGAGAATCCTGCCCCTCCAAAGGAGGAGGTGAAAGGCCCAGAAGTTGGGGGCTGCAAGAGAGGACACGAAAAGAGAGGTAGAAACAATCGTTAACATGGAGGCAGGGATGTCCCCCGAGCCCTCCAGGCTGTGCGGCACGGCCCCCGCTCGGCCCGAGGGCTGCTCGCAAGCTCCCAGCTTTCCTCCACCCTCCACAGACGGGGTCCTCTGGCCCACGAGGGGCAACTGGCAAACACACGGAGCAGGCGAGAACACCCAGCATCTCGACGGGCTTACGTCATGCGGTGGGGCGTAGGGGTGGGGAGCTGGTCCCTGCCACCCGCCTGGGGGTATCGGGTCTCCCTGCTCAGACTACAGAGCCGTGTCCCATCCCCTCTCCCTTCAGTCAGCATCAGGCACTCGGTCAGTGACTCCAGACCCGCTCTGTGCCGCTGAGCTGCCCCCCAGTGACTCCAGCCAGAGCCCACCCCACCCATGCTGGCACAGCCACCGCCGCCTCCGACGGGCTCTTGCCGCCTCTGGCCTGGACCCTCGACCAGCTTCCTCCAGCCCTGGGCTCACCCGTGACTGGCCCCCCTACCCGGACATCGACCATCTCACAACCAAATCAGACCACGTCACACCAGCCACAGAGAGACGCCTGGAGAGGTGGGTGGGCAGGAAGGTAGGTGGGAAGGTGAACATGACAGGTGGGGAGGGAGGCAGGCAGATGGGTAGGCAGTAGCGCAGAAAGGCCCTGAAGCTTAAAGGTAAGTCCCAGTACTCCTCGAGGCACACGGGGCCTTCCTCATAGCACTCCCCCACCCCCCTCACTGCGCAGTGCTTCGGCCTCACCCCTGCAGAGGACTCAGCCCTCTCCTGGCAATTCTCTGGTGCCTGGAGCCCCGGGTGCTCCAGGCCTCCACACACACAGGGTCCCTGATCTGGGGGGCTCAACCCTTCTCGTCCACCCTGAGCCCCTGCTCCTACTCAGACATGGGCTGGAGCTCACTGCTGCCCCCAGACCCCTCCTTGCCACCCCTTCCTGTACGGGCTTGGACGTCCTAGAGAGAGCTGACAGGACACATCTTATCAAGCCAGGCTCGGGCACCTGGGACCCTCCGGTCTAACTGAGTGGCCTGAAAGGCAAAAGGCACCGACAGGGCGCACGCCTGCCTGCGGTGGGCAAGGCCTCGTCTACACATGCGCCCCCTCCTGCAGCACGAGCAGGGCGCTGGGCACGACACACCTCCACCGACAATGGAGGGGCGCAGAGCACCAGAGGCGCCCTGAAGGGAAACCACTTTCTCTGTGGGTGGAGATCATGTTCACTCACACAGAAAAGACTAGGGACAAGCAGAGAGAGGAGATTCAGGGAACTAGTGGACACTGGAGGGAGAACGCTGATATGATCCCCAAAAGAGCAAAGAGAAGGAGATGCAGAGAGGGCAGGGTAGACGGCGCACGGCAGGCATGGAGGGGGCGTGAGGAGGGGCACTTGCCACGCTCTCCCCAGTGCGGGTGGAGGGGCCAGTCAAGGGTCAGAAGGAGAAGCAGGGCCAGGAGAGCCCACTGTGGGGACTTGCTCAGGTTCCTGGCTCCCACGCGCAGAAGGAACAGTGGGGAGAAGGGCGGGCATCAGTCATGGGGTTGTGGTTACGGAAACCTGGACGTGGCCACCCCCGTCCCTGGTACCCAGTCCCAGATATTCGTCTCGAGTGGGAGGGAGGTCCACGGAGATAAGGAGGGGGCCCGGAGAGAGCGGCAGCACCTTCAGCCAAGACTGCTGGGCACGCCGGTTCCTCCCCCGGAACCTCAGAGGGCCCTCAGGGTAGCAGACATCCACTCTGTGCTGGCCTCACCACATTGTCCCGCCGGCCTGGGGACAGAGTCCTCCTGCTACTCCTTCCATCTCACACACCAGGAAGCTGAGGGACTGGCAGGAGACACGGCCTGCTGACCACACAGTACCCCAGGGTGGGGGACGGAGGGTGGGGGGAGGTGGGCTGGGGATCCGTGCCGTGGACCTCGGGAGCTGGCCCTCGGCTGCTGGCGGCCCACCCCTCCCACGGGAGGTCTGGGGGCTGTCCTCATGTCCATGGGGTGACACGCCCAGGGGCAGGCAAGAGGCAGAGCAGGAGAGGGGCCCTGGGGAGGACAAGGGTCGAGTGGGAAAGGCTCCTTTCCCTGCCAAGACCACTGGACCCGCCGGGAAGCCCTGCATGAGCGGTGAGGCTGGGCTGTGGCAGAGCCAAGGGGACCCTCCGTCCACAGCTGCCACCCCCTCTTCCAGGCACTCTCTGGGATGCCTGTCCCTTCAGGTACACTCCATCTGCTGCAGGGTAGGGTGGGACCTGGAGGCCCCGCTCCCGGCTCCTTGCCTCTGTTTCCTTGTCTGTGAAATGACAATTATGACTGGCCCGCGCTCACAGGGCTGGGGAGAGAAGTTGAAAAGGAATATAAGCGGCTCCAACCAGCGCCTGAACCACATCAGCAGAGACAGCGCGAGCAGCATCATGCCAAGGATGTGGACGTGACTAGGATTCTCCTGGACGCCCGCAAGAATCTGCAAATGCCCACTGGCCACCGACAGTGTTTCTGCTGCTTCCTATCACCCACAGAGCCTTTCCCAGACGGAGCGAGCCAGACAGCCAAGGTGCAGCGTGGACTTGCAGCTCAGCTCTGAAGTGACAGCGTTAGGGTCTGCTGTTCGGGAAAGGCGACGGAGCAGCTGCTTCTGCTTCTGCCATTCCCAGGACACGCTCTGGGTAGACAGCTCTCTCCACACCTGCCACAACCTGAGACAGGCAGGCAAGAACCAAAACCAATTTCTTGGCAAACAGGGGGCATAACCAGCTCCCAAGGCCCCTGTGTGGACCCGTTCTTGTCCCGGGAGCTGGGTATGCGGCAGCTCCGGGGAAGGGGTGCAGAGGGACACCTGGGGCCCTCTGGGTGCAGACCCCCCACCCCTGCCCCCAGAGCTGCATGGCGCACAGTGAGGCCCTCGACCACCTGGCCTGTGCACTGCCCCCCCCCGAGCGTGAGCTGCACTGAGCCTCTCGGCTGCTGGGGACACCGTGGGCCAAGCCGACTCTCCTCCCCCTCATCTGTCTAAACCCACTGCGTGGCTGGTGGACCTGCTCCAAGGAGAGAGAGTTCGCCCACAGCAGGGAGTTTTATCACTTCTGACACCAAAAAGCCTGCGTCATTTCCGAATCCTGACTTTCATGACTTGAAGTTTCCCAAGAAGCCTCCTCTGGGACCTGACTGGTTCCTATTAAAGCTGCGACTTCAGGGAAAGTTGCTATTTTTAGAAGGGTTTCAGTAAAGCCGGTAGGGGCTCTCCGGCTGGGCTATAGTGAAGTGTGCTCCAAAAAAAGGGAAAAAAAGAAACAGAAAAGGGAAACGCACAGATGGAAAAGCTACTATACAAGACGCAGCTCTAAAAGGTTTACAGTTTAAAGGATTGACTTAAAACAAATGACGCTCAAATTTTTTTTAAAAAAGCCCTAAATAGAAATGCATGCTTGAAAAACAACTTAAAATGGGCTGATACAGGGCAGTCAAGTATTTCACAGTTGGCTTTTTTTTTTTTTTAATTCTAGGGTGGGAGGGGTGAAATAATTAAGTTGGAGTCTTGTTTTTATTCTCAGATGCTCTCTGAGATCTATTTTGGGGAAGGTGTTCTTAATGCAAGGTAATACTGCCCAGAAAAAACGGCTCAGGTACGAAGTGACCTCAACTAAGGGTTCAAGCCTGGAGAAACTCCCAGAGGAATCCAGGGAATTCAGACTGCTGGCTGGCACTCTCTCCTCCAGCACTGCCAGGCAAAGAGAGGGACACTCCAGTTTTGGGTGAAGTTAAGAAAGGGCGCCAGCCTGTATGGCCTCCCCACCCCACTCAGGTGGAGAAAAGACAGCGATGTTCAAAACACACACACATACACACACCCCAAGCAGTTAAAAAAAACACCTTCTTGCCACTTTACTTTCATTTCCTTCGGCATTTTATTTATACACACAATGTTGTTCTTGAAAAACAGAAAGGGAACCAAAAGGGAAAAACAGAGACCTATGAGGTTAGGGCACTGAACTCAGCTGGGCAAGTGGCACGAGATCAGGAGCTGATGGGATCGTGGAACCAAAACAATGGAGAGCCGGACAAACTTTCCACAGCCCCAGCCAGCCCTGTCCCGCCCAGCGCCACTAACAGGAAGGGGCGCTGGCTTTGAAGTCACAAGTGCACGTGTGTGTGGCCTGATCCGGGACACGAGATCAAGGAGAGGGAAAGCGGAATAAAAGAGGGAAAACGCAACTGTAGGTTAGAACGGGCGCCAAGAGGGAAGGGCCTGGCTCTGAACTGCCTGGCTCGGGGTCGCCTCTGCAGCTAGGAGAGACAGAGGTGGGTGCTGCCTGGAGGCGGCGGCCGGGGTCCCGACGGGCGGCCACTCCACACACAGCCTCCAGTGCTCCCTGATACAGAGGGCTTGGATCACGCCCTCATCCTCATCCCTGGGTCCCAGCTTGGGGGCACTGCTTGCCCTCACTCCCCTTCCTCTGGGGCCAGCCCACTCGGGGAGAGGGCCCACTTGTGCTGGCTTGAGAGCACAGCGTGAGCCCCTTCCCTGGAGACTGCCGCCCCCATGTGGCAGAGGTTTCTTCACTTCAGGGGACAGCTTCCCGCCCGCTAAGCAGGGACATAAGCCAAGGACAGACAGCTCCACTCAAGGAGTGCATGCGACAGCCACACAGTGACAGGAGACCATGAAGGCACATCTCTGGTCCCTCCTGGCTGATCCCAGACCACCAGTGTCCCAGTTCCCATAGAAGGGCGACTCTCTCCAGGCACTGGAAGGAGACAAGACGGAAACCCCAGCACCTCCAGGCTCCCTCCCGCAGCAGCCAATGGGCAAACAGATGCTCTGCCTTCAGCCAGGAGTTAGATTTGCTACCTCGACAGTTTATACTCACGCGCTTCTCTGAAAACCTGAACAAAACCTCAAACGTTTCTTGGAAGCCACATGCCACAATCACAGGTCGCTAACCACAAGCGCTTAGCACCCAGACAGCCGTGCGCCCCTCGGGCTGAGTGAGGCAGGGGGGATGCCCCTCTGAGGAGCTGGCATGCGGGGCGCAAGAGGGGGGGGCGGTATGGGACTCCAGGCTGTGGGTGCCTGCTCCCACACACTCCAGGATTCCCTCTCCAGCCACCCCCCATCCCCCGGCTAAGGGGCAAGATCAGGGGCAGGAACTGTATCTGCATGTAGTCACCAGGGCCCTGTGGCCGAGGAGCCCAGTCTACCTGGACGGGAGCAGGTGGCGGGAAAAAAATGGAGGACTAAATGGAGAACACGGGGGCTTCGGCAGGCTGTGCTGCATCCGGTTCTGTATCCTTGAGGGGGACCCTACCCTCCTGGTGAGGCCAAGACACATATACCGAACGCTTCCCTTAACTCCTGTTAACCCGGGCTCGCAGTTGAAACCAAGGGACGCTAAAGGTTAGGATGGAGAACAGAAGCAGCAAATCAACTCAAGACCAGTGTTCTCAACTTCTCAGCAGCTTTTTCTGGAACGTACCTCAGAGTCATGGGCTTCTACCCTTATTGCCTGCTCTGCTTTGGACAGTCTCTACCGACGGACTTCTTGCTATGTTAAAGATTTAGCTCTCCAGCCACACCTCCTTCGAGCCCCTCTCCACAGTGATCACACCATGTGTGGGGCTACATTTACAGTCAGTTCAGGTAATTATGGCCCCGCAGACACCGCCCAGGCCAAACAGCAGTGACTTACAGGCCTTCCTGAACAGCTCACTTTTCACCTGCGTATTTATTCACCGACTGAGCCCAGCCCTCACTTTCCACATTCTTCTCGGGTTCTGCCCACAGGCAGCTCCAGACACATCTCCTGCGTGTGGGCCCGTGGCCCCTGCTTCCGGCCTCGCGGGCTGCACGCCAGGTCTGGCCCCCTGTGCCCAACACCTTCTTGCTCTGTTTGGCCATTGGGACGACTTTATCGCCTGACGCCTGACGGCCATAAGACACCAGTGAGGGCGGGAGGGAGCCCCTCAAGCCTATGCCTGGGTGGCGGGGGACTCAGGGCTCTGGCAGCGCCACCTGGAGGAAGGGAAATGGGTGCAGCCACTGCTATGGACACCTTCTAGACCCTGTCTGCGGACTCACGACCTCACTTGAGCATGCGTTTTGCATTTCAGAGTTCAACAGGTACCAAGGAAATACATACGTGGCATGAAACAACTACACCTGGCAGCCCACGACAAGACCACGACCAGGACCACAGCACAAGGACACTGGCAGAGGCACAGAGGCTCCACGGGAGAGGTTTTACCTTGGACATCTGGCTGAAGTCGGCAAAGCCCTCGGCACCATTGAAGGACCCGCTTCCGAAGGGGTCTAAGGCTCCGAAGGGACCTGCAAGCAGCACCAGGAGAGGCAGAGTTACAGCGCGCTCACGGAACGCGCCTCCCGGGGGCAGGCCGAAGTGTCAGCTCTCAGTCCTCATCAGCACCAGAGCAGATCCAGGGTGCTCATGTCTGTTTGGGGGGTGGTGACTCTGGGTGCAGGTCCTCAAGCAGGACCATCCCCCACCTGCCCGGCCCACTCTGGCTTGTGGTTGGCGCAGCTCAGCCAGACGGTTTGCGGCCACGAGAGCTGGGGGCAGTGAGCCCTGTGGCTGGGCTGCCAGCCAGCATCATTCACAGTCACAGAAGGGCTGTGACAAGCCCCCCGTGGAAGGACAGACAGGGCCTGGTGTCTGTCCTGCTGGACCAGGAAGGGGGAGTGAGAGGGCGGGGACCTGTGGCCCACACGGCTCATGGGGGGAGGGCATCTGTGGGTAGAGATTTCTGCTAAGCTTTTTCCTTCAGTGGGTGGTATGATTTTCCTGGAGTAACCCACAAGCCCACCTATGAACTCAAGCTCTGTAACTAACAAGCCAAGATGCTAGGCAAGGCGCAGTACCAAGTCAGGCCTGTTCCCAAAGGTAGTGGGGGGAGTCCACAAACGCTCCGCTCCCTTAGAGGTACACATAAGGGTTCTACGCTGTGAAGGGAGGGTCCCTCAAACCCAGTGCCCCCAGCCCAAGCCTCAACAGAACTTTGGGTTTATTTACGAAAAAAAGCCAAACATACAAACCAAACACTCATAAGGGAGACTGAGTGAAGAGTACGGTGTTATTACTGAATTGATCCCCATAGCCAAGCCTCCTTCTCAGCAAGAGGCCAACTCTCACTCAGGAAGACAGGGGCCGTGGCTCGGGCCACACTGCCTGCCTCAGGCGAGGATCCGGGCGCCACTCACTAACGACACAAACGCTGAGGACACACCAGCTTTGGAAACGGGGGGGGGGGGGGGCCGTTCTACTGCCCAGGGAAGAGTAAGAAGTAAAAGAAACCATCGGTCTCACCTGATCCTTTCGAGGAGACACTGGAGGATGAAAAAGGATCGCTGGACTCAAAGGGGTCGAGCTGAGTGAAAAGGAGACAGGGGAGAGTGAAGAGCAGTTCCTCTGCCCATCGCCCATTCGTTCAGCCACAAACTCTCTGGACATCTGCCTCGGCCATGGGGAGGACACAGTGATTTAAACCTAATCCTGGCAGAGTCCAACAGACCAACCCCTCCTGCATGTGACACCAACAAACGCTCTGGACCGGGAAAAAAAAAAAAGCAATCACCTGTAGACCTAGGAAATGAATCTAAGCAACAAGACTCTGGAAGAGAATTGAAGTCTGGCAGTAAAAAAACAGTACAAGGCTCAGTTTTCCAGGTTTTATTTTATCTCGGCCCACTGCTCAGCTTGTAGGATCTCAGTTCCCTGACCGGGGACTGAACCCTGGCTGCGGCGGTGAAAATACTGAATCCTAACCACTAGATCACCAGGCAACTCCCAGGTTTTCTGTCTTGATAGCTACAGTCTGTGAATATTGAGAGGTTAACGGACTCCAAAAGAAAACTCACTGTCTTTCTGCACTGAAGCTCAGAGGCGGGAATCCCAGGACAACCACAGCCATGAAAAAGGGATGTGGCCCAGCAAAAAACACAAGCCCAGTGGGGAATTAAGCAGTCTTCATACCTGCAAATGATGCAGGCTATTTCTGGTAAGACTGTTGGAATTTACTAACCATAATTACAACATATAGTCCAAAGAATCTTAAGTAACCTTCTTATCATGTTAATCAACTGTTCTCTTATGAAGATCTATTGTGTTGACTAATTGAACAATAATTCAAGTAGAGGGTCCCAGAAAGAAACCCGCTTGCACTCCCTCTTTGGAGCCTGGCTAGTGGCCTCGAGCACTGCCAGCGGCCCGATATGTCCTGACACCGAGTCCTCATTTAGAGGCCTCATCCTCTGCACACGGCTTCCTCCCCAGGTGGCCGGAAACAACCTGGGGCTGTGTTTTATCTGGGAGTTATCTGGCCAGGGCCTTGGGAACAGCAGCGTTCCAATGATGTGCTGAACATTATTTATTATTTATTTAAGAATAAACTTTTCTTTTTTTTTTTAAATGATAATATCCTTTCAGAAATTTCTAACTACTTTGTAACTGCGTGTCTTCACATGGTGATAAAACCGTTATTAAAAGATTATCTTTTCCAAAGCTTGAAAAAAAAATGGTGGGGGATGTGGGGTCTAGAAAGGAGAGGCAGAGAACGCGAGTCCCAAATTCCATGATAAGCTCTGCCCAGGTCTCAGGCTGACCCCTATATTGTGTGTGGGTGGGCAGACTCAGAGCAGCCTATAGCTAAGGCCACAGGAATGAAACCTCAGGCCAGACGGGGAGAGACTACAGTGTGAGTCTCACCAAGTTAGTTGCTTGCTGAAACAAAACCGTCCACACTCTTTGGAAGAATGCAACAGAATCAAGTCTCCACACAGAGTACTCACAATGCACAGGACATATCTGTAAGTTATTCAAAATACAGAGAACAAGAAAAATGTGGCTCTCAAGGAGAAAAGATAATCAATGGAGACGATCCCAAGATGACCCAGAAACTGGAATTCTCAAATGAGGATGACTTTGCAGCAGCAGTGACTGGGCTTAATGAGATAAAGGAAAATACACTTCAGATGAACGAAAAGATAGTAGATCTTAGTAGAGAAGTGGAAACTATACAGATGCAACGTGGACATTCTAAAACTGTAAAGTACAATACCCAGAATAAAAGCTTCAGTAGATTAGCTAACCAACAAATGACAAAAATGTAAGTGAAGCTGAAGATAAATCAGTAGAAATTACACAATCTGATAGAAAAAAAGAAAGAGAGAGGAAAAAAAGAAAAACAGGACCTCAGGGAACTTTGAGGATAATATTAACACCTGCGTAACTGGAATCCCACAAAGAGAGAGAATAAAAAAGGACAGTTTTTTCAAAGAAATATGGCTGAAAACATATCAAATTTGGTGAAAGACCTAATTTATAGATGTAAGAACTTCAGCAAACCCCAAGCACCATAAATAAAAAGAAAATTATATCCAGACCCTACACAAACTACTGAAGAGCAAAGATAAAGAGACGTTCTTTAAAACAACCAGAGAAAGGAACATGTTATATGTAGGGAACAACTATCTGAAAGGCTGGTAACTTTTCATTAAGAACAAGAGAGACTAGAAGGTAGTGGGACAACGTCCTACAAGTGCCAAAAGGAAAAATGATATTAGACTGGGCACAAATATACTCAAGGATGACAACAAAGCAGTTCTGCATCACAAGGGCTAATGTTAAGTCCTTCAGGCTGAAGGAAAATGATAATAGAGGGAAAACCGGATCTTGAGAGAGGGATAAAGAACTTGAGAAATGGTGACTACATGGGTGAAAACTACTTTTTTCCTCTTTAAACCTGATCAGTTCAGTTTAGTTCAGTCACTCTGTCATGCCCGACTCTTTGTGACCCCATGGACTGCAGCACGCCAGGCCTCCCTGTCCAGCACCAACTCCCGGAGCTTGCTCCAACTCGCGTCCATCGAGTCGGTGATGCCATCCAACCATCTCATCCTCTGTCATCCCCTTCTCCTCCTGCCTTCAATCTTTCCCAGCATCAGGGTCTTTTCCAATGAGTCAGTTCTTTGCATCAGGTGGCCAAAGTCTTGGAGTTTCAGTGTCAGCATCAGTCCTTCCAGTGAATAATCAGGACTGATTTCCTTTAGGATTGACTGGTTTAAAACTGATTTTAAAACTGGTTTAAAACTGACTGTAAAACTGGTTTAAAACTGATACAGTGGATTAAAGCAAAAATTATAACACTGTCTTAAGGCATTTAATATATTTAGATGTGTTACATTCACAGGACAACTATAACAGAGACAGTGCTGTTTGGGGGTGGGTGGATAAATGGATCTACATGATGGCAAGTTTTTCACATTTTACATTAAGTGTTGTTTGTTGATGTTGTTCAGTCACTAAGTTGTATCCAGCTTGCTGTGACCCCATGGACTGTAGCATGCCAGGCTCCTCTGTCCTTCACTATCTCCAGAGTTTGCTCAAATTCATATCCATTGAGTCTGTAATACTATATCACTATCTCATCCTCTACCACCCTCTTCTCCTTTTGCCTTCCATCTTTCCCAGCGTTAGGGTCTTTTCCAATGAGTCAGCTCTTCGTAACACGTGTCCACAGTATTGGAGCTTCAGCTTCAGCAAATGTCATAGTATTAATTCCAAGTAGCCTACAAAAAGTTAAGTGTGAAAACGGCAATCCCTAAAGCAACCTCTAAAGATAATAAAAAACAGTATGGCTCAAAGAGGCCAATAAGTACTACAAAATGGAATCCTAGAAAACATGCAAATAACCCAAAAGAAGACAGAGGGGAACAGACGAATAAAACAAAGAGAATGAAAGAAAGTAAATAATAAAATAGTAGACCTGAATCTAATTATACTGATAATTGCATTAAATGTGAATGGACTAGATACTCCATTTAGAAGGCAGAGATTTCCAGACTGTATAGAAAAGCAAGGCCCAACTGTTGATACATGCTCAACACAAAAGACATCAACTTCAACTCTCAGATAGGTTGAAAGCAAGTGGATAAAAAAAGATAAAAGCATGCAAAGAGTAAGCATAAGAAAAATGAAGTGGCTATTTTAAAATGTGATAAAAACAGACTAAGACAAAGGTTATCACCAGAGGAAAAATGGAACCCTTTTAAAGAAAAAAGGTCACGGCATCAGGATGATACAACAATCATCAACATGCAGGCAACTGACAGATCTTCAAAATACACGTAGCTAAACTTGACAGAATTTCAGGGGATATGGACAATGCTGCAGTCATAGGAGACTTTAGCACCTCAGCGACTGGGAGAGCTGACGAACACCTTAAAAACAGACAGGGAGAGCTGACGAACACCTTAAAAACAGACAATCAGTCCTCTAACAGCACATCATGGAAAAGAATATGAGAAAGAATATATACACACACACACATATGGATAACTGAATCACTGTGGTGTACACTAGGGACTAACACAATATTGTGAATCAACTAAACTCTCAATTAAAAAAAGGAAAGGGGGGGATTCCCTGGCTGCCCAGTGGTTAGAACTCAGCACTTTCACTGCTGTGGCCCAGGTTCAATCCCTGGTTGGGGCACTAAGATCCCCCAAGCTACATGTGCATGGCCCCCTTTAAAAAAATGGGGGAAAAAAACAGACCTTCAGAACAACCACCTTGACCTATCTGGCATTTACAGAACATTATACCCAACGATGGCAAACAGATAACTCTTCTCAACTGTACCCTGTATGTTCACCAACAAAGACCACAAAACGAGTCTCAATAAATCTAAAAGGACTGAAAACACACAAAATATGTTCTCTAATAGCAATAAATCTAATTAGAAACCATTATTCTAAAATACTTGTTTCAAAATGAAACAATACCCTTTAAATAATCCATGGTTCAACAGAGCATTCACAAGGGAAATTGAAAAATATCTCAAGCTGAATGACAATGAAGATACAACATATCAAAATGTGTGGAATGCACCTAAAGCAGTGCCTGAAGAGAAATGCACAGCCTTTTTATAAAAATAATTTTATTTAGTTTTGCTATGCTGGGACTCCGCTGCTTTGCGGGCTTTCCTCTAGTTGTGGCAGATGGGGACTATTCTCTAGTTGCGGTGTGCAGGCTTCTTGTTCGGGGGCTCCTCTTGCTGTGGAGCACAAGCTCCAGGCGCTCGGACTCAGCAGCTATGGTTCCTGGGCTCCAGGCACAGGCTCGGTAGTTGTGGTGCACGGGATCAGCTGCCTCGCGGCGTGTGGGATCTCTCCCGACCAGGGATCAAACCCGTGTCTCCTGCAGTGGCTAGGTGGATTTTTTACCACTGTGCCACCAGGGAAGCCCAGAAATACATAGTATTAAACACTTACATTAGAAAAAGAAGATCCAAGATCAGTGAATACCTAAGGTTGGATCTTAAGAAGTGAGGAACAGAAGAGCAAAGTAGGAGGAAGGAAATCATGAGCAGACACCAGTGAAACAAACAGGAGAGAAAATGAACATAACCGAGAGTTGGCTTATGGGAAAGATGAGTAAAACTGATAAACACAGAGGTGAGAACACAGACCACCAACATCAGGAGTGAGGGGGACCTCACAGCGCGTCTCAGGGACAGCAATGTCACGGGTCAAGGCTCGCCTTCCAGGAGCTCTGGGGCTGGTGCTGCAGACCAGTAGGTCCACAGCCAAGCGAAACACCAAGGCATGGGCGAAATGAGGACAGAGATGCAGCCTAGAACACGCAGGAAAGCTGCACATGGCCCTCGCTTAGATACAAAATTCTCATTCCGTCACAAAGTCACTTTCCTGCTTTTTAAATCCTCACTGACACCAACTTACACCAGGCTGCTGGGGTTAATGCACGAAACGCATGGATTACTACTCGCTGGGGGTTGGAGAGCACGCTCAGTGCGGCCAGGCTGTGTGTCTGGATTTCCTCCTGCCGTGGCTGGGACCCACTGCGGCAGGCTGACGCCAATGTCACCATCAGCACTGGGTACGCAGGAGCAGCAGGGGCAGACCTGTGGGTGTGTGTGGCGCTCTGCTTCGTCTCTGTTGGGGGATGGAGTGGCCAAGCAGAGAACCCAGCCAGTGGGCCTGAGCTGAAGCAAAGGGGCACAGAAAGGGATGGAGGGGGTGACAGCTGTTCAGGACACAGTTCACCCTGATGTGGGCTCACCAGACCGCTGGACGTGACACCTTGCTTCACAAGGCAAGCCTCCGCAGGGACCAGCAGAAACGGTCACCGTGCCATCCAGGAAAAGGGTGGGCCTTCTTGCCGGCTCCCAGGGAATGGCCCGGCCTCTGACGGCTCTCACTTGGCAGGCTTAGCACGCTCAGTCTGAGAGATGGAGGCCCTGACTTGGTCCATGCGGGGTGGGAAGGGCTGCCCTCTTACACGTACAGCACGCAGACGGGCAGCACCAGGAACGCAGCCCTCCTGAGGTCACTCACCTTTGACGGTAAGGAAGGGTTTTTCGTGAACGGGTCTGAGGTAAATGGGTCGCTCTTTGTCTGCTTCTTAAAGAAGTCATCAGGGGTGGAGCCACGGAATGGGTCGCTTTCTTTGAAAGGATCCCCACCGAATGGATCTGGAAGGTATTTTGGAAAGAGAGGGAAAAAAATGCCCCATGAGTAAATGCTAGGCTTAGTGAGAGAACTCCCATTAAAAAAAAAAATCATGATGGACTGACACCACTTACATCAAATTTTAGAAAATGGAAAAATAATGGCAGAAAGCCAGCCAGTGGTTGCCAGAGACCTGGTGGCGCAGGGGTGGAGGGCACGAGGGCCCTTTAGGGGCAGTGCAGATGTTCTCTCTCTCATCTGGCTGTACACACGCTGAAACGCATCCGGCTCTACACTTAAGACGGGTGAGTTTTGTGGTGTGTTCATTATACCTCTCAATAATGCTAACTTTAAAAATAACATCAGTAGAAACAAACAACGTGGGCAGATCCACAGGACAGAAAACAGACTGGCGGCTGCCAGGGGCTGAGTTGGGGGAACTGGCAGAGGAGGTCTCCTTTCGGGGTGACGGAAACGTTCTGGAACTACATGGAGGCAGTGAGTGCACGACAACAGTGAAATGTGCACTTTAAGATGGTTAATCTGTGCTATGCAAGTTTCCTAAGCTTGTGTTACATGAATTCCACCTCTAGAGAAACAAATAACAGGGGAGAAGGAGACAAACAGGCAGCATGATGCCGACACCACCACGCCCAGAGTGTGTTCATGCAGGGTGCAGGCCTGGCGACCGAGAGGGGAGCCCCCATCACCCGGAGGGAAAAAAAGGCTGGGCTTTTTTTTTTTTCCTTTATGATGTGGACCAATTTTTTTAAAAGTATTTTTTAATTAACTTTCTTTCGTTTGTTTTTGGCTGTGCGAGGCCTTTGTTGCTGCTCGGGCTCTCTCCAGCTGCAGAGGGTGGGGGCCTCCCCGGCTGCGGTGCCAGGGCATCTCACTGCGGTGGCCTCTCATGTTGCAGAACACAGGCTCTGGGCACATGGGCTCAGTGGCCGTGGTGCCCAGGGTCAGCTGCTCCAGGGCGTGTGGGGTCCTCTTGAGTCAGGGACTAAACCTATGTCTCCTGCATCGGCAGGTGGGTTCTCTGCCTCTGAGCCACCAGGGAAGCCCAAGATGCCAGGCTTTTGTGCAAAGCGATGCTGTCCTTCCCTGCTCACTCCACCGCCACCCTGAGTATGTGCGGGTAGAAGCGCCACTGCGTGTGGGTACCACGCAGGACACCCTGAGGCCGCCGCAGTGACACCAGCGGGCACGAGTGATCGAGCGTCTTAACAGTCGTCTGGCTACCAGGGGCTGGCTTTCCGGTTCCAGTTCTCACCATGACGTGTGACTGGCAGAAGGGGCACCGGATTGAGAAAGGGAGGCCCGACAGGGCATTCTTCCGAAGCTCCCCTGGCACAGCAGCGGCAAGGTGTTTCTCCATTCCCCTCAACCTGAACTGGGAATGAGAATACTCTTTCTTTTTTGATTTTTATTGGAGGAGGGCACGGCGACCCACTCCAGTATGCTTGCCTGGGAAATTCTATGGACAGAGGAGCCTCCCGGGCTATAGTCCATGGGGTCACGAAGAGTCAGACATGACTGAGCAACTCAGCAACAAAATAGTTGCTTCCCAATGTTGTGTTAGAGCAAAATAAATCAGCCGCATCTACACATATAACGCCTCTGTTTGGGATCCCTTCCCATTTAGGTCATCCGGGCGCATGGAGCAGAGTTCCTTGTGCTACACAGCAGGTTCTCGTTAGTTATCTAGGAATGGGAGTATTCTGAGGATCAGCTCACAAAACGCTTCTTTTAACTAATGAAGGCTTTTACCTGTTGAAGCCGTCTGTTGCTCGGCAAAGGGGTCACTCTGGAATGGGTCACCTGGATGAGAGAAGAGAGAACCGTTCAGCTCTGTGGTGGCAACGACCTTGGCAGAGCAAAGCAAGAAAGCAAGGGCAGCCAGTGGCTGGGCAGTTCATCATGGCAAGGATGGTGAAGATGAAACGAGAAGAACCCTGGCTACTCAATGTGGGCCCAACCGGGGGGAAATGGAGGACCAGCCTGAATTCACTCTTTCTATGCCCTGCTCCTGGTTCACCCCTCCGCTCCCCATCACCCCCCGGGCTTCCAAGAACCTGAGCCCCCAGAGCTGCCCCCTCCTCAGCCTCCTGGGACACCTGCACCTCGGGAGCTGCCCGAATCATCTCTCAGAACTCGGGTGCTTCCACTCCAAGTCTCTAACTGGAAAGGCACTCACACTGCCCTCTCCCTGCCCTGGCATTTTTCTCAGGAAAATACAGATAGCCTTCTTGGAAATAGTTTTGCTCTGCAAACAAAAAAAAAAGAAAACTTGGGAAATCTTGTTTCTAGAATTCTTCTTAGTTATTCTTGACTCGTGTGTGGCTCTGGGTGAACTCACTGTGTTAAGACCTTAGAGGCTGTGTATGTGGGGATCTGCTATTTACAAGGGGTTCCATAATCACTACTACATCTACTTATCTTAGAGTTGCAAGGTGGATGCAACCTCAGGGCCAAGCCAGTTACCCTAGAACATGGACATCTCACAGTGAGCTTGGAGCTCTTCCCACCCCCACTCAACACCATAGCTCTTCAGTTAACCTGGCGAAGTGAAAAACTCAAAAGGCCAGTTAGGCTCCAAGAATTTCTTCCCTCCCTCCACGTCAGAGGGTGCTGCCAGTCACTAGATAACCCAGAGGGGCCCAAAACAAACAGCTTTTCAGTGACAAAGTGGGCGCCAAATGAGGTACCTTTGAAGGGATCGGCTCCTTTAAATGGGTCGGATTTGAAGGGGTCTTCTGCCTGAAAGGGATCCGGATGCAATTCTTGGGCGTTGTTGCTAAATAACAAGGCTTTATTTTTGAAAGGATCGTCCTGTAATTTTGCGAAGAGACAGGACAGGGATTTCATTATTTCAGATGTAAAGCCAAGCACAGAATTCTATACCTAACTGGTGCATTTTCCTCTCTAAGTGATGTGACCCTAAAGAGAGTAATTTTTTTTAAAAAAACCACAGAATACGGATTTTAGTTAATAATAATGTCAACAACAGTCCATTAATTGTAATAAAGGTACAAGACATTAATAATAGAGTAAGCTGGCGGTGGGTTATACAGGAACTCTCTGTGCTATCTTTGCAACTTTTCCTTAAGTCTTCTAAAATGAAAGTCTATTTAAAAATCATTGAGTGGAAGCAACCCAGGCATCCAGTGATGGATGAACGAATAAGCAAAGTGTGGTATGTCCATACAATGGAGTATCATTCAGCCTTTAGAAGGAAGGAAACTCTGACATACACAACATGGATGAACCCTGAGACATTAGGCTGGGTTAAAGAAGCCAGTCACCAGAAGACAAATCCTGTGTAATTCTACTTACATGAAGTCCCTAGAGCCATCAAATGCATAGAGACAGAAAGCAGAATAGTGGGTGGTTAGCAAGATGGGGAGAAGTACTTAATGGGCATGAAGAGGTTCTGGAGCTTGGCTGTACAACATGAATATACTTAACGCTACTGAACTGTACAATGAAAGATGGCTATGATGATAAGCTTCATGTTATGTGTCTTTTACCATAATTAGAAATATTTTTTAATAAATCACTGTGTCAGAAAAAAAAAGTCGTATTTTTGGAAATGTCAGAAAGAAAATGCAACGAGTCCCTTCAACAACTGCAGCTCAAAGCCTCCTTGTTCAAAGGTGCACGTCCCTCAAGCACTTCCTCAGAGAGCGTGTGCCTATGTGGGCATTTTTAAAAACGCCTGTTTCCACACCAAGAGGCATGATGGCTATTTACATCCAGAGAGGAAGTCAGTGCTTATGCAGTTAGAACTACTAGAGCATACAGAGCACTTTGCATTTTTTCTTTAAAAAGTGCTCATTTGTAGAAACAAACAGCATATTTAAATCAGAGGGGGAGGAAACTTGCTTTTGAAGAGCAAATTTTTGTAGTGGAAAAATTACCTGAAAGGGGTTGGGGAGGGACCTCACAATATATGCGGGAAAATAGTGCACTTGGTTTAGAAATACTGAGATATTTTGGTTCAGAAAGACACACCCTCAGTGAAAACACAAAGGTTTCACTATGACATTAAAAAGCACAACGTCCTCCTTGAATCTGGCAAATGTGTCAGCATCCCTGGGGCTGGCAAATTCAGCCATTATTCCAACCGACCGAGACCAGATGATGAGCGAGCAAGGGCTTCCCTGAAAATAGGCATCAGAGGTGCCCATGGGAGGGTCCTGACAAGGCTCCGAGGACCCTGGGCTGGGTGACTCCAGGGAGCAGGACGTGTCTCAGAGGTACTGGCCAACAGGAAGCCCCAGGCTCCCGAGGAATGGACCAACACCCCTGCCCTCTGATGGATGTGGAATGATTTTCCTTACCTGAGAAAGATTACCTGGGGCCTCCAACCACAGGGCTTCCCAAGGTGGGGAAGCCACGCCAGGTCTTGGGCAAGTGCGTACCAACATTCGCAAGCGTGGCATCTGGGTCTGCAATGCACAGACTCAGTAAGGATGCTGCGGTGCTAACTACCAGGAGGTGCCTGCGCCAGCAAGCACCCAGTGGAGGTCTGAAACGCAGACCAACATGCCAGAGAAGTCCCAATCTACAGGAGCCTGGAGGCCAGCATGGAAAATCAATGCCCTGCAGCCCTGGGGAAAGGAACGTTATTTGCTCCAGAAGAGATGGCTAATGACCTGGATAAAGTAGTGAATTAAGAATGACAACTTGGAAAACTAAATAGAATGGAAGCTTCTATTTGGTTTTTAATTAGCAGCGACGTAGCCTTTTCTTTGTTTTGAATGTTTTCAACTGCCACTTGGAAGACTTGACAAGTAACGGTGGACAGTGGCAGAGAGGACACTGATTCCTGGGCGCTCCGACTGCAGTCCCCCTCACTGAAAAGCAGGTCTGCTCTCTCTCTCTCAGGAGCAACTGCTTGGCCTGAGGCAGCAGCCACTCCCTCCCCTTCAAAGGAGAAGCCTAAGACAATACCAGCAGGACTCACGTGGTTACGGCAACCACAGGCGGTTAGGATTCCATTTCAGGTTCAGAGCAGAAAGCCAGATTTGCCCTGGCACAAAGATGCCCTCAACTCCACCATCTGCTGACCACCTACTGAGGAGCACGGAGCCATCTGCCCACCTGGGAGATACAGGTGTGGTGGCCAAACGGGGTGAACGGCGCCGCTCATGGCAGAGAGCAAGGGCTGTGAACAAGGAGCTCCCTGACCAGTCTTAAGTTCTGCAAGTCTCAGCAAACAGACGTGACAACTCCGAAAGGGCATCAAGGTGGCATTCTGCAACATTCCTCCCCTTTAGACGGGGGCTGGGCAGAAGTGTGCCCGTGAAATCAACACTCAAGAGAAAATAAAAGCTCTGCTTGCTAGCCACTGCCAACTCCCATGGTGTCACTACCCCCACTGTGGCTGATGTCCAGTTACCAAAGGTGGAGCTATGGTTTACAAAATTCCTATTCAATCATCAGCTCTGAAGAGTCAGTAAAAGTGCTCCAGTAGGCCAGGGGCTGAATGTGACAGACGAGCCCGTCCTTCGGGATGAGTTTGTGGTGAAGCTGAATTCTGCTTCTCTCTAGTAGACAGGGTGGCTGAGCACTGACTCCAAGGATAAGAAGCCAGTACCCTTATCAGCAGATGAGACACAAGGAATAAACACAGCTTTCAGAACCCTGCCATCCTGGACAAAGTAAAATCATGTGAGCCTAACACTAAACCCAGTGACTTCAGTAAAACTGTCCAGAATACTGGACGCACCTCTTTGGTTACATTTGTTCTTGGGAAACTAAGCCCCTTACTTTCATCCCCTTGGAAGAGAACTAAGAGACCACCCTCTCCTTGGGAGCAGTCTTGAAATGTCCAGGAGTGAACAAAAGCCCTCTTCACAATGTTTATTAAGAAATGGAAACAAACCAAAAAGTGAATGCTTTAAAGATTGTATTTGTGCAACAAAATAATAGTTTTTCTTCCAAACAGTAGTTGTGGGTTTCTATGTAACACATGTGATGTCAACGTTTCAAGATGGAGTGACCACCATGTAAACACCCGTAATAAGATGAATGAAAATAAAGGCAAAAAACTGTGGGGGCGGGGGGGTTAGAGAATCCCTATTTTCCAAACGACACTTCCCTGCCAACTTTTTATCCAAGGAAACCCATCTTATCAAAGCCTGTGCGACAGAATTTAAGAGTGCGCAGTCCCATGAACTAGGACGGAACGGGCAAGCTGGGAGCTGTGAGGGGACCTGGACAGATGGCACAAGAGTGAGCAAGGCTGCGAGGCTGGAACACACGCGCGGCGGCAGACAGCCGGTCAAGCAGGAAACCCCGTCTCAGGCGGTTCATCAAGGAGGACCGTCACAGTCTCTATGCAGACGATGGAGCTGCCTAAAGAGGCCCTGGAATGGATACGGAATTCCCTCATCTGCCATCTCCAAGTGGAGAGGAATGTGTGAATGGCAGAGGGAGGCAGTGAGGGCCAGAGATAGGAGACAGAGGAGAACACTGAGAGCATCTTCTGAGCACTCTGGAGAATTAGGCACAAGCCTTCCCGTAAATCCTAGGGACAGAGCACTCGGCTACTGAGAAAAGAAACACGGTGAGAAAGGCCCAGAGTCTCACGTGAAGAGAGACAGAGGCTGAATTGTTATGGGGAGGGGAAGGAATCCACGAAGCGAACACGGCCAGGAGCAGGAGCCTGGAGGAGAGAGAAGGCAGTGCAGGGCATGTGGCCAAAGGCGTTGGGGCAGAGCACTAGGGGACTAGAGACCAGCTGTGTCCCCCCGGCTCCTGCAGCAGCACAGACACGCCCTCATCAGCCAAGGTGAGCTGGAAACGGCACGCGCCAGGACACGGGGCCACAGCACTGAACTCTGGCCAGAGCAGGGGACTAAGTAACACTCTCTGGACGCCAGCACCCTGAGGGCCCGCAAAAGCCTAAGAGGCCAGCAGGCCCCAACCAGGACCCCCAGGGTCATGTGGCATGAACCCAAGTGCTGACATTGCAAACGTGACCAAAATTTCAGGAGGTGGGCCAATTCGTGGGTGACACAGCAACACCCCAGGAGGGCTGACTGCCATTCCTGTTGATCTTTATCTCCACTTGTGATTTTTCAAGGTGCTCCTTGTAGAAACATGGACAAACACGCACACACTTTTCCAGCCTCCCAATGAGTAGAATGTGGGGTTTCACAATGTGTGAGAATTGATCCCATTCTGGGGAAGCCCTCCAAATGGGAGACTGTAGTCCACAGAGATGGAGGTCTTCACAAACTGGTTTTACAAAGGATCCAGGTCTATCCTTGGCTTTGTCCTGGAAGCCAGGCTGCAGGGCTGGTGGGGAAGAGGCAGAGCAGCTGCGAAAACGAGAAACACCCTGCACTTGGATAGGATTAAGCTGGCAAGGGTTGGCTCCAGCAGGAGGGGCCTGCTCTGAGCCCAACGTGGGACCCAATCCCAGGACGGGAAAACACTCATTCAACCTTTACCATGGCTCCAAAACCGCCCCTTTCTGTCAGGGAGACACCCGTGCTCAGGTCGGCTAGGTTGGTCAGGCTGACACCGGGGGCCCCATCGAGCATCTCATCGTACTGCTCCAGACTGCGCTGCGCTTCCTGGTGGCTCTCGTGCAGCTGGGAGAGCTTGCTTCTGGCCTGGACAAGAAAGACATCGCTGGCATGAAGGAGGGCTCAGCATTAGGCAACACGTTTTTGTCTCAGGGCATCCTGCCCCAGATGATTCATGCAGATAACTGAGCTACCTGTCTACAGAGCAGATGGTCCCTGCAGCCATGTTTGTAAGACTTGAGGCTGCTCATAAACCAAGAGAGAGAGAGCGAGAGAGAGAGCGAGAGAGAGAGCGAGAGAGAGCGAGAGAGAGAGCGAGAGAGAGAGCGAGAGAGAGAGAGAGAGAGAGAGAGAGAGAGAGAGAGAGAGAGAGAGACCCTTCTGGCTGCCCTCAGGCAGCCTCTTTGTATCCCCGGTCCCAGATTCAGAAGGAACTGGGACAAACTCTAGATTCCCTATCTATTCAAAGTGATGCTCAGCAGTCATTTTGCTTTATGGGATTTTTATTGCCCCATTTGCTCCTCCTTCTTCCTGGAGAAGGCACGTGAAGCCAGGGGAAGGACGGCAATCTGTGGAGGCAGACAGACCTCGGCTTTATCGTAGCTGTCTCCTGCACACTGGTGACGTCACCTCTGTTTCCTCTTCTCCAAAATGGAATTGATGAGTAAGAGCCCTCTTGCACTGTCTGGCAGGGTGGCCTCAGTAAGTAGTAGCTATCATGTTTAATATCATTGCTATTATCACTAACATACATTTATGTCTTGGCTGCTATTTTATAAAGGCTGGAGGACTGATGCTGAAGCTGAAGCTCCACTGCTTTGGCTACCTGATATTAATTAAGAACTGACTCACTGGAAAAGACCCTTAGGCTGGGAAAGATTGAAGCCAGGAGGAGAAGGGGGTGACAGAGGATGAAATGGTTGGATGGCATCATCAACTCAACAGACATGAGTTTGAGCAAACTCTGGGAGACGGTAAAGGAAAGAAGAACCTGGAGTGCTGCAGTCCATGGGGTCACAGAGAGTCGGACACGACTGAGCGACTCAACAACAATAACAAAAAGGCTGAGTGGGAAAAGACTCTACAGAGGTTAATTAGCAATAAAGCACACTGTTTGTGTCAGTTGCTCAGTTGTGTCCGACTCTGACCCCACTGACTGTAGCTCACCAGGCTCCGCTGTCCATGGAACTTTTCAGGCAAGAATATTGGAGTTACGGTAGCCATTCCCTTCTCCAGGGGATCTTCCCAACCCAGTGATCAAACTCAGGTCTCTCACACGGCAGGCGGATTCTTTACCATCTGAGCTACCAGGGAAGCCCCATAAAGCACAATATATGTCACCGAATCCCTGAGGTTTGAGTCTGTAATCAACTTTTGCCTGTAAACTGGGCAAAAAGAGCCAAGAGATCAATTCAGTCAAGAAAGGAAGCATGGATATGCATTTTGCTATTGCCAAGGTCAAACAGAACCCTCACTGTGTAGGTGGGACATCCGAGGGCCAGCAAGGAGGCCTTTGGCCCCTCCACACAGGGCAGCGGCTGTGGGCGGGGCCCCCTCACCATGCCGCCTTTTGAGCTGCATGGGGACAGAGGCATCCTGGACTCTGTCCCTCTTGCTTGTGCAAGGACCAAGGCTGGTGAGAAAGGTCCTGAGCCTAGGCTCTCTTTAAACCAGTTAACATCATGTGCTCACCCAGCCCACACCCATTCCTCCAAAAATGATGCACACTCCAGCAGGGAAGCAGAAGGCTGGTGAGGCAAAGCAGACAGCACCAGGCCAAAGTCATCATGACGAGGAACATGTGCCAAGGGTCCCCAGCACTTCACCTTCAGGCTGGACAAAGCCTCCCAAGGAGAGAACCTAACATGAACGAGGTGGGCAGGAGCCACGGAGACACCTCCTGCAGCGCAGACACCCGGGACCGCGGTCACACACACCTCCGTAACTGCCCTGCTGTGGCAGCCACCCTGCTTGGCAGGAGACCCCAGAAACCCCACCCCACCCCCAGCCCCAGCCAGGAGCGGCAGGCTCTGCCCCCCACCCCCCATCCCCGTGGAGATACCTGGTTGATTTCATCTTGAGTGGATTTCAGGGACTTGATGATGGTTTCCAGTTGAACTTTCCCAGCCTGGATGCTCTGTTCCAGCTGCGTCTCCTCCTGCTGCAGGCGGTTCAGCTCGGATTTGGCCCGGTTCAGGTCGTCTTCCTGGGACTTGAGGTCAGATTCCTGAGACTGGATCTGCGTCTTCAACGAGGAAATCTGAAATGAGATGAAATGCGACTTCGAGGAAGAATTCTGGTTCGTGTTTCTTGAGATGAGCTGACCCAGGGAGGGAGATACCAGCCCGAAAAGTGGACACCTGGCTTCCTTACAGAGACCCCTCTCTACACGCGGGAGAAGCATCAGCAATCTGTCTGTCCCTTGGGGCTGAACATCCCCTCGTCTCAGGGATCCGCTGAGGTCACAGCCTCCCTGCTTTGTGACAAGTGGCAAAGACCCCCAGGGGAGCGGAGACAGGCATGCTGTGTTGCACGGGCCAGGGTGAGGTGTCCACACATAGGTTCACACTTCTATGTGTGACGAGGCGGGTAAGACGGAGGTCAGGCCACAGATGCTTGGCTACTTTCCCAAGTGATACGTTCAACTACTCTACTAAACCAGTAGGCTGTCTCAGCCTTGATACAAAAGTCACCGTGAGCTCAGGAAGTCCCTAAAAAGCCTCCTCCTGCTGGGCCGGGGGCGTGGGGAAACAATGACTCACCACCTGGGTCTCGTCCTGGCACTTCTGCCTGACGTCACTCAGCATGTCTCGGAGCTTGGCCTTCTGCTGGTCCATCTCATCCAGGCGGTCTTGGGCATCCTGTTTTTGAGCTTCCAGCTCTTGCAAACTGCTTGTTTCCCGGTCTAAATCATTTTGTAATTCCTAGGGAAGGGTCACATGAATTTACCCGAGACTTGTTAAAATGGGGGCACGTCCAAGCTAAGTGTCACAGCCTAGGCCGGAGCCCCCAAGACCGCCTACAGGGACTTCCCTGGAGGTCCAGTGGCCGGGAACCTGCACTTCCACTGCAGGGAGCCAGGCTGCAATCCCTGGTTGGGGAACAGAGGATGCTGCATGCTGTGTGGTACGGCCAAAAAATAATAAAAGTTATTAAAAAAGAAAGATGGCCTACAGAACCACACACACCACAGCGAACGATGCGCACAGCCCAGCGTGGCGGCCGCAGCTGAATCTCTCACTAAGGCCCTCAGGAAGTATTTAACTGATGTCCTAAGAGAGGGGCTGGGTTCCTGGCAAGACGAGCTCTCCAGTGACTGGTGGTCATGAGGGGGAGGGAAGAGGCGTCAGTCAGACATAAATGAGCGGAGATGAACGGACAGCTTGGGTGCTGTCGTCAGAGTCACAGGGACGAGGGAAGACCAGACCAACGCTGCACGGGTGGAGAGCCCAGGGAAGCACGTCAGTGGACCCAAAGGACAAGCAGGTGGCACCCAGGGAAAAAGCCAGGAAGGTGAAGAGAAGATGGGGGCCACAGAGGACCTGTAAGAGAAAGGGGTGCCGCGCTCCACCTGGACCAAAGGAGAGCAGGCTGAGAGCACCAGGCGCCATGTGCCACGCCAGAGATGCCACTGGCTCCTGCAGCCAGGAGCCCCTGCGGATGTCCGAACACAGGAGCCGGACACGATGGTTCCCAACCACTAAAGCTCCTCCAAGCGGAGGAGCCTGGCTCCAAGACAGCCAATGCAGGTGTCCTCGGACTTGACTGTTAAAGACTTCTAGGGGAAGGACCCTAGAGGTGGAAGGGCGAGCGTGAAAATGTGCACTGTCCATGACAGTAAATTTCCAACCAGAGCTGGCTGGACTTTCAGCACAATGCACCCTGAGGGACACTGCACCTCGCAGCCGAGTTACAGAGTGGAGAACCGGCACATGGCAGAGAATGCACGCGCAAGGCACACCAGCATCTGGGCACGCAGGAAGGCAAGAACAGGCACAGACACCTCTCCTTAAACACACACAGACCTTTCTGCACGGCCCTGAGGGAGCTGACAGATGGCACCTCTGGGGAAAAGGGGTGGGGGTGAGGGGTAGGAGGCGCGTCTGTCTATTTCCAACCAGATGAATGTCACATCTACTGGTAAGGCAGAGACCTAAAGGAGAGACAAGATGGAAGGCGAGAGTGCGGCCTGAGGCTGACAAGAGGAAGCAGCGGTGGTGGGGAGGGGACTCAAGCTGGGGCCGAGGGCAAGGTGACGGCAACCGGGGCAAGGTGGTGGCTGCAGGGCTGGAGGGAAGGGGTGGACTCGAGGTGACCGCTGGGGGGTCGGGGAGACAGGAGTGGTGAGACCGATCCCCAGGACTGGCTGGGGCTACCAAAGGCTGATGCCACTTCAGAACACAACCCAAAGGAGGCGCAGGGTCTCCCTTTCTCTGCTTTTTTAATTTTTACAATTTCTTCATTTATTTGGCTGTGTTGGGTGTTAGCTGTTTCACACGGGATCTTTTGAGGCTGTGCACGGACTCTCTAGATGTGGCACTGGGCTTAGCTGTCCCATGGCATGTGGGATCTCAGTTCCCCGACCAGGGATCGAACCCACAGCCCGCGCACTGGAAGTTAGATTCTTACCACTGGACCACCAGGGAGGTCCCCCCTTTTCCCTGCTTTGAGGACACGAAGTCATGGCTCGCTCCTCTTTGTCCACCAAAGCACATCTCTGAGTTATTTGTGGGACTGGGTTTTCTGCGCCCCAGTCTCCTTGTCCCTGGCCTTTAATTTGAAGAACAGACCTTGAGTGTGACGAGTCTGGAAGGGATAAAATCAAATGTTTTTGAGAGAAGGCTAGTGGCAGAGTAGAAACGTGGGTCTGCCACATCTGACGCAAGGACAAGTGACGGTGGAGGCGGGGAGACAGAGGAAGAAGGAGGGTCAGATCCAGCAGCTTTGTCACGTGGGACGTCAAGGAATCTGGGCCTCTTTCTGTAAAGCAGAAGCAGTCGTGGAGGAGCCAAGGGAAGATGGGCTGCCAGCTGCTGGTTAGGAAGGATACTGGGGTCAGAGTGGAAGAGGTAGCTGAGCGAAGAGAAGACAGGAAAAAAAAACCCAGACAACCTACAGACCCAGTTCAATCCCAACTGGAATGCCAGCCATCTTCTGACAGGCAGACTCCAAGATTCAAAAGGAAATGCAAGGGATCCAGAACAGACAAAACAGCCTTGAAAAATCTGAAGTTGAGGATGCATATTTTCCAATTTCAAAATTTGCTACAGAGCAACAGTAATCAAGACAGTGTGATTCTGGCATTAGAGAGACAGGAATCAATGGGACAGAACTGAAAGTTCAAAAATAAATCCACATGTCTATGACCAATTGAGTTTTGAAAAGGGTGCCAAAAGGACTGAGTGAGGGGAAAAAAGAAGGATCTCTTCAAGAAAAGGATCTAACTGGCCCTCCTCGTGCAAAACAATGAAGTTGGACTCCTACCTCACACAACATGTAAATATTCACTCAAAATGGATGAAAGACCTAAATTTAACAGCTAACTCTTAGAAGAAAATGTGGGGTAAATCTTTGTGACCTTGGATTTGACAATGGGTTCCTGGATATGACACCAAAAGTAAGAGCAGCGACTTCCCTGGGGGCCCTCTGGTTAAGACTGCTTACTTCCAATATAGAGGGTCTGGGTTCGTCCCTGGTTGGGGAACTAAGATCCTAGTGGCTGAGTGGCACACCCAGAAAAAAAAAGAGCAAAAAGTGGAATAAATAAGCCAGACTTCACCAAAATTCAAAACTTTTGTGCTTCAAAGGACCACCGTCAAGAAAGCAAAAAGACGACCCAAGGATGGGGACATGATATTTGCAAATCATATATCTGATAAGAGAGTTTATCTGGAAAATATAAAGAACTCTTACAACTCAGCTACAAAAAGGCAAATAACCCAATAAAAAATGGGCAAAGGATATGAGTTGGCTTTTCTCCAAGAAGATACACAAATGGCCAGTGAGCACATAAGATGTTACGGGCAATGAGATACCACTCCAACCCACTAGGAAGGCCACTGAAAACAACAGGACTAATACCAAGTGTTGGTGAGGACGTGGCACAACTGGAATCCTTATGCATTATTACCGGTGAGAATGCAAAACGGTGCAGCCACTTCTGGAAACAGTCTGCAATTTCCTCAAAGGGTTAAACACAGAGTTACCAATCTCATTCTTAGATATACATACCCAAGAGGCATGAAATCACAGGTCCACACAAAAACCTGCATGTTAATATTCACAGTGGCATCATTTGCAATAGCTAAAGAACAGAAGAACCCCAACAGCGACGAGCTGATGAACAGAGGGATACAGCATGGTGCAGCCACACGGTGAGGCACACACTCAGCTATTCCAAAATCAGGGGCTTCCCTGGGGGCTCAGCGGTGAAGAGTCTGCCTGTAAATGCAGGGGACGTGGGTTCAACCTCCGGTCCGGGAAGGTCCCACGTGCAGCGGGGAAACGAAGGCTGCGCCCCTAGAGCCCCTGCCCCGCAGCAGGAGAAGCCGCCGCGACGAGAAGCCTGTGCTCCCCAACCAGAGAGCAGCTCCCGCTCACAGCAACTGAAGAAGGCCCACACGCGGCAACGGAGACCCAGCACAGTCAAAAACAAAATACAGAATAAAAAATGAAGGGAAAACAAAATAAATGATGAATAAGTAAATCTGTAAAAGAAAACGAAGAAGAAATGAAGCGCTGACACATGCAACAACGTGAATGAACCTTGAAACTACGCTGAGTGTAGAGAGGCCATACACAAAAGGCCCATAGTATATGACTCCACTGATAGGAGATGTCCAGAACAGGCAAACCCAGAGACAGAAGGTACACCGGTGGATGCCAAGGGCTGGGAAGGACTGGGGACTGCTAACGGGCATGGAGGTGCTTTTTGGAGGGATGAGAATGTCCTGTAATTGACTGTGGTGATGGCGGTACAACTTCGTGCATATTCTAAAAACCACTGAATTATACACTTTAAATGGATGAATTGTGAGGTATGTGACTTACATCTCAATAAAGCTGTTGTCAGAAACAAAAACAGAACAGTAAACCAGGCAAAGATGCCACAGGATCTCACTAGGAAGACAGTCATGGAAATGGACAGGAGGAAGGGGAGGTCTTTGGGAACTGGAGCTGAAGCTCCCACTGCTTAAAACCAAACATAAACTGGCCAGAGGTCCAAGGCCTCCTAGTCAATGCTGGGCCCTAACCTGGAGCCCATGCTAGCAGGTGTGACATATGATCATCTCCTGGCCAAACCCATCTGGGAAAAGGCAACAGGAACCAGAGTCAGACCTGGTTTTCACAAAAGAGCTTTAATACATATAGTGTTCTGAAGGGACTTTGGTGGTCCAGTGGTTAAGACTCTGCCTTCCAATGCAGGGGGCATTGGAAGGAGATGCCTGGCCAGGTTCGATCCCTGGCCAGGGAAGTAAGATCCCCCATGCTGCACACGGCATGGCCTGAATGAATAAATAGTGTTCTGTCGCTGCCTAAGAAGCTGCCATCTCGTTAGAGTAGAGCCCCGTCCTGGTCTGAGTACAAATGAGGCTCCCATGTAGCGGGGGCTGGCCTGGCTGGCGCTGGCCCCTCTCCAGCTCCGAGGGGCTATGGGTGCACAGGGACACCACATCCCAAAGGCTACAGGAGTATGCTGTCAGAGCCAAGCAGCGAGGTTCTGGGGGGCCTCATCCAGCCTGCTGTGCAGACCAGAGGGGACAGCACCTCCAGACATCAGATCGACCAAATGGGTTTCTCAGAATCACCCAGGAGCAAGTGTCAGAGACCTGGGGACTGGTTTCCCTGGAGTTCAAGGACGTCACAGCACCCAGATCCCCAGGGACAGAAGCCCGTATGGAGTGACAAATACACGAGAGGGAGGACTGCCCAGGCATTCATGTGGCTGGCAGGGCCAGGGCCAAGGTGAGATGGAAGATGAGACCAGCATCCCTGCACCAAACAGGATGGAGGGTGAGTGATACGTGTGATGGAGAACTAAAGTCTGAGGGAGGGCAGTTCTAGGACACAGGTAGAAATCAGAGGGCTGAGGTGAGAGTAATACACCAGAACGAACAGAAACACCCAGAAAAATAGAGCCCCTTCATCCATGGCCTCATATACGATAGAGCTTATTTGAGCAAAAAAACAAAACAAAAAATATGATGATAGAGGCAGGCTGTTCCCTGTCTTTTGATCCAAAACATGCCAGGGGACCAACTAAGGCCCAACCCCCGGTGCCAACGTGTACAGAGTGAGAAGCCAGGAAAGAAGAGTCTGAACACTGCAGTGTGTGAACCAACGAGAACCTACCCTACCCCACCTGCAGATGGAAGCTGTGACAGAGGACACTTCCTGCAGCTGGTGAGCGGGCACTGCCGCCGTCTGTCCACTGGTGTCTCATGACATCCCCCAGCCCTTGTGACAGGTGAGGGGGACAGAGTGGTACCCAGACCCCCTGAGATGCTCCCCCTGGCCTGGCTCAGGCCGCCGCCCTAGGAGGTGGCCCAGAAAGAACCACCCACTGCGGGGCGGTGGCAGGGCACCTGCACATCACAGCCAGATGCTGCTCCCGGCGCTGGTCTTCACTGCTGGGTGGGAAGACCGAGGCCGGGAGGCTGAGCCAGGTGCCTGCAGCCTCCTAGGTGAGCCGTGGTGGGCCACAGTGTTGACTGCTCCGCCTCACTGTCTTTCCCAGCTCTGAGCTCAGAGGCCCCACAGAAAGCAACAGGCCCAGCAGTAGCGGTCTCGGGGGTGAGGGCAAAGACAATTCGAGCCTCCCGCTGGTGGCAAAGCCATTCTCTATTCATTCAGACCTGAGACATCTTGGGAATTCCAGCACAGCCTCACTCTGCCCAGACGAGTGAGCGCGGGGCACCAGCCCACTGCCCGGAGGGGCGGAACACTCATCACCAATGTTGCATAAGGTCTAGAGATGTTACATAACGTGCCCACAGGCACACAGCTGCTAAGAAGAGCCAGGTTTGAGCCCTGGCACTCAGACCCCAGATAGCCGACTCAGTGGAAGTGACCCTGATACTTGGAAAGACTGAGGCAAAAGGAGAAGGCAGCAGAGGATGAGACGGTTGGATGGCATCACCGAGTCAATGGACGGAAACTTGGGCAGGCTCCAGAAGACGGTGAGGGACAAGGAGGCCGGGCATGCTGCAGTCCGTGGGGTTGCAAAAAGTCAGACACGACTGAGCGACTGAAAGACAATCGAGACCCCCGGTGTCCACCATCACCACCCTCCACAAGGAGCATCTCCAAGCAGGGCTGTCCTGAGAACAGGTCAGAGAGCACATCTGAACCTCAGAACTTCAGGCAAAGTGAGAGGAACCAGACATCAAAGATGGGATGCAGCAGGACTCCCTCTGTGAAATGTCCACAACAGGCAAATCCAGAGACAGAAAAGAGCTTATCAGGGGCTAGAGAAGGAGACAGGGAGTCACTGCTAACGGTGACGGGATGGGAAAGTTCTGCAGCTAGACAGAGGTGATGGTTAGGCAATATAAAGAATATGCTAAAAATGACTGAATTATATACTTCAGAAGAATGGATGCTACGTTACGTGAATACATCATCTTTAAAAAAAAAAATCCACTATCTACAGTTATAGGAAACTGAAAATAAATCACTTGTAAATCCCCAAAAGCTTGAGTTTCCAATGAGTGCCATACTGCCCCCGCTCTGCCCTGCCCCACTACCCCTGCCGGGAGTCCCTGAACCACATCTGATACAAGGTCCATCCTACCAAAAGCAGCCAGTGCTTACCTGTACTTCATTGGTTTTCTGTCTGATTGCCTCTTCCTTCTCTCGAATGTCTTGTTCCAGTGAGTATTTCTCTCTGTGTGTTTAAACAGTCCATGAAAGCACAGATAGAGGGCATGAGGAATGAGCTGACCGTCTCCCCCATACTTCTCCCCAATGACCATCTGCTTTTAGTCACCCCCCCGGCAAGAGTGGGTGAAACCTGTGGATGTCACAACGCTATGTCCCCAACATGGTCACGTGAGCCTTTTAAAGTAGAGGATGTTGGAGTGATGCCCAGGGTGAGAAGGGCTGGACATGCCACTGGTGACTTTGAAGATGGAGGGGTCACAAGGGAGGGGCATAGGGCCGCCCCTCAGAGGAGAATGAGCCCCACCAACATACAGCATGGAAAGGAGACCCCAGACTCCCAGCTCTGTGGAACTTGGACAGCGCCTTGAGCTCGGCCTTGTGAAGCCCTGAGCAGGGACCCAGCTGAGCCCTCCAGGATTCCTGGTCTGCAGAGCTGCGCACGAATGAATCTGTGCTGTTTTAAGCCATTCCAAACACAGCTAGAGAAAATGAATATGCTCTCTAAATCCTTGGTGCGCCTGCTTATGGAGAACTAAGTCTGAGGGAGCACTTCCTTCTCAGAAGACCAAGTGCTAAGGACACATGGAAAGGGGCCCGGCTGTCAGGAAGCTCAGAGGGGACAAATGAACACACAAATGCACACAACCTAAGCACCATGGAGGGAAATCCAACGGGACAAGGAAAGGGGGTAGGAGTGGCCTGCAATGGACGACCAGGAAGGACTGAGGACATGGCCTGCGAATAGAAATTCGACGGGAAAACATTCCCGTCAAGGGGCACAGGAAGGCAGAGCTCAGCTGGGGGAGCCACGGTTGAGCCCAGAGTGATGCAAAGTGGGCTAGGGACTCCAGAGGGCGGGCCGCAGGAGTGGCGGCGAGGGTCTCTGGGCCCGGTGCTCCTCACAGGCGGCTGTGGTGGGCCGCTGAGCACTCTGGGCGCTGGCTGGGGCCTTGCCTGTCACCTCAGCTGCAGGCAGCTCCCCACCCCTGTAGCAACCAGTCTGGCTCTTCTCCTGGGAGACAAAGGTTTGTGTGCCCCTCCCCCAGATTCATATAGTGAAACCCTAATCCCCCCCCCCCCATGATGGTGTTAGGAGGCGGGGCCGTTGGGAGGTGATTAGGTCATGAGGACAGGGCTCCCAGGAAGGGGATCAGTGCCCTTACAAGAGACCCCTTCCTTCCGCGCCCATCCACCATGGGAGAACATCTCAAGAAGACGCTGTCTGTGGACCAGGAGACACACCAGACTGGACACCAGATCTGTCTACACCTCTATCTGGACCCGCAGTCTCCATGATGAGGAGAGTGGTGTCTGCTGTTTAAGCCCCTTCAGTCTGGGGCGGCTTGTGACAGCAGCCTGAATGCACACGTGCCTGAGGGGCTGCCTCCGTGTCAGAAACCTCACGTGGCCAACATACCCTGCCTCCCCTGCCAGGAACCGAGCACTCGCTCAACAACAAGGCCTCCCCCGGGTCACTGGGTCAGACATGAAACAACCGCGAGAGCTTGCATATTCGTTCCCACAAGCCTAAGGCCCACCTAACCATATAGTGTCCCCTTCAGATCCATTACAACTGGGCTGTGTCTCCAGGGGAGAGGCGCATTTTCGCCACGCCCCCAGGCAACAGGCCTGAAGGTCATTTTCAAGGCCACCCAGGCCCCGACACACGTGCTCTACACACACTTGCCTCTCACCGTCACAGGGAAATGCTCCCGGATGCCCGAGGCTGCACAGCTGTGAAGAGGCAGTCCTGGCCTGACTCAAGACACCAAGACCCCAGCCCTTGCGTTAGAGGGTCCCCTCCCTCCTCTATCTTCGGTCCTGATTAACAGCCTCACCCCGGCTCTAAGAAATTGGCCCTCCATCTTCACAGACCCTCTCTGCCTTGCCAGGCTGCCTGCATTGATCTCTGGTTTGGAAATGCAGCCCCAGGGGAGCTGGGGACAGAACAGGAGCCATGTTCTGGGCTGAGCGTGAAGCAGAGAATCTGGCTTCAGGAGATAGCCAAGGCTGAGTTTAGTGGCCAGCCAGGCACCCACCCAACTGGTCTTCCACGATATCTGATCTGCCTTTGCCTCTCAGAGTTTTGCTCCACTCAGGGTGCAAACACACCCAAGGGGCACCCAGCTGTGAGCAGAGTCTCACTTGCTCCGGCAAAGTGCACCGTTTTCACTTTTGGCCCAGAAACACTCCCTTTCTGGCAGATGGCAGGGTGCCCTTGGTCCTTCCACAGGCTACGCCCCACCCCCGGCCCTCGGAAGTGCTAAGAGCGCACTCCCACCCCCAGAATTAGCTGGTGAGAGTATGCTGCTGTACAGAAGACCACAGGGCACACCGCAAGCAGAGGTCTTCTTTCCTGCCAGACGCTGAGCGTACAGACACACCCGCCAAAGCCCTTGTTTACAGGTGGGCGCTAGGAGTGAAGCTGGAAACCTGGACACGAGGCGGCTCTCACAGAGTTCAGAGGCTCCCCTAAGCCACAGTCTCGCTACCTGAGACTAGCTACTTTACATGTTTGGATATTACATCGCCTTCCTGCAGAGGGGTTGGGGGTGCCCGCAGCGCAGGAGACCCCACAACCCACGCTGGCTCCCACTGAGGAGGTCAGGACTTGAGCTCATTAAGGAAATTTAGGAACTTGGGAGAATTTGTGTCCCTGTGCTCCTGCTGAACAAACTCGTGATGGCCAAGTTGAGAGGTAGTCCACAGGCCTCCGCTGCTTGCAGCAGCAACCTGGGAGAGCATTTTAGCGGAGGGGAGGGGAATCGGAGGGGAAGGGGACACTTTAGCATACCTCTGCAACTGGGTGATCTCCTGACTGATGTCGTCAAGCTCCTTCACACCAGTAAACTCCCCAGATCCAAGAGTGCTTGAACTATCCTGGAACCAAATTCAGACACAGAATTACAAACTGGCAAACTGACCTCATAAGACAGCAGGGGCTATAGGTGGTGGAATGAGGTGTAAAATCATTAGTCTCCAGCCCCCAACCTGGAAACCATCTGGGCAGTCCAGACACACCCTGTGGGGCCCCTGGTGAAGGCTGGGCAGACCGCCAGCACCCGCCTGCTCGGTGGGCAGCCGGCGCCACCTGGTGGCGGGCTGAGGGGAGCGCCGCAAACGCTACGGGCAGGAATGGGCAGGACCGGACCTGCAGCTACTCACCTGGACGGGAGCGCCTCTCTCCGAGGGCGGCACCATGTCCGGCGAGAGGACTTGAGGGGGGTCGATGCCTTTACTGACCTTCTGCTGAATGAAATACATAGCTAACGCGAACTGGTCTTTGCTCAACTTCCCCGTTTGCCTCGTATCGGCCAGGGCCCTGGGAGAAACACGGCAATGCTGATTACACATCACAAGCACCAGAATCGGTTCTGAGCACCAGGAACCCACACTTCTAAAAAAAGGCCCACGACAGTCATTGCAAACAACAGACCACAGCCGCGGTTCCTCTTCTACCAAAGAGCAGTGCCCCACCACAGCAGCCCCCAACCCAAGTGTCAAGGCAGGAGGGGGCTCCTCTCCCAGCTGGAGAACTGCCTCGGGCCCAAACACTGAGCCAACAGGGCTGGGAGAGATCCCACCGAGGGTCTCCACAAAGGCTGGTTTGAAGACATCTCTATTCTTGCTCCCATTCGAGGGCAGGATAGCAAAGCTTGGACTGCAACCATTTCTCCTGGTCCTCCTGGCGAGGGCCAGTCTGCAGCACGCCCGGCCCACGGCGGCTCTCAATCTGCAGCCTCACCTCGCCGGCCCGGCCCCGCTTCCTGGTCACTGAAGGCGCAGGGGCTCCCAGGCCCACATGATGGGGCCGCTCTGTCCGAGCCCCCTTGGCAGGGTCGCTCTGCTTGTTCTGACAGGGACCCTGGGCACTTGCCGGGGACAGGCCCACATCCTCGTGTGGGCCCTGCGATCCTTCCTGGCGTGTTACCTCCGCTTTGGTCGCGCCCCCCTCCCCTGCCCCCGGGCACCTGCGGACAAGCCCAGACTGTCCTCTCACCATGCTGGTGGTAGTCTAGAGCTCGCACTTCCCGTCCTCGGCCTTCACTCTGCATGCCATCCCCTCCATGGGCCTTCCTTTAATCTGACTATATTTGTGATTTCGTCGTGTCATTTCTGGGTTGGCCCTTACAGGTGGAGAGTTGTGTTATAAATTGCCTTCCTTTACATTATGATCGGCCATAATCTGAATCCCATGAACAGGCACGTCAGCATCCTGAGGCGCAGGCCGCCCAAGTCGTCACCAGGAGCTGGGCCTCCCCCAGCCTTTCTAGTGACTGCCTGGGAGGCATCCACTCCCAGAGGAGGGACAGCCTGTTTTCTCGGGTGGGGCCTCGCCTCACAATGAGACCATCTCTCAATTACTGCTGAGGACACTTACTTCCCTAAGTCACTCCCAGTGAATTTCACAGCTCTGCCGGGAAGGCTCCACCCCTCCAGCTGCATGGAAATTCTCTTACAGCTCCCAGGTAAAGCCCTCTAAGGGAGGACTCGCCCCTGTGAGAAGAAAGCTAGGCAGTGACTGCCACCACTGGCCATCCCAGGGCCGTGAAGACTGTCCTGCCGGCCCGGGAGGAAACGGCAGTGGAGACGGCTCCCTCACAGGTCCTGAGGCGCAGACTGGAGCCTCCCTCTCCTCACCACCATATCACTGGTCTTCACAGGGCAGGGCCTCAGGGACACGGCCACAGTCCTGAGGCCCAGGGCGGCCCTGCCGGAGCCTTCGGTGTCCCCACTGCACCCCCAACGGGTCAGGATCGGGCGCCTGCAGCCCCAGTGGCCATGCTGAAAGCTGCATGACCACTGGCAAGAACTGGCCCCAGCCACTCAGATCGCCCCTGAGCACCCCAGAGGGACAAAACAGGAAGCCTTCCTGCTGGAGGAGACTATGTGGACACGCATGGCATGGAATGCAGGGAACGGTCCCTTACACTCGGCCCTGACAGCCACCTGCTCCGGCCTTGCCCACACCCAGCACAAACCTCACTGGAAGGGTCAGTGAGGCCCCCAGTGCTGAGGAGCAGAGGTCCGTCTGTCCACCCTTACCATATGTGTGCCAGAAGGTTCTGGGTGAGGCCCGAGTGCATGAAGATCTCCTTCACCTCCTGGCCACTCACATAGCCATCCAAGTCCAGGTCGGTCTTCAGGAAAATCTCGTCAAATCGCATCTTGTCTGCCACTGGCACCACCCAGTTTACTGTTGGCTGAAAGGGGTTTTCAGAAGTTAATCCTCAAGCTTTGGGGCTTCCCTGGTGGCTCGGCGGTAATGAATCCATCTGCCAATGCAGGAGACGTGGGTTCAATCCCTGGTTCGGAAAGACCCCACGTGACACGGAGCGGCTAAGCCTGTGCACCACTACTGAGCCCGTGCTCCCAACTACTGAAGCCCGCGCGCCCTAGAGCCGCGCTCCATGACAAGAGAAACCCCTGCAATGAGAAGTCTGCGTACTACTAAAGAGTAGCCCCTGCTCTCCACAACTAGAGAAAAGCTGGAGTGCAGCCACGAAGACCCAGCACAGCCAAAAACAGATAAGCAGACTTTTATTTTCTAAAAACTCCTCAGTCTTTTTATCACCTACAAATACGACACTATCAAAGTCTTCTCATGCTCACTTCAGCAGAAGACCCGCCATGAGGCAAACGGGCAAATAGGATCTCTGGTCTGTAGACGGGGAAACTGAGGCTCAGAAAGGTGAATGCTGACTCGGTCAGTCTCACCCGATGGCCCGTCTGTGCCTCTTGCAACCCCATCACAGCGCCCTGAACCTTCATCCCGAGAGAAATGTGAAGACCCAGCAGGTCCATCTGCCAACAGCCCGCCCGCCCCTGCTGCCTGGGACACACGGGGAAGCCGGTGACCTCTGTGAGGGGGAGGCTTCAAGTGCACCAGAGAGGACCCTCCTGACCACTCATTCTAGAAGGACTGTCCCCCAAGAACTTGCCTGGCAGCCACGCCAGCCTTCCTGGCTCCGTCTTGCTACAGGTGCTCTCTGCTGCCGCAGGGCCATCCTCACGACCCACGGTTGCAGACCCTGCGCTCCGTCCCCCTCTGAGCCTGAGCCCACTCCCTGAGACACAGCTGACCCCCGTGAGGCGTCAGCACACACAAAGCAGCGAGTGGGGCCGACGTGAACACTGCGCCCACGGGTCGGGTGGGCACCCAGAGCCTGCAGTACTGGTGTGGGAGCCGGGCCTCGGAGGAGCACGACCACCACCCAGGGAGCCCCCACCACCCAGGAGGACCACGCAGCAGCAGATGAAGCTGAGGGCCCAGCAAGTTGTTGTGACTTCGGTGGTTGGCTACCCAGCGCACGTGTGAGCTCTCCTCACACCACCTGCTCAAGTCCTACACAAGAAAGGCAGATGGCAGGGTCCACCAGGAAAAGGGTAGGTCTTCCCTGGTGCCTCAGTGGTGAAGAGTCGGCCTACCAATGCAGGAGACGTGGGGTCGAGCCCCCGTAACTGGCCCTCTGGGGGCCCGGGTAGGGCCTTGCTCGCCTAGGGATGAGGAAAGTAGCAGGGATCGGGGCAACAGGGGAGGCATGGAGCCTGTGGGTCCACAGAGACGCCTTCTGTCATATCTGTGATACCACAAGCTGCCCCTATTCCCGGGGAAGGGGACACACACATCCCCACCTCTGACCCCCAACTGTGCCAGCAGCACACCATCTAGTCGGGGGGCCAGCAGCATGCTCCTGGGATCCCAGGCGAGCCTCCAGATCACCAGGGGGGCGGGCTGCCCCCATCAGCAACCTCAGCCCCACTTGCTCCCTTGTCAGTAAAACACACCACACATGGCCTGATCTGTGGCGCTCAAGAACTCTTGGCGAGAGTTCTGCAGACTCAAGGTCTTGGGTCTGGGACTTCCCTGGTGGTACAGTGAATGGGAATCCACCCGCCACTGCAGCGGACACAGGTTCGATCCCTGATCCAGGAAGATCCCACATGCTGTGGAGCAACCAGAGCTGGTGCTCCTAGAGCCCACACTCCCCACAAGAGAAGCTGCCACACTAGGAAGCCTGAGCTCCACAATGAAGAGCAGCAGCCTGCTCACTGCAGCTGGAGGAAGCCCATGTGCACCAACAAAGACTCGGCACAAACAAGAATAAATAAATAATTTTCTTAAAGGTGCTGGGTCTTGGAAAATAGCGGCTCATGCACGTCTAAGTCACTGGGCCCAGCCCCACATCCCTGAGTCCAGCTCACCATCTCCTGGCTCACCCTGTCCCAGCCTTCTTCCTGTTTCAAGGACACAGGGAACGCCCCCACTTCAGAGCCTGGCCAGGCACCAGTCCTCAGTGGCTTCTTATCGTTCGGGTGTCACTCAGGCGTCACCGCAGCGGGGGCCTTCCAGCTGGTGCCACCTGCAGGAGCGCAACCCTTCCTCCCCCTGACACTTCCAGGCCAGGCCAAGTTCGGCAATCTCAGGACCGCTGGAGCTTCCTCAGTTTAGCAATATAAACTAAGCTTATCATCTTCAGCTTAGTTTATCGTCTGTCTCCCCAGAGGGCAGCCCCAGAAAGTACTGGGCACAGCTGGTGGGCTGGGAAAGGTGCCTGGGCGGGGCCGGATGCGAGTGCCTTTCACCGAGAGCCACACGCACCTCACTAACAGGTGGCCATGCCTCACCAACGACTAGGGTCTAAGGACTAAGCTCCTAGGACTAAGCCTTCTCCTCCCACTCTGATATCTTTTTTTTTTTCAGCTTCAAGATATGTGAGCTCCTTAAGCCTCACAAGTCAAAAACTGAGCTTTAAAGATAAGTCACGATCACTGGACCTCCCCTGGTGGTCCACTGGTTAGGAATCCACCTGCCAATGCAGGGAACACGGGCTCCATCCCCGGTCCAGCACGATCCCACACGCCCTGGAGCAACTAAGCCCATGCACCGCAACTACTGAAGCCTACGTGCCCTAGCGCCTGTGCTCCACGAGAGAGGCCACCGCGAGGAGAAGCCTGCTCATGGCACCAGAGGAGCCCCACCTGTCGCAACCAGAGGAAGCTCACATGCAGCAGTGACGACCCAGCGTGGCCAAAAATAGGCAATACTGGGGGTTTCCAATGTTGCTATCAAGAGGCCTCGCCGTCTTCTGGTGCATTCCTCATTTTCACGTCTATCATACTGCAAACGCACATGTGGTGCTGGCTGGTCTTCTTGTCACAGCTCACTGCCTTTGAAACCACAAGTGAGGCAGAGCCGTGTCTCATGTTCTTGCACGCTTCAGACAATGTCAGAGGCGCCTTTTCATAAAGAGCCCCGTATGATGCTGCCAGAGGGAGAAGCCTCTTCTTTGACAAATAAGGCACCGTCATGCGGAAAGGTGGAGCCGCCTCCTGTTTTCCTATCATGAGATGGATGCGTCGCTCCCGCATCTGATTACTCACCACGTCCTTACTGAGCATCAAAGCACCAGAGATTCTTCTCGATGCTGACATTATAATCAGGAACTAACTCTGCTCTCACAAAGCTAACAGCAGAGGGCTGGGGGTGAGGGGGGACCTGACAGAGGAGACATAACTAACTGCAGAACAGGCCAGGTGTGCGCGATCTAGAAGAATGCATGCAGAGGGTCAGCAGTGGTCACACCAGGCCTTCCGGACAGAGTGGCCTGGGAGCGGAGGCCCTGCGACGCCGGGCGCCGCAGTGTGCAGTCTGGGGACGCGCACTCCCGGCCAAGGGTCTGCCCGAGGTAGGAGGGGCGGAGCGGGTGAGCAGAGAGCCCCGAGGTGGGAGCGTGCTCAGGGTGTTTGGGGAAAGGAGGTGTGTATGTGTAAGTGAAGGAGAAAGTTAATTCTGAAGCCCTGTTGCTATGGTCCGGATGTCTGTGACCCCCTCAGTTCATACACTACGCGTCCTACGCCCCAGTGTGATGGTGTTAGAAGTGGTGGGGGCCCTCCAGGAGGTGACCAGGTCATGAGAACAGGGCCCTCATGAGGAGGATTAGTGTGCCCTTATAAGAGGGACCTCAGAGAGCTCCCGCACCCCTCCAGTTTTGTGAGGACACAGCAAGAGGACAGTCATCTGTGAGCCCACCAAACACGAGTCTGCTGGCACCATGATCGTGCACCTTTGCTTCCAGAAGTGAGAAATGAATCTGCTGTTTAGAAGCCACCCAGTCTATGGCACTGCCACAGCAGCCAGACGGCTTAAGACATGTGCTACAGAGATGCGACTTCATCACAGACTCTACCCTTCTTGGGTCACAAACGACTCACTCCCGAGCAGCATCCCACTGGGACTCTGGGCCACAGAGCCAACAGCTGCTCCGAGGCGGGGCCGGCACGCAGAGGGCGCTGTACCTGTGCTTGCTTGATGCTGTGCTTGGGAGACAGGCTTCCAGTGCTGTTGAGGCTGCTGACGCTGCCGTGGGAAGGCGTGGAGCGGAGGCTGTCCTTCGGCGGAGGGCTGGCGGGCAGGACAGGCACGGCACCCGCGAACACTGTCTTCTTCCTCTTGGAGGGCGGGATGAGGGACGGGGGCAGGACGGAGGGCACGGGCTCCTTCTCGAGCGCTCGGTACACCAAGTGCATGGCCTGTGAGCACATAAGAAGGCATGTGGGTGGCGAGGCCCGGGGCCAGGGCGGCTCTTCCAGTGGCTCAGGGATGCCATGAAGACGGCTCCTTCTGAGGCTGCTTCCAAATGAATGAGGGAAAATGAACCTTTCCTGATGAGCTATGCCACCAATGCATGATTTTCCAAGACGTTCGTTCAATCACACAACACTGAATGAGTACAAAAAGAGGGACTTCCCTGGTGGTCCAGTGGTTAAAAACTCCACGATCCCATTGCTGAGGGCCGGGGTTTGATCTCTGCTCAGAGAACTAGATCCTGCATGCCACAACTAAGACCTGGGGCAGTCAAATGTATTTGAAAAAAAAGGAAATATGAAAGTAAAGAATGAGGGGCTTGGGGATTAGTGCTTAATGGGGAGAGGGCTTTAGTTCTACCGGGTCAAAAGCTCTGATGACGGATGGCAGTGATGGCCGTCAATACACATGAATGTATTAGAACCCCCACACCTAAAAACGGCTGTGATGATAGACTCTATTATGTGTATTTTACCACAAATTAAAAAGTGATAATGGACAGTCAGTGAAAAGAACAGGATGACAGAGAGACACAGGAAATGCTCAGAGAAGTTGATGTGTGTCAGGGAAATGAACACAACTGAGCACTGTGGGGTGTAAGGGACTATGAATGGAATCACACGAGAGATTTATGATTTTCTTGGAAAAATGTGAAAATTTAATCTAGAAGTTTAAAATTTCAAAGGCTTTATGCCACAGTATAGTAAGATAGTAATACGCTTTAATTCATTTGTATGTTGTAAATACATTTAAAATTCCTAGAACAGAAGATGTATATTGTTGTATTTCATCATTTTTCTATTCCTTACAAATTCCCAGATTTAGCAATTTTTTTTTGCTTGATGTTAATCCTGTGTGTGTTTTTTAGTCACTGTCGTGTCCAACTCTTTGCAACCCCATGGACTGTAGCCCGCCAGGCTCCTCTGTCCATGGGGCTTCTCCAGGTAAGAGTACTAGAGTGGGTTGCCATGCCCTCCTCCGGGGGATCTTCCCAACCCAGGAATCAAATTCAGGTTTCCCTCACTGAAGGCGGATTCTTTACCGTCTGAGCCACCGGGGAAGCCCTGAACTTAACTATTATTTATTAAAGCATTGTCCTTAACCATAAGGGGCTACTTTATTCTATTTCATTTGACATTTAATGGAATAAGATGAGTGAATAAATGTCATAAAACGGAGAGAAAGATCAAAGATGCGAATGAGGAGGAGGGAAGGGAGAAAGAAAAAGGGGACAGAATGACATGGGCCCAGAGTGGGGAGATGGGAGCCAGGCAAAGTCAGCCCAGCAGGCAGCTGGGAGAAGTGGGTGGGGAGCTGCAGGGGTGTGGAGGAAGGGCAGCTGCCCGGGACCTAACAGCCCCCAACCACACAGAGATCTAGCACTGCTGCTAAAGGAGAAGCGGGCAGGAGCGTCAGGGATCCGGCACGGGCAGAAGCCGACATGGACGTGTCGGGACACCTGGTGGTCATGTCTATGCATACAGCTCTTCCCAGCTCTGTCTGCTGAAGGCGCCAGAGGAAGCAGTGGCATCCCGGGGGCCACCGAGCACTCCAGAGCCCAGACTGTGGTCTCTAACACCCTTCTCCACTGTAAGGAACTGAGAGCCCCGGAGAAATGGCTGACAATGGAGCTGAGAGAAGGGGTACACAGCAAGAGCCGGGAACACTGCATCACGCCAAAAGTAAGCAAAATGCTCAAAGAATGACACAATGTGACCAAATGACAAAGGAGTTGGGCTGCAAGGAGCTCCCACTGGGCAAAATAAATCATACAAGTAAAGGATTCTACACCACGGAACAGAGAACAGGAGACACGTCCCTAAGTCCACTGTGATGTGAACAAATCCCTTACAGTAAAGGGCGAGCTAGAAAATGTACAAGGAATGACAGAACCAGAAAACCCTCACAAGGCAGCCATCAGCAGCCTGACTGACTCAGGTGAGACTCCTGGGAGGACACAACAACCAGCAGGTGAGGGGTGCAGGGGCACAGGTGTTCAGGCTCTGTGTCGCCTCTCACGAAAGCCTGAGCACAAGGGAGAACAGTCACTGCAGAGCGGATCCCGAAGCCTCACCTGAACTCGATCAAGGCTGACATCGAGGTAGAAGACGTGGAATAGGACATCACATGTCCTATCCATGTCCTGTGCCCTGCAGAGAACAAGCATCACCTCAGAGGGGACCTGCCCCACAGAAGTTCATGATCCGGATCGTCACGAGGAAACAGCAGACAACCCCTCACCAAGGGACGCTCTACAAACCTCTGGGGAGAACAAGCATCACCTCAGTGGGGACCTGCCCCACAGAAGTTCATGATCCGGATCATCACGAGGAAATAGCAGACAACCCCTTACCAAGGGATGCTCTATAAAACGCCGGCCTTAAAAATGCCCACATGACCACAAGACAGGAAGACAGATGCAGGAGGTGACCTAGATTACAAGCAACAGGACTACAGACACACAAGGCTAGAGTCTCCTTCACTATAAAGGATATTTTTGGGAACAACTGGCAAAATGTGAATAATATCCTTAGATTAGGCAACAGATTAATAAGATAATGCACATAATATATATATGTGTATACATGTATAAAACATATATGATGTAACCTATAAAACAGATACTATAATAAATTATACAACATCAATGCCAACTTCCTGATTTTGAATTAGACGGTAGTAACGTAAGAGAATCCGCTGGCTCAGGGACACACACACTGAAGTATTTTAGGATGAAAAGGCCCATGTCTGAAACTCTAAAATGGTTCAAAGGAAAAATTAATGTGTGTGTATATATGCCTGTATACCTTCATATGCAAATGAGAGAGGGGGCAAAAAGTGGAAGAGAGGGAGGAAGAAAGTCATTGTAGTAAAAAAGGCAACACTGGGAACCTGAGCGAAGATTCAAAACAATTCTGTCAAATTAAACCCAAATTACATCAAAATATACATTAAAAAAAATTAAACAAGAGGAATTTCTTGGTGGCCCAGCAGTTAAAGACTCTGCTTTTCCAATGCAGAGGGCACAGGTTCCATCCCTGGTGGGGGAACTAAGACCCCACATGCCATAAGGCATGGCCAAATATCAAGAAACAAGCAAAAAAAAAAAAAAAATCCAGGGTGGGAGAGAGGGAATATATGTACGGATATAGCTGCTTCACTTCATTGTACAGCAGAAACTAACATAATATTGTACAGCAACGATACCCCAATAAAAAAAGAAAGAAAAAATTCCAGAAATGCCCACACAAGTGGCACATTTGCATCCTCAGGAGGGTGGGGAAAGAGTCTCAGCAGGGACCTACCACAGCAAACTCATCTCTGTCCAAGTGCCCGTCCTTGTCGATGTCACTGAGGTCCCAGACCTGCAAGGGAAGAGCAGCAAGGCTTAGTGGGGGACGCTACCTGGGCAATCTGGATTTTAGTCTTCAGTTGTTGCTCTGAACACAAGCCTGCCCCCTGAGCGCTCGCACACGCGCGCACACACACACCCACCCCCATCACGGCTGGGGAGGGCCACGGGTATGCACTAGACCAGGACTATGGGATCTTGCCTCCTCTCCTCTATCAGTGGATGGTGCAAAAGAGGCCCCAAACTGTGCCAGGTCAACCTAGCACCCAGGAAGACAAGGCAGGCACAGATCAAATGCCGTGTGATAGGTTTTCCAAAGTACAATCAAGGCATGAGCTTCCTGACCTAGGTCAGCCATCCAGGACCAGTATGGGGGCCGGCCTGACTCGGACACCAGTGCCCAGAGCCAGCCAGGGTCCATCCACGATGCTATGTATGCTGGTACCCGCCCCCTAGCCAACCACTAGCTGCTTCAGCCCAGGGCTACTTGTCACGTGCAGGCCCTCCTCTTTACCTCCTGCTGCTGTGTCCTTGGCTTGGGCCACTTCATCACTCCAGAGGCCAGAGCCTCAGCTGGCCTCCCTGCCTCTAGTCCTGTCCCCAGGGTAACCTCAGGACCTGCTCTAGAATGCACTCACCCCACTTCACCCCACTGACGGCATTCAGACCCTGCCGCTCCACCTGGCACAGGGAGCCCTGTGCCCTTAGCTGGTCTCCACATGCCAGCCCATCTTCCTGGGACTCCACCTTGACCTCTAGGGACCTCAAACTGTTCACCGTCCCCTCAAGAATATGGATGCCCTTTTAAGTGTCTGGCACTGGGTTGAGCGCTTTACGTCCGTGGTCTCCACTGAGGAAGTGGCAGCTCAGGAAGAGCAAGATTCCCCAAAATACAGCACATACAGGCGTTCCTGGCTCCACGGTCCTACCCCACCCTGGCACCACTGATGTTTGGGGCCAGATCACCTCTGTGGAGGCCACCCTGTGCACAGTTGGATACTGAGCAGCATCCCTGGCCTCTGCCTATCTACTATCAATAGCATCCAACCCATGGGGGACAAGAATGCCTCCAGGCACTGCTCAACATCCTCCATGGGTGGAACTGCCTGGTGAGAAGGCCAGCCCTTGTCAGCATGCTGGGCGGCCTCTGCTCATGCCATCGCGCACCCGGCCTTCTCAACCCATCATCAGCCCCTTTTCCATCCCTCTGGAGGCTATAACCCAGGGGCATCTCCTCTAGGTAGGCTTCCTTGCCTGCCCTGAACCCCTCCACTCAGGCTGGTCAGGTACCCCCCCTTCTACTACTGTCCCCACCAAGTAGAACTGCGATTATCAAGGAGGCAATGGTGGGGAGAGGGAGTGCCAGGGAAAAGTGAGGGCTCTGGGGCCACCAGGACTGCATTTCCTTCTCCATGAAACCCTGAGAAACTGAATGCCCATTCTCAAGGCCCCCATTTCCTCATATGGAAAATGGAGGACTTCCCTGGCAATCCAGTGGTTAAGACTCTGTACTCCCAATGAAGCTGGTTCAAGACTCAATCAGGGAAGATCCCACACGCTGAAACTCAAAAAAAAAAAAGGAAGAAAACAAAAATAACACCATCCATAACAAAGTAGTTGCAAGTTACTCAGTGACTTCACTCCTGCAAAGCCCTGTAACAGGGTCTGGCACATACTAAGCCCTCAATAAATAAATACTAGGATCTTAACTATTACTTATTTATTTGACCTTCAGGCCTGTATCTATTAATAATTCTGTCCACCTCTTCCCAGTGCTCAGCACAAGGCTGGCCCAGAGCAGACTCCAAAAAAAGGTTCCAAATGACTAAATGGATACGCAATGTGTGGGTACAGGGGTGCACAGACAAATAAGCGTGCACAGAGATGCATGGATGGATGCCTGAGTGCACCGATGTGCACATGCATAGATGGGTGAGTGCGTGGACATGAGAGCGTGCACGCGCGGACGGGTGGGGGCGTGGATGTGGGGGCGTGCAAGCTCAGAGGGGTGAGTGCATGGACGTGAGAGCGTGCATGCGCGGACGGGTGGGTACGTGGATATGGGGGCGTGCAAGCACAGACGGGTGGGTGCGTGGACATGGGGGCATGCCGCACAGACCGGTGGGTGCGTGGATGTGGGGGCGTGCGTGCACGGGTGGGTGGGGGCGTGCGTGCACGGGTGGGTGGGGGCGTGCGGGCGCGGACGGGTGCATGGACGTGGGGGCGTGCATACACGGGTAAACGGGTGCACATGTGGGTTGGTGTCTGGAAGGAGGGAGAGAATGAGAGAAGAGCAGGGAAGTGACTCTGTGGACAAAACCTGGCGCAAGGGTAGAAGATCTGCAGAACCCACCCTTCCAAGCTGTAGCTCCCCTTCTAATAAGGCACACCCCACTTCCTTCGATCTCCTTTCCTTGTTCATGACTTGGTTCTAGGACACTGTAACAGCCAACTGTCGGGTTCTTTGAAGAACTGCCAAATAAAGGCACCCTGTGCAGAAGCAGATCACCCCATCCTGCCTCATAAAGACCACTGGTGATCCCTGTGGGTCCCCCTCACAGGTCTCCGTCTACACCACACCACGACCAAGAAGACAGAGGGATCTGTGAGATCCCCTTTCTTAGTGGCCTCATTTCCAAACAAAGTCCTATCTGGGTGCTATAAAAAGGGCCAGAATCTGCAAATGTGCTACTCAAACAGGGACGTTACTCGGTGAATCCAAGCGGGCAGGAATCTGCCGCTTTCCCCACGGTTCTACCAAACGGCATGAGTTTGACCCACAGGTGCGGCCTAGGGCAGCGGGGACCTTGCTCTGTCCTCCTGCTCTAGGTCTGCACCTGTCACATCAAGAGTTCCATCCAGACAGGGGACAACATCCATCCCCCTCGATCCAGAGTGGCACGGAGACAGCCACTGCAGAACCGGGCTACGTGCACAGGGCAGACAGGAAGGGCCACGACCAAATCTCATCAGAAGGAAAACAGTCAGGTTTAGAGAGCTGTATCTAAAAAAACTCGTAGGGACTTCCCTTGTGATCCAGTGGCTAAGATTCTGTGCTTCCACTGCAGGGGGCATAGGTTTGATCCCTGGTTAGGATGAAGATCCCACATGCCATGCAGTGAGGCCAAAACTTAAAATTTTAAATACTTGTGTTTAACTGGAACAAAAATGAAGCTTTAAAATAAAAGGTGGGGGGATGTGGAGAATGCCTAAAATTTTATCTAAACTTGCAGCAGAACTGAAAGTACCTTTACCTTAGGTTCACAGGCAGGAAAAAAAAAATTAAAAACAGAAAGGAAATACAGACATATATGACCATACTCCTCCCCTAGGGGTCTGGGTTCAAGTCCAGCTTGGCCTGTCCTCAGCCCTGGGCAGTGAGATCACCTTTGAGGTTGCCACCCCACGTGTGCTGGGGAGCCTCTGTGAGCTGCACCCCGTGAGGCCCGGAGCCAGCCCAAATGCAGTGACTACTCCATCCACATCAGCCCCTGTGAAAACTGATGGTGCACAGCTGTGCCCTAAGGCCCTGAAGTGTCGGGGAGGTGGCGGGGTGGCACACCAACCAGATTCAGCAGTAGTGCCCGGTGTGAGGGCGCCACTTACCCTGCCCAGGACATCGAGAGGCAGCTTTGAGTTCATGAGGACCGGCTTGACTTTGTCTCCAGACAGCAAACCATTGACAGGCAAGAGGCTTTCAAATATTCCATCAAATTTTGCCTTTTCTTCTACCTAGTTGGAAAGAAACAGTCTGAGTGAGGGAAAAAGTATGAGTGTCCAAAATGAGCCCTGACTTTGAAGCTGACTGAAAGCGGGCAAGCACCCAGCACTGGGCTCACCTAAGACCACAGGACGATCTTCTGCACTTCCAAAGTGAAGTCTAGGCAGAAGGACACAGTCCTCGGGTGACTACGGATCTGCTGGCAAAGGCCAACAGGAGAGAGGAGCCTGGCGGACTGTAGTTCACGGAGTCACGAGAGTCGGACATGACTTAGTGACTGAACAACAACAACAACAACCCAAGGCAACCCAGAGATTCAATCCCTATCAAAATACCAATGGCATTTTTCATAGAATGAGAACAAGTAATTTTAAAATTTGTATGGAAATGCAAAATACTTCAAATAGCCGAAAGAGTCTTGAGAAAAAAGGCAGAACTGGAAATATCAAGCTCCCTAACCTCAAGACTATCCTACATAGCTACAGTAATCAAAACAGCATCCTACTGGTTCAAAACCAGACACAAAGATCAAAGGAACAGAACAGACAGCCCAGAAATAAAGCCATACACTTGTGCCATTCCAAGACAAACGAGGCAAAAACTTACACTGGAGAAACGACAGTCCATTCAGTAAGTGGTGCTGGGGAAGCTGGGCAGCTCTACGTGAAAGAGTGAAACCAGAACATTGTCTTCAATGTTCATCGCCGCATTGTTTACAATAGCCAGGACATGGAAGCAACCTAGATGCCCATCAACTGACGAATGGACAAGAAAGCTGTGGTACATATACACAATGGAATATTACTCAGCATTAAAAAAAAATTCATTTGAAGCAGTTCTACTCAGGTGGACGGAACTGGAGCCCATTATCCAGAGTGAAGTAAGCCAGAAGGAAAAACAACAATACAGTATACTAACGCATATATATGGGATTTAGAAAGACGGTAACGAGAACCCAGCATGTGAGACAGCAAAAGGAACGCAGATGTATAGAATAGACTCGTGGACTCTGTGGATGAGGGTAAGGGTGGGATGATATGGGAGAATGGCATTGAAGCATGTTAATTATCATATGTCTAATCAATCGCCAGCCCAGGATTGATGCTCGCTGGTGCATCGAGATTTCCCGGGGGGAGGGAGGAGGGAGGGAGGAGGGAGGGGGGTTCTGGAGGGGGAGCATATGTAAACCCATGGTGATATCATGGCATTGAATGGCAAAAACAATAAAAGGGAAAAAAAAAAAAAAAACCAATGTCCATTGAGTTGGTGATGCCATTCAATAAACCCACAATAATTAAGAAAATGGTAATAGGATCACACATATCAATGAAAGGTGAAAAAAAAAAAAAAAAAAGACCTAAATGTAAGACCAGAAAACCCCAGGAAGAAAACATAGGCACAACACTCTTTGATACAAATCATGGCGATATTTCTTTAGATCTGTCTCCTAAAGCAAACAAAAGCAAAAACAAAAAGAAAGAAATGGAACCTAATTAAAAGCTTCTGCACAGCACAGAAAACCATCAACAAAACGAGCAGGTGGAAGTGGAGTACATCTCTCTGAACATATGCATCAAGAGTACCTCTTCAGATGCAGAAGATCTTGCAGAGAAGAGCTGAGTACAGGGAGGAGTCCCTGACCACTGGGAAGGAACACAGAGACTCAAGACCCAGCACCTCCCAATTGCCGGTAGCACCCAGCACAGAATACTTCACCCAAATAAGGAGCAAGGTAAGAACACAAACCCAGTCATCAGCAGACAGGCTTCCCCCAGCTACCCCAAAACACACCACCTCACGCAGCCCTGTCACCTCCTCCCACCAGAACACAAGCACAAGCCCCTCCCAACATGAAGCCTACACAGGCCACTGGACCAACCTCACTCACTGAGGGCAGAGACCAAAACTGCGAGGAACTATGACCCTCTACCCTCAGGAAAGGAGACCTCAAACACAGTAAGCCAGACAAAATAAAAAGATGAGAAATACTGTGCAAATGAAGGAAGGAGGTAAAAACTCACAAGACCAAGTAAGAGGAAATAGGTAAACTACCTGAAAAAGAGTTCACAGTAATGTTAGCAAAGGTGATCCTAAATCTCAAAAATAGAACAGGGAAAAGGCAAGAATCATTTAACACACTTAACAAGGACCTAGAAGAAATAAATAAAAAACAAACAGTGACAAACAACACAATTACTGAAATTAAAAATACTCTCTCTATATATATATATCAATAGCAAAATAACTGAGGCAGAAGAATGGGTAAGTGAGGTGGAAGACAGGATGGTGGAAATAACTGCTAAAGAGCAGAACAAAGGAAAAAACAACGAAAAAAACTGAGGACCGTCTCAGAGACCTCTGAAACAATATCAAATGCACCAATATTCAAATTATAGAGGCCCCACAAGAAGAGAAAAAGAATGTGTCAGGGAAAATTTCTGGAAAGATTATAGTTGAAAACTTCCCCAACATAGCAAAGGAAATAGTCCATCAAATCCAAGAAACACAGAGCGTCCCATACAGGATAAACCCAAGGAGAAACACACTGAGACATTTATTAATCAAACTAACAAAAATTAGACACAAAAGACAGGTATGAAGAGCAGCAAGTAATATATTTGCTGCTTTGGGAAACCCCATATGACTATCAGCTGATCTTTAAGGAGAAACTCTGCAGGCCAGGAGGGAGCGGCAGGATACATTTTAAGTAATGAAGGGGAAAAATCTACAACCAAGATTACCTTACCCAGCAAGGATGTCATTCAAAATTGACAGAGTGGAGATCAAAAGCTTTAATGGCAAGCAGAAGTAAAGGAACTCAGTAGCACCAAACAATCTTGACAACAAATGCTAAAGGGACTTCTATAAGCAGGAAACACAAGAGAAGGAAAAGACCTACAAAAACAAACCCAAAACAATAAAATACTAATAAGAACACAGATATCAATAATTACTTAAAATGTAAACTGATTAAACACTCCAACCCAAGACACCAACTGGCTGAATGGATACAAAAACAAGACCCATATATATGCTGTCTACAAGAGACCCACTTCAGACCTAAAGACACATACAGACTGAAAATGAGAGGATGGGAAAAGATGCAAACGGAAATCAAAAGAAAGCCAGAGCAGTAATTCTCATTATCAGACAAAACAGACCTTAAAATAAACAATATTACAAGAGACAAGGACACCACATAATGATCATGGGATGAATCCAAAAAGAAGACCTAACAATTGTAAATATTGATGCAACCAACAGAGGAGTGTGCTCAGTCGCTTCAGTCATGTCCAACTCTGGGTGACCCTATGGACGGTAGCCCACCAGGATCCTCAGTCCATGGAATTCTCTGGGCAAGAATACTGGGGTGGCTTGCCATTTTCCTCTCCAGGGGATCCTCCTGATCCAGGGATGAAACCTCCGTCTCCTGCACTGCAGGCGGATTCTCCACCACTGAGCCACCAGGGAAGCCAAATACATAAGATAAGCGCTAACAGACATAAAAAGGGAAATCAACAGTAACACCATAATAGTGGGTGACTTTAACACCCAACTTACATCAATGGGCAGATCATCCAGAGAAAATTAATAAGAAAACACAAGCCTTGAATGACACATTAAGCCAGATGGACCTAATTGATATCTTCAGGACATTTATCCAAACGCAGAAGAATACACTTTCTTCTCAAATGCCACATGGAACAGTCTCCAAGATAGATCACATCTTGTGTCACAAATCAAGCCTTGGTAAATTTAATAAAACTGAAGTTGTATCAAGCATCTTTTCTGACTACCACACTATGAGACTAGAGATCAATTAGGCATATCTAGGGGGGAAAAATGTAAAAAGCACAGACACATGGAGATTAAACAATATGCTTCTAAATAACCAGCTGAAGGTTACTGAAGAAGTCAAGGAGGAAATTTTAAAAATACCTAAAAGAAAAAAGTAACAATGAAAACACAATGACTCAAAACCTCTGCTGTGCAGCAAAAGCAGCTCTACAGGGAAGTTTAGAGCAATACAATATTCTACCTCAAGAAACAAGAAAAACATCAAATAGACAACCTTACCTTATACTTAAAGCAACTGGGAAAAGAACAAAAAACTCCCAAAGTTAGTAGAAGGAAAAAAATCATAAAGATCAGAGCAGAAATAAATGAAAAAGAAATGAAGGAAACAATAGCAAAGAGCAACAAAACTAAAAGCTGGTTCTTTGGGAAGATAAACAAAATTGACAGGTCATTATCCAGAATCCCCAATAAAAAAAGGGGGAAGACTAAAAAAATCAATAAAATTAGAGATGAAAGGTAGCCTATGAATGGGAGAAGGGATTTGGAAATTATTTACCTGATAAGGGGTTAATATCTAAAAATATACAGAGAACTCATTCAACTCAGTACCAAAAACCAAACAACCTGATTAAACAATGGGCAGAGGATCTGAACAGACATGTTTCCAAAGAAGTATCACAGACGGCCGACAGACACACAGAAAGGTGCTCAGTGTCACCGGCAGGGAAGTGCAAACCAAAACCATAATGGGGCATCACCTCACACTTGTCACAACGGCTACCGACCCAAAGACAACAAATAACTGACGTTGGTGCGACTGCAGAAACAGCCTTGAGCACTGCTGACAGGATTATAAAATGGTCCAGCCGGCAGCGGGAACAGGATGGAAGTTCCTCAAAAGATTAAAACCAGAACAATCGTACAATCCAGCAATTCCACTTCTGGGCATTTTTTCAAAGAAAATAAAAACCCTAATTGGAAAAGACATGATCCCTATGTCCCCTACAGCATTATTTACAGTAGCTAAGATACGGAAGCAACCCAAGTGTCCGTCGACAGAAGACTGAAAAGAAAATGTGGCAGGGGCTCCCCTGGGGGCTCAGAGGTAAAGAATCTGCTCGTCAGTGCAGGCGGCACGGGCTCGCTCCCTGATCCAGGAAGGCCCCGCAGGCTGCAGAGCAACAGAGCGCACGTGCCCGACTACTGCGCCTGTGCTCTCGGGCCCAGCAGCCACAAGGACTGAGGCCACACGCGGCACAACTGAGGCCCGTGTGCCCCAGAGCCGGTACTCCGCACAAGAAAAGCCACCACAGTGAGAAGCCCGCACACTGCCACGGGACAGTGAGCCTCCACTCACCACAACGAGAGAAAAGCCCGTGCAGCAAAGCAGACCCGGCACAGTCAAAAATAAATAAAATACACACACACACACACACACACACACACACACACAGATACATACATACACACAGTGGAATTATCACTCATTAAAGAAAAAGAAATCTTGCCATTCATGACAACATGGATTGATCTACAGGGTTTCATGCTAGATAAAAGTCAGAAAAAAAGAAACACCATATGCTCTCACTTACCTGTGGACTCTAAGAAACAAAACAAGACGAAAACGCTCTTAGATGCAGAGAGGAGACAAGCTGGTTCCCAGAGGGGAGGGGTGGGAGGTTGGGCAAACACCTGAAGGGAACTAAAGGGGACACACTTCAAGGCACAAAACAAGGAAGCCAGGGGACGCGATACACAGCCTAAGGAACACGGGCAGCAACGAACGCTGTGGTGACTCGACACGCAGACAGATGCTCACAGGCTTATCATGGCCATCATCCCATCCACATACGCAAACGTCACATGCTATGAAAACTAACCTACGCTGAAACTGAAACTAACATAATGTTGTACATCAACTGGATTTCAATTTTAAAAACCAGTTAAGATAGTGTGAATCGGAGCTTCCCAGGTAACCTAGTGGTAAAGGATCCACCTGCCAACGCAGGGGGCATAGGAGACTCAGGTTCCATCCCTGGGTCAGGAAGATCCCCTGGAGGAGGAAATGGTGACCCACTCCAGCATTCTTGACAGGATAATCCCGTGGACAGAGAAACCTGGCAGGCTACAGTCCATGGGGTCACAAAGAGCTGGACACGACGGAGCACACGCGCGTGGAAGACAGTGAATGTGCAATGTATATTTTACCACAAGTCAAAATAAAGAAACTGATATCAGAGTACAAGCAGACACTGTGACTCGAGGCGCCGTCGGCGCTGAGAAGCCCACTTTCCCACATCTGCCTGGAGCGTGGAATTCTCCACGGATCTGTCAGAGTTGCCGACTCTGGCTTCAGGAAGCCCGGGGACTTTCACGACAGAAAAGAACGCTAACCCTGGTCACTGATCTCTGAAGGGACTGAGAGATCTCTGAAACCACCTCTGATGGCCCTCTGCCCCATCACAGCACCACTCCTTCCCCGATCCCCTCTTCAAGGCCTCAGAGGCTCCTCAGCCACCAGCTCTTCTCTTGAGGACTCAACACAGCCCCTGCTGGAAAGGAGCTGAAACGTTTTGAGGAATAAGAGCCCTTTAGAGCCGTCTTTCACAATGAAGCAGCTGCTTCTGAAAGCAGATGCCACACAACTGGACTACACAGAAAGAAAGTCTTGGGTACTAGGATCACCGCTGGCAAAGTGCCTGATCTATCACAAAGGCACCTCCTTGCCCCTGGGTCAGCTGAGGCCTCCCCGCCCTGTCCCTGCACAGACCTCTCCCCAGGGTTCCCTCCTTGAACCCTTCCAACCCTATAGAAAAGGACAAAACCACCCGGGGCTGGGAGGAGTCTATTTTAATTTACTTTTAATTGGAGGATAACTCCAATTTTAATGTGGTATTGGTTCAGCCGTAAGTAGACATACATCCCCTCCCTCTTAAGCCTCCCCCTGCCCCACCGCCATCCCAGCCCTCTAGGCCATCACAGGGCACCGAGCGGAGCTTCCTGTGCTATACGCCCGTTTGCCACTGGCTCTCTGTTTGACCTCTGTAGTGTATACAGGTCAACGCTAGTCTCCCAATTAATCCCACCCTCTCTTTCCCTCGCTGTGTCCACAAGTCCGTTCTCCACGTCTGCATCTCTATCCCTGCTCTGCAAATAGGTTCATCAGTACCATTTTTCTAGATTCCATGCATATGCATTAATACATGGTATCAGTTTTTCTCTTTCTGACTTACTTCACTCTGCATAACAGGTTCTAGGTTCATCCACCTCACTTCAACTGAAGAGAGGTGTCTGTTTGATAGCAGGACTGCTTACTAATGCTGGTACTGAAGCCAAATAAAACTGAGGCAACATAACAACAGTAAGTGGGGAGGCAGTCTCATTGGGAGACCATCTCTGAGTCATACACGAATTGCCTTCAGGAGTAATTCTGCACTTATTAAGAGACACATCGCTCATTTCTTTTCTTTCTAGAAGCAGTAACACAGCTCTGTGGCCTCAACATCCTGTCTTTAAAAGAACACTTTAAGTGGTGAGAGAAGTTTTTCAAACAGCAATGACAGCAACAGAGAGGAAAGAACTGTAAAGCATAAACTGGCTGGAAATAAGGGAGAAAGCTATGAATCCATTCTGGAAGTCTTCACGCTTGAGAGTTCTCACAGTTTCTCCTTCCATGCTAATTAACCTACCCGGGCAGCAAAATCACAGAACATGACCTAGAAATATGAGGTATCCTCTGTGAAATTTTCAGAATGCAACATCTGCCTGCCTTAGTAGGCAGGAACACCCAATTACAGGAAAAGGTGATGGTTTTTGCGAAAGACTCCAATTTGGAAAAGTATTTCATCCAAATTCTGTGGCACAGTCTCTCTGAAACAAAGTGGATGATACAATCATCCTAGGAAACGTGCTGAACGTCACAAATGACTTAAACACACGCATGTGAAAGAGCTGGGGGGGGCACCTTGCCCGGGCACTTACCCTCACGGCCCAGTGGGGCTCTGCAGAAGGGGGAGTGGCCATCAGGGGGCTGCTGCTGTCGTGCTGAGGAGAGAGAGAAGCATCCCACTGTAGCTGGCACCAAATTCTACTATAGGAGCGGGTGTTTATTGTAAGGATATCCATTTCAAGGTGCTTTCAAAAGGGAGAAAGGTCTCAGAAAGTTAAACACAGAATTACCACATCACTCAGCAATTCGACTCCTAGGTATAGACCCAAAAGAACTGAAAACAGGTGTGCCAACAATTCCTTGTACGTGAATTATTACGTCCACCAACAGACGGGAGGATCAGCCAAATGAGGCAGATCACAGAACGCGATCTTATTCAGTCAGGAGAAGGCACGAAGTACTAACACAGGCTACAAAGTGGATGAACCCTGAAAACATCATGCTGAGTGAAAGGAACAAGGCGCATGATTCTATAAAATGCACAGAGACAGAAAGCAGATTCGCGGCTGCCAAGGGCCGGGGGCAGGGAGGGGGGCAGGCAGAATCAAGAATGACTATTTCATGGGTACACGGTTTGCTTTGGGGGACTATGACAATGTTCTAGAACAGACAGAGGTGATGGTTACACAACACTGTGAATGCACTCATTTTTAAAATCAATTTTAGATTAAGTGACTCTCTCTGCAATTAAAAAAAAATTAAAGAGAGAAAAAACATGGAGAGAGAGACGAACAGATAAATGAGAGAAACATGGAGGGTTTTGACACTTACAAATTTAGGCGGCGGCATGTTCAAATTCAGATTGCTCAGGGTAACTTCGTGGCCACTCTGTGCACAGGCCACAAGTCTCAGTGCAACATAGAAACCCTGCAAATCCAAGAGAGGGGGAGGCGTAAACCCCACCCCGCTGGCAGCGCGGGTGGAGGGAACGGTCTGCAGTGAGGGGCTTTGGGGGACAAGGGGTTTCATTTCGCTTCAGCAGGGGAGCCCACACACGCTCAAGTCTCTTACAGACTCAAGCAGAACCGGTCTCACCCTGGGAGCACTGTTTCAATGAATGTGCTAAAACAGATTTAGCCCACTGCTTTCTGAACACTATAAAATTTCAAATAGGTGTATTTTCAGAAACAATGAGCTCTCAACATTTAGGAAACGATAGAGTGTACAGTTTTAAGTCTAAAGGGTGGTTCAAATATGCACTGACGTTTTAGAAACGGTTTGGAATAGACACAGCTATTTGGGACTTGACACTCATGAGTCAGTGGATCCCCCTGGCTTCGCTGAACAGAGTATCCCCCACTCACCCCCGGCTTCCCAATGGCTGGCTGTGGACTTCATCTCCCACACAAGGACAAAGGACCTGAACTAGGGGCCTTGCCTCCTCCTCACCCTCCTCCGAAGCGAAGACTGGCATGCCACAGGCTTTAGGGGATTTGTGCAGGATCACCTAGTTTTTCTAAATTGATCAACAGTCCTAAGAACATGGATTCTTAAAGCTATAAACACAACTATGGTTTTAAAATCTTCTTCACAGAAATGTGAGCACGAGAGCAGCCTTTCTCAGGCTGATGTCTACAGAATGTCTGTGTAGCATGTAGAGAAATGGGGACACCAGTAAAGTTAGAAGAACTGCATTCAGCAAAGATAACAGGGTTCTTGGGGCTTCCTTGGTGGTCCAGTGGTTAAGACTCCACACTCCCAATGCAGGGGGCCGGGGTTTGATCACCGGTCAGGGAACTAAGATCCCACATGCCACACGCTGCAGCCAAAACATTTTTAAAAAGAGAAATAAAACAGGGTTCTCTTCCACAGAGGTCCTCTGAACCCTTAACACACAAACGTGCGCTATGAATCTCAAGCAAGGGAGGAAGAGCGTATGGTGCTTACTCCACAGGTCGGATCACGGACAGTGAGACAGCAGGAACCACACCCCTTGGAATAGAGTTTGGGGAAAGACTGAATTAAAATATGACCAGTTAAAAATCATAAGTACTAGCTTCCCAGGTGGTGCAGTGGTGAAGAATCCAACTGCCAATGCACAAAAAGTCTAAAGCACTGTAACATTCCACTTACGGGATATTCTCAAAATGAGGGGATCACATCGCAGAAGGAACCAGTGGCTGCCAGAGTTCAGGGTGTGACGCCCAATGGGCAGCACGAGGGGGACTCTTCGGTGGGGGGTGAGAACGTTCTAATCCTGACAGTGGCGGTGGTTACTTGAGTCTATGCGAGTGATACAGTTACACAGACTTCTACACGCCAGAGACAGAAACCCCAGCAAAGCGCCCGGGACCGCGGTCGGCTCCGAGCCAGGCCTCTGGGCTAGTGCCGCGCGGACCTGAGCCCCGTGCTTCGGGGAGAGCGGGGAGAGGACACACGGGAACAAGCGCAACAATCTTCTGCAACTTCCCTGAGAGTCTGAAGTCACAGAACATTGGGAAAACATCTGAGTCACTTGTCACCACACACAATGTTAAAAAGATTACGCTAACCAGGAGATATGGCTCCAAGAGTCCAAGAGACCTTTATTTTGCAATGAGACCTCGCTGTTGTACCAGTGTGACGGCCCCGCTTCTGTCTGGCGACACTTGTCAGTGGGGACAAGTGCAGAGGCGACCTGGCCTGGCGGCCTGGCCCAGCCCCTCCACTTACTCTGCGTGTGCGTGTATATACCTGTTTGTCCAAGTACCCTTTACCTTCTGGGTCGGCCAAGTCCCATATCTGTGGAAACACAAAAATGCTCATGAGTGTGACCGCCGATCATTTCCTCACCAAACAGGAGCCATCGTCGCCACTCACCTATACGTGAGCCTTGTGCATAGGTCCCAGCAGCCAGACTCGGACGGGGTGAACGCCTGGACCCCTCCCTCTCCCCAGTGAGGCACACAGCAGTCAGCAGCCCAGTCCCAAGTGTACCAGGCTCCAAGGCCAACATAAATCCATAGCTAAGACCCCAAGAGCGCTCAGGCCTCTTGTCTGCTACCCAAGCAAAGGGGGGCAGCAACCATTCAAGCATTTGCACCCACCAGTTACAGCCCCGAGAGGTTCGCAGTGGCCAGCCCGCTTCCCAAGAGGAGTACAGACCCCATGAAGAGGGGTCTGCACAGGCCAGTGTTCACCCGCCAGGGAAACCCTGAGGGTGGTCGCAGAAGAGAAATCACTATCATTCATCACCTACCTTCCCAAGGATAATGTCTGAGAGCCCAGACTTCTTTAGAAAGAGTGCAGCTTCACTCGCCCCAACTCGCCCTGTGTATGCTGGGTCTACCTGGAATTGAGAACAATACTTGAGATAAGGCTCTGGCAGCTGAGCAGCAGGTAAAGCAACACCCACGACACTGGCTGCTAGCTGACAGCTGGGAAACGGAAAGGGAGGGAAGGCCTCTCTGGGTTGCAATTCACAGCTGAGGGTTTCCAAGTCACTCCCTCTCTAAGCTCAAACCAGAAAGACACTAATGAAAACTTACCTGCTTGTAGTAAGACTCATATAATGGATTTCCGGTGGGAATCTGTAAACAAAACCACAGACATTGGTCAAACGTGGACACAAACCCTCTCTTTAAAAAAAGTGTCATCCCCTCAATCTGTCATCACCAAAATACATAAATATCAAAACCAAAATGTATGCACTTTAAAGGTCCTCTCTACACAGACTCCCTGGAGGAGGAAATGGCAACCCACTCCAGTATTCTTGCCTGGGAAATCTCATGGGCAGAGGAGCCCATTGGGCTCCAGCCCATGGGGTCAGAAAGAGTCAGACACGACTGAGAGACTTAACAGCAAAACACAGACAGCAGTTTATCCTCAGACAGACAGCTCACACTTCCTCAGTTTAGAAAACGGAAACGCTGATGCTCTCACATGAGTCCTGATTCCAACACAAACCACGTGGTTATTCAGGAAGGAGTGGCAGCCCAGGGCTGGTTCCCATTCACTGCCCGGTGGGATTTCGGTGCGCCCGGGAGCTCACAGGAACAGACACCATTGTCCTTTGAGACTGTTCTCTGGCTCCAGAACTGCAACCGGAGTCCCATAAGTCACCGTGAATCACCAGTCACACCAGCTCCAGACTGGTTTCCCTGCTCCAAGTCCTACCTCCACCCATCTGGTCTTCCTCCAGCCACCCACACAAAGAACTGGGCAAAAAGGCACTGACCAGCCCCAGGCACCAGGGAAGACTTGGCCAGGGACAGCTCCCACTATGATGGGCAGGAAGTTCAAAGTCTTCAGCTTGGACCGGAAGACACTCCACGTTCCAACCATAAGATTTCCTAAGATGCTGCTGTTCAGAGAAGATAACCACCTGATCTACGGTCAAGAGGCTAATTGAGACACGCCTGGATTTAGCTTCAGTTCAGTATCAGTATCAGTTCAGTCACTCAGTCGTGTTCACCTCTTTGCGACCCCATGAATGGCAGCATGCCAGGCCTTGTCCATCACCAATTCCCAGAGTCCATCCAAATCCATGTCCATCGAGTAGGTGATGCCATCCAGCCATTTCATCCTCTGTCGTCCCCTTCTCCTCCTGCCCCCAATCCTTCCCAGCAGCAGGGTCTTTTCCAATGAGTCAACTCTTCGCATCAGGTGGTCAAAGTATCGGAATTTTAGCTTCAACATCAGTCCCTCCAATGAATACCCAGGACTGATCTCCTTTAGGATGGACTTGTTGTATCTCTTTGCAGTTCAAGAGACTCTCAAGAGTCTTCTCCAACACCACAGTTCAAAAGCATCAATTCTTCAGCGCTCAGCCTTTTTCACTGTCCAACTCTCACATCCATACATGACCACTGGAAAAACCATAGCCTTGACTAGACGAACCTTTGTTGGCAAAGTGATGTCTCTGCTTTTCAATATGCTATCCAGGTTGCCCATAACTTTCCTTCCAAGGAGTAGGCCTCTTTTGATTTCATGGCTGCAATCACCATCTGCAGTGATTCTGGAGCCCCCAAAAATAAAGTCTGACACTGTTTCCCCATCTGAAACCATGAAGTGATGGGATCAGATGCCATGATCTTAGTTTTCTTAATGTTGAGCCTTAAGCCAACTTTTTCACTCTCCTCTTTCACTTTCATCAACAGGCTCTTTAGTTCCTCTTCACTTTCTGCCATAAGGGTGCTGTCATCTGCATATCTGAGGTTATTGATATTTCTTTCGGCAATCTTGATTCCAGCTTGTGCTTCTTCCAGTCCAGCATTTCTCATGATGTACTCTGTATATAAGTTAAATAAGCAGGGTGACAATATACAGCCTTGACATACCTCTTTTCCAATTTGGAACGAGTCTGTTGTTCCATGTCCAGTTCTAACTGTTGCTTCCTGACCTGCATACAGGTTTCTCAAGAGACAGGTCAGATGGTCTGGTATTCCCATCTCTTTCAGAATTTTCCACAGTTTATTGTGATCCACACAGTCAAAGGCTTTGGCATAGTCAATAAAGCAGTAGTAGATGTTTTTCTGGAACTCTCTTGCTTTTTCAATGATCCTACGGATGTTGGCAATTTGATCTCTGGTTCCTCTGCCTTTTCTAACACTAGCTTGAACATCTGGAAGTTCACAGTTCATGTACTGCTGAAGCATGGCCTGGAGAATTTTGAGCATTACTTTACTAGCGTGTGAAATGAGTGCAATTGTGCAGTAGTTTGAGCATTCTTTGGCATTGCCTTTCTCTGGGATAGGAATGTAAACTGACCTTTTCCAGTCCTGTGGCCATTGCTGAGTTTTCCAAATTTGCTGGCATACTGAGTGCAGCACTTCCACAGCATCATCATTTAGGACTTGAAATAGCTCAACTGGAATTCCATCACCTCCACTAGCTTTGTCTGTAGTGAGGCTTTCTAAGGCCCATTTGACTTCACCTTCCAGGATGTCTGGCTCTAGCTGAGTGTGAGTGATCACACCATCGAGATTATCTGAGTCGTGAAGATCTTTTTTGTAAAGTTCTTCTTGTATTCTTGCCACCTCTTCTTAATATCTTCTGTTTCCGTTAGGTCCATACCATTTCTGTCCTTTATCGAGCCCATCTTGGCATGAAATGTTCCCTTGGTATCTCTAATTTTCTTGAAGAGATCTCTGGTCTTTCCCATTCTGTTGTTTTCCTGTATTTCTTTGCACTGATTGCTAAGGAAGGCTTTCTTATCTCTCCTTGCTATTCTTTGGAATTCTGCATTCAGATGGGAATATCCTTCCTTTTCTCCTTTGCTTTTCGCTTCTCTTCTTTTCACAGCTATTTGTAAGGCCTCCTCAGACAATCGGCTCTGTGGCACAATGGATAGCGCATTGGACTTCTAGCCGGCCTGGGTGTGGATTTAGCTTGGTGGCAACCAAGCCCTCACACATCCAACAGCATGGTCTCTTTCCAACCTCAGCGAGTCGCCTCCCAGTGGCGAGGAGAAGATCTGCGGGAGTGCGCCTCAACAGGGGCAGGATTCAGCAGCCTCTAAGATGCTGGCTATAAAGGCTTACAGGTGTTGATCTTTTATTGTGTGAGAGGAAAAAAGCAGGACACGGCAAAGGTGCTGTTGACTTAGGGAGCTGAGAAAAGCAAAGAAGACAACATTATGCTTAATCGTATGGAAGAACAGGTGTGTAAACAGCTAAAGAGAAGAACGCCAGGAAAAATGAGTGCCAGATGACAGGCGGGATGACAGTGTTCATTTTAAAAGTCTTCAAACACTGTTGTGCCATTTTTCATAATGAACAAAATGGGGGAGGTGGGTTCCTTTCAGCTACAATCACTGACTTGAACCAGCCCAACACTTGCATACTACTATGTGGCAAAAAGTCACTTCAGTTTAAAAATAATGGCCAGATTACGGTCAGCTTCTCGGGGGGATGGCAACACCTGCAAACACAGAAAGAAGTGAAAGTACAAGAACAGCGGCAACAGAGAGTGAAAATAGAAGAAACAGAGTGTAAAGACACGAAAGGGAGGCGGAGGAAAGTCAAAACAAAAGAAAGAGGGCAAGTCCTGCAAAAGCAGAGAAAGAGAGGCAGAACAACACGAAAAAGCAAGAAACGGGACTTCCCTGGTGGTCCAGTGGCAAGGCTCCACTTTCCCAGTGCAGAAGCCCAGGGTTCAATCCCTAGTCAGGGCACCATTCCCGCACGTCGTAACTAAGACTTCCCTCAAGCTGCACCTAAGACCCGCTGCAGCCAAAATGGATAAATCAATATTTTTAAAATACACTGCTATGTGATAAAGATATCTTTTTAAAAAAAAAAAAAAAGACAAAAAAGGAGGGTAAAGACCGATGCTTGAGAAAGAAAAGAATACCAATGAGAAGAAACTCAGAGCTAAGCGGGGACTTCCCTGACAGTCCAGTGGTTAGGACTCGGTGCTGTCATTGCCATGGGCCCAGGGTCAACCCCTGGTCAGGGAATTAAGATTCGGCCAGCAGTGTGGCATAGCCAAGCTAACTGTGCAGCAGCTACGGCAACTCCCTGGCCAGCAGCCTCCTCCCTTGCCTCCCTATCCGGGCCCTTGCAGACACCATTCTGGGGGAGGCTGTCCCCTTAGCTTCTTATGACTTGGAGAGTAGTGTCCACCGTCACACCCTGTTTGATCTCCGGAAGTTAAAATTCCGCATGAAATCATAGAAGTCAACAGCAAAAACCCAAACAACCCAATGAAGAAATAGGCAGAGGATTTGAACAGACATTTTTCCAAAGAAAACATTACAGATGACCAACAGGTAAGTGAAAAGACACTCAACATCACTAATCATTAAGGAAAGGCAAATCAAAATCTACAGCATCCCACCTCACACTGGTTAGAAAGGCTAGCATCAAAAACATCAAGAAACAACAAGTATTGGTGCGGATGTGGAGAAAAGGGAACCCTGAACACTGTTGGTGGGGTGTAAATGGCTACAGCTGCTATGAAAGACAGTACAGAGATTCCTCAGAAAATTGAAAATAGAACTACCTGATCCAGCAATTTCACTGCTGGGTGCTTACTCAAAGGAAATGAAAACACTAACTCAAAGGAAAACAAACAAACACCTCCATGTTCATTTCGGCATTATTTACAATAGCCAAGAGCTGGAAGCAGCCTAAATACTTACTCACTGATGGATGAATGGATAAAGAAGACGTGGTATGTACACACACATTCAGAGGAATATTATTAAAGAAGATCGCGCCATTTGTGAAAACGTGGATGAACCCTGAGGGCATTATGCTAAGTGAAATAAGTTAAACAGGGAAAGACTTGCACGTGGAATCTAAAAAAAAAGCCAAACCCACAGATAAAGAGAACAGACAGACGGTGGTTGCCAGAGGTGGGAATAGGGGGTGGGCAAAATGGGTAAAGGTGGTCAAAAGGTACAAACTTCTGGCTATAAAATAAGTTTGTTAATAATATTGTACTGTATACCGAAAGTTACTAAGACGACATCTTAAAAGTTCTCATCACAAGAAAAGAAATTTTATAACTATGTGTGGTGATGGATGTTATTGTGATCATTTCACAACATGAATAACAAATAAATAACAAATAACAAATTACCACGTTGTACACGTGAGACTAACATAATGTTATATAGATCAACTATAATCTCAATTTAAAATAATTAGCTAATTAAAGGTCTACATGCTCTCAAAACACATCACCCCGGAGGAATAAGGCCAAGAGAGGAAGCAGAGTCAGGCCAGCTGTTTGTCACCTCTGGTAAGGTGGTGGTGCTGGGTCCCGATAGTACATCCTGTGCTCGTGGCTCACAGGAACAGAACGCAAGACCACAGGGACCCCCTGCCCCCCGCCCCAGACAAAGATCCCCTCGCTGCCAGCAATGGGACAGGCATGGCTCTGAAACCAATTTCCAGCGTTTTTTGTTTTGTTTTGTTTTTTAAGATCTCATGGTAGGCAGGAAAGAGGTTTCTAAGCTACTGTGACTCCAATGACAAACAGTTATGGTATTTGGAGCACCAAGGGTTAATAACTGTCTCAAATGTCCCAAATGCTTCCAAATCAGATCCACGATCAGGAGAAACAAGACCCCAAATAGCCCAGAAAAGGCCCTGAAGCCCCAGGCCCCACTGGACTGTCAGTGCTAAGGGCTCGTCTCCTAGGCAATCTGTAGTCAGGGGTCGATCCCAAATGACCTACAACTAATGGAAATCCAGAGTATGCCTCACTCATTCCTCACTAAATACAGGGATCAGTCTGGGTAGCCTGGGACAATGACAGCACTGAAGAGGTTCTGATTTAATTACACACGTCAGCCACTACATAAGCAGAAGGGGGCGGGGAAGGGGAAACATCAGTAGATCTAATTGGCACTTCCTCTTACCACACAACTTCCCCCCAGGGACAGTGGAGTCATGCCTGTCAGCTGCCCAAAACACGATCGCAACAAAAGTGAAGACAAACGCTGCCAAGGCCTTGAGAGCCTAGATGATGGGCAGAAACCTTGGACACAAGCAGCTCGCTGGTGCGGGCAGCCACGCTGCTAGGACAGAGCCCCCTGAGTGCTGAGAGTGGGCGCCAGAGCTGCCCACCTCTGCCCAACCCCAAAGTGAGGCCAGGGCAAAGGTAGAAAGGGAACAGGCCAGGGGACAAGGCCTTCAGTGTTCAGAGGCTGTGGACAGCGCAGAGATGGCTTCAAGAACGGAAGTCAGACAGAGCCCATGCAGGAGGGCCATCTCCACCAGTCCAGGGTGCTAAGAGGCCATCTCTGACTCTGAATTATTCACTGACATTCAGCATAACTCTCGCTTTGGGGACTTTCCTGCTGGTCCAGCGGCAAAGACTCTGCTCCCAATGCAGAGGTCCCGGGTTCAAACCTGGTCAGGGAACTAGATCCCGCATGCCACAACTAAGACCTGCACACCCAAATACATTAAAAACCTTTGAATCTGATCTTTCAGCTGGTCTCCTAAAATACTAAGAAAGGTTCCCAGGGCCTCTTCACTCTATCCTCCAGCCCAGAAGTGAAAGTCACTCAGTCATGTCTGACTCTTTGCAACCATGGACTATACAGTCTATGGAATTCTACAGACCAGATTACTGGAGTCGGTAGCCTTTCTCTTCTCCAGCGGATCTTCCCAACCCAGGGATCAAACCCAAGTCTCCCTCATTGCAGGCGGATTCTTGAGATGAGGAACACGGCAGTACTACTTTGGAGGGGAAGCCTGGAGGATTGGCCTTCCTAATCCTCTCAGGACTGAGTCCTTCAGCTCTGATTCCTGCTTTCATACCAGGCAGGAGCTCTTCTGCAAAACAAAACCATGATCGCTCGCCTTGCTTGTTTCAAAAAGTTTGTAACGTAAACCTGTTTTCATTTTTAAACTTTTAGGAAAAAGTATCTATAATTCCTTGTTCTGATAAACAGTGGCTCACACTTACTGAACGCTCACTGTTTTCTGTCCTGTATCTCATTTAATCGTTTCCAACAATGCTACAACGCAGATACTACTGTTTGCCCCCATATATGGGTGAAGGGACCGAAGCTACCTGGACCGGGGTCACACAGCCCAGGAGTGACGGAGCCAGAGGAGACCCAGGCCTTGGGACACAAATCCACTCTGCAAAAACAGCCGGGGCGTGACAGAGCTGGACACAGGGCCACTGCACAGCCTCCCTCCCAGGCACGCCGCCTGAGAAGACGCAGACGCGGGACTGTGTCATGGTCAACTGCGATCAACGGACGTGGTCAAAGTGCGACACTTGACTTCAGCACAAGAACTGACTTGAAAACCAGGGCAGCCTGCCATTTCCTCGGGAAAACGGAGACTCCGGAACGGCCGTGTTTTTCAAAGCTACTGCCAAGTTTTGCAGGAAGTTAGGCACATACCACCAGAAGACATCCCTGAGTGAGTTCCTACTTGGAAAACCAGATGCTGAAACCAAAACAGGGCTAGAGAAGTGCTTGCTTGATAATCCCTGCATTTCGCCTTCCTCTTAAGTTCCTCCGGCTGTGTGCACAACCATCACCCTGGCTATGAGTACAACCATCACCCCGGCTGTGTGTACAGCCCTCCAGGCAGGCCAGACCACACTGTGCAGGTAAGGAAACCAGGATATAACTCAGTAGCTCTCAAAGAGCATCAGCAAACACTGGGGCATCCTGAACCTCCCTGAAACTGACAGCTCCCTCCAGAGCTAAGGCGAACACTGCAGCTTGAAGAACTGAGACAGGAGAAAGAGCCTTCATAAATCCTGAGGAAAGAGCTATCCCAACTTTAAAAAACTAGCCAAGGATAAGAAAAAGGCAATTCTGAAAGAAGGGTGGCAGCAAAGTTAGGGCAGATGTTCAGTTTAGATACTGTAAAACGGCAGGAAATGCCAGTGTTTGCTATCAGGCTGGCAAAGGTGCAAACACGACCTGGACCCTGCCAGTGGGAAAATTAAGTGGGTGGAGGGGTTTTCTAGAGGCCATTGCAACATGTGGTCCACGGGCATGCCCCTGACACAGAGGTCTAACGTGATGCCAAGTCTTTGTTGATACAGATACGATCACTCTAAAATTTAAACAGAAAGGCAAAGGATCTAAGATAGCTAGAACAATGCTGCAAAGGAAGAGGCTGGGAGGACTCTGCCCACCCGATTCCAAGGCTTGCTATAAGGTTCCAGTAATCCAGACAGTGTGGCGGTGATGGAGGTAAAGACACACAGGACCGTGGAACACCACAGCGAGCCCAGAAACAGACCCAGGTAGATGTGCCCAACTGACTTCTGACTAAGGTGCAGAAGCCAGCAGGAGGAAAGAGGCCCGTGCCCACAAATGGTGCTGGAGCATCTGGCCATCCTCCAGAGGAAGAAAATGAGCCTGGAGACATAAGTCTCACAATTTCTACAAAGTTAATTCCAAGGGGGATCACGAACTTAAATGTAAAGCCATAAGACTTTCAGAAAAAAACAGAGGAGAAAATATTCAGGATCGGGGGCTAGGGAGAGAGTTCAGACTTGCCAGCAAAAGCCTGATTCAAAAGGAAAAAAAAAAAGAAAATCAATAAACTAGACCTCAACAAAATTTAAAATGTCTGATCTATGAAAGACTCTGACAAGTGGATGCAAAGACAAGCCACAGACTAGAAGGAAATACTGCTGACCCTTGAACACTGACTGTGGAGGTCAGGGCACCCACCCTCTGCACAGCCGCAAATCCCAGTGTAACCTACAGTCGGCCCTCTATATACGGCTCCTCTGTTCCACGTCTATGGAGTCAACCAAACTTGGGTCAAGCAGTACTTGATTGTAGTACACACTTACTTTTAAGAAAAAGTTTTAAAAATAAAGAAAAAGAGGCCACTCCTTCAGGGTTGGCCTGCTCAAGAAAGCAAAAAGAAAAGAAAAAATTCACATATAAGTGGACCTGCACAGTTCAAACCTGTGTTGTTCAAGGGTAACTGTATTTGCAAATCACATCTCCAAAAAAGGACTGGGACCTGGAATACATAAAGTAAAAGTGAAAGTGTTAGTCGCTCAGTTGTGTCCGACTCTGCGACCCCATGGACTGTGGCCTGCCAGGCTCCTCTGTCCATGGAATTCCGTAGGTAAGAATACTGGAGTGGGTAGCCATGTCCTTCTCCGGGGGATCTTCCCGACCCAGGGATCAAACACGGGTGTCCCGCACTGCAGGCAGATTCTTCACCATCTGGGCCACCACAGAAGCCAGGAAGGAATACGTAAAGAGTTCTCAAAACTCAACAGCACAAAAAGGAAACAATTCAATGAGAACACGAGCAAAAGACACGAAGGGACATTTCACTACACAGGACATAAGACGGCAAATAAGGACATGAAAAGACGGTCAGTATACCTTCAAGCTGCGAAGTGCAAATTAAAAACCACAGTGACAGAGAGCTATATTCAATATACTGTAATAACCTATAATGGAAAAGAATCTGAGAAGTTATATTTATAACTGAAATCACTTTTCTGTGCATCTGAAACTAACCCAATATTGCAAATCAACCATACTTCAATTCAAAAAAAAAAAATTCTCTTGAAAAACCACAGTATGAGGCTACCACGTAGCTATCAGAACAGCTAAAACAGCAAACAGTGACACTGGTGAGCATGCAAAGAAACTAGGTCACTTGTATACTGCTGGTGGGAGTGTAAAGAGGTACAATTACTCTGGAAAACAGCCTGGCACGTGGTGTCTTAAATAAATAAATAAATAAATAAGCATGCAACTGTCACAGACCAGCAGCTATCCTGGGCACTCAGAGAAACGAAGATTTAAATTCACAGAATATCCTGGACGCAAATGCCAAGTGCAGCTTTATTACTAACAGTCTCGCAAAACTCAAAACGTGCCAGACCTCCTTCAATGGGTTTTTGCTCTAATGGACCATGGTCCCACAGCACCATGGAATACTACCTGGCAACGAAAAGGAATCACCTGCGGATAGACACAACCACCCAGGAGAATCTCCAGAGCACCACTGCAGTGGTTGTTGTTTAGCTGCTAAATCGTGTTCGACTCTTTGCGACCTCATGGACTGCAGCCCACCAGGCTCCTCTGTCCATTCCCAGGCAAGAATCCTGGAGTGGGCTGCCATCTCCTTCTCCAGGGGATCTTCCTGACCCAGGGAACAAACCCACATCTCCTGCAATGGCAGGTGGATTCTCTACCACAGAGCCACCAGGGAAGCCCCCAGAGTGCTATACTGAGTGAAAAAGGCCAATCTCCAAAGGTTCCATACTATATGAGTCCACTGCACATAATCAAAATGCTGAAATTACAGAAATGAACAGATCAGTGGTTGCCAAGGGTTAAGGAAGGAACGGGGTAGGAGGGAAGAGGTTATGGCTGTAAAAGGGCAACCAGAGAGATCCCTATGGGGATGGAGCTGTTCTGCATCCAACTGTAGAGCACATCGACCTTCCGGTCAGGATGGCATCCTGTGAGTGTGCCCGGTCACTTCAGCCGTGTCCCACGCTGTGCAACCCTACAGACTGCAGCCTGCCAGGCTCCTCTGTCCGTGGGGATTCTCCAGGCAAGAACACTGGAGCAGACTGCCACCAAACTGAAAAAATTTTAAAGAGACTCGGGAGATTTCACAACCAAATGCAAGGTGATTTTTTTTTTAGATAATTAGGGATCTTTGAATTGTGGACTAGGTATCAGATAATACTAAGCAATTTTTATTAATTGTTTTATGTTGTGGTAGGGTACGGTGGTGATGTAAAAGAAAAAAAACAGTCTCAACTACTAGAGGTGCATATTGAAATATGATTTTTTAAAAATATTTATTTATTTTGCTGCTCTGAGGCCTTCAAAGCCACATGCAAACTTCTTAGTTGGCGGTCTGTGTGATTTAGTTCCCGGACCTGAGATCAAACCCAGGAGCCCTGAATCGGGAGTGCAGAGCCTTAGCCACTGGACCATCAAGGAAGTCTCGAAGTATGATTTCTAAGGTGAAAACAGACTTGGGTAAAGCTATTTGCCAAATGCTGGCATCTGTTGTGAACTGGTGGTGAGTACATGGGAGTTCAATAAATTCTTCCCTCTGCTTTCAGTGTGTTTGAAATTTTCACCTAACTAAAGACCAACATTTGATGTGTTTCTGCTCTGGCAAGGATTTTCATGGTACAGGCTGCTTCAGGTTCAAGTGTGATAAATGAAGAGCAGCTTTACCACTGGCAGGATCGTGCTTTTGTCAAAGAATAAAACCCAGAATTTCTTTAACACACAACCCCAGGGATTCAGTGATGATCAGATATGCAGGAAGGGAGAAGGGCAAGAAGGTCAGATCCGTGTGCCCCTCGTGTGGGCGGGGACTGCAGCTGACAGTGAAGGACTGAAAGCAGTCAATAACCAGTTAAGCCAATAAATGAATTACTGTGTCTCCCTGGGACAGAATCCCATAGAGCAGTAAACACAGCCCAGGCAGAACATTTATGAAGTTTCTTAAGTGAAAATGGCCCAAAGCAGAATGTCCAGTGGTGACCTGGCTGGGGAGCACACAGCAGCCACGTCCACAGGGATCTAAACCCGGCAGGACAGACACCACGTGTGGGCAATGATTCTTCCCGGTGGACGGGTGCCTCCCTCTGGCTTTCTGAGTTCTCCAGTTAGCACACACTGCTTTTGTAAACAGGACAGAAAAGGGAAAAGGAGACGTGGAAGATGAGGGATCTGAAGGAAGACACATGATTCTCCCTGGAGACCCAAATGATGCCGTGATGAAGGACCGCCCTGCAACCCACGCAGACCTCAGGGCCTGCAGCACTGGCGACAAGACATGGGGGAGTCACATTTATCGTCCCCACCTACAAGGAGACTCCCCAGCTGGCACAGTGCCTCAACGCAGCAGAGGCAGGAAATTCAGGTTCAATCCCTGGGTGAGGAAGATCCCCTGGAGAAGGAAATGACAACCCACTCCAGTATTCTTGGCTGGACAATTCCATGAACAGAGAAGCCTGGCAGGCTGCAGTCCATGGGGTTGCAAAAAGTCGGACAAGAATGAGCAACTGAGCACACACACGTGGAGAACCATGGAGCAAGAGCGTTCAGAGCATTCAGAAACACCATAAAGCATCAAGGTGAGCAAGGCGGGCAGGGGGAGTTCAGGGCAAGAAGCCATTTGGAGAAACACAGAATCAAGGTGTGACAGCATCTGTGCTCCCGGGAGACCAGAGCCCTCCGCTCCATCGACCAGAAATGGAAGGGAGGAAGGAATAAAGGTCCCTGGAGGCCACCTCCTGGCTCCAACACACTGATCCACACGGGATGCAGGACCTACGCTGAGGCCCGACGTTCCCCAAGAAAGCCTCTGCCCACACCTCTCGGCCAGATCTTCCCATCACTGGGGAAGCAGAACAACACAGAGGTCAACGGCACCACCACACACATGTAGACTCAAGTCCTATCCCACCACTGGGATGCTCTGCAACCCTTGGGAGGCTGAGCAGCCTTTCTGTGCCTTGATTTCTTCATTTGGAAAAAGGACAAGGATTCCCGCTGCTGGCCGCTGACACGCGGTGAGCACTCGACAAACACTGGCATGTCGATTCCCATCCTCTCACACATCACCCTCCTTCCTATATGCTCAGAAATGCCCGCCCTATCATGACTGCATCTCAAACTACCAAGCTCCTCCTGTCCTTCAAGGACTTCTTAGAACAGTGGTACACCCTTGGATTTGCCAGTTTTCTGCTCCTGAACTCACAAATTCATTCATTCACTTATTAAACGCATACATGTTGGGCTTCCCTGGTGGCTCAGTGGTAAAGAATCCACCTACCAATGCAAGGGACACAAGCTCGTATCTTAAGCTCTGAGGCTCAAGAGAGCAGAGAGGCAGGCAAAGTGGGCCCAGGACTCCAGCGCAGGAGCCTCAGATATGACAAAGGGAGGCTCGTCCCGGGTCTGCAGTCAACGGGAGAGGTCAGGGACGGGCAAAGCCCGCTCTGCAGCGAGTCCCCCGCAGGGACTCAGGGTCACTCAGCGCCATTTCAGCGAGACAGAAGGGCAGACACAGTGAGACGACAGGTCTGCCCACCCCTTGCTGAGAGGTCAGAACATCACCCCACCTTCCTGAAGGAGAGCTGAGCAGATGTGCTCATGAGGAGGAGGACCGAGTATACCCTCAGCTAACGGGAGCGGGTGACAGCAGGGAGTGGAGGAAGCTGGGGAGACACGGTCCCGTCCTCCAGGAATGACGCCCAAGAATGCAGCCATCGGTGGTGCAGAAACACACGGAAGAGGGGCTGCTCACCCCGAAAAAGTGTCTCTGCAAGGTCTCTCTGGGGCACTGAGCTGGCAATCCCTTCTCCACTCCGTAGTACCTACGCAGTGCCCGCCTGGTTCTGAGCACTGGTCTCAGTGGGCGTGCAACAGTGAATAAGGGGATCCCCCCTCAGCCTCCTGGAGCCCCTGGTCTGGAGGAGAATGTCATCAGACATGACAGTGAAAACAGCGGGGCACAAGTGCTGTGAGGAAAAGGAGGGATGGACAGCGACTCAGCGGCCCACAGACACAGTCTGCGGGGAGAGGAGCCGGCGGCCACCCTGGCCAAGTCTGCCCATGGGGACACCAGGCACTGAGCACCCGCGCTGAAGCCCGAGTCTGCCAGCGGGGACACCAGGCGCTGAGCACCCATGCCGAAGCCCTGGGGGAAGACGGCCCGACTGAGCCAGAAGGAGGTGCCACTGGGAAGAAAACACCCAGGGGTGGGGTCCTGGGGGGACTGCCAGGCACAGAGGGAGGGTACGGGGCTGAGTGCAGCCTCACGCGGAGCCAGTGGGCAGGAGAAGGACCTTGCCCAGGCCGCCTGGAGGGAGGAGGGGACAGCTTCCAGCCCCAAACTCCTGCTTAAGAGTAAGGCACCTGGCCTCCCTGTATCTCTGTTAGTCTTCTCAGGCGTGTCTGACTCTCTGCAACCCCACTGACTGTAGCCCGCCAGGCTCCTCTGTCCATGGGATTCTCCAGGCAAGAATACTAGAGAGGGTTGCCATGCCCTTCTCCAGGGGATCTTCCCGGCCCAGGCATCAAACCTGGGTCTCCTGCATTGCAGGTAGATGCTTTAGCCTCTGAGCCACCGGGGAAGCTCGTAGCCCTCCTAGGCACCGCTCCTTCAGGCGTCTCAGAGAGCAGCCCCTCCCCCCAACATTTCCATTCTATCTTCCCTTCCTCCATTCGAGGGACCAGGTCCTGTGGAGACTCACAGGGGTGACAACTCAGCACTAAGTGCCCCTACACACAGCAGGGCACTGACAGCCCTCCTTTAAAGTGCCCACTGCTCAGTGGTCCCAACTTCCCCCAAGTGCGCCCTGTTGTTCTCAGTCGTGTCCAGCTCTCTGTGACTCCACATACTGCAGCCTGCCGGCTCCTCTGTCCACAGGATTCTCCAGGCAAGAACACTGGAGCGGGCTGCCATTTCCTTCTCCAGGGGATCTTCCTGACACAGGGATCAAACCCGAGTCTCCTAGGTCTCCTGCATTACAGGTGGATTCTTTACCATTGAGCCGCCAGGGAAGCCCCAAGCGTGCCCTGAGCCTTCCCCAAATCCCTTCCTACGTCGGCCACCCCAGGGTTCCAACATCCCTGTCTTCCGACCCCTGACACAACAGGGCACAGGACCAGGCCAGATGGGGTCAGCAGCTCTCCTTGCCACCTCCCAGCTCCCCTCTGCAGGTGGCCCCATCAGGCCTCCTAACGCCCACTGCTCTGCAGAGCCCAGGGGCTCTCCAAGTTCCCAGCACCAAGCCAGGCTCCCCCGTTTCACAATGAGCGAAAAAGACAGTCCCTGCCACCACAGAGCAGAGCATCAGGTCCAGTCAGAGAACAAACCACGAAGGTACAAGAGCAAAGGCACGGGCAGGGACAGAGCAGGAATGAAGCCTCATCCTGAAGGAGGGGAGGATCACGGAGACAGAGCAGCGAGGGTGGGCGGGCTTCCAACCCTCCTCAGCCTCTCAGGTGGCTCCCGCGCTCACCTGCTCCCCTCTCCATCCCACTTGGCACAGGGTCACAACTCCACCCAGAAAGACCCTCGGTGGTGGCTGAAGGAGCCACCTGGTCATGCTCGCTATGTGCTCCACAGCCACCTTCTGGCCCTGATGGCTTAACTCCCCCCCCCACCAGACTCACCCGTACTCACTCACTCACTCGCTCGCTCACTCACTCACTGGCTCAAAGACACACGCACAGCCAGCTGCCAAACCCTGCCTGCCCTCCCTCCGCTCTCCATGCTGTGCACCGCTCACCTTGTCTGAGCGCACACTACCCCAGTGGGGCGTGTGGCTGTGTGTCTGCTTGCTGAAAGCCAATTACCTTCCAGCCCCCGCACCAAATCTCCGGCTGTAAGAAGTAGTCCGAAATCCCCACTGAAGTGAGTCCCTCTCTCCCATGCTTCCGTAGCCCCAAATTTATAAAAGAGACACTTCTTAAAGCCTAATTTATGTTAAGACTACTGTACTGACTGGCCCCCTTCCCTACATTTCATTTCTTGGGGGATGGAGTTTCACACTCACATGTTCTGAGTTCCACCCACAACACTGCGTCAGAAAAAGGTTGTTCATGGGATGGGTGAGATTTAGACGGTGCCTTGGAAGGGAGGGGATGAGATGGATGGAAGGTGGTCAGCCCTCGGGCAGACAAGGCTCCCACTCGGAGGTGGCAAAGATGAGCTTGAAGCCTCTTGGGGCCTCAGTTTCCCCATCTGTAAGATGTCTGCTCCTATTTCAAATGAGAAAACATAGGTAAAGGGAAGCACTTATGAGATCTATTATTATGCTGGCTTTTATTATTGTCAATGAGACAGAAGACCAGGTCTCATCTATAAAGAACTGTTGGAGAGAAGTCAGACAAAGCTGTCAGGACGTGTGCTGTGACACCAAACCAAGTCACAGCTGGCCCTGCCAAACGATCTTCTCAGCAAATGGTAAAACATTTCACCAAGTGCTGGCCACACGATGGTTCATATCGTCCTCGACTGCTCTCTCAACTCGTTGGCTGAGCTGCTCTCAACACCAGGACAGAACAGTATTTCAGTTCTCTTAGTTTCTGTGGTTTGTTTTTATTTAACATATAATTTCACATATAGTACGCTAAACAAAGAAAGAAAGTTGCTCAGTCGTGTCTGACTTTTTGCAAGCCCATGGACTGTAGTCCGCCAGGCTCCTCTGTCCATGGAATCCTCCAGGCAAGAATACTGGAATGGGTTGCCATTCCCTTTTCCAGATGATCTTCCAGACCCAGGGAATGAACCCAGGTCTCCTGCATTGCAGGCAGATGCTTTACCATCTGAGCCACCAGAGAAGCCCACAGTAGGCTAAGTACATACCAATAACAACCCACTTACGGGACTGTGAATGAAAGAATATTTTCTAGTGGCAAGAAGGCAACAGAAAAAAATCAAAAAGTAGAAAGCCAATACTAGAAACTTAGTCTGGAAGAGCCTGCTCATTCCATGGCCTGATGTATGAGCACGAGAGTGACCCACAGGCTTGCCCGACTCACTCAGCATCGTGGGTGTCGGCTCAACCCCTGGGGGACCCCCCTGCTGCATAGGGAGTGTTCAAAATGGGGAGTATTCCCCGGTGGTCCAATGGCTAAGATTCCACACTCCCAATGCAGGGGGCCTGGGTTTGATCCCTGGTCAGGGAACTAGACCCCAGTGCTGCAACTAAAGATCCAGCAACTAAGACTCAGCAGAGCCAAATAAATATTTTTCCATGTTCAAAATGGACACAGGAGTGTGCTGAGGGTACAGAAGCCATTCTAACCCTTATCAAAGAAAACATCCAAAGGGAGAAACATTTGCAATCACACACACCGAAGTCAATCAGGTTCTGGGACCTCCAACACGGCCATCTCTTGGGTGGGGGGCGACTTAAAGGCTGGTAACAGCCCCAAAACTTCAGAGTCCCAATGGTTAAACTGTCTCCAAAAGAGAGCCTCATCGTCAAGGTGTTTTCTTATTCAATCTTTCCTCTTTAAAAACAGCCTGAAAGAAACAGTTTTCTGTTTCCACTGGAAATGTAAAACTGAAAAGCCCACCCTCGGACTTCCCTGGTGGTCCAGTGGCTAAGACTCTGCACACCTAACGCAGAGGGCCAGGGATCGACCCCTGGTCAGGGAACCAGATTCCACCTGCCGCAACTGGCGGTTCACACGCCACAACTAAAGATGCTGCGTGCCGTAACCAAGACCCGGCTCAGCCAAATAAACAAATAAATATTAAAAGTAATATGTCAATAAGCATAAGGATGACGACAATGACACCTCCCTGACAAGGAATCAGTGGTGAATGGGCACAAAGGGGTTGTCCAACCATACTCCCTTACTTCCAAGCAAGATCTGTGCCCCAAATCTCTCCCCAACACCGCTCTGGGGGACACCGGGTAACCAGAGTCCAGGAACCAGGGCTCTGACTGGACGGAAGGGGTGGGAGAAGAGAGAGGCAGGTCCCCTCTTCCTTCTCTCCTCACTTCCAGCCTAGTGGAGGCCATTCGCTCCACCTCTGCGGGCTGCCACCTGACCTCCACGAGACCTCTGGTCATCTGGGAGCCCGGCCCCAGTTCAGCTGTCTAAAGGGCAAGTGCTGGTTTTTATTCATCTTGGGCCTGAGCCAGCACACGTAAGTGCTCGGTCAACATAACGTGGGGGTGTCCCCAGGGAATGGGCTGTGCCTTGGTGTGGAGTCTACCCTGGCCGGGAAGACCTGCTGCAAAGGTGACGACGGTCTGGTCTCGGGGGAGACAGCCACCACCCAGCACCACCCCCCTGGCTCCCAGGAAGGCCTGTCTGGTCCTGCTGCCTGCCCACACCACACTTGCTTTCCACCCTGAGGAGCCAACCCACACATTGCTTTGATCACCGGCCCTTCCGGCCCTCCGGCCCCCTCCAGCCAGGCTGCTCTGTGTCACTGCAGGTCCCACTACAGCAAACGTCTCCGAGGTAGGACCAACTCTGGCCGTTCCCTGTAGAAGCGGTCAGACAACCTACACTTGTCACTTCACTCCCCAAGAACTGCCAGAGAGCCTGTCTCTCACAAAGTGGACTTCCCCAACTAGTCGCCCTTTAGCTCAACAGATGATTATCAGCACCTGAACTTGATGTTCAGTCACTAAGTCATATCCAATTCATGCAACCCCATGGACTGTAGCACGCCAGGCGCCCCTGTCCATGGGATTTCCCAGGCAAGAATACCAAGAGTGGGTTGCCATTTCCTTCCCCAGGCCATCTTCCTGACCCAGGGATCAAACCCATGTCTCCTGTATCGCAGGCAGATTCTTTACCACTGAACCATCAGGGAGGCACACCCAAGGATAAATTAAAACCTGCACAGTCCCTGCCTTTGCACGCAGTGGGGGAGAACTCTCATCAATTGAAGACTCCTACCAGCACAAAATTACAAACTGGTATATAGAAAAGCACAAGGGCTCCCCTAAGGCAGTAACAGAAAAGCTGGGCCAGTCTGTCAGGGTAGCGATGTGCTAGCTGAGATATCAAGAGCAGCCGGGATTAACCAGAGTTGAAGAGAGGCCACGAAGAGCATGTGCAAGGGCCCTGGGGCAAGAGAGAACATGCAAGCTACCGAAAGCAGGGCCTTGGGGCTGCAGGGTAGAGCGAAAAGTCTGGGAGGTGCAGGATACAGGGGTGCCGAATGCGGGGCAGGGCAGGGGCCCGATCCAGTCCACAGACAGTGGAGGCCATGCACCACCGCCCCCTGCTTTCAGCCAGTGTGCACAAAAGGAGAACAGACTCTGTGTCAGCCAGGCCAGAACACAGCCAGTAAATCATTTCTAAGGTCAAGCACTGCAGGAATCCCACCCAGCAGGCAGAGCGGGTGGCAATCCGAGGAGCCGGCTGTTTGCGGTCATCTGTAACCTCTGCTTCCGTCCTCAGCAAGTGGCAGTACGAACTGGGTCGGCCGTGGCGGGCCTGTGAGCCAGCACATCTCCTTCCTCTCCCGCGTCTGCGTCAGCCCCTCTCTGGGCATGCGGACACCCGTCAGGCCCTTTTGTCTCGGGCTGATTTGTAGGCCAGGCACAGACTCCGTGTCCCGTTTTACCAAGCCACCTTCTTCCCTCCAACCCTAAGTCACCCTAGTTAAAAGCAGGACATGTACCCCAAAGTCCCAGCCACGATGGCCCTTCGAGCTGGAGCTCCAGTTTCGCAGCTTCACCTCTTTCTGTCCTGCCTCTGTCAGAAAGGCCGTGCCTATCTCCCCTCCCAGGACCCTCCCCAGCCCTGTCCACGAAGCTGTCTCCAACACACCCAAGCAAGTCAGCTGCCCCTCCTCCAGCCTGGACCTGAGCCGCCCTGGCCTGAGCAGAGTCCGAGCTCCCTCTGGGCTGGGCGAGGCCCACTCATTCCTCTGGCAGCCTCTGGAAGCCCTGAGGAGCCACGCCAGCAGGGAAACTTGCTGACCCCTCATAAAGACAATAAGGAGGTTTTTCCTTCTCCCCCTCCCCTCCCTCTCCCACTGAGACAAGATTAAAACAATAAAATTAAAATGTAAGGTTCCCTGGAGGTTCAGTGATAAAGCATCCCCTGCCAAGGCAGGAGACACAGGTTCGATCCTTGATCCGGGAAGATTCCACATGCTATGGAGCAAGTAAGCCCAGGAGCCGCAACTATGGAGTCCACGAACTGCAACTACTGAAGTCGACACCCTAAAGTCCATGCTGCACAACAAGAGAGTAGCCTCCACTTTCTGCAACTAGAGAAGAGCCCGGGCAGCAACACAGAGCCAGCACAGCCAAAAATAAATCAATAAAAACATTACCAAGTGATCTTCTCCCCAAGACTCTGCAGAACCTAATGATGAAGCAGCATGAGCACTGTTTAAAAACAGATGAGACTTCACACTACTGTAATGTTTGGCAGCTTTAAAAAACAAGCTCCAGGACAGGAAACTACAGAGCAAACCAGAGTCCAGGGAGGGGGTCAGAAGAGCCTTATCGGCGTGAGCCTGCTCGGTGTGACCTTTGACAAGTGACGTAAGGTCTCTGGGCCTCAGTTTACCGCTTTATAAAGGTGAGGAGGAGACCGACCAGGGTGACTGGGAGAACGATCTGAGCCAACCAAATGCCTGTCCTGCTCAGTCCTTCCCTGGGAGCCTGCATGGACTCCAGGCCTTCCCAGGCCTCCACATCTGACTGCCCTCCTCAGCTTTACACTTTTCAGAGCGCAAATGGCATCGCTTCATTGCCGACAGGTCTGTGCGTTTCTGCAGGTCTGTGGTTCCCAAGTGGCTCAGCGGTAAAGAATCCGCCTGCCAATGCAAGACACGCAGGTTTGGCCCCTGGGTCAGGAAGACGCCCCTGGAGAAGGAGATGGTAACCTGCTCCACTATTCTTGCCTGGGAAATCCCATGGACAGAGGAGCTACAGTCCATGGGGTCGCAAAGAGTCGGACACAACTTAGCGACTAAAGGAAATCAGGCCCCTCCTTAGAACCTCGGCTCCCTGAGGCAGTAGGGGTCTTCAGGTTCACAGGTATAACCTGCTGCCCAGAGAAGATGCCCAGTAAAAACACTTGAACGAACAGCACAATGAAGGCACACTGCGCACACATCTACCACTCTGAGGGATCCTGACACTCCATTATCATGAAGCCAATAAAACAAGCACAGAGTAGTATTCCCAATCTGCAGATGGGGAAACTGAGGTACAGAAAGTCCTGCAGAACTAAGGTCACTGAAAGAATACCTAGGGGCCCGAACATGGAAAAACAGGCACCCTGATAGGGCTTCAAAGGATAATGGGGCAAGCACTGTCCAAAGAAAGAACATCTAGCAGCTTTCTGAGTGCATGCTGGCTGCTCAGGGCAGGCCAAGGTGGAGGGAACCCAAGACCACTCCTTGGAGCGGGGTTCACGAGGTGCCTCTCACCTGGGTGGCGACCAGGTCTGTCAGCACAGCCTGAGGCACCAGAGTGGACACTCTATCCAGCACGTGCATGCTAGGTCACTTCAGTCCCCTCTGACTGTTTGCGACTCCACGGACCACAGCCCACCAGGCTCCCCTGTCCATGGGATTCTCCAGGCAAGAATACTGGAGTGGGTTGCCATGCCCTCCTCCAGGGGATCTTCCCGACCCAGGGATCAAACCCCACGTCTCTTACATCTTCCACATTGGCAGGCGGGTTCTTTACCACTAGCAAGACCTGGGAAGACCACTCTATCCAGTTCAGTTCAGTCACTCAGTCGTGTCCAGCTCTTTGCGACCCCATGAACCGCAGCTCGCCAGGCCTCCCTGTCCATCACCAACTCCCAGAGTTTACTCAAACTCATGTCCATTGAGTAGGTGATGCCATCCAACCATCTCATCCTCTGTCATTCCCTTCTCCCGCCATCAATCTTTTCCAGCATCAGGGTCTTTTCCAATGAGTCAGTTCTTCACATCAGGTGGCCAAAGGATTGGAGCTTCAGCTTCAGCATCCATCTTTCCAATGAATATTCAGGACTGATCTCCTTTAGAATGGACTGGCTGGTCTCCTTGCAATCCAAGGGACTCTCAAGAGTCTTCTCCAACACCACAGTTCAAAAGCATCAATTCTTTGGTGCTTTCTTTATAGTCCAACTCTTACATCCACACATGACTAATGGGAAAACCCTTTATTCGGTACATCTGATCAAAGATGCTCACACACGTCCCCCATCAGCTGATCGGGATTAAGAACTAAGTGTGGGAAAAGTTGTTTCAAAGCTCAAAGTTGGGGCGGAAGAGACAAAACTTACATATTCTTTGCTTGACTGGGAGCCACACAGTCAACAAAAACCAGGTTGATGCAGGTCACTGAGACAGAGACAGCTGGGATCTCTGGATCTTACAGGGTGGGCCAGATTGACTCTAAAACCTGACTCTCTACCCCATCCCCCCCCAAGTTATACCGCATTAGCATCTGAGTGAGATATAGAAACCAGAGATTACTTTGGAGGGAAAAACAAGGGAGGCAAGGACAAACAAGTGTCCCAAGCCCTGAGCCTTCATTCCAGACACATCTGCTGGATGACGCTGTGGGCGGGGTTCCCAGGGGGCCGCCTGGAAGAGCAGAAACTGCAGGGCTCATTTCAGGCAGACAGAAGTGGGTTTAACTCCATCTCTGCACTCACCAGCAATGGGACTTCATCAAGTCATTAATACTTCATCTCTCTGAGTCTCCGTCTCCCGTTTGTAAAATGGGAATAAAAGCTTCTCCACACAGTGGCACACATTAAAAAGAGGTGAGGAGCGCCTAAGCTGTATGCCACAACTGCCAAGCCTGTGCTCTGGAGCCTGCAAGCTGCAACCACCAAGCCCACACGTCTAGAGCCCATGCTCCACAGCAAGAGAAGTCACCGCAGGGAGAAGCCTGTGGACCACAACTAGAGTGGCCCCGCCGGCCACAACTAAAGAAAGCTGCACGCAGCAACAAACACCAGCACAGCCCAAAATTAGTGAAATAAATATAAATATTTTTTTAAAAGAAACTTACAACGAAGAGGAAAGGAAGGAAGAAGGAACTCTGTGAGCACTGGGCAGACTCATTACCACTGGGCCCAACGCTCTCCTTCCGTTACCACTGCTCCTTGGTTCTGGGGGCCATGTAAGGGACCCACAGAAGGTACAGGGGGGAGAACTCCGAGCGGAGCTGAGGGGAGACACCACCAATGAGGCCTCTGGGGTAGATAGGATTCGACAGGAGGTCACAGCATGAGGTTCTGACCATGGGGTCTGGGGTGGGAGAGGGGAGTTAGAGTGCTCTGCACCAGAGGCGGGAACACACAGAAAGAAAGGATGCAAGCAGGAGAGAAGAGAAGACAGTAAAGGCTGAGGGTGGGCTACAGTGACTGACAAGTGTTCAGGGCTCGAGGGGGAGCAGCCCCACAGACAGGCCACTCAGGTTAAGGTCAGCAAGGTGGCTGGTGAACCACAAGAGCATCTGGGACAAAGGGGGTAAGGGACACAGGTGCACTTCCGGGTGGGCTGCAAGAGGAGAGGCAAAGGGGAACCTGGGAGAAAGAAAAATCAGCAAGATGTTGATGGAGGGGGAAAAAAAATCACTGTTAGAGGGAGAACTATCCACTCTTCAAATTGACAAGATTTATATTCAGGGTCAGCAGAGACTATACGGGGAGGACATCACAGATACGGCTGAGCAGGGAGCAGACTGGGAATGAGGCTGATAAGAAAAACCCAGACAGGGCTAGAGGCAGAGGATAAACACCCCACCCTCCACAAACTCACTGGCTACTAGCTTCATTCACCTTCAATGGGCCAATCACATTCCAAGGGTGCCCTAACACCTCAATGCAGCCAGCTCATGGCCTCCTGATCCAGGGGGCTCCTCTACTGCCCCCAAACAGAAACTATCCTGGAATTATATCCATGCTTCCCCGGTAATAATCGTGAACTTTGGGGAGGCCTTCAGCTAGACTGGAAGTGCCTCGTAGGTCTGGATCGACGGGAATATGTGGTGCAGTGCTTCACTTAACAAGTGTGAAGTGCTGACAAGATCACCCAAGGAAGACAGTTTGGCCATGACATCATTCAACAAACGTACAGAGAAAGGAACAGGAAAAAGCATACCAGGCAATGACCTGAACTTGTCAGAGACCAGGGGATCCACGCTGTGGCGTTCCCTACCCTCAAGGCCCAGATCCCTGGCCAGACGGAGAGAAGAAAGGCCACCTCTGAAGGGTGCTGGGTGGTGTAACACCCCCGGGTGCTGAGCAAGAGGCCTGCACCTGGTCGAATGGGGACACAGCAGAGACACAGACATCTGTGGACCACGGCCGGTGCTGACGGGTGGTGTCAGGGAGGCAGACTGCTGCGCGAGGAGGGCTACTTAGGACAGGTAAGCAGCGAAGGCCTCTCAGAAGAACAACACGTGAGCGGCCACCTGAAGGAAGCCAGGCTCTGGCAGCATCAAGGGGAGAAACAGGGACGAATGCTTCAGGGAGGAGAAACAGCCTGCAGGACACCGGGAGGTCAGACAGAGCTTAGGCTACAGGAGGAGGAGGAAAGCCACAAAAAGGGCTGCAGTGTGGATGCCAGAGTGGGGAAGAGGCAGGAGAGGCCTGGCCACCAGGGATTCCTGCGGGGTGGCAGGGAGGTGGTGGTGGTGTGTTGGGGGGGGGGATTGGGACTTTAGTCTACAGGAGTCTAAGCAGGTGAATCACATGACCTGATTCAGGTTTTCACACCTGACCTCACAGCAGCAAACCACTGCCTTTCTCTAAAGCTAATCCTTCATCGGTAAAGAATCCCCTCTCTTTGTTGTGTGGATAAACACAAGTTAGAAATTATTTAGTAAAACTCTAAAGCATTCAATTAATGTTAGCTACTGTCATCAAAGTGCAAATTAAGGCAAGTGTCATTTGGATGGAAGCTGTAAAAATCAGGGGCACTTCATTATTAAATGAGCCTAGGCGTGTTTCACCCTCCATACCCTAAAATGTAGCAACTGGCTACTAATGATAATATGCAACATCTGCAGGGCACTTAATAGCTTACAGAGCACTTTCATATCTGTTAATTAATAACCAAAGGTCTCCAGTGCTTTGAATTTAGTGACAGTGTTACAAATTGGCTAGTTCCGGCAATATCTAGCAAGTAGGCACCATCTCTCTCCATGGATCAGCTGACCAGTCATGACAACCCGCCTAAGAACTCTTCTGGGGTTGGGCATTCTCACTGCTGTCATCTCTACTTCCAAATGTCCCAATCTGCCAGAGAAGTAAATAATGGCCCGAACTGCAGGATCACTGAGTGATACCGGCGTGCCAAGCATTGTTGTAAGCGCCGATCCCAATACTTTTTTAATAGTCCCATTTTCCAAATAAGGTGACTGAGGCATGGAGAAGGGCTTCATCCAAGGACACCCAGAGGACTAAGACCCAGAGCCAAGATCTGAGCACGCGATAATGTGACCCTGTGTCCTTACTCTGAATCCCAGCGCTGTGCTAGATCATTCTGGCAAACTGCACATAATCGGTGCTTGGTACGCCACAGAAATTCAGCAAGTAAGGGCAGCTGTCATCAGCAGGGCATGGGTAGTTTCTAGGTCCCACGAGAGTGTCACCTCCAGGAGAGCAGCGACCTTGTTAGTCTGGGTGACTGCTGCGCTCCCTGCACCCGGCCCTATGCACATCTGAAGGGTTGATGTATGAATGAACGTGCCTCCCAGAAGGCAGGGCTGCCCGGGCACGGCTCTCACTTCAGGTCTGCGTCGCGCCACTGACGCTGCCCCTGAGTAAGAGCATCAGGCTGATCTGAGGCGCGACAAGGAGTCCGGAGACTTGAGACCCCCACCTCCCTTTCACAGCGCAGGGGTGGCGGAAGAGGCTCTGCCCCACCTCGGCGGAGATGCTGGCCGCCCCGGCGCCGGGGCCCGACGGGAGACAAAGACCCGCGGGGCCGCCGCACCCGCAGAAACGCTCGTGCGCCGCACCCGCCTCCCCGGGAGGCAGCGAACGCCACCGCGCATCAGCCGCCCGGAAGCTGCGGAGGGCGCCGGGAGGAGCGGACGCGCGACGCGGCCCGGCTGCGGGGCCGCCGCCGCAGAGGGTCGCCGGGTGCGGAGGCCGCGGGCCGGGCCGGCCTGTCACCTCCAGGGCCGCCCGCCCACCCGCCGCTCTCCGCCGGGGGCGCTCGGCGCGGGCCGCCGTCCCCCGCTGGGCCTCCCCGCGCCCGGGCCTCCCCGCAGCGCCCGCCTCGCGCCCGCACGGCGACGCCGCACCCGCGCCCGTCTGGCCCGTACCTGCTGGGCGAG
>ML663012.1:8991410-9149211 GCA_007570785.1 Antilocapra americana
CGGTTTCTCCCCTCAGCAGCCCCAGGGAACCAACGGGATGCAGTTCTCAGGGCCCACTGCAGAGTGAAAACAGGGGACTCTGGGACTTTCCTGGCGGTCCAGTGGTTAAGACTCTCCACTTCCACTGCCGGGAGCATGGGTTCAATCCCTGGTTGGGGAACTAAGATCGTGCATGCCACGCAGTGCAGCCCCAAACAGAAGTCAAAAACACAGGACTCTTTCTTTAATATTACAGGTTGTATCTATTCAATGTTAAGTGCCAGCCTGGAGGGATGGGGGGTTCAGGAGAGAAAAGGATACAGGTGTATGTATGGCTGAGTCCCTTCACTGTTCACTTGAAAGTATCACAGCATTGTTAATTGGCTGTACCCCAATACAAAATAAAAACTTTAAAGTTTGAAAAAAAAATATTACAGGCTCCAAGACCCTTACCATCAGGTTGCTCCGAAGGGAGTACTCACCAGTAATAACCATTCTCGCCATCTGCTCCAGTGCCTGTCTATCGGAGTCCTCGACATCTTTGGGTTTGAAGACTTTGAGAGGAACAGTTTTGAGCAATTCTGCATCAACTACGCCAACGAGCAGCTCCAGTATTACTTTAACCAGCACATTTTCAAGCTAGAGCAGGTAAGGAAATACCAGCTTCTTCACCCATCCAGTCCTATGAGGAAGGGAATGAGCCAGAACCAGGATCCCCCTGGGGACCTGGGTTGTCATCAAACCCACCCCAGAATTTTTCTCTGCCAAAAAGGGAGAGTCCGGGAACATTCCCACCCAGCCTCGAATGAGGCAAAAGGCAGGGATATTCGGTGCCACAGGTCAGTGTTGTACTTCTCTCTGCTCAGATGTGAAAGTTGATTCAATGGGAGACAAGTTGAGATGCCTTGTAAGGATTTGCTTTAGTCACCAGTGAAGATATCCCATGTTATAGGTGTTGTCACTTCAAAATAACCAACCTTCTTTACCCAGGTATCGTCCTTCCTATGATGAATTCTGACGAGGAAAGAAAACTGATGGGTTTATACAGATATATATGTGAAAGTGCAAGGGTTAGCCCTTCAGTCGTGTCTGACTCTTTGGGACCCCTTGGACTGTAACCCACCAGGCTCTTCTGTCCATGGAATTCTCCAGGCAAGAATACTAGAGTGGGTTGCCATTCCCTTTTCCAGAGGATCTTCCCAACCCAGGGATTGAACCCAGGTCTCCTGCATTACAGGCAGATTCTTTACCGTCTGAGCCACCAAAGAAGCCCCTGTATTTAGTTAATACTTAGCTAATTTTATTATTATGTCTTTTAGCTGAAACTCACATTTCTCATTTGAAATGTGGCTGGTCCAAATTGAGTTGAGTAGGAAGAGCAAAAGGCATAGCGGATTGCAAAGACATAGCACAGGGAGAGAAAGGCATTTGGGGGACTTCCCTGGCAGTTCAGTGGTTATGACTATGCTTCCTGGGCAGCCTGGGTGGGAGGGGGGTTTGAGGAAGAATGGATGCATGTATAGTCTGTCTGAGCCGTTCTGCTGTGCACCTGAAACTGTCACAACATTGTTAATCCACTGTATTCCAATAAGAAAAAAAGCTGCTTTTTTTTTAGATAAATTAAGATAATTTCCATAATCATCAAAAAAAGACTCCATACTTCCTCTGCACGGAGTTCAGTCGCTCAGTCATGTCCAACTCTTTGTGACTCCACGGACTGCAAAATGCCAAGCTTCCCTGTCCATCACCCACTCCTGAAGCTTACTCAAACTGATGTCCATTGAGTCAGTGCTACCATCCAACCATCTCATCCTCTGTCATCCCCTTCTCCTGCCTTCGATCTTTCCCAGCATTAGGGTCTTTTATAGTGAATCAGTTCTTCACATCAGGTGGCCAAACTATTGGAGCTTCAGCTTCAGCATCAGTCCTTCCAGTGAATATTCAGGACTGATTTCCTTTAGGATTGACTGGTTTGGTCTCCTTGCAGTCCAAGGGACTCTTCAAGAGTCTTCTCAAGCACCACAGTTCAGAAGCATCAGTTCTTTGGCGCTCAGCTTTCTTTATGGTCCAGCGCACATGTCCATACATGACTACTGGAAAAACCATAGCTTTGACTAGATGGATGTTTGTTGGCAAAGTAGTGTCTCTGCTTTTTAATATGCTGTGTAGGTTGATCATAGCTTTTCTTCCAAGAAGCAAGCGTCTTTTAATTTCATGGCTACAGTCACCATCTGCAGTGAATTGGGAGCCCCAAAAAATAAAGTCTGTCACTGTTTTCATTGTTTCCCCATCTAGTTGCCTTGAAATGATGAGACTGGATCCCATGATCTTAGGCTTCTGAATGTTGAGTTTTAAACCAACTTTTTCACTCTCCTCTTTCACTTTCATCAAGAGGCTCTTTAGTTCTTCAATTTCTGCCATAAGGGTGGTGTCATCTGCATATCTGAGGTTATTGGTATTTCTCCTGGGAATCTTGATTCCAGCTTGTGCTTCATCCATCCTGGTTTTTCTCATGATGTACTCTGCATATAAGTTAAATAAGCAGGGTGATAATATACAACCTTACGTACCCTTTTCTCTGTTTGGAACCAGTCCATTGTTCCATGTCCAGTTCTAACTGTTGCTTCTTGACCTGCATACAGATTTATCAGGAGGCAGGTAAGGTGGTCTGGTATTCCCATCTGTTTAGGAATTTTCTACAGTTTGTTGTGATCCACACAGTCAAAGGCTTTGTCGTAGTCAAAAAAGCAAACCTAGATGTTTTTTCTGGAACTCTTACTTTTTCGATGATCCAGCAGATGTTTGCAATTTGATTTCTGGCTCCTCTGCCTTTTCTAAATCCAGCCTGAACATCTGGAAGTTCACGGTTCACATACGGTTGAAGCCTGAATTAGAGAATTTTGAGCATTACTCTGCTAGTGTGTGAGATGTGTGCGATGTGCAGTAGTTTGAACATTCATTGACATTGCCTTTCTTTGGAATTGAAATGAAAACACCTTTTCCAGCCTTGTGGCCACTGCTGAGTTTTCCAAATTTGCTGGCCTATCAAGTATATCACTTTAACAGCATTATCTTTTAGGATTTGAAATAGCTCAACTAGAATTCCATCCCGTCCACTAGCTTTGTTTGTAGTGATGCTTCCCAAGTCCCACTTGACTTCGCATTCCAGGATGTCTAGCTGTAGGTGAGTGATCACACCATCGTGGTTATCTAGGTCATGAAGATCTTTTTGTATAGTTCTTCTGTGTATTCTTGCCACCTCTTCTTAATATTTTCTGCTTCTGTTAGGTCCATACCATTTCTGTCCTTTATTGTGCCCATCTTTTCATGAAATGTTCCCTTGGTATCTCTAATTTTCTTGAAGAGATCTCTAGTCTTTCCCGCTCTATTGTTTTCCTCTATTTCTTTGCAATGATCACTGAGGAAGGCTTTCTTATCTCTCTGTGCTATTCTTAGGGACTCCGCATTCAAATGAGTGTGTCTTTTCTTTTCTCCTTTGCCTTCCGGTTCTCTTCTTTTCTCAGCTATTTGTAAGGCCTCCTCAGACAACCGTTTTGCCTTTTTGAATTTCTTTTTCTCAGGGATGGTCTTGATCACTGCCTCCTGTACAGTGTCACAAACCTCCATCCATAGTTCTTCAGGCACTCTGTCAGATCTAATCCCTTGAATCTATTTGTCACTTCCACTGTAAGGGATTTGATTTAGGTCATACTTGAATGCTCTCATGGTTTTCCCTACTTCCTTCAATTTAAGTCTTAATCTTGTAATAAGGAGTTCATGATCTGAGAAACAGCCAGCTCCACTGTAGGGAGCACGAGTTCTATCCCTGGTCCAGGAACTAAGATCCTGCATGCCATGGTGCATGGCCAGAAAGTAAAATGAAAAGAAGAGGCTTTTTGTCTCGTTGATAAAAGGCCGTGTTTGTAATTTTTTATGTCAGTTAAATCACATGTCAGGATGTTAACATACATCATACACCTTGGGTGTATTGGGTTGAGTTAACTGTATTGTTTAAGTTAACTTCACCTGCTGCTTTTCACATTTTTTAACATGGCTGTTAGAAAGTTCAAAGTGACGTGGGTCTCTCACATTATATGACTGTCAGGACGTTTTAGTTCAAGAGCAGGGGCTGCCCAGAATTACTGACACAGCATCTTTGTCTTTCATGCTACCAGAACAAAGCTGAGTCATCATGCCGACACCATCTAACTCTTAAAGCCTGATGTATTTACCATCTGGCTTTTTACAAAGAAAGTTTGCTGACCCCTGGGTGATTCTAGGCGTGATTTTTAAGCACTATGGTGTGATACAGTAAGTCCCCCACATCATGAACGAGTTCTGTTCTGATGGTATGTTCCTAAGCCCAACAAAGTTAGCCTAGGCACCCAACTGGGTTTTCCAGGTGATGCTGTGGTAAAGAATCTTCCTGCCAGTGCAGGAGAGATGCAAGTTCAATCCCTGGGTTGGGATGATCCCCTGAAGGAGGAAATGGCAACTCACTCCAAGTTTTCTTGCCTAGAAAATCCCATAGACAAAGGAGCCTGATGGGGACTGTCGTCCATCAGGTCACCAAGCGTCAGATAGAACTGAGCGACTGAGCGCACACACACACCCCCAGTTAACACATAAACCTGTACTGTTACAGGTTTAGAATAATTGTCACAAAATAATACATAAAAAAACAAACGCAAAACGGGAAGAAAATGTCTTTAATCTTACAGTACTTTGAAAAGGACAGTAGTACGGTACAACAGCTGGCATACAGGGGCTGGCATGGCGTAAATAGGCAAGAAGAGTTACTGACTGGAGGAGGGAGATGGTAGAACTGAAGACTGTCAGCAGTAGAAGACAGAGGGCAAGCTGCGCAAGCACTCGTAGAGGATGCGTGCACACGGTAGTGTGCACCAGACGCGTGAACTCACTTACATAATTGGGCATGTAAGCACACAGCCACATCTCTACATCTTTGAAAGTCCACCACTTGAAGGTTCATCTGTAGAGGACTTACTGAAGATGTGTGAGAATGTGTGTTCCTGTTCCCTGTTGCTGACTGTTTCTTTCTCAAATGATTTTATGTATTTATTGATGTATTTCTATTGATATATTAATACGCAGTCTATGTTATTGGCACGTTTACATATGAATGTATATGTGCATACATAAATAAACTATTTTTACGTAGGACATGTGCTGTGCAGATGTCACTGTGTCCGTGAAATGATGAACTTATCAGATGCCCTTGAACCCTGCAGGAGGAGTACCAGAGCGAAGGGATCTCGTGGCACAACATTGACTACACAGATAACGTTGGCTGCATCCACCTGATCAGCAAGAAGCCCACCGGCCTCTTCTATCTGCTGGACGAAGAGAGCAAGTGAGTGTCTGTGGGCCCGACGCGTCTGGTTCTGCAGCCCCAGAGCCTTGCTCGAATCCATTGCATCCTGGGAACTTCCAAGTTGCTCAGATTCATGTGGCTGCAAATCCTGACCCCGACGTTTGCCGTTCACCAGAGAAATAGTAACACTCACAATAGCTGTGAACTCAGGAACACACCCTTGCCCTCCCAAGAGTCTTTGGGAAAGACCTGTGGGGCCTGAATCTAGAAGCTGGTCACAGGCTTGGTACAGCCTTGCAAAGGGCAGGGAGTGGAATCTGGGCCCCAGATCCGAGATTCTCCACCAAGCCTGTCGGCCCTCATCCACAAGGCAGGATGGAGGCTGGAGAGGGTATTTTTAGGGTGCTTTATGCTTGGTCACTCAGCCAGAGTTCCTGAAATCGCAGGACAGCCTAAAACAACAGAAATTTATTCTCTCACAGTTCTGGAGACTAGAAGCGCAAAATCAGCCTTGATGGGCCAAAACCAGGGTGTGGGAGGGCCACCCTCCCTTCAAGGAGGAGACTTCTTTGCATCTTCCACCTTCCAGGGTCTCCAGGTGTTCTTGGCTTGTGGCCACGTGACTCCAGTCTCTGCCTCTGTAGTCACATCATCTTCTGTCCTTCTGCTTCATCTCTTCTTCTTATAAAGACGCCAGTCTGTTGGATTAGTACCCACTCTAATGACCTCACCTCTTTAGGGGAGTGAGGACCACGTCCTACAGCTTGTGAGATCTTAATTCCCCAGCCATGGATTGAACATGAGCCCTCGGTTGTGAAAGTACCAAGTCCTAACCCCTGGACTGCCAGTAAAGCCCCTGAAGAGCTCATAGTAACTTGACTGCATCTAAGGCCACCCTCGCAGGTTCAGCATGTCAGGGCGTAGACGTGTTTTGAGGTTTTTGGGTTTTTTGACTGTGTTGCGTCTTAGCTGCAGCATGTGAGAGCTCCATTGCATCCTGTGGGGGCTTTTGCCGAGGTGCACAGACTCTGTTTGTAGCTCCAGGGCCCAGTAGCTGAGGCTTGTAGGCGTAGTTGTTCCTCGGCACATGGGATTAGTTCCCTGTCCAGGGATGGAACCTGCATCTCCTGCGTTGCAAGGCGGATCCTTATCCACTGCAGAGTCTTTTTAGGCGACTTTTACCAGCCCCTCGTTTGCTGCCCAAGTCCCCTCAGGCCTGGGGCGCATCAGGCTCACCTCCCGCCTCACACCGAGTCCCATCCAGGACAGACACATTCATTCTAGGCCAGAGTCCAGAGAGAAAACGTTCAGATAAGGGAAGGAGCAGGGCACTTGGAAGGGTTAATTGTCCCTCAGCAAACTCCCCAGAGCCAAATCTGGGAAAGGCATGCAAGGCAGGGCCAGGCTGAGCCTGGTCAGATTTGTCTTTGTCTAAGATTTTGCTATTTTAGGGGACCTCTCTGGCAGTCCAGTGGTTAAGGCTCTGTGCTTCCAATGCAGGGGGCACAGGTTCAATCCCTGGTTGGAGAGCTAAGATCCCGCATGTTTTGGGACATGGCCAAAAAATAAATAAAAATGGATGCAAAAAAAAAAAGTCAAGATTTAGAAAAATAAAATCTTAGTGTTTAGTTCATCATGATTTTAGGGAGGCTTGAGGGGGCATCGAATTGGATTTTCTAAAATAGTGTGTGAGAATGTTATTTATTTCCACAACTGAGTGAATGGGTCTCTTGCTCGCCACACCCTGACCCTGGCAATGATATGCCTCATAGCTACAGGGTCTCCCCCTCTACGGCCTGTTAAGCCATGAAACCTGGACATCAGAGGTTCGGAGGTATACCTTGCTGCTCATATTTGCACTGAGGCAGGGCACAGGCTGGGTGCCAAGACCGGCTGCAGCATTTCTTTGCTGGGAGGCCGAAATAGCCAGATACAGCGGCTCCCTTCGTCAGGCCCCACTCACCTCCCTGTTTCATCCGTCTCGCCTCTAACGGGAGCATGGGCAAGACCCAGTGCAAGACACAGCATCGAGGTACAGATGCGCCCAAGACCAGAAGTCACCCCTGTCCTGGGATTATTCTAGGAGCTGCCCATGATGAACCCCGGTCACGATCTTGCCTGGACCAGACATTTCAGTGGACCACCAGGGCCGGGGCACTGGGCTGCTCTGCCTGTTTCAAGTTTGCTCCCCAGCCCTGAGGGCATCACTTTGCCCTCAGCCTGGTGCCCAGGCCACCGCAGCCCGAGCACCCACCTGCCTCCTCCACGGAGGGCCTGCGATCTGCCAACACAGAGCAGGTGACTGGCTCAGTTCCTGCAGTTAAAGGTCTCTCGTGCTCTTCCCAGCTTTCCGCATGCCACGAGCCAGACTCTGCTGGCCAAGTTCAAACAGCAGCACGAGGATAACAGATACTTCCTCGGCACCCCCGTCATGGAGCCGGCCTTCATCATCCAGCACTTCGCAGGGAAGGTGAAATATCAGATCAAGGTACGTAGCCATCTGTCACCACTGTCAATCAAGTTGCGCTCTGCTCAGGGGATGAGAAGGAGACCCCTGGGTGCCCTGGAGGTCCCTTCCCTCAGGCGCTTGCTCCGTTCCTCCTCTTTCCTGCTCTTGCTGGGCAGGGTTCCAGGGCGCTCAGACCCAGTGTCAAACCCCTGGCTCTGCTGTCGAGGGCCCCATGGGCAGGAACCCCTCTCTGTTGTGAAGATGAACCCCGCTCCCCACCCAGCCCTTCCGAGCTGACCCCAGGGCCTCGGCCGACACTAGCAAGGGACCACCCACCACCTTCTTACCCATCCTCCCCATGCCAGGACTTCCGAGAGAAGAACATGGACTACATGCGGCCAGACATCGTGGCCCTCCTGCGGAGCAGTGACAGCTCCTACGTGCGGGAGCTCATCGGCATGGACCCCGTGGCCGTGTTCCGCTGGGCGGTGCTCCGGGCCGCCATCCAGGCCATGGCCGTGCTCCGGGAGGCTGGGCGCCTGCGGGCCGAGAGAGCTGAAAAGGCTGCAGGTAGGAGGCTCCCTGTGTCACTGAGAAGGGGGTGCTCACAGTCCATTGCAAAGTAGAATTTCATCACATTTAGCACATTCCTGAGGTTGTGTCACCAGCACTTCTGTCTTCTTCCCCAAATTTTTTTTTTTTTTGCACTAATGATAAAGAACCTGCCTGCAAGTACAGGAGATGTGAGATATGGGTTCAATCCCTGGGTCGGTAGATCCCCCAGAGGAGGGCGTGGCAACCCACTCCAGTGTTCTTGCCTGGAGAATCCCGTGGACAGAGGAGCCTGGCAGCCTACAGTCCGTGGGGTCACAGAGAGTCAGCCACGCTGAAGCAACTTAGCACGCAATAGTTTATTACAAGATATTAACTGTAGTTCCTAGTGCTGTATAGTAGGGCTTTGTGGTTTATTTCATATATAATAGTTTGTATCTGCTAATCCCAAACTCCTAATTTATCCCTCTCCCCATCCTTTCCCCTCAGTAACCATAGGTTTATTTTCTATGTCTGTGAGTCTCTTTAGTATATAGGTTCATTTGTGTTATTTTTTCTGATGCTACATGTAAGTGAGATCGTATAAAATTTGTCTTTGACTTAACTGCATTTAGTGTGGTCTACCCATGTAGCTGCAAACAGCATTGCGTTCTTTTTTATGGCTGAGTCATATTTCATTGTATAGCTATACCACGTCTTCCCTATCCATTCATCTGTCGATAGATATTTAGGTTGCTTTCATGTCTTGGCTATCATATTGGCTCCCAAGCCTTTTGATCTTGCAAAACAGAAGGTTTGTAGCGGGATATATAATTTAACCTGCTCATCCTCACAAGGCAAGAAGGTGCGTTTCTGTTTTTCTGTGAGAACAGCCTGACACCCAGAAGGGCTGAGTGACTCTCCCAGGATCACTCAGCTCCAAATACCAGCCCCAGGGTTCCGTTTTAGGAAGGATGGGGTGTTGATTAAAGGAGGGTTGAAGGGTTAAAGCCACTACATTGAGATGGTACCATTTGGGCCAGACAGGGCGGGCAGGGTGGGCTGGCCATGGGGGCGGGGAGCATGTGCAAAGGTCCTGGAGCATCTGTTTTAAGAAATAGATGGGGCTGTTTGGGGAGGAAATGGAACAATTTGATGGTTCCCTGCTGTGCCCAAATTTGAGTGTCGGCACCCCCTGCCCCCTCCTTTTTTTTTTTAAAATCGGGTTCAAGTCAGGATCACAGGCTCTATGGAAAAGTTAAGAAGCCCTTCAGCTCCAAGCAACCCTCACCTCAAAACTTCATGTGCTCTGTCTCCCCAGCAGGTCTGGACAGCTCTGGTGCCCAAGGTCACCTGGGAGAACTACATAAAGGAGCCAGCACCCCATCAGAAAAACTGTACCGGTGAGCGAGATCTTGATTTGTCCCAGCCGAAGCCTGTGGGCAGCGGCCTTGTTTACAACTGTGCCAGAAACCTGACACCCTGAACCCAGGTCAGGGTTGACCTGAATAAGGAACCCAGCAGCCACTTGAATATAAACACCCAGAAGCAACGGCATCTGGCAGCCGCATTTCTGCACACAGAGGCCAGCCTCGTGCTTCATCTGTTTTGGGGGATGTGGGCGGCTCCGTTTATAAAGGATCCTTTTCAGGGCCGGTTGTGACCGTTGGCGGGCGGGGCCAGAAGACTGCTGGTCTCCCAGAGCAGCAAGCTTGATTTAAGAGCACTTCCTCCCTGAGCCTGACCAGGATGTCCCAAACACCGATATGCCAAGTTACTTTACCCTCAGTCAGAAACACAGATGCGTTGTTGCCTCTTAAGATGACGCGGGGGTGCTCTATGGCCACCTAGTGACAGTCTGGGTTCCTCCAGCTACCCTAGTTGGTACTGAGTGTAAGAGTAAGCAGGCTTGTGCTTCTAGGAAGGCAGGGTTTAAAAGGTCATGATCGATAGCCATCTGAGGCCATGGCAGAGCCAGGGGACGGAGCCTTCAGGCAGCCTGCGAGAGCCAAGCCAGGCAGGCTACACTGAGACGGGACCAGTTGGACCAGACAAGGCGAGCAGCGTGTGCTGATCTGTGGGGACAGCTGGTGCGAAGGCCCCGGGGCAGCAGGGTCCCCAAGCTCTTAAGACTCAACAAAATTCCCAAGGAGCGAGCCCCTAAATTCTGAAACATGAAAAAGCCATTTTGTTTTTGGAGCACTTTGTAAGAAACCCCCCCCTCAAGAGGTTCACAAAAGCGTCTGTGTAGAGTTAGAGATAGCTCCTAGGTAAGTGATCCTGTGCCATATGTCTGAAGGCCGTGTGTCATTTTCCTCCTTTTAAAACGGTACATTTTCTTTTTTTGTCTAATTGAAGGATAATTACTTTACAGCATTGTGTTGGCTGCTGCCAGACATCAACACGAGTCAGCCATAGGCGTACCTGTGTCCCCTCACTCTTGATAAAAATATGCATTTTTTTTTTTAAGATGAGTTTTTAAATCAGCTTTTTCACCCCAAAGAAGGCAGGAGAGAAAAAAAGAAAAACACTGCCCCGTATTTCAGAGTGCCCCTGACCCACTCGGTCTCCCCAAGGCCTGGCCCTGGGGCTATAGGTCCCACCCGCAAAAGCACATTTAGTTTATACAGATTCTCCCTTTCAGCTGCTCAATGCTAGATTTCTCATTTGACGGCTCTGAGGAGTTCGATATTAACGCTTTTGAAGACATCATTGCTTTCTATGAAAGCAAGAAGTAAGTAGAAGCAAGGGCCTTGGAACCCGAGACCAGGGAGGCACGCCCCGAGGAGCCATCACCCCAGGGCGCTCAGCACAGCGTTCAGAGCCAAAGAGGGGATCAGCGAGCTAGCAGGCACACTCGCCAGATTTGGCCTGATCAGGGGGTGTGAGCTGAAGCTAGGGGCTTCATCATCGTCGTAGGGAGCTGGCCGCTGCACTGACCGCTCAGGGTGTAGAGGTGACACGTGACCTCTCTGTTGTCTTTGCTCGGTGCCTCCCTGGAGGGTGAGGGAGCAGAGGTAAGTGCAGCCGTCTGGCCCTGGGCATGGTGCATGGAACACAGACAAGGGGCTGCCGATCGGGGTCTTCCCAGGTCAACTGCTCAGAGCTTAAACATGTATTCAGCTAACGGCAATGAAGTGTTTTTTTAATCTTTTTATTTACTCAACTGTACCAGTTCTTAGTTGCAACATGCGGGATCTAGTTCCTTGACCAGGGATCACACCTGGACCCCTTGCATTGGGAGCATGGAGTCTTAATCCCTGGACCACCTGGGAAGTCCCTTGGAATGAGGAAATTTTTTGAAAAAGAGAGACAGACTCCCAGATCATCCTGCAGTCATCACTCCCTCATTTCTAGACATTCTGCCCTAGACATCTGTTGTCAAGACATTGTTCACGAACGTCCATTTTCAGAGCATTAGATTTTTGTCCCTAAGCCATTGTCATTTGCATACCTGAAATGTCCGCTCAGCCCTAAACCCACGGTGACTGAACAGATCAAAGTTAATAAGATTGAATGCAGTGGGGGGTAAATACCTTCGGCTAGAGCTTCCCCATTGGGCCTCTTCTATAGACTCCCAACAGGCCCCCCAACATGAGGCCTTTCCCAGTGATCCTAGATGCCACGTTGCAAATTCTGTTCAGCCCCAAGTGTCCCCAGCCCCTCCAGAGCCTCCTTGGGGTGGCCAAACCCTAACTTCCCCATGCAGGAGGGAGTGGCAGCAGCTTTCAGACCTTCCCCAGGTTGCATGTTTTGGCTCCAGTGGCCTGGAGACGGTCCCGACCGTGCTAGGGACCCCGAGGTGGCGGGCCCACTGCTCTAACTCCTTCTTCTCTCTGTCACTGCACCCCCCCACCCCAGCGATTTGCATGACCAAATCATCCGGAGTATCAAAGGATTGCCCTGGCAGGGTGACGACCCCCGTAAGCTTCTCCAGTCCCTCAGTCGGCTCCAGAAACCCCGCACCTTCATCCCGTGAGTCCCCCCCAAGGTTGTGGGCACCTGCCTCTCCCCGACAAGTGCAACGAGCGCCTCCCCGCCCCAGACACCCCCCACCCCACCCCCTGCCGACAGGGGCTTCCCATAACACTGAATGAGCCGCTGTCCGTGCTGCGCTGTCTTGTGGTTCTGTTCTCACGCCAGCCATTGCTAAGTGGTCCCCGTCATACTCCCGTCCTAGTGTCTGCACCCTGACCCAAATCCTCGCCAGCCCCCCAGTGTCTAGCACAGCTTCCCAGGAACGCTCCTGCCACAAAGCAGCTGATTTTCTGCCCCCAAACCTGCCGAGCAAGGCTTGCTTCCCCCCGCCCCAACCTTTGCCACTATGAGCTTATAAAGAAGCCTCAGAGGCAGGGTGTGCAGTCTTGAGGACCTCTGCACATCCCATGACCCTGCTTTGTGGGTGTGATGCAGTAGAAAGGGCCAGAAGCCACACAGATGAGATTTGGACACCCCTCCCATCACTGTATGACCTGAGTGCTGTGAGCGTTCACCCTCTGTCTGCAAGGCAGGGGTGACAGTTTTCATACCCTCCTACCCAGCAGGCAGCCACCTCAACTGGTGGGCACCAGCAGCTGCTTAGGGCTCAGGCCACCGAGAACAAAGCTTGTGCCTGCAGTGATGCCTGCTTGCAGAGTCATTTTTATGATGCCTCATTCCACCCTGTGGGGACAAATGTGAAACATGACACAAAGAACCTCAGAGCCAAGCTTCTGGCAGATCTGCAGGGAGCCATTTCCTCAGTGGGTCTTAGAAACTGCCCAGGCTGAAATTGTTTTAAAAAACCTTTTCTTGTCTGCAAGATTCTGTAAAGTGTCTAAGAATGTGCGAGTGGCAAACCGCCCCCCCCACACACACACCTGGGCCAAAAACATCCGCTTTCATTTTTAACCTGCCAGTTCAAGTCCATAAGGCACCCACGCACCAGGCCCTATCTCAGTTCTTGGAGAGATAGACCCCTGACCTGGCCACAGGGGCAAGGGCTCCAGAAGGGTCTTTAGACCGCTTTGATGTTTCCCAGCATGTAGCAGATAGAACTGGGACACCTGATAGGCTCAGAGCTGCATGGGGTCCCTCGAAGCCCCCTTTGGGACATCTCACTGTCATTCTATGGGATCCACCAGCTCCCCCCAGACACCCGTGGGGCCCCTGGACCAGGCCCTGAGGGGCAGCCGCTGGCCGGTGAGGCAGGCGTGCACGGTCCCCGGCGAGGCGGCGGCCTCGTTGCACTTGTACCTCCGGACTCTCTCGCTCTGTCTGTCCTCGCTCCATCTAACCCGCCAGGCGTGGCTTGCTAAACTAACCCAGAGCCAGACACTGTGTTCCTTCTGTTCACAAAACCATTTTTAATATTTTGACAGGAAAAGTAAAGGTATCAAACAAAAGCAGATCATTCCAAAGGTAAACACACACAACACCGCCCAACACCGGCTCGCGAGCACCTGGCTCGAGTCATGTTTCTAGAAAATGGGGTGGGGCGGGGGCTTCGAGCTTCTCTGATTCCTTCTCTTTCCTTCCCTCTCCCCTTTCCCCTCTAAAAAACTGTCTCCTGTTGAAATGACACAGAGGGGTCTCTGTCTGGGTTTTCTAGAAGCAGGGCCTGTGATGTGGTCTTTGCACAAGTGGTGTACAGCGGTGAGCTCCCAGGAGAAACCTGAGGTGGGGGAGGGCAGGAAGTGGGCCCAGCCGGATCTCGGGGAACCCAGGAGTGTCAGCTGTACCTCAGAGCTTGTCTCACCAAGAGGCGATGAGACCCTCCTATCATACCCCCACGTTGGGTGTCTTTAGCTGCAAGCCAACTGCAAGAGGGTGGGATGGGCTTCATCACCTCCTGGGCATCCAGGGAGAGGCCTGTCAGCCAGGGTGGTCCTGTTAGCAGGGGGACAGCTGTGCATCGCTGGCAGCCTAGACCCCAGCAGCCAGCCTTGGGTCGAGTGCACCCAGGCGCCCTGTCTAGTCTCCATGTACAGCATGCTGATGGAGTCTGAAATTAGACAACAACCCCTCAGGCCACTCAGGACTGCCAACAGGTGGGACAGCACTAGCACCCCCACCTTGTATTGACAGTGAGGGTGGGCCCACAGGAGGACCGGCCGGATGAGCACTCACAGAAACGGGGCGCTTGGCACTCCTCGAGCTGCACGGACAGGAGCCAGCACTCTGTAGCTCTTGGTTTCCTGCGCTCAGGCCACGGGTGGCTGTAATCAGCCCTCTGGGGGCGGCACCATCAGCGGTCGCAGCTCGGGCTCAGTCCCACAGTCAGGGCATCGCCACTGCCCACCAGGCCCTCCTGCCCCAACCCCATCTCTGACGGCACAGCCCCCAGACTGAGCCTAAGAGCTGCCACCCCAGGGGGCATTGTCCTGGCTCTGGGGCCGCACAAGATGCCTCCCGGGAGGGCAGGCCAGACCCTGCGATTCTGTCCTAGAACCTGCTGGACTCCAAATCCTTGAAGCTGATCATCAGTATGACCCTGCACGACCGCACTACCAAGTCCCTGCTACACTTACACAAGAAGAAGAAGCCACCCAGCATCAGTGCCCAGTTCCAGGTGGGCGGCCCGTGGGGGTGGGAAGGGGCACTGAGCTCTGCCCAGCACTCACCTGGCTGGGCCAGAACTAACCCAGCACAGAGAGCTGCTCATTATCCCCAGCGTTCCTGACCGCAGCACCGTTTGCCATTTGGGGTTGGGTCATTCTCCATGGTGAGGGCCGTCCTGTGTGTTGTAGGCCGTTGAGCAACATTGCTGGCCTCCACCCACCAGATGCTGGGAGCACTGTCCAGACATGACTACCAAAACATCTCCAGATAGTGCCAAGGCTCCCTGGGGGAGCACAGTCACCCTTGGTGGAGAACCACCAGCTTAAGAGTCATGAGTCAGTGTGTGAGTTAATGTGAACACTGAACTGTGTCCTTAGATCACATTTCCCTTTTTTCCCTGGTTGCCAGGAAGCTCAGGGACACTTTTTTCTTTTTTTCAGTGGGGTCCAATGGCCAGTGAGGGCTTCCCTGGTGGCTCAGTGGTAAAGAATCCACCTCCAATGCAGGAGATGCAGGTTCAATCCCTGGGTCAGAAAGATCCCCTGGAGGAGGAAATGGCAACCCACTCCAGTATTCTTGCCTAGACAGAGGAACCCAGGGGCTACCCTTGATGGGGTCACATGAGTGGGACATGAGTTAGCAACTAAACAACAAATGGCCACAGACCCTCACCGTTAACTTTTCTGTTCCTTCCCATTCTCCACAATCTTAAGTCTTTCATTTCCACTTCAGCTGATGTAATTACATCATTTAGGAACTCCCACAGTGCCCTTTTGGAAGCAGCAGGCCAGAGACCAAGATCACTGCAATCATGATCCCTTCTGAGGCTGACTTTTTTTTTTTAATCAGAGAATTTAATGTATGAAACTGGTTAAGTACTGGTTAAGGTACTAGAGAAGTGAAAAGGCAGAAGGGGAGCAGAGAAGGAACACTGAGATAGTAACCATAGGCAGGAGCTTATACCTCTTAAGGCTGAAGGAACAAAAAGAACAGTTTGGGATTCTTAGAATTTAGGCACTTGGAAGTGAGGCCTTGCAGAGCTCAGCCTCTGATAAGAGGGTGGCTGCCAGCTGGTGCTGATATTTCTGTGGGGGCAGGAGGACTCTGGTTCTATTACTCACCAAGGTTCTGGCCTCCTTTGACATGTGATTTAAGTCCCTAGAAAGAGTTAATCTGGTTCCACCACCTTCCCCTCCCCTTTCACCTGAGACAGAAACATGGCGGCCCTCGGCCACAGGGACCCACAGCTCCCTTGGGGGCCCTCTGGGGTAGCACAGCCTCCTGCTGCAACCTCCCCTGTTCCCTATCAGCACAGATGTACCCCCGCTGATGCTAGTCATGGGTGTAAGCCAAATTGGGCCGATTTTCCAGTTGCGGCTAGTACAAGGCCTATTAGGAGTAGATTAGAGTCACCTATTAGGTGACCTGGGTCCCCTTCCCTTGAGGGATGTGCCCCCGAGAGGCTCCCAGCTCAACACCTTCCCCCTTCTCTCCTCAGACTTCCCTGAATAAGCTCCTGGAGGCACTGGGGAAAGCAGAGCCCTTCTTCATCCGCTGCATCCGCTCCAACGCCGAGAAGGTAAGGGGCTCCCCCATCCCCAGGGAGGCGGAAGCCAAGCCCAGGTCTGGAGGCTGGCAGGGAGTGTTACTGTGTGTCTAGGGGTGGGGCAGTGCTGGGAGTCAGGAGGGGTCGTCAGGAGAGTCCTGGAGGAAGCAGGTGTCCACACAGGTTTCGAGGACTGGAGGAGGCTGGTTCTGCTACCAGCCAGGGTTCCTGGCCTCCTTTGACACGTATTTTAAAAGTGTGCTCTAGCCAGCCGGAGGTGGCAGGGATCAGCAGGAGGCAGCCAGGGCCATCTAGTGACCAGCCAGGAATAAAGACATCCTCTGGAACATGGGGGACTTCCCGGTGGCTCAGTGGTAGAGAATCCACCTGAAATGCAAGAGACACAGGTTCGATCCCTGGGTTGGGAAGATCCCCTGGAGGAAGGCACGGCAACCCACTCCAGTATTCTAGCCTGGAGAATCCCATGGACAGAGGAGCCTGGCAGGCTACAGTCTGGAGGGTCACAGAGTCAGACACGACTGAAGCAGCTGAGTACGCATGCATGCACTGGAACACGGAGGGGCCCCAGAGAAAGTTGGCTCGAGGATGGACAAGTCAGGGCGCTCTTCAAATATATTCCCAAAGCCGTCAGCACAGAAAATGTGCCACATGGGAAAGGCTGAGGTCAGAAAACAGGAGCCCAGAGCCTGCTGCTCATCCTGAACTTTCTGGGAAGACACAGTACCAGTTGGGAGCCCCAGCAGCCAGTTCAGCCCCTGCTTCCAGGCTTTCTTCACCCCAGAGATCCACTGGCAATTCTGTGCCCTCAAGAACTTTGCTGGAGCCATTTAGGACCTGGGCTCTCTCCTAAGTATGAGCGAATCTTTGAGCAAGGACATCCTGGTGACTGTTCACCCACGCCCTCTGTCTGTACTCTTCCTGTTTCCATTCCTCTTCGCTGCTCCTAGGATGCTCCACTAACCTCCAGAGCCCAGCTTGGCCCTGCTAGGTGCCAAGGCTTCCATCACCAGGCGAGCATGTGGACTCAGGCTGTCTCCTTCTCCCCTATCCCATTCCTGGTCCCCCAGTGACGGCATCTCAGAGGTTTCTGTCCTCGCCCCATCTTCCACCAGCTGCAGAATCAGACCCGTTTTCCTCACCTGTTTGGATTTTGCCTCAACATTGGACAACTCAGAAAACACTCCACCAGCACCTGCTCTGGACAGGAGCCATGCCCACAGCTTATTCTTTGCTGTTGAGCATCTGTCCTGTGCTCTTTAGGGTACTGAATAGCATTCTCTGCAGTCTTGGGGAGCCCACCAGGTACCAGAAGCACCTCCTGCCCTGTCATGACATCCCTTGCCTTCCTTCCCATGCCCTTTCCTTCCCTGCCAGCACTTAAAATAACATGCACCAGCATGAAGTTCAGGCCCCCGAGCTCTGGGCTGGAAGCTCACTGAACCCACCTCGTTTCAGCCTCTCCTCCCCCTTCCCCGCAACCCTCCAGCAGCAAGCACCTCCCTGCATACCTGTCCATGGCTCGGCCTCCCCTTTCTCCTCTGGGTCTTCACCTAGTTGCTTGCTGCCCTCCTCCCCCACCTGTCCTCTGCTCTCTAGACTTGGTCCAGGGTCCCCTCTCCTGTAACACCTCCCACAGCCCAGCCATGTGTTCTTTTTGCTGGATCCCCAGTACTCATCCTGATACCTGGCACAGGGTATCTGTTCAACACAGGTTTGGGAAGGGGCCTTTAGGAAATAAATCCTTGCCCCAAGTTATCTTAAGTTAGGCAGTGAAAAGTAGTATCTGTCTCCCGGACTGCAGGGAGTAGAGCAGATCAGATGCCATGTTTCCCAGAAGAGATGAATGCCTCTGGTATCACTGCTGAGCAGCTCCACCTCTTCATTTCAAAAAGCATGACTGGAGCAAAGAAACACCCAGGCGCCCACAGCTGCCAGGCTGGAGACAATCCCCAGACCAGCCCCAGCCCGTGGGTGTGCGCTGACTGCGTCCGCATCTGTAACCCAGAGGGGTGGCAGCCACGTGAGGGTCAGCACCTCCTCCCGGGGCCGCCTGTCCCCAGCGCCTGCAGAGACCCCCCTGACCGCTCAGTCCCGTTTCAGAAGGAGCTGTGTTTCGATGACGAGCTGGTGCTGCAGCAGCTGCGCTACACGGGCATGCTGGAGACTGTGCGGATTCGGAGGTCAGGCTACAGCGCCAAGTACGCGTTTCAGGTAGGACATGCCCGCGCGCACCACCCCCAGAGAGGGCACCTCTCTGGAGCCTGAGCCTGGCGGGTTCCTTCCCATCCGGGTTCCTCCGCCCTGACACTGATCCCTGAGTAGGGGAGGTCCCCTGGAGAAGGAAATGGCAGTCGACTCCAGTATTCTTGCCTGGGAGGTCTCCTGGACAGAGGAGCCTGGCAGGCTGAAGTCCATGGGGGTCTACAAAAGAGTCAGACACAGCTAAGCGACTAACAACAATCGCTGTTGGTATTTGTGCCAGGTCATCCTTTCTCACAGTAGTGAGGGGGCCTAGTTCCTCACAGGAGGTGTGTGAAACCAAACAGGGAAGAGGGACTCACACAAGCAGATCCCTGTGTAACTGGGCCCTTTATTGAGCATTTTCTGTTACAGGCACTTTTTTTTCTTTCTCCAATCTTTATTTTTTCCTTAACATATATATTTTATTGAAGTATAGTTGACTTACAGTGTTTCAGGTACACAGCAAGGTGATTCAGTTCTACGTATACACATCTATTATTTTTAGATTATTTTCCATTACAGGTTATTACAAAATATTGACTTGTCTCTGTGCTTGTAATAAATACTTTTATACCCAGCTGTTTTATTCTGCCAACCAGCTGCAAGGGGGCCCTGGTTCCTATTTTCCCAATATGGAAACTGAGACCCAAGAAAATGATGACTTCAGGGTCCCTGGGCTTTCTAGAAACACAGAGAATCATTAGTAATGCCAGATCAGTGAAGACCAAATTTCAACAGATTCTCAACTATGTCACCATTGACATTTGGGGCTGGGTCAGGCTCTGTGGTGAAGGCCACCCTGTGCCCCATTGCGTATTGAGTAGCATCCCTGGCCTGCACCCACAAGATGCCAGGAACACTGTTTCCCTGGGTCCTGACAACCCAAGATGTCTCCATTTACCACCAAACATCCCCAGGGGTTAGCATAGCCCAGGTGGAGAACCCTTGGCTTATGCGGAGAGCGGGCAGCAGCTGTGTAGTGCCTGAGTGAGCACTGGGCCTGAACCTAGAGGTGGAAGCCCCTGATCCCCATCCCAGGTTTACCCGTATGGCCTCAGATACATGGCTTCATTGTGGCATGCCTCCCTCTTCTCATCCACAGAAACGGGAATATCATCTTTCTGATCTACATAAACAGGAAAGGCAAATTACCACAAAGGGAGAAAATGCTGGCGTGTTCCACTCATGATTGGCTATTAAAAAGTCAGCATAAGTGTTTACTTTATTAAAAAGGGCCTACCAGGACCTCTCTGATGGTCCAGTGGTCAAGACTCCATGCTCCCAATGCAGGGGGCACAGATTTGATCCCTGACTGGGGACATAGCATCTCACATGCTGCACAGCATGGCCAAACAAAGGTCAGGGGGCATACCCTGGGAATTTTCCTTGTGGTCCAGTAGTTAGGACGCTGATCTTCTACTGCAGGGAATGCAGATTCAGTCCCTCGTCAGGAGGCTTAGATCCCACACTGCCATGCAGTGAAAAAAAAGGCATACCTCCAGCTATGGTTCAGCCCTCGAATGAATCACAGACTGTGAGCCCCCCAAGGTCAACTTCATCTTCTGGCTCTCCCCTAACTATGCCAGCACCCAGCAGGTCCTCGTGATGATCACTCTCCCACTGACTGAAAGATCCAGCTTCAGACTATTTCAGAAAGTCCCAGATTTTAGTTTTGTCAATGCTGTTCACATCAATCCAAGTTTTGGCTTCGGAAACGACTTGACCAGGGAGTTGCTAGAGCCCTGTTCTTTCTGGTGGCAGAAACCCTCACATAGAGTCTCCTTTGTTACCCAAAATCACCCAGGATTTCACGGAGCAGTTCCAGGTGCTTCTCCCTAAGAATGCCCAGCCCTGCAGGGAGGTCATCTCTGCCCTGCTGGAGAAGATGGACATAGACAAGAGGAGCTACCAGATCGGCAAGACCAAGGTCAGCAGTTGCAGCCCCCAGAGGGCCCTTGTACCTATACCTTCCACTCCACACAGCCCACACCACTCCCTGGAAAATAAGGGCTCTGCTGAGGAAGTACATCTTCTAGGGTGCAGCACATTATTTCCTCCTGAAAGGCAGAGGGACAGACCTAAGGTGTGGGGCTCAGGCGTCAGTTTCTCATTTGTGGGCTAGGAACCATCATACCATAGCACAGGGTGTTCAAGGGACTGGTCAGTAACCTTTGTAATCGTCTCACAGCTCCCCAGCAAGTTAATCATGTAGAGTTACCAGGTGACGCAGCAGTTCCTCTCCTAAATATAAACCCCAAAGAACTGAAAACGTGCGAACAAATCCTAGTACATGTACTTTCATAGCGACACAGTCCTAGTCACAGTTGCCAAAGGGAAGAAATAGCCCATGTATCCATGAACAAACAATGGATAAATAAAACGTGAGCCATTCACATGGTGGAATCTTCTTCAGCTCCGATGTACACTTACGTGGATGAACCTTGAAAATGCTATTCTGAGTGGAAGAAGCCAGGCACGAAAGGTCCTATAGTGGATGACCCAGTTTCTATGAAATGTCCAGATTGATAAAATGTAAAATGTACATCGATAAAAACGGAAAGCTGGGGCTCCCCTGGTGGCTCAGAGGTTAAGGCTGTACTTCCAATGCAAGGGGTGTAGGTTCAATCCTGGTTCGGGGACTAAGCTCCAACATGCTATGTGATGTGACCCAAAAAATTTTAAAAATAAAAAAGACAAAGCAGATTAGGGATTGCCAGGGGCTGAGGGAAGGGGATTAGGAAGTGACTACTAACAGATAGGGAGTTTCCCTTGGGAGTGATGACGTTTCATAGCTGGACAGAGGTGACAGCTGCACAATTTCATGAAAATACTAAATGCCACCAAATTATTCACTTTAAATGGTTCATTTTATGTTGTGGGAATTCTGTCTTAGCATGTATTTTTTTAAAAAACTCCTCTTGGTCAGGTCAGTAGTCAGTACAGCAGCTCGGTCTCGCTCACTACCAAGTGGGCTGAGCAGAGCTGAGGACAGGGGTGCTGGAGGCCTCGCCGACCCTTCCTGTGCCCACCCCCAGGTCTTCCTGAAGGAGACTGAGCGGCAGGCCCTGCAGGAGACGCTGCACCGGGAGGTGGTGCGGAAGATCCTGCTGCTGCAGAGCTGGTTCCGGATGGTGCTGGAGCGCAGGCACTTCCTGCAGACGCGGCGGGCAGCCATCACGATACAGGTGCCCAGGAGGCCCATGGGGTGGGGGGCGGGGGGCGGGGGTGCTGGGGTCACGTGCATCCAGCCCCTGAATGCCCCCTCCACTCTCAGGCCTGCTGGCGGTCCTACCGCGTCCGCCGGGCGCTAGAGAGGACGCAGGCGGCAGTGTTCCTCCAGGCTGCATGGAGGGGCTACCGGCAGCGGGCAGCCTACCAGCGCCAGAGACAGAGCATCATCCGTCTCCAGAGCCTCTGTCGGGGGCACCTGCAGCGCAAGAGGTGAGCAGAATGGGACCGGGCACCCCCCACCCAAGCCCCTAGAACATTCCACCCACTCAGCACTCAAGCGCTACCTGAGAGACCACCTGGCCGGGAGAGCTATCAGGATGTCCCTGTCTGGATGCAAGGAGGCTGAGGAGGGGCTGGCAGGCATCTAGCTGGTCTGGGCACACTGGGCCCTAGAGAGACGCTCCAGGGCGGGTAGGTGGCATCTATGGCAACCCTAGGTCTCTGCCAGAGGACCCCCCCCCCACCTATGCACCCCCAGCCACTGAGCAGAACACCTGGACTCAGAGGATTGAAGCCATCGAGAGCAACTCTCAGGGCGCCCCCTTGTCCCCACTCACAGGGAGTCCACCAGGCCAGGAATTCAGGGAGCTCTGAACAGATCCCTCCTGCAACAAACCTAATAAAGGTCCCCCTGCCCCTGATGGCTCAGACGGTAAAAATTCGCCTGCAGTTCAGGAGATGCAGGTTCGATCCCTGGGTCAGGAAGATACCCTGGAGAGAGAAATGACTGCCCACTCCAGTATTCTTGCCTGGAGAATCCCATGGACAGAGGAGCCTGGCGGGCTGCAGTCCACAGGGTACAGTCCATAGAGTCAGACCCAGTTGAGCAGCTAGCACTTTTCACTGTTTTCACTGAACCCATTAGGCAGCGGTGCCCATGACAGCGTGAGGCTATTCCCTGTCTCCCCCTTTCCTGGCTGAGGATGGGCCCACCTTTCCAGAAGCTTCTCTGGGGGCCAGGGTCTCACCCCTTGGCAGAGGGGGGGCCTGGCCCCCCAACCCTGTACCTGCAGGTGGAACAGGGCTCCCCAGTGCCATGGGTGGGTTTGTTCCTGAACTCACCTCCTTTCCTCCCCGACCCTACCAGCTTCAGCCAGATGGTGGAGGAGAAGCAGAAAGCTGAAGAGAAGGAGAGGGAAGCCAGGGAAGCCGAGCAAGCCACGAAGGAGGAAACCGCCGAGGCTGGGCTGGCCCAAGCAGCTGGGCCAGAACCCGAGCAGGGCCTAGAACCCTCCACGGAGGGCGAGCATTTGGACCTGGAGCCCGAGGTGTGGCCCAGTGACGGGGCTCCCCCAGCCGAGAGTGGCGAACCTGAGAAGGAGGTCCTGAGCGTGGATCAGGTGCCCCCAACCCAGAAACACACAGCTGAAGGTCGCGAGAAAGTGCCCCGCAGCCGGGAGAAGCGCGAGTCGCGGCGACAGCGGGGGCTGGAGCACGTGAAGCTCCAGAACAAGCACATCCAGTCCTGCAAGGACGAGCACACCCTCAGAGAACTTTCTGGAAAGGCTGTCCCAGGGTCAGAGGAGAGCCTCCCGGAAGACAGAAAGGAGGGCAGGGAAGATGAAAGTCGTTCGGATGCCACGACTGAGATGGAGATGGCAGCCCCCAAGAGTCAGCCTCAGATGTCCCCACAGGCCGCGCCAAGCATCCCGGACTCAGAAGAAGCCCAGGCCAGGAGCCCCAGGCCCGGCCACGAGGAACGACCCACCAGCCTAGCCCTAGACAGCAGGGTCACCGTGCCGGGTCCCAGTGCTACCCCTGAGACCCCCAAGGACAAGAACAAGCCGGGGATCGGCCCCAGGGTCCAGGACAGGCCCGACAGTCCTGGAGGCTCCACACAGATTCAGCGGTACCGGGATCCTGATGCTGAGCGGCTGGCCAATGCTGTGGAGATGTGGCGGGGCAAAAAGCTGATGACCATGGGCAGCAACACCATGCTGAGTCAGTCCCTGGACCTCAGCGAGCGGCACCGGGCCGTTGGGGCCACCCTGACGCCCACAGAGTAAGCCTGCACCCTCCTTTGAGCGAGGGCTGGGGACGCTGGGGAAGGGGAGGTGGCTGCACAGCCAGGCACAGCATCATACATCTCAGAAACACTTGAGGCTCAGTGCCTGAGAGGCAACACCGGGTGGGCAGCAGCCCCAGGGAAGCAGGGTACCGGAGGGAAGGTTGGGAAAGACAAAGCACCTGCCCAGGACCCTGAAGCCCCTGCCCAAATGATCCCTATTCACACAGAAAGCCTGCAGCCTTGTGGGGGGTGGCCCCTCGGGTTAAGGTTCCCCCCCACTCCAGCCTTGTGGGGGGTGGCCCCTCGGGTTGAGGTTCCCCCCTCTCCAGCCTTGTTGGGGGTGGCCCCTCGGGTTAAGGTTCCCCCTTCTCCAGCCTTGTGGGGGGTGGCCCCTCGGGTTGAGGTTCCCCCCTCTCCAGCCTTGTGGGGGGTGGCCTCTCAGCTTAACGCTCCCCTCTCTCCAGCCTGCTTGGGCCTCAGTTTCCACATTAACAGGTGGGGGTGATCACACACATACACCTAGAGGTTGAAGGAGCAGCTTTCACACACCTGCACCCCTTTTCTTCTTGTTCATTTTCTAAGTTGTGGCCAAGTCTTCACAGCCCCATGGGTTGCACCTCGCCAGGCTTCCCTGTCCTTCACCATCTCCCAGAGTTTGCTCAAACTGATGTCCGTTGAGTCCGTGGTGATGTCCAGCCATCTCATCCTCTGTCGCCCCCTTCTCCTCCTGCCCTCAGTCTTTCCCAGCTTCAGAGTCTTTTCCAATGCTTTGGCTCCTCATGTCACGTGGCCAGAGTATTGGCACTTCAGTATCAGTCCTTCCAGTGAACATCCAAGGTTGATTTCCTTTAAGACTGACTGGTTTGATCTCCTTGCTGTCCAAGGGACTCTCAGGAGTCTTCTCGAACACCACGGTTCAAAAGCATCCATTCTTCAGTGCTCGGCCTTCTTTACGGTCCAGCTTTCACATCCATACGTGGCTACTAGAAACACTGTAGACCCTGGACCCCTAGTAAGCTAAATATCAGTGACTCCAAGACCCAGCCCCTTATTGCAGAGGCTGGCTTCTCCAAAGGAAAGAAGAGGTGGAGGAAGACACAGACCTTCTGCTAGGACAGGCTTTCTTGGCCCCGGCATGACAGGCCTCTGGGGCCGGCTCCATCTTTGTGGTGGGGGCCATCCTGAACACCGTGAGGGTACAGAGCAACATCCCAGTTTCCACCCACCAGATGCAGCCTCCTCCCCAAGTCCTGACAACTCCACATGTCTCCTGCTCACCATTGTCAGTAAAAGCCACATTTCTGTGATCTCACAGGGAGAGGCGCGTTTCCTTTTCCGCGAGTGATGTCTCCAAGCTCCTCCTGTCCCCATCCCAGACCAAGACTCAGGTAAAGCTTCAGGCGGCGGTTCCCACCCCTGAGGGTCCGAGCCCACTTCCATCTCAGCTGCCCTGGCACCACCAGAAGCAAACGGTGGATAGAAGGCGCGGTGGCACCGGGGGAATCCCTGCTTCCCCTCTAGGGAGGCCGCCTGCTTCTGCTCACCCAGCCCCGCTCCCCTGCAGCCTTCTGCTGAAACAGATGGGGAGCCCAGCACGAAGAAGGTGGCCATCCAGAAGAAGAAGTCGGCCGACGCAGCCTCAGGGACAGACGCCAGCCTGTCCCCAGGCTCCGCCGATTCTAAGTAGGTGTAGGGTTTGGGGGTGGGCTTGGGTACACGCAGGGTGTCCAGAGCCTTCAGTCCCAGAGCAGTCTGATCTCCTAAGCCAATGCCGCTCTTGCTGCTGCTGCTTTTTTTGGCCACTCGGTTTGCAGGCTCTTAGTTCACTGACCAGGAATTGAATCTGACCCCTCAGCAATGAAGATTACGAGTCCTCACCACTAGGGAATTCCCATAAGCCAGTTGCACTTAGGAAGCTCAGTTGGGGGCGGGGGCATTTACTTAGCAGTCCCACGAAGAGAAAGCCACGTGGAGCACAGATTGTTGCTGCATCAGGGAGAAACGATTCCCATTGAAGCCTGGAGCCATCGTGGGTCACCTCCTCTGAGGCCGCAGGCAGTGTCCCTTTTATGATCCCATTTATGGAATCATTTCCAGGCTTCCCAGGTTGCACCAGTGGTAAAGAACCCACCTGCTAATGCAGGAGACATAAGAGACTCAGGCTCAATCCCTGGGTCGGGAAGATCCCGTGGAGGAGGGTGTGGCAACCCACTCCAATATTCTTGCCTCGAGAATCCCATGAGCAGAGGAACCTGGTGGGCTATAGTCCATAGAGTCGCAGAGTTGGATATGACCAAAGCAATTCAGCACACACGAACAGAATTATTACCATCTCCCAGCACCCCCATCCCCACATTAGGGAAGCCTCCATGTCTTTGAATCACAAAATCTGGGTCACAGCTTTATCCTCAAAGAGTCCCTGCCACAGAGATGTAGGTGGTTCACAGAGCAGAGAGGTTGGGCCCTGGGACAGGGAGCTTCGATCCTAACACCAAATGAGAGCCCGAGGGTGGTGAGGAGTGGACCGCAGCTGGAAAAGAGAGCCCTTACTCTGGGGAGACCCCACCGCCAAAACAAAGCCGCAAACAGGGTAGCTTCAAACAGTAGGAACTTACTCTCCCATGTTTCTGGAGGCCAGAAGTGTGAAATCAGGGTGTGGGCAGGGCTGTGTGTCCCTCTAAAGCATCTCAAGGAGGGACCGCTCCTTGCCTCTTCCAGCTTCTGAATCTCAGCCTCCATCTTCACATGACATTCTTCTCTCCCCTGTTTCTTCTCTTTTTTTCTGGCTGCGCTGGGTCTTGGTTGCTATGCGCAGGCTCAGGAGTTGGGGTGCATGGGCTTAGTTGCCCTGAGGCATGTAGGGTCTTAGTTCCCCAACCAGGGATCAAACCTGCATCCCCTACATTGGAAGGCAGATTCTTTACCACTGAGCCACCAGGGAAGTCCCTTTCTGTCTCTTACGAAGACAACTTGTCACTGGTTGTAGAACCCATATGGGTAATCCAGGATGACTCAAGAATCTTAAGGTCCTTTGTTCAGTGTCTTAGTGCATTCAGGCCGCTGTAACAAAACACCACAGACTGAGCTGGAGGCTGGAAGTCCAAGATCAAGGTGCCAGCAGATTTGGTATATGGTTCATAGAAGCCTTCTTCTCACAGCATCCTCACATGGAGGAAGTGGCAAGGGAGCTCTCTGGGGTCTCTTAAAAGGGCACTAATCCCATTCATGAGGGCCCCACCCTCGTGACCTAATTGCCTCCCAAACTATCACACCATCCCTAACACCATCACACTGGGAGTTAGGCTTCAGTATACAGATTTAGGAGGACACATTCAGTGCATACCATTTAGTCATATCCGTAAAGACCGTTTTCCCAGATAAGGTCATGCTCATAGGCCCAGAGGGTTAGCACATGACCAAATCTTTGGCAGGTGGTTATCATTCACCCCATCACATACGCAATATATGATTTGGGGTTTATTCTTTGAGTTCCCTCCCACCACAAAAACCTTGTGCCTATAGAAATATCTTGGGGGAGGGAGGAAAGGGTTTTTTTTTTCTCTCTTTTGCTGTGCAGGCTCTTTGCTGTGGCACATGACCTTCCCTAGTTGTGGCTCCAGGGCTGCAGAGCCTGAGGGCTCAGTAGCTGCAGTGAGTGAGCTTAGCTGCCCTGAGGCATGCAGGACCTTGGTTCCCCAACCAGGGATAGAACCCACATCCCCTGTACTTAAAGGCAGATTCTTAACCACTGGCCCACCAGGGAAGTCCCCAATTTTCTTTATATATGAAAATGGAGTCACACTGTGACGTCTGCTCAGTACCTCACTCCCACCCGACTTCCTGGTCAGTTCACACAAACCAACCTTATTTTTAATGGCATCCCCTGCCAGTGGTAACCAATGAAAGGGCTATTTCTCATTAACAGCAGGTTGACCCTTTTTTTGGCCTCAAATCTGCCTTCATTTCCCAAGACTTAAGCAGAGCCCCCTATTTTCTCGTATAGATCCACGTTTAAGAGACTTTTCCTTCACAAGAACAAAGATAAGAAATTCAGCCCGGAGGGTGGAGAAGAGACAGAGAGCGCAATACCCGGGCAAGCCATCCTGGAAGCTGCCACCACGAAGAAGAATCTAGAAGGTTGGTCATTGCCAGATTCAGAGGTGGAGAGCAGAGCCCTTGGGTCCACTGAGGATCGTCCCAGGTGGGGACTTGAGTCAGCTGTGGGCTGAGCCCTGGTCACAAGGTTTCAGGGCTGGTCCCCATCCCCAGAGGCACTTTATGGCCACAGAACTCTGTGTGTGGGGTATGGGGCCCTAGTTCCCCATGCTGGTGACCGCATCCCCGAGGCCGACCCACGTCCTCCCCAGAAATCCACCACGCTTACCAGCCTCTCCTGCCCCCTTCCCCACCCCTCCAGTCCCCTCCAGCCACCAGCACCGTCATGCCACAGGTGAGAAGCACCTCAAGGAGCCAGGAGGCAAAGGGAAGAAGAACCGAAACCTCAAGATTGGCAAGATCACGGTGTCAGAGAAGTGGCGCGAGTCCGTGTTCCGCAAGATCACCAACGCCAACGAGCTCAAGTACCTGGATGAATTCCTGCTCAACAAGGTGGGCGGTCGGGGCCCTGGGCCGGGAACGCTGGGGGCAGGGGTCCCACGCAGAGTGGCCCCAGACCTCCCCAGGGGCCGTTGCCACTTGGTAGTTTTCTGAACCATCACACCAAAGCCCTTATCATGTGGGAACAGAAAGGCCAGGTCAGTGGTTCCAACACACAGAAGGTTCTGGAAGTCACACGCTTATGCCTGTGTTTGGCATCTGCTGGTTTTCTACAAAACCCAGCTAGGATTGTCCTGTTCTGTGCACACGCTGACATGCCGGCCAACGCGTGTCTGCCTACAAGGACTGCACAGAATGTGAGGCGCCGTGTCATACCCGAAGCATCTGATGCTGGGGCCCAGCCGCACCCTTCACCCACAGAAATCGTCCAGAATACACGGGCGTGTGCACACGTGGGTTGGGCGCCCAGCAGATGCACTTTATTCTGCGGTTCCTGCCCAGGAGGCTTGAGATCTGCTGATTGAAGACACTCGGTTTGCTGTCTCACAGCGCCCCTTGGGGGCAGTTTCCTGCTTTCTCGGCAAGAGGAAGCACTGGCATCCAGAATAACCTTCTAAGCAGAACACCAGACACACCAAGCGCTGCCAGGCTGTTCCTAGGTCCTGTGGCCTTTCCTCGCCCCACCATACAACTGCAGCTGATCGTGGACACATTACTTTATTTAGAACCCTTTTGGGGACTTCCCTGGTGGTCTAGCAACTAAGACAGTGAGCTCCCAATGCAGAGGGGCCCAGGCTGATCCCTGGTCAGAGAGTTAGATCCCACAGGCCACAACTAAAACCCAGCTTGCATGCGTGCTCAGTCATGTCCGACTCTTTGCGACCCCACGGACTGTAGCCCACCAATCTCTGTCCATGGAATTTTCCAGGCAAGAGTGGGTAGCCATTTCCTTCTCCCGGGGATCTTCCCAACTCAGGGATCCAAGCCAATTCTCTTATATCTCCTAAACTGCAGGCAGATTATTTACCACTGAGCTACCTAGGAAGCCCCCAAGACTGAGCACAGGCAAATTTATTAATTTAAAAAAAATTTTTTTTTTTTTACAAAATACATTTAGTGCAAGGCGATGATTGAGCACTTACTGTGTGTACTAGAGGGGCTTCCCAGGGGCACTAGTGGTAAAGAACCCACCTGCCAATGCAGGAGGGGTAAGAGATGAGGGTTGGATCCTTGAGTCACGAAGATCCCCTGGAAGAGGGCATGGCCACCCACTCCAGTATTCTTGCACGGAGAATCCCAAGGACAGAGGATCCTGACGGGCTACAGTCCATGGGGTCACAACTGACTTAGTACACATGTGTGCAGTAAAGGTAAAGAAGTTGGAGATGCTCACACCTCAGTTTCAGGCAGCCCCACAGCCAACACAGCAGCTATTTGAGAGCTTCAGAGAGAGACATCAGGCTGACAGGAGCAATAAAGGGTTAAGACACCATTCAGAGGGGGAGGCATCTTGAAATGATCAGGCTATGTGAGGCAGCCCCAGTCCTGGGCTGTGGCCAGGAGTGAGAGCCTGTGCCGGGCAGCAGGAAGGGCCCCGTTAAACCAGGGTTTCTCAGCCAGGGCTGAGTCTGCCCCTAGGAGACACTTGGCAACATCTGCAGATGGTTTTAGTTCTCACAACTGGGGAGTGTTCGCAGCACCTAGTGGGGGAGGCCAGGATTGCTGCTCGACACCCACAGTCAGTGATCCCAGGGAGACCAGGGTTGACAGGAGGGCCCGAATGGTTCCCAGGGGACATAGGAGGACCTGGGGCAGGGCACAGCGGGGACCACCTGGATGCCTGGCTCCAGGCAACGCAGGGTCAGTGGGTCTCTCCCTCCCTCTCCAGGTGAATGACCTGCGTTCCCAGAAGACTCCCATCGAAAGCTTATTCATCGAAGCCACCGAGAAGTTCCGAAGCAATCTCAAGACCATGTACTCCGTCCCCGTATGTGGAGCCCCAGCCCCGGGGAGGGGCCCCGAGGCAACCCCCACCCTGCCTCCCCAGCCCGGGCGCCGCTGTCTGTCTGTCCTACCGGAGGGTCACAGCCTGCATTCCCACAGAACGGGAAGATCCACGTGGGCTACAAGGACCTGATGGAGAACTACCAGATCGTCGTGAGCAACCTGGCAGCCGAGCGCGGTGAGAAGGACCCCAACCTGGTCCTCAACCTCTTCCAGTCCCTGCTGGACGAGTTCACCCGCGGGTACACCAAGAACGACTTCGAACCTCCCAAGGTAGGTGCGGCTGCTCCCGGTGTGGGAGGGTCCCTGTGCTGGCACATCGCTGGGCTGGGGGTATCCCCACAGACCTGACCTCTGTGCTCTCTCACAGCAGAGCAAAGCTCAGAAGAAAAAGCGGAAGCAGGAACGCTCTGTGAGTATGTGTGTTCTTGTGTGCACGGGTGGGTGTGTGTGTGTGTGTGTGTGTGTGTGTGTGCGCACGCGCATACCCAGGGAAGCATGTGTTTCCCCACCCAGCCCTAAGGGATCCCCATCCTGAGATGCCAGAGGAGGCGTCCCCACCACGTGGCCCCCCAGTGACTCTCGAGGGGTCCACCTGCCCACTCAGCCCCCCTCCCTCCCCTCACCACCCCAGGTGCTGCAGCACAATGGGCACGTGTTCGTCAGCTACCAAGTGAGCATCCCCCAGTCCTGTGAGCAGTGCCTCTCCTACATCTGGCTTATGGACAAGGCCCTGCTCTGCAGCGGTGAGTGCCCCTCCCCGATCCCCTAACCACAGTCACCCACCGCACCCCGACCCCCTCCCCCACTGTACCCCCCGACCAACCCCCAGGTGTCCCCTGGACTCCCACCCCACATCCTCTGACCCCCGCCCCAACTACATCCTCAGCCCCTCACTGTGCACCTGGGCCTCCACCCCAGCTGCAGGACCAGTCTTTTCAGAACACTGCCCCTGGACGTCCCTGGTGGTCCAGTGGTTAAGGCTCTGCCTTTCCAACGCAGGGGGCTCAGGTTTGATCCCTGGTCAGGGAAGTTCCACATACCACAGGATGTGACTAAAAATAAATACATTAAAAAAAAAAGAACGCTGCCCCTCACTCGTTCATACCCCACCGCTACTGTCGTGCTGGGTCAGAGGCCAGTCCTCAGCTGACCCCAAGGCCTCCACCCAGCTCCGCAGCCTCCCCTCTGCACGCCCCGCCGGCCAAGTCACCCTGGGCCCTATGTGTTCTTGGTGCCCTCACTGCCTGAACTGCCAGGCCCTCCTCATGTGCCAGGCAAGGCCAGCCAGTCCCCACAGGGACCCTGAGAGACAAGTGCAGCCCAGAATGAGCCAGCTGGCCCCCAGTCAGGCAGTCAGGAGGCGACCAAGCCTGGGTGGGAGCACAGTTGTCCCCTGGAAGCCCAGGCCGGGTCAGACAGGCCTCTAGCACGTCTGCTTTCCTGCCAGAACCAGTCAGGGCTGGCTTTCCTTCCAGGCCAGGGTAATTTCCTCTCCCCTGGGCCCATGTGAGGAGCAGTCTGCCACCCCCCATCCATAATAATTGCCCAGGTGGTTTTCACTGTCCCGAGACACCGGGCCAGGCAGCCACAGGGCCCCAGAGTCCCTGAGGCACTGCTGGTGACCACCCTCTCCCACCACCCCCGCCATGACCTCCTAGTGTGCAAGACCACCTGCCACAAGAAGTGTGTGCACAAGATTCAGCCGTGCTCCTTCACATGCTGGAAGAAGGTGAGCCCGCTGAGGCTGGGAACCTTCCAGAACACCCGAGGGAGGCCGTCCTGAGAGATATGGAGGAAAGGGTGTGCCGGGTGCAGGGCCAAGGCTGGTCATCAGGCCAGAGCACAGAGCTGGCGGGGAGGGGCTGGTCCTGCAGCAGATCACACCCCGGTCCTGTCAGCCCCCGGGGCCCCCCAGAATCTGGTGTCGGGCTTGTATGTGCATCTCAGACCCCGGCCCCACTCTCCCCGCCACCAGGGGGAGGGAGACCCCTGCCCTGCACACAAGAGAGCTGGGGTCCTCAGTACTGGGCTGCGACACTTCACTTAGAGCCACCTTGCCAGCGGCCGTCTGGGGACCTCCACAGCCCAGCACGTCCGGCAGCTCTGCAAGGGAGAATGAGGGGCAGGGAGGGACGGGGGCTCCAGAGGAGACCCAGGGGATGACAGCCCAGGCCTGACCAGTCCCCGCTCCCCATCACAGACTGAACCAGGTGCTGAGTCGGGCCACTTTGGCGTGTGCGTGGACAGCCTGACCAGTGACAAGGTCTCAGTGCCCATCGTGCTGGAGAAGCTTCTGGAACACGTGGAGATGCACGGCTTGTACACTGAGGGCCTCTACCGCAAGTCGGGTGCCGCCAACCGCACAAGGGAGCTCCGGCAGGCGCTGCAGACAGGTAGGTTCTGGGGGAGGTGGGTGGGCTTCCCTGGTGGCTCAGACAGTAAGGAATCTGCCTCCAGTCCAGGAGACCCAGGGTCAATCCTGGGTCAGGAAGATGCCCTGGAGAAGGAAATAGCAACCCACTCCAGTATGCTTGCCTGGGAAATCCCATGGCTGAGCACGCATGTGGGAGGTGGGTGCTGGGGGAGGAAGGGGACGTACCTCTACCCGCGATAGATGGGTAAGTGTCAAGGGCAGGAGGGCGCCACCTGGGGCCCCAGGCTCAGCCCGCCCGCCTGCCTTCCTCACGCTCACCGGCCCGTGCACCCACCTGCAGACCCCATGGCAGTCAAACTGGAGAACTTCCCCATCCATGCCATCACTGGAGTGCTCAAGCAGTGGCTGCGGGAGCTGCCCGAGCCCCTCATGACCTTCGCCCAATATGGCGACTTCCTCCGTGCCGTCGGTGAGTCCCCATCACTGTGGCAAGGGCGGGCAGTCAGTCAAGGGCAAGGGTCAGAGGCTTGAGCCTCTGCTATGGCCAGTCAGGGAGGAGGGACCCCCATCTCCTCAGCTGAGAAAACAAGGCCTTGGCTGGGCCCAGGACTGCTCTGTGGCCCTGCCCTCTTGCCACACACACTGCCCCGGGTCCTACACGGTGGGAGGCTCTAGGCGCCCTGGGGCCTGTCGGGTGGGGGCTGCAGGGCGCTGACACCCAGGACCCTCCTAGAGCTCCCAGAGAAGCAGGAGCAGCTGGCTGCCATCTACGCCGTCCTGGAGCACCTGCCAGAAGCCAACCACAACTCCCTGGAGCGGCTCATCTTCCACCTGGTCAAGCAAGTGCCTGTGCCTTGCCTGCCTACTGTCTGTGGGGTGGGGTTCAAGCAAGAGCCCCCCGTAGCATGCTCTGGGCTGGCATGCCCTGGTGGCTCCGAGCCAAGGCATGAGCCTGTGTTGGGGGGTCCAGCTTTCTCGTGGATCTTTTTCTCCGCCCTGCAGAGCCAGCATTTCTCACCTCCCACCTGCGGCAGCACTTTCCCCACAGTGACCCCCCAGCCTCTGGACTCTGGTTTTGGGTCTCCCTGAAGCCACCCCCTAACTGCCACTTGCCACACAGGGTGGCCCTGCTCGAGGATGTGAACCGCATGTCACCCAGCGCACTGGCCATCATCTTTGCACCCTGCCTCCTGCGAAGCCCCGACAATTCGGACCCCCTGATCAGCATGAAGGATGTCCTCAAAATCACCACGTGAGTACCAGGACCGGCCAGCCCCCGCACCCAACACACACTCAGAGCAACCCAGTCAGGGACCCCACAACTAAACAGGACAGCCCACTCCAGAATCCTAGGATGGCCTAGCCTCAGTAGCATGTAAATGTGCCCGCAGAGAAAAAAACCCAGAAGAACCTACCCCAGGGGACTTCGCACTCCCAATGCAGGGGGCCCAGGTCCAATCCCTGGTCAGAGAACTAGATCCCATGTACTGCAACTAAGATCCAGTGCAACCAAACACACACACACAGACACACACACACACCCCCAGGAGGACTTCCCTGATGGCTCAGTGGATAAAGAATCCCCCTGCAATGCAGGAGACACAGGTTCAGTTCCTGGATGAGGAAAGTCCCCTGGAGGAGGAAATGGCAACCCACTCCAGTATTCTTGCCTAGGAGATCCCCTGGACAGAGGAACCAGGCGGGCTATAGTCCATGGGGTCACAAAAGTTCAGACACGACTTAGCAACTAAACCAGCACCACCACCCCAGGAGGTACCCTGTGCACTGGGGTCCTACATGGACTTCATTTGGTCTTTCTACCCTTCCTTCTTTTCTTCTGAAGTCATGTAGAAAGTCATGACTTCTTACAGTCATACTAAACCCAAACTCCTGACAAAGTCCAGATGTGCGCTGGCTGCCGTGATCGGCAAACAGGACCCTTTGACAGGCGAGGGACAGGAAGCAGCCGGGCCTTGTGGGGGCATCCTGAGGCTGACGCACATCCAGACCCAGGAAGAGACCTTGCCGCATCTCCCCTCCAGCAGCAGGAGCATCACTCCTGAGTTCTTTTGAGGGTGAAAACCCAAAAATGGGAGAAATCCCTCATCCCCAGTCCAGGGTGAGGGACAGACGGTGAACCCCACGTTCCCAGCCTCTGGGAGCAGTGGGAACCAGCAGCAAAAATGAGCAATTGTCTCAAAGTTCCTTCTTCCCACCAAATGATCTTCAAAATTCTCAGAAAGTTCTTCAGAAGGATGGACTTCCCTGGCAGTCCAGTGGTTAAGACTCCAAGCTTCCAACACAAGGAGCTCAGGTTCAATCCCTGGTCAGGGAACTGGGATGCTGCACAGTATGGCCAAAACAAATTAAAATGAATGAAAGAAAAAAGACTCAGAAGGGCATCAGCAGACATCCATCACCAAGAGGACACCGTTTAGGCGGTGACCTGTAAACATCAGAACTTGTTACCCAGGGTGGTGTCATGAGGCAAACACAGGTAGGCCTGAGGGCTGTGCCTGAGCGTGAGCTCCCCCAGGCACAAACAGCCACCGGCAGGCAGAGAGGGGAGCCCACCGGGGCCCTGACACGACACGGGCAGCCATGTGGCATTGACAGATTTTCTTCCAGCCCGTTCCAGCACATTCCTTGGTACTTTTTTTTTTAATCTGTAATCATGACAATAGGAAACCTGAGTCATGACTGCCTCTCCATCCCATTCCCACCACGCCTTCCCTGCCCTGGTATTGACTGACCAGGTATTTCACCAACCAGCTGGTATTCCAGGCTGGCCCTGACCACTGAGCAGATGTGTCTTGGGTCACAACTTACTTCTAGAGCCCTTGGGGCCAGCTGCCTACAGCCCATGGGGTAAATGGCCCAGCCTCCATGGTACTCTGCTTCCTCCTTCAAAGGAGGAGGTTTATAAGACGGATTCAGGCTCAGAGAAGTGGGGTGAGCTGCACGAGATCACACAGTGAGTGAACCAGGGCCACGATGGGAGCCACAGCCTTGCCCGTGGCCCTGCCTGGTCTCTATCTCAGCCACCATGCCCCAGTCTCAGGCCAGCATCTCCCTAGATGTGGGGACCCCTCACATTGGCCATCTCCCACCCCAATCCCGGGCGGTAGCTGAGCAGCCTTCTCCACAGGTGCGTGGAGATGCTGATCAAAGAACAGATGAGGAAGTACAAAGTGAAGATGGAGGAGATCAACCAGCTGGAGGCTGCTGAAAGCATGGCTTGCCGAAGGCTTTCTCTGCTGCGCCAGAATGCTGTGAGCTATGCTGGGCGGGGCTTTGGTGGGGCAGAGCTGGGTAGGGGCGGGGTTTGGGCCGTGGGCAGAGTCTCACTTGTCTACCCAGGGCACACATCCTTGGCCACAATCAGCCTGACCTGGGGCCTCGTGGCAACATGGTTAGGGGCCAATTCCTCACCTCAGCCAACAGACCACCGTCCTAGCCCAGCCTCAAGGTCGCCTGTTCCTCTCACCAGTGGGGGAGAAACCTGTCACCTACTTGGTAGGGCTCTTGGTCACTCTCCAGCCACAACCCTGGCTGACCGAGGCCCCATCCACAGGGGAACACCCACAGCAGAAAAGGCTTGGGGTGGAGGGGCAGACAGGGGGATAAAGGGCCAGTCTCAGGCTCCTGTGGGAGGATCCTGTCCTTGTCCCCACAGTCAGACATGGCTGTATGCCCAGGACTAGCACTTATGTCCTGGTTGTGGCCCTGTGTGGTCACCCTCTCTTCATCTCTCCCCCAGCCATGGCCTCTCAAACTGGGGTTTTCGTCTCCCTATGAGGGGGTCCTGGTATGTACACCTACGGTCCATCCTCCTCACATGTCTCCCGGTGCGGTGCATGCTGGGGTTCCTCTTGGCCCCTAGGGTCCTCGTAGAATAGGCCGAGTGTGTCCTAACCTCCGGAAGTGCATGCTGGGGGAACCTCGTTGCCTGCTGATCACCTGTGCTGAAGACAACTAATCAGCCAAGTACTGGCCACTGGGTCCCCGCATGATCCACAGAGAAGCCTCGCTAAACCTAGACTCCCATGTCAGAACTAACCTCCCCCAGAGCTGCTCATACCACCCTCTCCCCATCTGCAAGCACCGATCTCCCACCCACCCAGAGGGGCTGACCAGACACGCTGCATCTCTTTGCAGATTAAGAACCCCAAGACTCGGGGGAGCAGCAGCAGTGGCCCAGAGGAGTTGGAGGTGCTGCAGGAGGAGGAAGCAGCCGGTGGTGATGAGGATCGGGAGAAGGAGATCCTAATCGAGCGGATCCAGTCCATCAAAGAGGAGAAGCAAGTGTCTCTCTGATCCCTCATCACCCTCACTCAGCTGCCCTGTCTGGTCTCCATCCACTGGGCCCCTCCACTAGAGGGGGTCTGGCTATTAGGAGGTTGATGGGCTAGGCTCAGTTCTCTGGTCCAAGGTCCATCTCATGGGGCACTGCTGTCCTATAACACAGCCTAGGACTGTTTAAACCCCCAACTTGGCCATCATGGTGGCCCACAGGGAGAGAAGAGGCCACAGGGATGATGCCTGAACCTAAAGTTGGTCTCAGCTAGGGTGATCCACCAGTTTATTGTCCAGTTAGGGTGGGAGTATGAACAGAGATGCAGTTGACAAATTATGCCAGGAGGTCGGGTGTAATCTGGGCCACCTGGGCATCCTGTTCTTAGGAATAGGCTGGGGCACTCCAGACAGAAGAAATAGCATGTGCTAAGGTCCTGAGACAGAAACTCCTCACTAGCTGAGTCCCAGATGCAGGATTTCCCTCCAGTCTGACCCTTTCCTCACATGAACTTCACTGAGCCAGGGGCGTCTGGAATGAGGTGTGCTTTGGGAGTTGGGTTGGGATGCCAGGGGGCAGAGAGTCCCATCTAGGAGCAGAATAACCTACTCTGTCTCCTACTGGCCTGGCACTTTTCCACGGGACAGTCCTTCACCATGGAGCAGCCTTGGACACTGTGACCCCTTCATCCCCAGGGAGGACATCACGTACCGGCTGCCAGAGCTGGACCCTCGGGGCTCCGACGAGGAGAACCTGGACTCGGAGACATCGGCCAGCACCGAGAGCCTGTTGGAAGAGCGGGCTGGGCGGGGGGCCTCGGAAGGTCAGTATTAAGGTAGCGTCTGCTTTTTTCCTTCCCGTGTCCACACCCAGCAGGCCCCCGGGCGAGGGTCCATCTGCCGGTCCTGAAGCTGCAGTAACCCTGCCATCTGTCTCTCAAAAGGGCCCCCCGCGCCTGCTCTCCCCTGCCCCGGTGCACCCACCCCGAGTCCCCTCCCCGAGGCGGCTGCCCCTCCTCGACGAAGGCCGTCGTCCTTCATGACGGTCAGACTGAAGACCCCCCGGCGGACCCCGATCATGCCCACAGCCAACATCAAGCTTCCGCCTGGCCTGCCCTCCTATCTCCCTGGCTGGGCGCCTGGTACCCAGGAAGCTGCCGCCACAGTGAGGCGCCGAGAGCCGCCAGCCCGCCGCCCAGACCAGGTACACTCTGTGTATATCACACCAGGCACTCACCTGCCCACTCAGGGCCCTCAGGAGCCCCTGGACAAGGATGACCAGCTGCCTGGGGCCAAGCGGAGATATTCGGACCCCCCAACCTACTGCCTGCCCTCCTCCTCGGGCCAGGCCAATGGCTGAGGGCCCACGCTGCCACTATCTGCACATCCAAGGACAGCCTAGTCCCCAAGCTGGGCACCGGAGCTCCAGAGCCAGCATTCAGCAGTCTGAGAAGGATCCAGAGTGAAAAGCTCCAAGAGTGATGTGAGGTGGGCACTGGCTCCAAGTGAGTTCAGGCGGGGAGAGGCTGGCTGAGGCCTGGCCACCCTTGCTGAGCCCCCACATCACACGGAGGCACCCGATCAGAGCACCGAATCATGGCGAGCAGCCTGGCATCTCCCAACTCCCCTTTTGTACGTTTTCAAGGTCACTGTTTCTTTGTGCGTGGTTTACATAACTTTAAACTGTAACAGCCTTAACAGAAGACCAAATTGTTTTTTTATATGTGTATGTACAAACTTTTATATTGACGCCCTGCATCTCCCTTATACCCTGGAGGCAAGTCTTCAGAGCAAGCCCACACAGCCGCCAAGCTTCAGAGGCTCAGACCCACACTGAGGGACAGCTGAGGGGGCTGAGGGCTAGGACTCTGCGTGAGGGGTGTGGACACTTGTGGCCCCTGACTGCCCTGTACTGCGGCCCGGCCAGTGGCTACCTGGCCCATTCAAGGGAACAGTGGAGCCTTCCATGGTCATCAGACTGTTGGCTAGAGCCAGGACACAAGGTGGTAGGCGGCCTCCACTCCAGGCACCACAGACCTCACATTATTCCAGGGATACTCGAATGTGGCCGTCACTCCTCGGTCTCTTATGCCCCAGACAGAGAAGGCCACCTTGGCACTGCCCGCCCCATGTGGCAGAACAGGAGCCCGCAACTCAGGACCGTTCACGGGTGGGGAGGGCAAGACCTGGAGTTGTATGTCTCTGCAAGTCTACAGTGACGGTCTGGGCATCTGGCATCTGCATGGGTGGGGGATACCCCTCTTAGGCTCAGCCCACTCTCCCAACACCTGGACACACGGCCCCAAATCTGGGACAAGAGACACCCACAGGCCATGTGAAATAAAGACAAAGTGCCTAAGAGGTGTCTGCGTGCAGTTTCTACTCAGACAGGCTCCAGGTTGGTGGGTGGGGGTCAGATATGCAGCCTCAGCCGAAAATGGTGATGGTGCAGGGCAAGGATTGAGCCCCTTTGGAGGACTTCCATCATTACTCCAGCCAACTCGTGTTGGAATTTCACACATGCTCTTCACACAAGCGAGGTGGGCTTAGTTTTTGGCTGTGCCATGCAGCTTATAGGATCCTAGTTCCCTGACTAGGGATCAAACCCACACCTCCTGCAGTGGAAGCTCAACCGGACCACCAGGGGACTCCCTGGAAGTGCTTTTTATTGATCCAGAAATCTGAGAAAGCAGGCAGCTCATGGCAGAGCCACATTAAGTGAGGAGAGCTTGCTGTCCTGGGAGCTGCCTCCTGTCACACCTGGCATCTCCCCAGCAGGGGCTTAAATGTCAGCTGACGGGGCCATCTGCCTTGGGTGGGGGTGAGGAGTCAGTCCTGGTGGACCCAGTAGGGCCTGAAGCAACAGCACCACCACCATCACCACCAGTAGAGAAGCTCCCAGGTTGCAACCAGATCGGCAGTTGTGGGAACTGGTTGGCAGATGGGGTTTGTAGGGTGGGGGAGTTAGAGACCACAACAAACCTGAGTTTAGGTGGCACAAGCTGAAGAATTGGTCTAGTCCAAGGCCACACAGCTGGGATGGGGCAGCCTGGAATTCAGACCCTGCCCTGTCTGGCTCATGCATGTGTGGATGCGTGCTCAGTTATGTCCGACTCTGCCACCCCCGTGAACTGTACCCCACCAGGCTCCTCAGTCCATGGAATTTCCCAAGCAAGCATACTGAAGTGGGTTGCCATTTCCTTCCCCAAGGGATCTTCCTGACCCAAACCCACGTCTCTTGTGTCTCCTGCATTGTCAAGTGGATTCTTCATCACTAAGCCGCTTGGGAAGCCCTGTCTGGCTCTAGAGCCGCCCCCTCTCCCCATCAATAACCTGAGTTTGAGTCTGGACTCAGCCGAGGTACTTACAGGGCACCAAGGCCACTAATGTGACCTGAACACAGGTAACCTGAAGGATGGGGAGATAGTTGAGGGATGTACGCCAGGCTTCAGCCCCTGTGATATCCCCATCCTCACTCGGAGGGCCCACAGAGGGAGACTCGAACGAGGGACCTTGACTTCTTGAGGACGCGGGTGGGGCTCTGTCCACGGGGGTCTGAACGTTGAGGGTGACCCAGCCACACCTCACGCTCCCAGGTTTAGTTCATGTCACTGCCAGACTAACCGTTTCCCAAGAGAGGAAACAGGTCCAGAAAAAGTGAATAAACTCGCACAAGGATACGATGGGAGGTGGAGTCAGGGTCAGAGCTGGGATCGGAAATAATAGCCCCTAAGTCTTTGATTCCGAAATGACAGGTCAGGGCCTGTCCTCGTGAATTGAGAGAAGACTGCTTGGGTGCAGAAGGGCTCAGAGTGGGAAAAACTCAGGAAGGAGTGAAGAGAGTGGTCGGAATTTTGTGAGGGGGAGTAATGAGCACTTCACGCTTTGCACGCTTCTGGCACCGAAGGACTTGATCTTTTCAGCCTTTCCGGAAGGGTCAAGATGCTAGCTAGAATAAGCAAGAGATTTTTCCCTGAGTAAATGCAGACGGGATGGTGTCTCGCATGGAAACAAGACATTACTTCCGCCACCCTAAACAGAATGGGACAGCAAACCCACAGGGCACTTCCGACCGGAAGGAGGCCAGGGAAGGCACTTCCGCCATCTCTTAAGATGGCGCCGGCGGAAGGGGCGGAGCACCAGTGGGCGGTGATGGCAGCGTCGAGGCTGGAGCTGAACCTGGTGCGGCTGCTGTGCCGCTGCGAGGCGATGGCAGCGGAGAAACGGGACCCGGACGAGTGGCGTCTAGAAAAGGTAGGGAAGCCCGTGTTTCCTCCTAAACCGCGAATCCAAGAGAGTGGTCCCCGCCGCTAGAGGCCACCGAGCCCTACTGCCCCGCCCAGCCAGCCTGGCCACGCCCCTTCCGGTTGGTTCCGGCCACGTCCACCTGCTGTTCTCCCGCCTTCCCCGGGGGTCAGCTGGTCCCTCCTCCTTTTTCAACCCCGCCCCCCATCCTGGCCTCGCCCCTTGTTGGCTCTGATCTCTCTGAGCAGGATGTAGGGCTGGGGGGAGGACTGGGGCTGACACCCCACTTTTTGTCCGCAGTACGTGGGAGCTCTCGAGGACATGCTGCAGGCCCTGAAAGCACAGGCGAGGTGAGTGCAGGCGGCCACAAGTGGTTCAAAATTGAGTCTCCTACTGGAGCCCAAGAACCCTGGTCTCCGGTTCCCGCTAAGAACCTCCCCTCAACTGGGCACAGTAGGCTTTCCTTTTCCTCTTCTCCCCTTCCAGCAAACCGGCTTCTGAGGTGCTCAATGAATATTCTCGGAAGGTAGATTTTCTGAAGGGGATGCTACAGGCAGAGAAACTGGTACGTAAGCAGGGGCACCTCTGCCTGGTCAGCCTTCATCATGCTCACCTGGGGCCTGCCCCTCTGGTGACTGCTCCCTTCTCGCTTCTGCAGACCTCCTCCTCAGAGAAGGCACTAGCCAACCAGTTCCTGGCCCCTGGCCGAGTACCAACTACAGCCAGGGAACGGGTACCTGCTACGAAGACAGTGCACCTACAGTCACGGGCTCGGTACACCAGCGAGATGAGGAGTGAGCTGCTAGGCACGGTAGGGCTCCCTCCCTAGTCCCCAGGAAGCTTCAGTTGGGGACAGGAATGTGTGCATGGAGGTGGCCAGAACAACAAATACCGTCCGGTGCAGGGACTAGGATACCCAACAACCTCTGCCCTGGACCATCAGACAAGGCTTCCCAACAGACAGGCATCGTGGCCAGGGCTTTACTAGATGAGTAAGAGTTTCAGTACAAGGCGAAAATGGCACATCTACACTTTAAAGCCCCAGAGTTGGCCCAGAGCAAGGTTTGGCCCCTGCCTCACCACACATCAGTGAGTTTTTTTCCTCTGTGAAATAGAATGACAGATACCTCTATGAGCACTTTCTGTGCATCTGAAAAATACCCTTCAAAATATGAACCCTTGTTTTCAGTTTATAGATGAGGAAACTGAGCCTCAGAGGTCACAGGACTTGTCCAGGGTCCTGAGTGAGGGTGGGGAGTTTCTGAAAGCAGAAGGGACAGGTCTGGGGGCATGGCACTGTTGGTGATTCTGTGCCTCTCCTTTTTTCCCACAGGACTCTAGCGAAGGTGAGACAGCATGAGCAGAACAGGACTCAAGGACAGATATGTGTCCTTAGTGCCCCACATCCCTCATGCCTAACCTGGCTCCCACAGGGTGTTCACAGCCCAGGGAAACTATGCCCAGGGTCCTTACCAAGTTATACTTGAAAGGGGTGCCAGGACAGAGGAGGGGGCCCCAGAGGAAACAGAGTTGGACACTCCCAGCCCAAGGGACGGTGAGGCTGGCTAGATGGAAGGACCTGGGGCCTGGGGGAGCCCCAGTGAGGAAGACTTCCTAGTAGGGAAGGCTTTGAAGTCTGATTTAGAGCCCACCTGCTGTGCAGCAGACAGAATGGGAAATGGCATCGTGAGTAGCAGACATATCCCGGGCAATGGTCAGGAAACTGGAAAACAGCAAAGCAATTCTTCCTTTTTGCCTGCTTGGCTTGTTTTGCTTTCAGAGCCTGAAATGGATGTGAGGAAGAGAACGTGAGTATCTTCAGCCCTTGGGCAGCATTGTGGGGAGAGGGCAGTTGGACAAACCTTGGTCCACTAAAGCACAACCGTGGGCATCTAAACCACTCATCAGGGGATTCCCCAGTGGTCCAGTAGTTAGGACTGTGTGCTTTCATTACCAAGGGCCCGGATTCAATCCCTGGTTGGAGAAAAAGATCCTACAAGCTGAGTGGTGCAGCTTTTAATAATAAATCAAATTAAAAAAAAAAAAAACCACCACCAATCAACAGCCACTTCTGAGGATGCTCTTCCCAGAAGCCAAAGCAACAAAGGAAAAACACCCCCAAGCAGGGCACTAGCTGGAACTATAACCTCTAGGTCCCTTGAAAACATGTCGGTCTCTTCCCTCCTTCCCCCACCCCCTGATCTCATACCCACTGGTCTACCCATCTGTGGGGTCAGTGGGGCATCAGGGCACACACCAAGGGATGAGAAGCAGTCAGCAGCCGAGCTAGATCTCGTCCTGCAGCGACACCAGAACCTCCAGGAGAAGCTCGCAGAGGAGATGCTGGGCCTGGCCCGGAGCCTCAAGACCAACACACTGGCTGCCCAGAGTGTCATCAAGAAGGACAACCAGGTATGAGGACTCTGGGAACCCTAGAGCCTCTGGTTTGGGGCATCAAAGAAGGCTTCCCAGAAGGTCTCTATGGCTGGGACTTAGCTGGATGAATAGGAGTTTGGCAGAAGTCAAAAATGGCATTCCCAGAAGAGGAAACAGCACTAGCAAGGACCAAGAGGTATAGATTTACCCCAGTGCAGTAGGAAGAGGCGACACTTGGACCCAGTCCTGTTGACACTCTCCCTACCTCACCCACAGACCCTGTCACACTCACTGAAGATGGCCGACCAGAACCTGGAAAAGCTGAAGACAGAATCTGAGCGGCTGGAACAGCACACACAGAAGTCAGTCAACTGGCTGCTCTGGGCCATGCTTATAATCGTCTGCTTCATCTTCATCAGCATGATCCTCTTCATCCGTATCATGCCCAAACTCAAATAAAGACTTGGCCTGGCCTGTGTTACCTGTCCTCTCTCTGCCCTCCACCCTGTCCAGGGATGATACCCCCTTTGGGGTTGGCAACATGATGGGAAGGCCCTTGGAGCCCCATGAGAGCTACAGAGAGTACATGACCAGGGAAGGAAGGAGGTCAGGCAGCTGGGGGAGGTGAGTCAACAAGCCTGCCTCCCATTTCCGCTCCCCCCCACCCCCCAGGTACCTACTTCGCACTGGACAAGGCAGGGCCCATAGAGGCCCCAAGAACTCCCAATCGGATGGAGTCAGAGCCCTAGGAAGGGTTGAAGAGCTGTCTCTATGGGCTGTGAACGATGCCGGGATTCTTGGCCTCCGGAGGAGATGAATTCGACCTTGTCACAGAGCCACTGACAAAGCTTGATCACTCAGAACTTTTGTGTAATGAAGTTTTATTAAAGTATAAAAGAAAGAAAGCTTCTGACGTAGACATCAGAAGGGGGCAGAAACAGTGCCCCCCTGCTAGTTTTTAGCAAGAAGTTATATACCTATTAGCAACATGATAATTAAGAGGAAAGGAAATGTCTGAAAACTCAGAGTGGCACCAGGCCCCTCACCCACAACATGCATTTTGAGATAACACTGGCCCAAAGTGTGTCATCCCGGACCATAAAACAGTTGACATGGGGACTTCCCTAATGGTCCAGTGGTTAAGAGTCTGTGCTTCCAATGCAGGGGGCCCAGGTTCAGTCCCTGGTCAGGGAACTAGATTCCACATGCCTCAACTAAGACCTTGTATGACCAAGTAAATTCTTTAAAAAAAAAAAAATTGACACGAATCTTACTTTATCCATGAGTAAATCATACTGGTTTGTTGAGCCATTACCGGTTCTGAGTCTTAGGCAGAATCTACTTGATGAAAGACAGAGTCTAAGGTAAGTACATAGTTCATTAATATAGCTTAAGAAAAATATTTCCATAAGAAAAGCACATTGGTTAGCTCAAGGTTTGAGAAAAGTTAATTTCAGGTAGAACCAGGTATCATCATGGCAACACAGAATTTTAAAAGAAACCTTTTAATTTTGTACAGAGAAGGGGAAAAAGTCTGACACTTATAGTGTTTCCTCCTGCCACTTAAGAGAGAGAGAAAAAAAATGTCTGACACTTGCGACCTATCTCCTCCATTTGGGGACCCCGAGCCTTCTGCCTATTATCCTCTCAGGCTGTCAGCGCTGGGCTTCCTTGGGATTGAAAGTGATAATTCAGAGACAAGGCTTAGCCCAGCCACAGCCAAACATCTCAGGACACTGCAGATGCTTCACACAGTCACTCAGCAAACACAAGAAAACCCTGCTCAGGTCTGGGTGGGCACTGGAGTTGGAACCCTGGAAAGGATGAGGGAGTATGAGTCCAGAGGAATTATGGGTCCTGGGTTCTGCTTATGCCCACTCCAGATGTCAAGAGCAAAGACTGTGAGAGGGGTAACTGAAAAAGCTTGAGGAAGGGTGGACAGACGGTGCCTGTCCCAGACCATGGAAGCATGAGCACTGTGGAACATGCATGGAGTTGCCCATGTGGGCCTCATCCCCACTCCATCAGCACAGGTGTAAAACCACCACTAATAGGTTTTAAAATTCTGGTGGCAGTTTTTAAAGCTTTATGAAAGCTCTAGTGGCAACTTTTAAAAATAGACCATAAGAAGGAGGCTTGTGCTTGTGACTCAGAGATGGTTCAGTATTAGGAAGCATGTTAATAGATATTAATACATCAGGAAGCAAAGTCATAGGGGGAAATGGTACCTTGTACCATTTACAGCATCCATTACACAAAGTTTCAATTAAAAATAATGAGCATTTCCTCATTGAACGGAAAAATCTCAAGCCAAAGGCAGTGTTGAGTTTAAAAGGTAAATACTAGAAGTTTTACCATCAAAGTGAAGTAACTAAACTGAGGTAGAGTGGAGGGATACTCACAGTCCCCGCATCTCCTCCAATGACTTTAATATTGTCTGGAGGTGCTAGTCGATGCAACCAGATAACAAAAAGAAATTGAAAGGAAGTAAAGTTATTCATAGATGATAAAATTATTTCTATAGAAAAGATCCAAGCAAACTAAAGCAGCTATTTCAGTAAGAGAATTTAGTAAATCTGCAAGAGGGTTAATGAATATTTAAATTAATTTCCTATATGCAAAAAACAGTTGCAAAATATATTGGAAGATCCCATTTATAATAGTAACAGCAAAGATGCACTACCTGGTTAAATTAACACCCTTAATATATAAAAAGCTCCTAAAAGCCAACAAGGAAAAAAAAGATTTGCAGGAAATAAACAGGAAAACAAACTCACTCACCAAATTAGGCATGATTTAAAACTTTGAAAGTACACGTACAGGAAACTAGTCCAGGAAACTAATGCCATTGAGGTTGCAAGGGCTGTGGGAAAACCAGCTGATTAGAGCATTATTGGCACAAGCTCACTGAAAAACAACTTGACAACTGATGCTGTTCAGTCGCTAAGTTGTGTTCGGCTCTTTGCGACCCTGTGGACTTCAGCACACCAGGCTCCTCTGTCCTCCACTATCTACCAGAGTTTGTTCAAACTTATGTCCATTGAGTCGGTGACGCTATGTCTCTTCCTCTGCCACCCTCTTCTTTTGCCTGCAAACTTCCCGAGCTTCAGAGTCTTTTCCAAGTCAGTTCAATCTTTTGGACAGTATCTTTCCAAAATAAAATACTCAGGTCTCTTTCCCCCGTGGATTCTGGGAAGTTTCACTTCTAGGAATTTATCCTACGTAATCCTCCACAATTGGCCAAAGAAATGAGCACTTGAATCTTTTTTCTGTAGTATTGTCCGTAGTGAGGAAAATTTGTCATTGACTTAGAATCTCTCCGAAAGGAGATACAATTAACTGTGGCCTCTGGGAGTAAGGGTGGGTAAGGAATTCACTCTGCGCTACGCTTCTTTTCTGTTTGAATTCTCTACACATGCCTCCAGTGCTTATATAAAGAACTATTTTAAAAATATAACCGCTGGGTAAATAGATAAGTCGGTGCTGTTGTTCAGTCGCTAAGTCGTGTCGGACTCCTTGCAACCCCACGGATTGCACCACGCCAGGCTCCCCTGTCCTCCACTGTCTCCCGGAGTTTGCTCAGCCTTCTCTCCGTTGAGTCGGAGATGCTGTCTAAGCATCTCATCCTCTGCCGTAAGTTCTCTAAATAAACTGAGGGTCTTGGAAAGGGTGAGCTGCCGGCCCCAAACATACAGCAGCTGGCGGTCTCCTTCACTCTCCCCGCCTGGCTGCGGGCCCACTTCCGGTTCCCCGGCCCGCCCCTCGCCGCCAGCCCCGCCCCGTACACCGAGGCCCCACCCCTCGCCGCCAGCCCCGCCCCGTATACTGAGGCCCGCCCTATATACCGAGGCCCCGCCCCTGACCCGCGGAGCGACCCAGCCAGTTGACCCCAGCCTGTACTTAATGCCGCACGCGGCCTTCGGGAGCGGACCTAGAGTCGGAGCCCCCAGCCCTGGGACAGCGGACGCCAGGCAGGAGTGGTTAGTGCGGCCCGCCACCGGACCGGAGAGCCCAAGGGTCTTCCCGGGGGCGCTGTCCGTGGGCCCCACCCAGCCCTGCGGGAGAGACTGCGGGCCGCGCCGGGGTTAACGCGAGCCAATCCTGGGCTGCGCGGTACGTAACGGATGATTTGCATAGCGCTCTTCCGGGTTACGCGCCCGGCGGCGGGGTCTGGGGCTCTCTGGGGCCAATGGCGTGCGTCTATGCAAATGAGGGCGGAGATCGCGCACCCGTCGCGGGGGAAGGAGTTGGCCCCTCCGGGAGCCGCCTCCCTGTGAGTCCTCCCACAGTCCCACCTCCAGTCATGTCTCCCTGCAGTGTCCACAGTCCGCCCGCCGACCATCCCCGCCCCGCGCGGGTCACGACTCTCCCCGCAGGACCCGCACACCGGCCCGGGGACGCCGGAGCGGCGCCGCCCCCAAGCCGATGCCCACCCGAGAGCCCTGCCAGACCCCTGGCTCCCGGGGGAACCTGCAGACCCGTCCGCCCGGCCCTGGTCCTCCGGTGAGCCTGAAAGGGAGGAGGGTTCCCAGGCCGAGCCCAGGCATAAGATGCACTCCCCGCTGTTTAAGGGATGCCGGCTAACCCTCGTTAACTCCAAACCCATGATTCCTGCGCCTTCTGCAGCGGCTGGTGTCTAGCGGCCTCAAACCCAGCGCTCCCCCAACTCTGTGCCAGCCCCAGACTGCAGCCCACAGGACAAAGCCCAAGAAGATTGTATTTGAGGATGAACTCCCCTCCCGGGCCCTCCTGGGCACCAAGAAGTCTACTAGAGCCATCCGCGAGAAACATGTGCCTAGGCCCCACCCTGTGCCTGACTATGAGCTGTGAGTGGTTCCTAATTTCTTGGAACAGGGAAGGGGCACTGAGGCTGGGGCTTTGACAACTGAATAAGAGTGTGGTGATTTAGTCGCCAAGTCGTATCCGACTCTTGCAACCCCATGTACTGTAGCCTGCCAGGCTCCCCTGTCTGTGGGATTCTCCAGGCAAGAATACTGGAGTGGGTTGCCATTTCCTTCTCCAGGGATTCTTCCTGACCCAGAAATCGAACCTGGGTCTCCTGCATTGTAGGTAGATTTTTTACCAAGTGAGCTACAAGGGAAGAGTAAGAGTTTACTAAATAGTAAAAAGAGAAGGGCATTTGGGGCAGGGAGTCCAACAGAGACAAAGAATAGTGAATTACACTGATTGTGGAAAAGAGTTCTTTCCACTCATACTCTGACCCCCTTTCAACCTGGTAGTAAGTACCCACCAGTGAGCACTGAAAAGGATCGGAGCCGCTATGCTGCGGTGTTTCAGGACCAGTACCCAGAGTTCTTGGAGCTCCAGCAGGAGGTGGGCTCTGCACAGGCAAAACTCCAGCAGCTGGAGGCCCTGCTGAACTCACTGCCCCGACCCCGAAGCCAGGTCAGCACCCAGGTGGAAACCCTCACCCTACATCCCTTGCAAGTGGCCTAAGCCTAGCCTCTGGAAGCCCAGTGGGTTCAGATCTCTGGGCCTCTTCCTCCTCCAGGCTGGGCGGGCACCACATCACATGGGCCAAGGTCAGCCCTGAGCACCCACTTCCTTCTCCCCTGGCAGAAGGAGGCCCATGTTGCTGCCCGTGTCTGGAGAGAATTTGAGAAGAAGCAGATGGTGAGTCCTGCCTCTTGAGTCCTACAGCCTGGCCTTTGCACCCCCCTCCACATACACTCCCATGAGGCTGGGCACTTTTGCCCAGTTTCATGGAAAGAAAACTGAGGTTCAGAGAGGAAAAGACCAAAGCTCAAGCAGCTTGAGAGGCATAGGCCAGACTGCCACAAAGACTTCCCTGGATCTCGCCCTGCTCAGGACCCCAGATTCTTGGACAAGCAGGCTCGCTGCCATTACCTGAAAAGCAAACTAAGGCACCTCAAGACACAGATCCAGAAATTCGACGACCAAGGAGACAGTGAGGGCTCTGTGTACTTCTGAGTGTCCTGGCAAACAGACAGAGGGAACCATCGGAGTGGGGGACCCTACCCTGCCCTTCCTTCTCTTTGTCCCTCCTGATCTTTGCTGTTACTGTTGTCCTACCTGGGGTAGCCATGCCTGATTGTAAATGTCTTCGCCTTTGAGGCCTAGATCTGATGGCCTCTCTTCCAGCAAGGCTTCCCAGAACCTCCTGCAGGACCTCCATGGAGATCTCACATCCCAGTCCATCCCCTGGAAGCAGGTCCTGCTCTCTATCCCAGTGGAATGAACATTTATTAAATATCTACTGCTGCTTAAAACTCCTAATTTCACTTGTCACCAAAAAATTGTTCTTCCATTTTCCCGAGGGAAAAAAAAAATTAAGAATCTGAGAAAGGGACTTGGCCAGGGCCTCTGGGTGGACTGTGAACCCTAGTCTGTCTAGGGGGCTCCCTGTCCTCCAAGAGTCTCAGATGGCCTCCAAGAGTCTCCCAGAGTAGGAAGCTGAGGGGCCAACCGCTAGTGTCACCTCCTCAGCCAGGAGGGTTCCCTAATGTCCACCCATGCCAGGCTCTGGGTAGCGTGGATGGAGCACAGGTAGGACCAGGCTCCATGTGAAGCCCAATGATGGTAGCCCAGGAGCTTTCTTTGAGCCTTGGCCTCCCAGAGGACAGGGACAGTTAGGCAGGCTGCAGGCAAGGAAGGCAGTGCCAGCCGCTAGGTCACAGAGAGGCCTCAGCCCCAGGATCGGTCCTCAAGGAACATGTCCTCAGGAAAAGAGCCGTGTGAGAGCAAGGACAGAGGGCTAGACCCCGAAAGGTGTCCTGACAACCAGGGAGGTTCAAGATGTATTCTTCCTGCAGTAGAGGTTTGGATTTTGTAGGAGAAATCAGGCCTGGACAAGCATCCAAGTCTCTGACCGACTGGAAGCAGGACAGACACCATGGTCTTGATCAGCGCACAGATATCCTGTGAATCTGAAAAACGGCATTGCTGTCCAGCCCAGCTGGAGTGGACAGACATTCACTTATGCACAGGACCTCTCAGAAAATACCTACCCAGGGCAGAAACCAGCCCAGCTGCCAGTGGGAGAGCTTCATCCCATTCCAACCTCAGTCCCCTTCTGGGAACAGGGCACATCCAAGAGACTTTCCTTCATTTGTTCCCATCTTCCCAGATGTCCTCCAAGATGGACATGGGGGAGACTAGGGTTCCAATGGGGAACAGTTTAGAGGGCTGAGGCTGCTTTATGGCTAAGTCCTGGCCCAACCTAGAGGGTGAGACCCAGGTTCTTCCCTGTTTTCAAAGGAGCATGTTTGATAAATTTGTCTTCACTTGACAAGCCTTCAGTCAGGACCAAAATGTGCCACCCACCACCACCATCTGGGCCCTTTCTACCCATCCCCTAGAGCCACAGTCCTGAAATAAATTCTATAGATGCCTTTCCCACTACAGAACTGGGCCACAACCTTCTGAGGCCAGGATGGCAAGCTCCCTGGTGCCCTGCATCATCCCATATCACCTCAATTAAGTTCACATTTCAAGGTCTGACCTTAGAAGTCTCCATCTTCTAAATGCCAATTTCTAAAAGTTTTTTTAATTACATGTGACAAAATTTAAACTGGCTCAGGCACAAAAGAGGAAGTCTGGACTCATGGAACTGAAACACCCAAGGGTTTCAGATATGGCTTGATCCAGGGGCTCCAAAGGTGTCCTGGGAAATTGGTCTCCTTTTTGGCTCTGCTTTATCCTCCTAATTTCCAATCCTGCCATTGAACCTCACTGGCCAGCTCTGGGCCACATGCCCTCCCTAAACGGTTGCTGTGGCCAGCGAAATGGAGGGCTCTATCTGGGCTGAGATCATGTGACAGAACTAGCCCCAGACATTTCTCCCAAGGACACTGGGGCCCAGACACCATGATTAAGGGTTGACCAAAGAAAACAAAGGGACTTCCCTGCCAGTCCAGTGGTTAGGCCTTGGCATGGTCAGGGAACTAACATCTCGTAAGCTGTGTGGTGCAGCTAAAAAAAAAAAGGAAAACAATAAAGTACTTAGTCCAGGGTTTGTGTGAATGTATGAGGCTCACTTTCATAGGCCAGAATCTAAATTCAAACCTGAGCCATCTGCTCAGCCCAGCTCCTACAGACTCATTGGCTGACCTCTAGCTTCCCCTTCCAGCCTGTTTCCCCACAAAACTACCCCACACAAACAAATTCAAAAAACCAGCAAGTAGGGCTGTTGTTAGGTTCCAGGTGTTCCAGCTAGGCTGGGAGTGGGTCCCCATGGTAGGGGTACCTTCCGTATCACCCCTCCCCCCACTAAGATGATGGAGACTGTGCAGGTAAGAAACTTCTTTATTATTGGCCTTGATTCATCCATCATGTAGTGTCCAACGTGGATTACGTGTCCAGAGGATCAGTCTGGCACTCATCACCCCTGCCTGGCTGCAGCTGCCCCTCCAGTCCAGACGCCAGGACTTTGTCCATCACAGCAGAGAAGCCACACCCCCACGAGTTCACTCTTGGGGCACCAAGGGACAAGGCTGTCCTGGGATTGGACTCTCTGTCTTGCCCCTCATCTTGATCAGGGTTTCTGGGGAAGACTTGACTGGACTCTAGACAAATCAGTCTCTTTTTGGTTTCATGATCATTTAGAAAACAGAAAAAACAAACATTTCACAGTCTTTAAAAAATAGGAGTCTGAGGAGGGAAGCCAGGGTCCTCTGTCGGGGGAAGTCCCCCCCCCAACCCCGGAGGCCTGAGCATCCGTGTCCCTTGAGGTCTGCAGACCTGGCCCTGTCTGGTCACTGGCCTGAGCCGTAGGGCCAGTTGAAGGTACTTCCTGACAGCAGCATGTCTCGGATCAGCGTCTCAATGGGTGTCTTGCCCACCAGGCGCATGAAGAACAGCTGGGAGATGAGGGAGGCAGGGACGGCACGCAAGGCAGGGAGCCGCAGCAGCAGGCGCCCGAAGCGCTGGGGCTGTGATGGATACTGGGCCCGCACGTACTCGGTGAGGGCCACCTGCGCCTTCTCCTGCAGGCTCTCCACATGCGCTGGGTCTGAGAGGCCACAGGCATCTAAGGGACAAGGGCAAGGTCAGAAGAAGTGGCAGGAGGACACAGGACCCCAGGGCTGACCGGGGGTGGGGGACACTACTCAGGGCTGTTGGAACAGAGGAGGGCACTCAAGGGATGGGAGATGGGGCCTAGGGCACAAATGGGAATGTCTAGTATCTAAGGCAGTGTTGGTTCCCAAGAGATATTAAGGTGGCCTGTTCTGAGGGTGATGACACGGGTGCAGGTAGCGATGTCTCAAGGGTGGAGGGGCCCTGACTAAGGCATTTAACAGGCTAATCAAGCTTAAGGAGGAAGGAATTCCCTGGTGGTCTAGTGGTTAAGGCTGCATTCTACTGCAGGGGCTGTGGGTCTCTGGTTGGGGAAGTTCTGCATGCCAGGAGGTGAGGCTGAAAACATCCCAAACAAAAAGCTCAAGGGGAAGAGGGCGTTGGCAAGGGGACTTGGGAAGAAAAGCAAAGCCTAGAGAGGGTATTCAGACACACTAAATCGACCTGCCTTGTGAGTGACGGTTACAGATGAGAGACCTATGAATGTCGGGGCAGAGAAAATGTCCTGGGTAAATAAAGAGGGGCAAAGCCATATTATTGGCTAAAAGCCACCTCTCAGAGTATCCTGGGTCTGGCTCCCGCATCCTTGGTTGCAGGAGACACCTCGTGGGACCTCCTTACAAAGTGCAGAGTCGGCTATGCCACCACTCCCGGGAATAAAGCAGGGCTTTGGCGGCGGGAGGGTTACTGAAGACTAGGAAGGAACTAAGATGCCTCCGCCCCTAGGTGGGAGGGGCTTCAAGCCACACCCCCTACCAGATCCCGCTCAGCTGGGGGTGGCCCCTGGAGGCCATCCAGGGGGCAGGTTGGGAGCCCTGGGTCAGTGGTCTAGGGTCCTAAGAATTAGGGAGCGAAGGGCCCAAGAGAGCCCAGAACCAGCTGTCAGAGCACCCCTGCCTTTCATGTGGAAGGTCAGCAACAAGAGGAGCATCCTGATTTGGTAGATGAGGGTCAGAGAGTTTAGGGAGAACAGAAATTAGTGATGACAGAGCCAAGTGGGCAGACCTCCCCTCCCGCGGCCCCCCACCTGTCATTCTGCTGTCAGTGCCCACTGAGCACGATGAACACCTTGATGAGGCGGGGTGAAGGGTGGGGGTTCTCAGGGAAGCTGAGAATCAGGGAGGGAGGCTGTGGGGCCTTAAGGTGTGGAGCCAAGAGTCGCGGTCCACGGGGATCAAAGTTCTTAGGAAGGCCTGGGGTCAGGGGGTGGGGCCATCATGGTGTCAGACAGCCTGCATCGCCTCCTCCACTGTCTCCCAACAGCGCTGAAGGCGCATGCAGGGACACAAGTCTGGCTAGCTGTAGATCAGGAAGTGGAGGACTAAGGGGATCAGGGTCAGGAGCTCAGTCTCTCCCCTCCCCCACCCGGCCCCTCCCACCGCCAGAATCCCCCCTTTCCAGGGCGTCTCACCAGGTGTGAACAGCGCGATGGCCTTGAGGCAACCATACTCCGCGGAGTCGACCTGCAAACGGCCCAGTTTGTCCACCTGTTCCTGGAAGGCGCGCACCTGGTCCATGAAGGCCACTGCACGCTCTGCGGCCATGGGCGCGGCATGCAGGCCGGCGGCGGCCAGCAGCGGCGCCGTGTGCAGGGGCAGCGCCGCCTGAGCCGCGTTCAGCACGAAGAGCTCGCTCCAGCTGAGGCGCAGCAGCGCCACCTGGTCGGCCACCGGCAGCTCGGGGAAGAAGGGCGCGTGGCGCGCCCACTCCACGGTGCTGAAGAGCAACCGCGCCGCCAGCTCGCACACGTTGTCTATGCCCAGCACCGCGCCCGCCGCGCCGCTCCCGGCTCCGAAAGCGCCCGCGGCTCCGGCGCCGAAGCGCCCGGCCGCCGCAGGGTAGGGCTCGGCACGCAGCAGCTGCGCAATCAGCTCCGACACCGGCTGCCCAGGGAAGAGGTCTCCGCCGGCCACGGCCAGCGCAGAGCCAGGAGGGCTGCCCGAGGAGGCTGCCACGGTGCCGGGTAGCGAGTGCGGAATTCGGCCGCGCTGCACCGCTGTGAAGGGGAGATAGAGATGGGGGGCGGGGGAGAAGGGGGGGAGATTGCCAGCCCCGTAAGAAATGCGGAAGGTACAGAGAGGGGACAGGGGGGGGGAGGGGGGATGGGGGGGGGCGGTAGGAATCAGGAGAGGCGGAGTGAGAACAGGGGGAAACCAGAAAGGGGAGAGTGGGGTGTGAGGAAGTGAGGGAGGAATTAGGGGGAAAGTGGATACCCCGAGTCATGGGGTGGGGCAAGCAAGGAGGAAAAAAGGTTGGAGATAAAATTATCAGAGGGTTACTCATTCCCTCCCCTCCAAGCCCCCCAACTCAGCCTTTCCCTGAACCCCCACTCCCTACCTCACGGGCACAATGCTTGTTGGGAGGACAGAGGGCAAGGTCTTGCAGGCCCCACCTTGCTCCACCCTGTGCCCTCAGCCTGAGGTAGTGTCCAGCCACCATCAGACTATTTCTTTCAGAGAAGGAAGTGTGGCGGGGGGGACTGTCCCAGGTGGAAATAGGACCACTGGGTGAGGGCTAATTTAATTCACACATGCCCCCTTCCCCCTCTTCTGGACTGTGTGAGCTCCCCTCTGCAGCCAGGGAAGCCAGACCTGTCAATCATGTCCTCATCTGTCAATCATAGGAGTCTAGGAGCTGATAATGGGTCTAAGGTGGGCAAGCACCTTCCTATAACACGAGCACGTAGCCAGCCGACCCCTCAAACAAGTGATTAGTAGGGGCTGGCACTGATCTCTCCTATGGAAGTAGGATATTTCTCTACCTCCCAGCCCCACCCTCCAGGTCATGGCCCCCTTAGAGCAGTTCTCATCTGCCTGGGCCTCTGCAGTGACCTCAGTGTTAAGAGTGAAATCCTGGTCAATAGCAAAAAGTAGTGTTAGTCGCTCAGTCGTATCCGACTCCTTGTGATCCCACGGACTACAGGCCGTAAGGCTCCTCTGTCCATGGGATTCTCCATAGAAGAATCCTGAAGTGGGTAGCCATTCCTTTCTCCAGGGGATCCTGACCCAGGAGTTGAACCCAGTCAGTAGCAGGTGCTCAGTAACCATGAGATCCCATCAGTGGCTTCGCCTGTGATGGGGGAGGACTAATTGCTGGCCTTGGCCAGTGCCCCCAGGGATAAGGTAGGTGAGAAGAGGAAAGCTGAGGTGCAAGGAGGAAGGGTGGCTGCATGCCAGCCTGGCCTGTGCCACAGTGGGTGGGGTAGAGGGGCTGACTGGGCTGGGTGCCCGGCAGAGACTAATTAATGAGCTTTAATGAGGTGGCATGCCCGGCCTCATCACCTCCATGAACTTCTGGTCAACCCACCATGGAGCAGAGTGGGAGAGGGATACAAGTGGGAGCTGAGGGCTAGCGGAGCTGATCAGGGAAGCAGGGTTCAAGCCTTATCCCATGTGATTTGAAGTCTTAGGAGCCTCTGTCTGTCAAATGGGTGTAGCTGGGTTGAGGGCCGACAGATGAATCCCAATCAACCCCTGGCTCACTTGGTTCTAAAGCCCACTGCCATCACTGATCCATCACCAGGCCACCTCAGGGTCTTTGCATTTGCTGTTCCTGCTTCCTGAGAACCCCTTCCCCTGCTCTTCCTTCCCATTAAGCCCAGACTGTGTGGGTTCAAATTCCAACCACAATTAGATTGCTCTCGTACTCTTTCCCCACCTATAAAATTTGTATGTAGTTTATAATCATGAAGATGATAACACCAATCACTGAATTAAGTAAGAATGTATCTAACTGGCTTGGAATAGCTTTTGGCACATGAAAGTGAAAGTGAAAGTCACTCAGTCATGTCCGACTCTTTGGGACCCCGTGGACTACACAGTCCATGGACTTCTCCAGGCCAGAATACTAGAGTGGGTAGCCTTTCCCTTCTCCAGGGGATCTTCCCAACTCAGGGATCGAACCTAGGTCTCCCACATTGCAGGTGGATTCTCTACCAGCTGAGCCACAAGGGAAGCCCAAGAATACGGGAGTGGGTAGCCTATCCCTTCTCCAGCAGATATTCCCAACCCAAGAATCAAACCGGGGTCTCACAGTAAAAGCTATATGGATAGTAACTCAAGCCAAGAAACATTAAGCACCTTCTATGTTTTAGAACCTGGTGTAAGCCCTGGGGATGTGTCAGAAAACAAGACAGACAAAAGTTTCTGACCTTGAGGAGCAAACATTCTGATGGAGGAGCAAGCAAATTAAAAAGCAAGATAGATGGCCCGAATAAAGGGGTTGCAAAGGGTAATCAGGAGGGCTTCTCAGAGGAGGTGGTGTTTCAGCAAATCTTAAAAGAAGATGAGAAAGCCATGTAGGTGTCTGGGGGAGGTGTTCCAGACAGAGGGAACCACCTGTGCAAAGGCTAGGGAATAGGGCTGTGTTTGGGTCATGATCTGATAGTATTGTTTCCACCTCGAGACTTTGAAGATCTGAAGCCTGGATTTGACGTGGATTTTAGGTCAAATCCACAATTGGAGACAAAATCCAGGTTGCGGGGGTGAGGGCTGGACCCCCAACTTCACATGACCAAAGAGAGTGATGCTCTTAAGAGAAAGACTCTGGGCAGCTGTTCCCAGCTTCTTTCACAGAGGCTCAGCAGAGAAGAAATCAACAGTAGAAAGGAGAGACTCGGCTTTTAGACACAGGGAAGAACTGCCAGCCTGGCTCATTAGAGTCCAGGCAGAGACACAAACTCCAGCCTTGGGGCCGTCATTGAAATGGGCCAGATTCTGCTCCCTAGCCCAGTGCTTCACGTAGAAGTCTGCAGGTTCCACCTGAATTCTAAGAGTGATTGGTGGAGTTCTAGATCTAGCCGCCCTGCGCAGATCCACCCAAGTCCCCAGGGCAAGGACACGAGGCTGGGCCTCCCTCTGGCTCCCAGCACCCCCTGGTCAGGCGGAAGGGTGAGCTGCCCTTTGCCTTAGTCGGGTGAGTTCCTGCCTTGGGCAAACACAAGGCAGAGGGTGGAGGGAAAGCAAATCAAAAAAAAAAAAAAAAAGTACATCGTTGTTCAGAAAGTGGTAGCCAGGCTAGAGGGCAGAGGGTTACCGGGTTAACTTCAGGTTCCCTGACCCTGAGGCCGGGTTGGGAGAGGTGGTGGGGAGAAAGGTTCTAACATGGGCTGGAGTCGGGGAACCCTTTGCAGCCCAGTTCTGCCTCAGCCACCAGGCAGCCACAGATAATTGGATTCCTCCAGCCCAGGGCCAGATCCAGGCCCACGGGATCTCAGGATCGGTGGTAACAAGGTTAGCAGGCGCCAGACCCCGCCCTCCATGGCTCCCAGACCCCAGGAGAGGGAGCAAAGGGCAGGCGGCTTGTTCACCCCCTGCTGCCCCACCCCAGCAGGTACTCACCTTCCTTCCTCATGCCCACCCGGAAGCACTTCTTGAGGCGGCAGTATTGGCACTGGTTCCGGTGATGCTGGTCGATCTGGCAGTCACGGTTGGACCTGTGGGCACACAGAGGTCACCAAGGGGGGTCACCGTGACACCTACATTCTGGCCTGGGAGCCACCTTGTGAGACACATTAGAAGGCTGTACCTGGGAACCACCAGGACCACCCCCATCCCTACCAACAACCTGGGCTGGGCAGATGACCCCAAAGTGGCACAGAGGTTAAGCCTGCAGGTGTGCAAAGAGGAAAGGACAATTTGGGGGAGTGGACAGAGATGAAGAGCAGACTGTGGCAAAGTGGATTAGCATGCCAAGGAGGGTTATGTTGGAACTGGGTTTTGAAGGGTGAATACAAGTTCCCCAGATGACCAGAGGCAGTTCCTGGCAGAATGACAATGATAGCCAAAAGTTTTCCAGTTTCATTTTACTTGGCCCGTGTCAGGCCAGGGGACAGGGTCTTTGTCCCTAGAGCACTGTTAGAGCAGAGAAGGAACATGGTCACCGAGAAAGACTTTGTGAGTCGACTAAGAGACTAAAACCCAAGCCAGTCCTCTATGGGGGCCACAGCACCATGGGGCCCCAACATTATTGCCTGACACAAGGCAACCATCAATGTATGAACAAACAAATGAATGAATGAATGAATGAACTCCTGTACCCCTCTACGATGTCAAACCCCTCCTCGAGAAAGACCATCCAACACCTAACTGAGCCCAAGAAGCTTCCTCCAGGTGGTCTTCAGGGATTGTTGGTGCCTCTTCCAGGGATGGGACATGTGGCCCCACCCTCTGAAGCAATGAGTTCCGTCCAAGGTCAATCGCAAGTTGGAAGGTTCAGGCCTTTGTTCTTCCAACGTCCCCAGTGCCCTTTTTCCCCTTGGCCCATGCTCTATGTTCCCTCCATATCTCTCTCCTCCAAGCCTTTTGAGGCCCAAGCCAAGGGCTGGAGTCCCAGCTGGGCACCAATAGGGTACTCAGAACCAGTCACAAAGTAAGACAAATACTTCCTAGCTGCAGACACCCAAGGCCTGACCTTTGGGCAGCCACTTCTCCACTGAGCCTTGGTTTCCTCATCTGGAATTGGGAGGCCAGAGGCCAATTCTATATGGGATGCATTCATTCTGGAGAAACTGGGAATGGGGATGGGGGAGGGTATCAAGACTTGGATCCCACCTGGGAGTCCCAGTGGCCAATTTTGGAGAGGTAAGGCTCCAGAGAGCCTCTGTGTCCTGCAGCAACAGACTCTGAGCCCCCAGGAAGAGGCCCTACTAGGGCAAAGGGAGCTCAGGCAGAACCAGAACAAAGCCCAGCAGGCAGGCAGTGGGAGGGTCCTGGGCAGCCGGGTGGAAACAGCTAGGCCTGGGGCAGGCAGGCAGGCAGGGGCCTGGCTCGGGTCCCCAAGACTTCAGGGGAGGCCCTGAACCTTCTGCCTCAACTTCCTCAGCTGTAGAGTCAGGACAGATCTATCCCTCCAGATGGGGAAACAGTAAGTCCTACCTGTTATCCCACCTAAACAGCACATGCTTTGCCAGATCCCACAGTCCAACTCTGCCTTCTCCCTGGGCTTCTGGCTTTCAGCCCAATTTGATCATTGCTCTCTTTTGCTCACACACCTTCTTCCATGATTCACCATTACTTTCACTCCAAAATTTCTGACCCACTTGGCTCTAACTTCTCCCATGCCTGGGTGGTCTCACCTTACATCACTGATCCCCAATCCTGCCACTAAGTGTTGCTGGAGCCACACTCTCTGCAGGAGTGCCCTTCACTTCTACCTGCTAAACCCCTCATGTTTCAACGTCCACCTCCTGTGGCCTTCCTCTCTGACGCTCAGGCAGAGCTCCTTGTTCCCTCTCGGCATCCCAGACTATCCTTCCCTCTGGCCCAACCCAGACCCCACAGACTGGGACACCTGTATCTCACTGTGTCTCCCTCAAACTGGGAGAAGGCTGGGCTTGGAACTGGGGTCTTTTGTAGGGTGCTGGCATCAAACCACCCACGTCAGGCCCTGAGGGGTCTTTGTTGATTCAACCTGAGGCTCAGAGAGAAGCAGTGACTTCTCCCAGTCACACAATACAGACCTTCTGAAGAACCTGCCAGTGCCAAAGCAGGCCCCTCTCCCTGGCCTTGGTGGTCCCACTCTAAGGGAGACTCTGGGACCCCCAAACCACCTGAGCCCCTCCTCTGCCCTCCCTAAAGACCCGGCCAGAGAGCACAGTTATTCCAGCAGCAAGAATGAGGCCAAAGTCTGGTGGCCCAGTTAGCACTGGAGGAGGGAGTAAGCCAGCTCCACAACACACAGAGCCGCCCCCAACAGGCCAGATCTGGGGCCAAATTCCTGCTTCATGTACCCAGGACCCCACCCAGTGGCCCTGCCAACAAGCCCTCCATCAGCAGCTCCCCCTGGGGAGGTCCTGACCCAGACTTGTGTGGTGCCCCCACCTTCCCAACCCCACAGTTCCCGTGTTAAGCCCCAAGTGGGCAGGATCTCTCCCTGGGTGACCCAGGGCAGGTGCCAAGAGCTTTCTGGGCCTTAGTTTTGCCCATGTGGAAAATGGGACCCTCCAAACTGGCTCTGCAGAGCCTAGCATGTTCCTGGAGGATGCAGAGTAGCGGTTTGTCAACGGAGGAAAAGGGGACTCAGCAAAAAAGGGGGGCGGATCCTGGACAGGACACCCAGTGCCAGCAGCTTCTCCCCTAGACCTAATGCCCCTGCGGGAACCAGAAAAGCTAGCGAGGTCACGCCCGGCCAGTGAGGACTCCAACCTAGGACAGCCCAGGGCTGCTTCTTGGAAACATTCATCCCCACCCAGTCTCAGAACCGACAAAAGTTTCAGGGATTTTCCAGGATCCCAGTTCTGCACCTATTCCTAGCTGGGGGGGCGTAGAAGGGCGTGCAGGGCTGGCGCAGCCAAGATGCGGTCAAATCCGGCCGCCACCTCGGACCTCTCGCAGCAGTTTCCGGTGACCCAAGGCCCAGAGAGCGCCCAGGGGGGTTCCCCCTGACAGGCAGGCCCAACCCCCACAGCAGAAGCGCCCCCCGCTCCCCGCCCCATGCGAAGGAAGCCGCCTTGTGCCACCTAGTTTCGCTGCAGCCGCCACCTCAGTAGTCAGGGCGACTTTGGAAGTGATATTTGACCCCAAGGGCGCGCCGTATCGATCCGCGCGGCCGCAGACAATGGCCCCCGGACGCTGTGAGCTCCACAGTCCAAGTTCCACGTTCGATCCCCACCGGGTCCCCGGCGCGCCGAGATTCCCAAGGGAAGGGATGCCCTGGGATTAGGGACCCACCCCTGACAGCACCCCAACGCCTCGCCGCGCAGAGCTGACCCCCTCTCCGGAGAAAAGGAAGGGAGGGAGGAAGAGCGAGTAACTGGGGCGGAAGCCGCCAGGGACCACCTGATGGGGGGGACCTGCACCGATACAGCGCCGACTGTATACACAATCCCAGGAATGTGATGGAGAGGGGGCGAGGGACCTGTGCCCCGATCTCAGACGGGGAGTGGAGACCCAGGGAAGGTCAGCGCCAGGCCCAAGGTGACCGAGCAGGTCAGAGGCCCGGCCCGGGTGCCGGCGGCGGTGCGCTGAGAGGGGGCTCACCGGCAGGTGTAGCTGAGGTTGCGGCGGATGCTCCGCTTGAAGAAGCTCTTGCAGCCCTCGCAGGTGAAGACGCCGTAGTGCTTGCCGCTCGACTTGTCCCCGCACACCACGCAGTCCACCTGCAGCCCTGGCCGCTCCTCGTCGCCTGGCTCAGCGTCGCTGGCGGCACCGGGGGGTGAGGCCGAGTCTTCCTCCGCCGCGCGCGGGTAGCCGCCCGCCTTGTCCACGCCATTCGTGTCGCCGCCGCCCCCGGGGCCGCCCCAGCCGCCGGTCACCATGGCCATAGCCCCCGGGCAGCGGGGCCGGGGCGCCCCCTCCGTGTTTCTCCCTCGGGGCACCCCTCTCGGCCCGGGGGACCCTAACCGGCGCGCATCCGGTCCCGGTGCGCGGGGGTCACCCGGTTGCACCCCCCAAAAAAGTTTTGCAGCAACTTCCTGCGGCTGGTCCGCGCGCCCGGGCGGAACTGGTCGGGCCGGTTCCAGGTCAACTTTCCCACGCGTGCGCGGGGCCGGGCCCCGGACCGGGGGGGCGCGCTAGAGGTGCTGGCCGGGGGCCCCGGGGACTCGCGCCCCGCCGCCCTGGGGCCCCGGCGGGGGAGCTCGGGCCATGGCCCAGCCCAGGCAGCGCAGGGGGTGCCCTCCGGCCTGGCCGCCGCTCGGCCAAGGGCTGCGGCCAACTTAGCGGGCTGCCATCCGAGCGCGGGAGGCCGGGGGGAAAGTTTGGCCGCAAGTTGCGCGGCCGCCCGCGGCGGGGGGAGGGGCGGCGGGCGTGCGCCGGGGCCGGTCACCGCACCCCCCGAGTCCCCCAGGGCCCCCAGCGGCCGCTCGGGGCCTGCAGGACCGCGGGCCGGCGCTTCCCGAGCTGCCGCCCCCGCTGCGGCCGCGCCCGCCCGGCCTGGGCCTGTGCCTGAGCCCGAGCCTCGCTCTCGCCGCCGACCCCGCGCGCCGGCCTCGCGCTGCGGCCGGTTTGACACACAACGTTCCATTCGCGGGGCGGGCGGGGGGCGGGGGCGGGGGCAGGGGCGCGCGCCGCGGGCTGGGGGCGGGCGCTCGTTGCCCCGGCGACGGCCGCCCTTATAAGGACATGGGTGGCCGTGCGCGGCGCCCGGCGCCCGGGCCGGCGGGAGGGGCTAGGGCGGAGCGCGGGGCCGCAAGGCCTGACCCTCCTCCCTCCCCCTCCCTCGCTCACCCCACTCCCACCCCCGTCCTCGCCCGACTCCAGCCTTAACCCCTGCCGGGCCGCGGCGGGAGCCTGGGCCACTGCTGCCCTCTGCCCTTCCGCAGCCTCTCCAAGACGTCTTTCCAAGGCCCTCCCCTCCACCTCCGGCCTTGGAAGTTGTGTAGCTCAACCGCCCTCGAGGCGCCCCTCGGCACCACCCCCTTGCATTCCCGGCAGAAGCAATAATGGGGGGCCAGTTGCACCGGGGGGCACGCCCCTGCGCAGTACACACACACACACACACACACACACACACACCCCACACACACACCCCCCTGGGGCATTTCTTTGCACAGTTGCATGATGGATTGTGTTTGCTTCCTCTTCCAGAAAGTCGCGGCGTCCGACCCCCACCCCACCCTTTCTCTGCTTGGGCTAACACCTGGTGTTCGGAATCTCCGGGGGGGAAGGGATGTTGTGGTCTGCGGCCGGCAGGGGCGCGAGGTCAGGGGGCCCCTCTCCAGAATTTCAGGCTTCTGGGGGCAGGGCGCCCACCCGCCCAGCGAGGCTGGAGGCAACAGGAATGCCCACCACCCCTGCCGGGGGCCTGCCCCCTTTCCCCTTTAATTTCCTTTTCTTTCTGTGCTTCACAGAAAGAGCTTGACCAGGGGCCGACTGGACTACAGATGTCTCTTCCAGGCTCCCCAGAGTCTCCCAGCTGCTGCTCTGCCTCCATGTCACTGCCCCCAACCCGGGTTGGGGCAGCCAGCATATATTAAACACCCTTTGTATGCTCTCCTGGCCGCCCTGGGCAAAGAATCCTGAGCCTCTGCTTCTGAGCCTGTTAACCTTTAACCGGCTGGAAAAGCCCTTCCTGCAGTGACCTTTCACCTTGGAGTCCTGAAGGTCCAGGCCTTATCTCCCGCCCTGCCCTGGGCTGAGCTGGACACTCGGACACGTGGCTGGGCCTCTGAGGGCTGCAGGCAGGAGAGAAGGGTCCTCTGCCCCCACCGGCTCCTACACCCTCCTCTCTCAGGAAGGGTCCTTGAGAAAAGCCATCCCTGTCTCCAGTTGACATCTGAGGGGCATCCTCCCTGCCAAGGGCTGGAGGTGTTTGGAGATCTTGAAGCAGTTAAGAGGATACCAAGGTTCTGGAGAAGCCAGGCAATGGATGCCCAGTCCGGGGCCTCTGGGCCTCCTAGGGAGGGTGTGGCTGGGTATGAGGTGGGGGAGGTTTTAGCAAGTACAGAAAGCAAGAAGCACTAGGGTTAGACAAAACGAAGGACTTTCCAAGGGTCTGACCAGAGTGGAGTTCTCTGCCCCGTAACCTGCGTTGGGCTTGAATGGCTAAAGAGGACCCTTTAGGTCCTGGCAGTCCAATGGTTAGGGCTCCATGCTTCCACTGCAGGGAACTTGGGGTCGATCCCTGGTCAGGGAATTAAGATCTCAGATGTCCCAAGTAAAAATCTCGCATGCAGCAACCAAGACCCTGGGCAGCCAAATAAAAAAGAGAGAGAGAGGATCCTTTGGTTCTGTGGCCTGGGAATGGGGGGCGCTAAGTGGGTATTTCAGGTGACAATGGGTGTCCTAGGTCCCTGGTCTGAACTTTCTAGGATCCTTGATGGGGGAGACGTGGAGGTGGGTGTCTCAGAGATGAGAGCCAGAGACTTGTAAGGAAGAGAAGGCTCCAGGAGTCAGGGGGGCCGGAGAAGGGAGGGGACAGGGAACTGGAGTTTGAGGGACACAAGCCTAGGGGAGGGATCCGGTGGGAGACTGGAAAAAGGTCTGCCACAGATCCCAGAACCTCGAGGTGATCCAACCTTTGGGGGGCCGCCCCGCCTCCGCCCTGGAGCTCTATCGCCCTCGCAGCCCCTGGAGGCCTGGGTGGGGGGGTAGTGCTGAGGTTCGGCCCCGCCCACCTGACCCCTGCCCGCGGCCCCGCGGTGACATTTGACCTTGCAGAGGCCGCGACCAGGGACAAAGAGGCCTGGGCCCATCTGCTGCGGGGCACCCGTGGGAACAGCAAGACCCGGCTGCCGGTGGCCTGGGAACCTGCCCCCGCCCCCCAACGGCAACCTCAGCTCCCGCCCCCACCGCCTGCGCGAACTCCTTCCCCACCTTCCTACAGGTGACCTTGTCTCCTCTCGGCCCCAGCCCCCGCCACGGGCAACCTAGTAAGACTCGGGGCTAAGGTCACTCTTCGACTCTTGGAGAAGAGGGTCGTACAGTTGGGTCCTCTGCCAGGCTACGGGCGACCTTGCCCGCCTGAGTGTCCCTGCTTTCTGCAAAGCCTGCCTCGGTCCGGAGATTGTGCTTATGGTTCAAAGGTCATCAGCCCCCAACGCTGGCCCGAGGCGCCTGTGGATCCGGAGGACCAGGTTGAGTCTTGGTGGCTGACTAGCGCCGACCTCAGGTCAGCCTTGCCCTGCCGGGGTAGAGGCAGCCGCGCCGCGCACACACCTGCACAGGTGATGCCTGGAACCACCCCCCAACCCGAACCTCACCCTTACCAGGCTGGGAATGAAAATCTATCTAATCTGCGTCTTGAATTTCAGCTACCACCCAGGAGGGGACAGCTGGCCACTAATCTGGGGCGTCTGGGTCGAGCCTAAACCCCTTTTCCTAACTCTGCCAGACTCCGGTGGAAGGGCAGGGGGCGTGGCCTATGTAAATAATATGCTAATCACTTGCCTGCTATTAATCTGACACTGGCACCTCCCAGAGCTCCCATCTCCTGCAGGTGAAACTGGCAACTTCTCAGACTGGCCAGGAGCCATCCGGACGCTCTAGGGCAGTGTACTTCTTTGCCCACCGTTAGCAAACTTGAGTTCCTCAACAACATCTGTATAACCCCCCTGAGATCTCACTTGCAGAATTTCTTCCCTTTGCTTACCACTTGCTTAGAATGCAAGTTCTAAGGCCACCTCTGATTCCTCCTCCCGCCTCCCTCCACTCAGGGAGCAATGCTCTTCCAGCTAATGTTCCACGTGCTGAACTGTTCAGGCCTCAGTCTTCCTTCTGGGTTATGGGTATCTTCCTCTTGGGAACATCCTTCAGACCAAACCTAGCATTTCCTTGGGAAGCGAGTCAGCAGGGGTAAGTGTGCCCTGCCCTAGTGGACACCTTGCTGGGCTTCTGGAGACAGATAAGGGTTGGAATTTCAGCTCTGGCTATGTAACCTCACTGAACCCTGAATGTCCCCAGCCAGTCATGGGAATCCTGTCTCCACAGCCCAAGTTGCTTCTGCCATGACCCTTCTGACATGTCTCTTCACATGCCACATGGTGTCAGACCAAAGATACCAAGTCTTTCTCAAATGCCAGCCCCGTCCCCATCAAACCCCAGACACTCAGGTATATCAGCCCCCATCACACAGAACATGCCTCAACATGCAAAGTCAGGCCACATGACATAATGTCACTCCAGAACAGTTTATGATGTGACCTGTCACAACTATCTGGCACGTCCAGACATGGCCAGAGTAAGGCCTAGAGAAAGGTCTCCCCAGGTCGGGAAGGTGGGCAGGAAAGTCTGGACCTCCCAAGGGCCCTTGCGGTGGCTTCTAGCCCTGCCAGCTCCTCTGCCTGTCGGGCTTCCATTAATGTCATCTGCTGCTCCAGCTTCCGCCGCTGCTCTTCCTGCTTCCGGTGAGCACCTCGGAAGGCCATGACCAAGGTGCTGGAGGGGGAAGGAGGCTGAGCCAGGAAACAGCCCCCCATTCCACCCAAGACAGGGGCTATGTACTCCCATCCCCAGACAGGAGGTCTTTGAGATTGGGTCTTCCAGGGATCCCAGCATCACTCAGCAGGGGCTGACACATGTCAGGCACCAGAGGAGGTGTGGAATGGATTGAACCTGCCACCCACCTTACAGGGGGGAAGCTGTGGCCCAGACAGAGCCAGGGATGCCTCTGAGGTTACAAAGAGAGACCCACCTGTGAGCTTTGCATAAGTCACTGTTCAGCTCAGTACTCTGAGCACGTCTGGCTCGTCCCTTCCGAGCCACCTCTTCTAGCTCTTCCCGCAGAGACTGCAGCTGCTCCCGCAGGCCCAGAGCCCTGGTACAAGGGTGGAGAGAGAGGAACTCACAGACATAGCCGCTCCTGTCTGCCTTCCCCACTCCCACCCACCTGTCCAAGATGTTTCCATGTGAATACAACTGTACACCCAGTCCACTGTTCGCAACACCCCAATGGGCTCTCACATATTACCCCCACCCAGGCCACCCCCGCCCCCCAGCACAGTACCCAGGCACACACCGAGTGAGTGATGCTGACAGTTCCTGGGTCAATTCTTCTGGGTCCTGCACTTTGCTCACTTGGCCTCCATCAATACCCCTGCTGCCACCAGGGACAGCAGGAGGACCCTGAGGGAGGCAGAAGGGAGGGCAGTGACATTGACCTACGCTGAGAGTGTATTCAGCCCAAGCTGGACACTGAAGTCATCACAGACTGTGGTGGCTACAGTCCCTGCTCTCACAGAGCCCCTAGTCTTATGAGATACCCCAATGAGGATACAGTTGTTCCCTAACAGGGAAATAAATAACAAGAGATCTCATTTTCAGGCAGTTCACGAGGACTTTCTAGAGGAGATGATGTTTGAGCTCAGATCTGTAGGAAGTCAAGGACTTAATTAGATGAAGAGGACTGGTGTTCCTGGAAGGGGCGTAGCACTTAGAAAGGTATGGAGGTAGATGAGATGATTCAAAAGAGGGTTCCAGAAGCCTCTAAGGCTTTAAACAAAGGATAGATATGATTGGACAGTAGAGGCAAGAAGGAAAGCCTCAGGGAGTAAGCTGGAGCCAAAATTTAGGAAAAGATGAAGCATGGCCTGGAGCTGTTAAGAGTGGGGAACAGGGAGTATGAATAGCCTGGGGGTGGGAAGTAGAAGGGTCAGGTATGAGTGGAAGACACTAAATCCCTTGGGGCTTATTGGGCTCAGTACTCTCAAAGAAAGAAACTCTGAGGTACAAGTGTGAAGTTTCATATGCATTTTTACCACTCAACCCCTTTTTTGATGCAGAAATGGAAACTGAGGCTCCAAGGAAGCTAGGCTTAACCAGGACCACATAGCCAGCATATCCAGTAGTATACTGCTATCCCTACCAGGTCAAGGCAGGGTTGCTCACCTGGGACCACTCCTCTTCATCTCCGCTGCTCCCACCGCCACTGCTATCTCCACCACTGCTGTTGGCCCCGCCAGTCCGAAGCTGTGCCTGCTCCCAGCGCAGCTGTTCCAGCAGGAGCACATGGGCTGGGCCCTGGGCTCGGAGGGCAGCCTCCTGCAGTTCCAGAGCCCGCTTTTCCCGCCGCACCAGCTGTAGCCGCAGCATCAGGTCCGCCAGAGTCTCCTGAGAGACCAAGGAGAGGGTGGAAAATGTGTGCCTTTAAGGTCAACTGTTGAGAAAACTGAGCCTCTAGGAGGTGCCCACTGAGGGCTGCTCAGGCAAGAATCCTAACCCTTACCTTGATCTTGCATGATGGGAAATATCCTTCCATAAAAACTACAGCTGTAGAAATAGCCATTCAGAGAGAGCAAGTGTCTTAGACAGAGTCAGGTAGCAACTCAATGGTAGTGCCTGGAGTTTCTCCAAATTCAGAACCTCAGCTCTTTCATGTGTGTGATAGCTACTCAGTCGTGTCTGACTCTTGCAACCCCATGAACTGTAGCCCACCAGGCTCCTCTGTCCATGGAATTCTCCAAGCAAGACACCTGAAGTTGGGTGCCATCCCCTTCTCCAGGGGATCTTCCCGACCCATGGATTGAACTCGTGTCCCCTGCATAGGCAGGCAGATTCTCTACCACCTGAGTCACCAGAGAAGCCCCCAGCTCTTTCATGCCAGGTTGCAAATTTCAAACAATATCCAGCAAAACTCTCCCTTACTACCTGGTCCCCTAATCGCATCTCACTCCAACTCAGCAAAGGATTTGGTCCCACCAGGAAAGACGGACACAGTGGCCACGGCCCATGTGTACCCGTGTGGCTGCCAGGCCCTGCTGGATCTGCATCTTCTCCAACCGGGGCGGGGCTGGGCCAGACTGGGTCCCCAGGATGGCCTGCACCATGGCTTCTTCACGGGCCACGGTAGATATGGGCACCCAGGTGGAGCTGGGCTCAGGGGGGATCTTCACCAGAGCACGGCGTTCCTGGAGACGCTGGACATAGCCCTGGAGCTGGGCAGCCACCTCCTGCGATGTGGGCCTATCCACACTGCTGCCTTCGGGACTACAGGAAACAGAAGAGGCCTGTGTCAACACTGGTCAGCACGGTTGTGCCAACTTCCTGGCAACCCTGGTGCGCTTTGTCATCTTCCATCTTACCGACCATGATGGTTCCTTCCTATGCCATCCGTGGTAGGCATGGTCAAACTAACATGGTGGGCACCATAATGTAAACCCAAATGGGCAACATCAGCCCACTGATGATCATTCAGTGGTGAATGATGAATGAATGCCACCATGCCAATGGGCACAGTCACTCACACCATCCTGGGGAACCCATCATACCAACTCAATGAGCACATTGCTCAACCTGCCAACCCTGTTATGCAGCATGATGACAACCCCTATGGGTACCACCATCATGCAGCCCCATTAAGCACCATCATGCCACCTAATCAGTGGGCACCACCCTCCATCTTCATGCCACCTTGGTGGGTCCTATACCAACCCCAATGACTGTCACCACCATGTCAATTTTGTTGAGTAGAAACCAGCCAACTCCAGCGGGCCTAATGCCAACCATAGGAGCCACACCAACCCCCAATATAGGGCCAGTTCTGGGAGCTCCATTCTGAAACCAGAGCCCCACTCACTGGCCCACCCAGTCCCCAGGGTTCCCAAGGGTACCTTGGATATGGATCCTGCAATATCACTCCATCCATGGCAGCCTTCTCTTGGGCCAGGAGCCTCTGAGCTTCCTTCTCCGCTGCCTCCAAGTCATCCATGAAGGCTTCTTTTCCAGGGCCTGAGTCTGCCTCCCGGAGAGTGAGTAAGGCCCCATATGCCTCCTCACAGTGTTCACTGTGGGACAGCAGTTCTGAGCACTCCAGCATACCCATCTTGCTATGTAGGTGACATCCCCACTTGCTCCTGGATCCCTCACTCCTCCTCCTAACCCCAAACCTGAGGGTTTGTAAATTCCTTCAGCACTCTTGGATGAAAATTGCCTTAAGTTAATTTCCACAGCAACGGCAAATACTTTTCTGAGAGGGCTCCGTCTCTCTCTGGGAATTAGGACTATCCTCTGAGGATGTCCATTTCCTTCCCAGGCAGTGAATCATGGGTGGGGTGCACTGACCTATACTGCAAGGCTAGATGCAGCGCAGTGGTCTCAGCCTCCCGCTGGCCCAGCTGCATGCTGAGGCCCTCACACCGGCCCTTGTACTCCTGGAGCACAGCTGACAGCAGGCGGTTGAAGCATTTGAGCTTCTCAATGTTCCTGCCTCCGGAGGTGGGGAAAAGGGAAAAGGGAGTGACTTTGAAGGGCAGCAGTTAGGAAACCATTGATTTCCACCCTTCCCCACCCCACCCCTACACCAGCTCCAGACTCCTGACTTTATATCCCAGCTGGGAGGCACCAGTGCCCTTATGAGCTCAGCATTTATGACTCTTACCCTCGGAGTTGCTCCATCTGGGCTTCCATGATGTACATCTCAGGAGCAAGGGGCTGGGTTGGGAGAGACCCAAGCATCTGGGTGCTGGATTCACTCTGCAGACGCCGGAGCAGGGGGTGAGCCCGGGAGAAGGGATCCTGTCAAAAAGAGGTGATTTGATTCACCCAGAATTGTCATTGAGAGCCCGGCATCATGGGTTTAGGCCTTTTCCAATACCTGAAGCTATTAGATTACATGACCAGGATCTGAATCTCATCTCCCCAAACCCTAAGGATCTGAAACAGACCACGGTTTTTAGCTTCACATACTCACCTGTGAGCCCCAGGTCTCTCCATCAGCCCCAGAGCTGCTGGAACCACTACCTGAGCCACCTGCTTGGTCACAGGAAGGAAGCGGAAAGGGCTCCAGCCTCAGCAGGGAATCCTGCAGCTCCTGGACCTGTTGGGAAATGGGGAATGTAAGGCTGGGGTGGCCCCAACCACCTGCCATTCTCCCCTAAGACCTGTTCTTGGAGCAGTGGCAAGAGAACCTGCTGGAAGGTAGGACCCCCCAGATTCTCATCCTATCAAATACTTTCTTGTACCACCTTGGGCAAGTCATCCAGCCATGACTTGTTGGTCAGCCATTCAGTCATGCAGTCACTGAATCAAGACTTCTCTTTCCAGACGTCCAACGGGTACATGAAAAGATGCTCATCATCACTAATCTCTACACGCATGCATGCTCAGTCCCTTCAGTCGTGTCTGATTCTTTGTGACCCTATGGACTGTAGCCTGCCAGGCTCCTCTGGCATGAGAGTCTGTTGGAGTCTCCAGGCAAAAAAAAATTACTGGAGTGGGTTGCCATGCTCTGCTCCAGGGGATCTTCCCAACCCAGAGATCGACCGGGTGTCTCCTGCATTGCAGGCAGATTCTTTACTGCTGAGCCAGTGGGGAAACCTCACTAATCCTTACAAAAATGCAAATCAAAACCACAAAGAGATTCCACCTTATATCAGTTAGAATGGCAAGCATCAAAAAGACAAGAAAGGGACTTCACTGGCAGTCCAGTGGTTAGGACTCGGAGCTTCCATTGCAGGAGGCATGGGTTCCATCACTGGTTGGGGGAACTAAGATCCTGCATGCCTTGCTGAGTGGTGCGACCAAAAGAAAAAAAGAATGCAAGAGGTAAGTGTAGGCGAGGATGTGGAGAAAAGGGAACCTTCGTTCACTGTTGTTGAGAATGTAAATGGGTGCAATCACTATGGAAAAAAGTATGGCAGTTCCTCAAAAAAGCAAAAATAGAAGGACTATATGATACAGCAATTCCATTTCTGGGTATTTCTCTGAAGGAAACCAAAATGCTAACTCGGAAAGACATCAGCACTCAAATGTTCATTGCAGCATTATTTGCAAAAGCCAAGACACAAAGCAACCTAAGTGTCCACTGATGAATGAATGGATAAGATGTGGTAAATATAGTTAGAGAATGAAATATTATTCATCTGTAAAAAAAGAATCTTTCCATTTGGGACAATATAGAAGGACCTTAGGGTTTCCCCGGCAGCTCAATGGTAAAGAATCTGCCTGCAGTGCAGGAGCCGCAGGAGACGTGGGTTCAATCCCTTGGTTGGGAAGATCCCCTGGAGGAGGAAATGGCAACCCACTCCAGTATTCTTGCTTGGAGAATTCCATGGACAGAGGAACCTAGCGGGCTACAGTCCATGGGGTCACAAAGAGTTGGACACAACTGAAGTGACTTAGCATGCACACAGAAGGACCTTAAAGGCACTATGCTAAGTGAAATAAGTCAACCAGATAAAGACAAATAGTACATGATATCACTTATATGTGGAGTCTAAAATAAAACAAGGGAGTTCCCTGGTGGTCCAGTGGTTAGGACTCAGTGCTTTCACTGCTGTGGCCTGGGGTTCAACCCCTGGTCGGGAACTGGGATCCCACAAGCCATGCAGCAGGGCACAGATAGATAGATAGGTAGATGACAGGTTAAATTTTTTTTAAAAAATTGAGCTTACAGATACAGGGAACACATTGGTGGTTGCCAGAGTTGGGGGCAGGGGTCCCGGGGTAAATTTTTTTTTTGAAGGACTTCTCTTCCCCAGCTGTGAAATGGGCTCCACTCCTTGCAATGGGCTTCCACAGCCCAGGACTCATCATCTGTGTCCATCCTGCCCTGACATTACCTGGGCTCTGGACTCAGACATAAAAATGTCCCTTTAATGGCCCCACGTGGGTGGCTCATGGCATCTTGAGCTGATTAAGGCCTAAGAGCTCTGGTCTCCCTTCCTCCAAACCTGCCCCTCCCACAGGCTCCCTATGTCTCACTTCCAGTCTCTAAGTCTACCAATCCAGGTCTCGTCCTCAGCTACTCTCTAGCTTTCACATCCCACCTGCCAGCTCCATCTTCAGCATCCCCTCCCCTTCCCCCACCCGCGCCCCAGTCTGCCTAGTTCTCACGGGCTCCACAACTTTGCCACCTCCTGGATCTCCAAGATTCCACCTTCTCCCTCCACAAGCTGTTTCTCCCAAAGTCACCAGAGGGCGCCCTGCATCAGGTCTCCATCCTTGTTTGCTCAGAGCCCTCCTCGCCTTCCACCTCACTCAGAGCAAAAGTTCTAATCTTCCTTGAGGCCCACAAGGCCCTCCAGGGTCTGCTCCCATCACCTGGGTACCCTTGTCTCCTCCTGCTCAGCCCCATACTGGCCTCCTCACTGTTTCTTAAACACACTAATCACACTCCAACCTCCAGTCTTTGCATATACTGTACCTTTTGCCTAAAATGCTCTTCCCCAGTTCCTTACATGGTTCCTCCCTTGCCTCCTTGTGGTCTTTATTCAAGTGTCATTTCTTTGATAGGCCTCTCTGATCCTCTTAACTAGAGTTGCAAGGGACCTTTGCCTCTTTGGGGTTACCAACAAAGGTCCGTACAGTCAAAGCTATGGTTTTTCCAGTAGTCAATTATGGGTATGAGAGTTGGACCATAAAGAAAGCTGAGCTCCAAAGCACTGATGCTTTTGAACTGTGGTGTTGGACAAGACTCTTGAGATTCCCTGGACAGCAAGGAGATCAAGCCAGTCAATCCTAAAAGAAATCAGCCCTGAATACTCATTGGAAGGACTGATGCTGAAGCTCCAATACTTTGGCCATCTAATACAAAGAGCCAACTCATTGGAAACCACCCTGATGCTGGGAAAGATTGAAGGCAGGAGAAGAGGGTGACAGAGGATGAGATGGTTAGATAGCATCACTGACTCAATGGACATGAGTTTGAGCAAACTCTGGGAGATGGTGAAAGACAGAGAAGACTGGCATGCTACAGTCCATGGGGTTGCAGAGTTGGACGCGACTGAGCGACTGGACAACAGCAAGGCAAGTCAAAGCTCCAAAAAATCTTCGCAAATGAACAAATGATTTAATGTATCTTATGCCAGGCCTGTCTCCCTCCCACCAGGGATCCCTGGGAGGCAGCCCTGCCCTACTCACCTCTCTCTGCAGCATTTCCTTCTCAGCCTGGAAGGCCTTCAGGGAGTTCTGTGTGCGGATCAGCTCATCCTCCCGGCTGCCCAGGGCCAAACGCAGCCAGGCATTCCTTTCAGCCAATCTGGCTGCCTCCCGCTGGCAGCTCCCAGCCCCCTCCTGCTCCAAGCAGGGCTTTGGTTCCCCCTCGCTTCTGTCCTTTGCCTCCACTGGCCCCGGACAGTTTGGGGGCCGGTGGCGCCAGGCAGCAGCAGCCGCTTCCAGAGAGCTCAGTGCTTGCTGGAGAGTCTGAAATACATCAGGTCCAGAAGGCATGCTCTCCCCGTCCTGTGGGGCTGCCTCTGGGGCCTGGTGGGTTTCCTCCTGGGGCCGCCCCTCAGGGGCTGGGGCTGGTCCCCTGCTAGAGTCCCCATCAACTTCTTTGTCAGTCCTGTGAAGAGGTGAGAGATGGAAATTTCTGGAAATGGGGTCATCTGGGGTAGCTAACACACAGAGGGTTTGTAACAAGGCTAGGACTGCATCATACAGGGCCTTGAAAGTCAGGCCAAGGGCAATGGGAGCCATGGCATGTGTGTGAGTCGGGGAGGGACATAAAAAACATCTGTGGGTGGGAAAGGTATGCCAGGCCTGCAGTAGGGGATACAGACCAAGTGGGACTTACCTGCTCTCCAAGCCCTGCCCTTTGGCCTCCACCTCAGGGCCCAACGGTTCCAGCTTGGTGCTATCTTGAGATGCCACAGGGCCCGGCTCAGAGCTCCCACTGGCTGCCTCAGCCTCCTCTGAACTCTCTGCCACAGGGTCCAGCTCACCCTGCAAATGACCCCCAGGGCTGAGCTCTGAGCCAGGCAGAGCTGGGTACTGGGATCTTGCAGGATTGGGTGTGGCAGGGAGGGGGCACACTTACGGGCAGAGCGTGTCTCCCTCGCCGGCTTCGGGGCCGTGTGGCCCTGGCACTCATTGTTTTCCAGAAATGTGTCTTCTGAATCCTCCTTTATCCTCACTCACTAAAACCACAACCTGACTTCAGCTCAAAGCAAATGACAACCTCAATTTCCTCTTCTGTGAGATGGGCATTGATGTCACTTCTCCAAAAGGATCTTGAGTTATCAATGTGGATTTGGCACATTTGAATGCCTCCCTTGATGGTCAGCTCACTACCTCTCAAGGTTGCCCTGACCTCTTCCTTCTTTTCTATCTCCTTTATTTTCCTCTCTCTCTTTGCTCCCCTCCCTCCCCTATCTGGGCTTGGGAGGAGGAGTTCAGCAGTCCTCTCTCCTCCCCAGGGCTCTCCTGAACCAGAGATTCTAATCCTGGGATTTGGTTCCCTCAGCCTGCTCTACTTCCCTGTTCTCCTGGGGGGTACCTTGGTCAGAAAACCAAGTCCCTGGACATTCTTGGGGTCACTCTGGCCACTGCCCGCTCAAGCTTGGGCTGGCCAAGGCCAGTCTGGGAGGGGCCGGGAAACAGGAAGTCCCCTCCCTGGCCATGTGATTTGCTATTGTGTAGTTTCCTCTTCAAGGACCATGGCTTCCTCCAGCCCTGGCCCCAGGACACACGTCCAGCTCCCAAGATGTCAGTCCCTCCTCACTGCTGCTTCCAAGGCCACAGCTCCTCCAGCTCTGACCCTTAGATTTTATTTCTTGGAAGCTAGAGTGCTCCTCTGGGCTGATGCTCTTCACCTGGCTTCCCTGTGAACTTCTTTTCTCTGACTGTCCCTTCAGCATCAGCGTTCTCATTCCACTTCAAGTCACAGACACACCAGGGGTTGGTACCCCTGAGCAAGCGATGGTCCCTTCTGCACCTCAGTTTCTTTGTCTTCCTTCAGTGTCATGGAGGTTTGGTGTTTTTTTTCCAAAACAAAAAAAATTTTTTTGAAATATAGCTGATTTACAACGTTGTATTAGTTTCAGCTATGCAGCAAAGTGTGTTTTATTTTTATTGTTTCCTTTTAGAATATTACAAATTCTTTCTTATTCTTTCTCATTCCATTATAGGATTACAAGATACTGAAAATAATTCCCTGTGCCTTACGTAGGTCCTTGTTGTATATTGTATATAGTGTGTACCTGTTCATCTCAAACTCCTAATTTATCTCTCCCCCGCTTCCCCTTTGGTAACTATCAATTTGCTTTCTTATGTCTGTGAGTCTATTTCTGTTTTGTAAGTAAGATCAGTTGTATCATTTTTCCCCCCAAATTTAAGTGCACATCTTGTATTTTATTTTTAAAATAAAATTATTTATTTATTTATTTATTTATGGCTATGCTGGGTCTTCATTGCCACGTCAACTTTTTCCTCTAGTTGTGGTGAGCAGGGATACTCTCTATTTGGGGTGTGCGGGCTTCTCATTGCCGTGGCTTCTCTGGTTGCGGAGCAGTTTCGAGGCACACAGGCTCCGGTAGTTGCAGCACATGAGCTCAGCAGTTGTGGCTCCTGGGCTGCAGAGCACAGGCTCAGTAGTTGTGGAGCATAGCCTTAGTTGCTCCGTGGCATGTGGATCTTCATGAGCCAGAGTTCGAACCAATGTCCCCTGCATCGACAGGCAGATTCTTTACCACTGAGCCACCAGGGAAGCCTTGTATCATTTTTTAAGATTCCACATAATAAGGGATAGTCCTGGAGAAGGACATGGCAACCCACTCCAGTATTCTTGTCTGGAAAATCCCATGGACAGAGGAGCCTGGTGAGCTAAAATCCATTGGGTGACAGAGTCAGACACAACTGAGCAACTAAACAGCAGTATAAGTAAACTCATATATTTGTCTTTGTCTGACTCGCTTCATGTAGTATGATAATCTCTAGGTCCATCTATGTTGCTGCAAATTTCATTCTGTATTGTGGCTCAGTATTATTCCAGTATATATATATATATACACATTATATATACATACATGTATATGTATATATATACATATATGTGCTTAGTTACTCAGTTGTGTCTGACTCTCTGTGACCCCTTGGACTGTAGCATGTCAGGCTCCTCTGTCCACAGGGATTCTCCAGGCAAGAATACTGGAGTGGGTTGCCATACCCTCCTCATATATATACATATACACACATATATATACACACGCACACACCAGAGTTATGGAAATTTTAAGAACCAATTTGCACATGGTCAGGCACCATTAGAGAACTGAATCATAAGGCACCCTCCTTGTTCCCTACTGCCTCTCTGACCACCCCATCTCTGCTTCCTCTGTTTCTCCTCCATAAATTCTGAATTCCTCAGATCCCAAATGGTTCCTACATTCTGCTCATTTTTCCTGCATCCACCTCTAAAGGGCCTCTTCCTCATCTCCATCCATAGTCAGAGCTCAAGCCTCTCCTCCCCAGTATGGGTGCTAGTCCAGCTCCCTCCCAGGGCTCCTACACCTCCACTCCCTTCCCAACCCAGGACCCAGAGACAAAGATCTCACTGTTCACCTCCCTGGCTCATACACTCTCCATGGCTCCCCATTGCCCTTGGGAAACATTTCATGCTCTTCAGCCTGGCATTCAAGTTCTTTAAAATAATTATGGTGCGGGTGGCACCAATGCGTACTCCCGTCTCTAGCCAAGATAACCTCTTCCACGAACAGCTGAAGCTTCTCAATTCCTTCATACCCTGGTGCCTTTGGCCATGCCTTAACCTTTGCTTGAAACACCCCTTCCTTCCTCGTGCATTTGATGTAAACTGGGCATAGCCAGGGGTAGTCTGAACCTTTCTGGTTCCACTGACTGACTCTACGAGGCTGAATCTTCCTACCTCCGTGCCCCCAAAGGTCGTAGGGAGAGAAGTTTCTGACTTGAGGTTGAACATTAAGATTCTCACTCTTAGCCTCTGCTCCAGCCACATTAGCCAATGAGAGACTTTCACAGCTCCAAAGCTCCTCAAAACTTGCAGACCGTTGCCCAGGCGGTTCCTTCTGCCTGGAATGAATTTACCCCTCTTTTCTTTTCAGCAGATTCTCCATCCTTCAAGGTTCATTTTACATAGCCCCTCCGGGCTCTCTTTGAACCGGAGCTTAGCTGATATGGGCAGGTTTAACAGATTTTAACAAGAAACTGAGGCTCAGTTTTTAGGTGGTTATGGAGCTGAGGGGAGAAGTGTGCATGAAGAAAGGAAGGGTAGCTTGAAATAGTTCTGGCTTGGTGTTTTTTTAATTTTTGCAAATATCTGTAAAATAAGGAGCTGATTTAAATAACTGGGAGGGGCCTTGGCATCTGGACCACGCCCACCTCTGCCGCAAAATCCCCTCACTGAGGTTCGGTCAAGTCCATCAATCATCAACCAGCTCCTCCTCTTCTAAATCCCCCCCAATTCAGCACCACTTTGTTTAATCACACGATAAACTAGGTCTTCTCCATCTTTCTGAGCCTTTCCCATTGTAAGACCTACTCCACTCTGCCTCGATTCAGCCTATCACGTTAGAAGGGCTGACCACCGTAAATCTTAATCTGCCAGAAACATAAAAGCTCCGCCTTGTCTCACTTTAGCCAATCGAATTCCAGATCCCGCCCCACTCACCTCCCACTCCAGTTTAATCACACTCCAAACCCCGCCTCCTAGCACAGTCTCAGCCTATCAGCTTCCGAGGCTCTCCAGCCTCGTCCCATTCATCTCTCCGCTCGGCTTTCGGCCGCGGAACTACAGTTCCCAGTAGGCGTGACGGCCGCGCCGCACTACTTCCGGCTGCTAAAGATGGCGGCTTCCTAGCGGGTCAGCGGATGAGTAGGAAGGAGGCTCAGGCAACGGTGAGCAGAAGTTGGGTGGTGAAAGCGTGCGGGATCCGTCCTTAGAGGCCCAACTTCCTTAGCCCCAGAAATTCAGCCCCTCACTTGCTCTGAGGCTTCTGCCTTCAGCTCTAGTTCCTCCTGCAGTCTAGCCTCCATCTCTTGCTGCAGCTATGCTTTCCTTAGAGATTATGGGGGCTGCAAGGCGCTCAGAGATCGTGCCCCGCAGCCCTCACCCATTGCCCAGACAGGCAAACTGTTCCACAGGCGCTCCGTTTTTCCACAAAGGAATTGTGACACCCAGATCTCCTCTCCAGTGTGCAGACACCGCCTAAGCAGTGACTGCGGAGGGGAGAACCCTAGAAGTTTTATCCTTTATTCACCAAGACATTTTCAGTTTCAGGTGACAGAACCCCCAACTCAGTCTGGCTTAAGCAAGAAAGGGAATTTAGGCATAGCTGGATCCGGGTGCTGAGAAGTCTTTCATTTTCTGGGTGAGCATCACTTCAGGCAAGCTCTCTTTCCCCTCTTGGAAGCAAGAGAGGCCGCTAGCAGCTTTGGACTTGTAACCTCCCAGTACTGCAATTTGGAACTGCCCCTCACTGACGTGTTGTGGGTCATGTCCCTGTCTCTGAGCCATTTACAGTGGCCAGATGAGCACCCTAGCCAAAGGGGGAGAGGAGGGGTTAGCTCTATGGGGAAAAAAAAAAAGGCGGGGTGGGGGGAGGCTGTTATCTCAAGTCAGAGCGTATGCTGGGTTGATAAGTGTAAAAGGCACCCATCCTACAGATGAGGAAACTGAGTCCCTGAGCGGTGTGACTCTTATTGTCAGTAAGCGACTTATGACCTGTCTGCCCAGTAACCAAATGCTTTTAAAAGCCCTACGGAAAGGATCCTGGCTTCCCTCATCCCTGCTGCATCCAGCCACTCCGGAGCTATGGAGGTGGCAGAGCCCAGCTGTCCCACGGAAGAGGAGGAAGAAGAGGAGGAGGAAGAGGAGCAGTCCGCTGAGCCCAGGCCCCGCACTCGCTCCAACCCTGAGGGGGCTGAGGACCGGGCGCTGGGGGCCCAGACCAGTGTGGGCAGCCGCAGTGAGGGTGAGGGTGAGGCGGCCAGTGCTGACGACGGGATCGCCAACCCTCCGGGAGCCGGTCCCAAGCCGTGGCAGGTGCCTCCCCCAGCCCCAGAGGTCCAAGTGCGGACCCCAAGGGTCAACTGCCCAGAGAAAGTGGTAAGTGAGAGGCTTGTCCTGTGGCTTTGAGACGTTAGGGAACCTTGGGTTAAATGTCATTCTTTAGGATTCACTCTGGAAAACAGTCCCTTTCTATTAGTGTTCTAGGGCAGCGGGGCTTCCCAAGTGGCTCAGTGGTAAAGAATCCACTTGCCAATGCAGGAGACGCTGGTTCAATCCATGGGTCAGGAAGATCCCCTGGAGAAGGGCATAGCAGCTCACTCCAGTGTTCTTACATGAAGAATCTAATGGACAAAGCAGCTTGGAGGGCTACAGTCTGTGGGGTCATAAAGAGCTGGACACAACTGAAGTGGATTCAGTAGCCCTGCAGCATGTGGGATCTTAGTTCCTTGACCAAGGGTCAAACCTTTGTCCACTGCATTGGAAGGCGGATTCTTAACCACTCGACCCCCAGGGAAGTCCCTCAGCTGCCTCCTAGAGTAGATGGCTGGGAACTGGAGTCATCATATAGCCTTCTCCCATGGGGCTGCTTGAAGAGAGCCAGCAGAGTGGCATGGGGGCCTGCAGTGACATCTGGTTGCCAGGTTACTGCTGGTCACAGCCCTCACTAGCCTCCAAATTTGTTGCAGATCATCTGCCTGGACCTGTCAGAGGAAATGGCGCTGCCAAAGCTTGAGTCATTCAATGGGTGAGAGGGGTTATTTGGGGGCTGGAGTTTGCTACCATGGCTGGGAGGAGCCCAGCCCAAAAAATGCAGTGTTGTCTCTCTGAGACTAACTCCTGGGTCCTGGAGGGATTGGAGAGTAACTGTGATATCTGGTAGTGTTACAACTGCATCCCATCGGGGTTCTGTTCTCAGCACTTGAGAGCTGTCACACTCCTCCACACGTGTCACAGCCATGACTCGGAACCTCCAAGGAGCAAGGTGACTTGTCCAAGGCCTCCTGGCAAATGGGCAGAGCCAGATTCAGAGCTGACTCCAAAGTCCTTGCCTATGAGCAGCTGAGTCTTGTTGGGGTCAGGCAGCAGGGCCTGAGCACAATCCTACCTCCCCTTCTCTGGCATTCCTGATGACCCATGACTAAACCAAGGTGGGGTGCCTCCTCTGGATCAGATGTGAGGCCCAGGCCGGCCAGAGGGACCCATTTGGTGAGGACAAGAGCTGGAGAGAGTCAGCTGGGCTGGGTTTGCGGCTGGGCGCTATCGCGTGCCTGGCCGCATGACCTGGGCCTTAACCACCGCCTCACTCTCACCCCAGCTCCAAAACCAACGCCCTCAACGTCTCCCAGAAAATGATCGAGATGTTCGTGCGGACAAAACACAAAATTGACAAGAGCCATGAATTTGCGCTGGTGGTGGTGAACGATGACACTGCCTGGGTGAGGCTGGGGGGCAAGACTGGTTCCCCTGGGGTCGCCCAGGGGTGAGAGAGCACCTCGCTGAGTTTCAGTCTTCCCTGCAGCTGTCTGGCCTGACCTCTGACCCCCGTGAACTCTGCAGCTGCCTCTACGACCTGGAAACAGCTTCCTGTTCCACCTTCAGTATCCTTTCCATGCAGGGATGAGAATGGCCCCAGTCCTGAGGGAAAGGGGGGCTTTGAGTCACTAAGGGCCTTCAGGTCATCTGATGCCAGCCCCCTAGTTTATGATCTGTGCTGAGGGAAAACAAGCTCAGAGAGGGCAAGCAACTGGAACAGGGTCATATAGCATGTCTCCTGGCAACAGGCTCAGAGGTACCTGTACTCTCCCAGCCTCTGGAGGAGGGAAACCCCCCACATCTGTCTACCCATGCACTGCTCTGCTCTCCTTAGCATTCCCACCAGATCTGGAAGGTCTCTTCAGCCTCATGTAAGTCCCCCATGGGGAAATTATTACTCCCCTTTGAAGAGAAGAACCCCTTCTGGGTAAAAGCTCCAAACAGCCCAGAAATAGTCCTTTCGGGAGGCTGAAAGTCTTCCTTTCTCACCCTTTCCCCCTAGAACAACTGCTCACGTACCTGTCTGAAAGCATTTTTGCAAAAGAGGTTCTTTTTCACATCTTGCCCTCTGTGTTACTTTCTCTTTTTTCCTTCAGATTTACTGATTCACGTATTTATTTTTGGCTGCGCTGGGTCTTGGCTTTCTCGAGGTGCCGTGAGCAGGCTTCTCACTGCGGTGGCTTCTCTTGTCCTAGAGCGCCGGCTCTCGGTGCACAGGCGTTAGTAGTTGCAGCACGTGGGCTCTGGAACACGGGCTCTCTAGTTGCTCTGTGGCATGTGGGATCTTCCTGGACCAGGGGTCCAACCAGTGTCCCTTGTATTGCAAGGCAGATTCTTAACATCTGGACCACCAAGGAAGTTCCTCTGGGTTATATTCTGACAGCCCAGTGGTCCGCCTCTACTTTGTTTTAACTGCAGAGCAGCAGACTTTTTCTTTAAAGGGCTAGATAGTAAACATTTTTGGCTTTGTGGGCCATATGGTCACTATTGTGGTGACCAGACTTTGCCGATATAATCCGAGCAAGCTCTGGTTTTGGGGGTCAGCAAAACCTCTGATGAAACAGGAGAGGTCAGGCAGAAAGGTGAAACTGGGAAGGTGTCGGGGCAGAGGGAACAGCATGCGGAAAGGCTCAGAGGCAGCAGTGAACTTGGGAGGGGTCAAGTGGGACCTCACATACCCAGTGAGGAGCTGGGCTCTCCTAGGGGGATGAGAAGGGTGGGCCACCAGGGTGTGCTCTGACCACACCCCTCTTCCTGCTGCACAGCCAGCAGAAGACTGAGCTGCCAGTCACGGAGAACGTGCAGACGATCCCGCCGCCGTATGTGGTCCGAACCATCCTGGTCTATAGCCGTCCACCCTGCCAGCCCCAGTTCTCCCTGACAGAGCCCATGAAGGTGAGTGAGACCCGGGAGAACGCAGGATGCCTGCAGCCAGCGCGATGGTGGTTAGATACTAGGAGGGACTTCCTGACCACAGGTGCTGGGGTACCTAGAATCAGGTTCTCAGAATCTAGAGATTTGTGGTCATGGGTCCATGGAGCGACCCTAGTCCCGAAGGCTACCTTTCTTCCCCCGCAGAAAATGTTCCAGTGTCCATATTTCTTCTTTGATATTGTTTACATCCACAACGGCACCGACGAGAAGGAGGAGGAAATGAGCTGGAAGGTGAGAGACCACCATGAGTATGGGCAGCAGGTGGATGTACACGGGAGGTCTCCAAACCCACCTGCCCCAGCCCAAAGGGAAAGGAAGCCCTTTTCACTAAGGGCTAACCTCCTAGATAATGATCTGTGCTGAGGAAAAGCAGGCTGAGAGGGGGCAAGAAACCAGGCCAGGGTCACACAGCATGATACACTGGCAATAACAGGCTCAGGGGCACCTGTACTTTTATGGGGTCGGGAGGAGGGAAGCCACCTGCCCCTGCCCACTCATGCACTGCTCTGCCATTAGCCTTCTCCTTACCATTCCTGGCCCTTCTAGATCACGGTCAGTCAGATTCCAACATTTCCCACTTGTCTGCAGTGAACTAATGGGGCTGTTGGGACAGTGGCCCAGGAGCATGTAGAGTCCTGTCCACCTCATCCCCAACATCCCCTGCTTCTCTCTCTCCCTGCTTTTTCTGTCTCTGTGCCTTCTGCCTGGAGCATGCTTCCCTCCCTGTCGTGCCAGGCTCTGCTGGTCCTTTACATTCCAGGCCTGAACTAGTTGTGGCATCTCGAGTTGGCCGCTTATCTCTCTGAGCCTCACTTGATCCAACTGTGAGCGGAGGGGGTTGAGCCCAGCTCCTACTTATATGTCAGTACACAAACTGGAAGTCCCTACTCTGAGAAGCCTTCCCTGCTCCTCTGGATAGATCAGCGTCAGGGGGCTGGGGGTCATGTGCTTCTCCAGACTAGAGGCTCCAGCTCTAAGACCTTTTTGGGTAGGTGGGTGGCAGGAAATGTTTGCTGAATGTGGGAATAGTGTCTGCCTGGCAAACTCCTCTTTACCCTTCAGAACCCATCCCTGAGGCCCCTCCTGGGAGGCCCTCCAAGACAGGGAGGGCTTGTCAGCAGAACATCTGCATGAACAGCCCTTCCTTGGCCCCACAGGACATGTTTGCCTTCATGGGAAGCCTGGATACCAAGGGTACCAGTTATAAGTACGAAGTGGCGCTGGCTGGGCCAGCCCTTGAGCTTCACAACTGTATGGCCAAGTTGCTGGCTCATCCACTGCAGCGGCCTTGCCAAAGCCATGCCTCCTACAGCCTGCTGGAGGAGGACGATGAAGCCACGGAGGTTGAGGCCACTGTTTGAACCATCCCTGTACATCCAACCTTCTTGTACAATGAAACCCTTGGCATAGAACACTGGTTCTCAGACTGGGCTCCTTGGGACCCCCAGAGGGGGTTCTAGGAAGTATCCGAGGCACCTGGGCAGCCCTGAAGGAACCCTAAGATTCCAGGAAGCATCCCAGGGACTCTAGACACCCATTCCCCATGTTTCCTAGCTCTTATCCCTCTCCCGCGTTTTTCATTTGTAATTTTTGTTGTGCTTTGTGTGATTTTTGTCATCAGAATAAAAATCTGAGACTCCCTAACCCAAGTCCACTGTTCATTGAAATCTTTTCGGTTGTAAGTGACAAAACCCACCCACTGAACTGAAAGGGGAATGGCTCCGTTCTTGTAGATAAGAAGCTAAGATGCAGCTTTAGGCGTGGCTTTATCCAGGTGCTCTGACAGTGCTTTGGGGAGAGCTGAAACACCCTGCCAGGTTGGTTTTCAGTGTGCCCTGCTTTCCTCCCAACCTGTGGAAAGGGGTAATATGGCTGACCACTCTGCAAATCCCCACCCAGGTGAAGTGAGGGCCCTCGCAGCACCCGTGACGACAGGTCATGCTTGGGTTAGTTGTGGACCAGAACTGTGGGATGCTGTCACTGGCCAGGCCTTGCTCAAGCCTCTCTGGGAAGAGAGGTTAATAGTTCCATCAGGAAACAGCGAGGGTGCTCCCCAGAGGAAGGGAAACAGATAGAACAGGTCCATCACTCAACTTGATCTTCCTAGATGAGCAGTTGTGGGGAAAAAAAAAAATCCTTACCAGCTAGATTTTCTCAGTTCCATATAAAAAGAAAATAGCTTTATCAAGAAACAGCTTTACTTTCCCAGGAGCATTTACTGGGCACCTGTGTGCCAGGCCCCTCTTTCAACTTAACACCAGCCTGGAAGGGATTATTCTCCCATTCTGCACATAGGGAAACTAACACCCTAAGAGGCCCAGGGCTCCCAAGTAATGGACGTCAGACTCCGCAGGACTGAAAACGGGCGATGCAGAGCCTCCGCAGGCGGTAGCTATTAATTGAAACCTTACATACTGACAGGGCTGCGTGCGCCTCGGCAGAGGGTTCCGGAAGACTCAGTACCCAGTGGGCACCACCGGGTCCCCGGGATCGTAGCTCCACCCCCTCCATCAGGGTGTGTTCTTGTTTACACCGTTTTGAGAGATACGGGCACACATGGCGACCTCCACCCTCCCGGGCCCTTATCAGAGGCCCCAAACATTATTTGGCCCCGAGCAAACATCACTGGGCACTACTAGGTGTCGCGGGCTCGGGCCAGCACCAAAGCTCCCTACCCTCGATGTGGGCCACAATGCGGCGCCGGTCGGCCTGGCTGGGGTCGCTGCACTGCACCAAGGCGCGGAGAAGCCAGCCGAGGGGCGGGCCGGCGCGTGCGCGCCAGGGCCCCGCGGGAAGTTGGAAACCGGCAGGCGGCGCGACCGGGTGGCTGCCCCGAGGGGACAGCCGGGGCATGGGCCCGGCGGTAGGTTTGGCGCGGCGGCTGCGGACGGCGCTGCAGGAGGAGGAGTTGCGGTGAGGGCAGGGCCTGGGGCGGGGGGGCCAGGGGTGGGGTAGGGGGCGAGTGCCACGGTCCGCTCTGACCCTCTATCCCTAGGACCGTGGAGGAGTTGCTGCGCCGTGGTGCCGACCCCAATCTGGTACTCGAGGATGGCGCGGCGGCCATGCACCTGGCGGCCAGGGCCCAGCACCTGCGGAGTCTGTGTTGCCTCGAGGCTCTGCTGCGCCGAGGCGGAGATCCCAACGCTCGGTGAGGCCTGGTGTGGGCTCGGGGCAGTTCTTCCGTAGACGAGAGCTGTCTTCGGTTCACGAGGACCAGACGTGGGAGTCCTGAAGAGGGCGTCCAAGGATGCGGACTCAATCCCCGGGGGCGGAGCTTAGGGAATCCGGGGAGGGATCTTGAGGGTCCAAGGGCAGAGGCAGGGTACCAGACCGTCGGTAGGGTATGACATTGCGCCGGGGTCAAAATGGGAATTAAAGTTTCAGATCCGGCGGTAGAAGCTCTAGAGTCGGAGAGCAGAGGGTTGGGTCCCAGCCCGAGGGCGCAGGTTCGAAGTGTTGCATCTCAGGCTGGAGGGCGGAGATGGAAGGCTGATGGCCAGGGCTCCCGGACCCGGAGAGGGAGATGCTTCACTGATCCCTCCTCCTCTCACGCCCTAGATCGGCCGAGGCACTGACACCGCTGCATGTGGCCGCTGCCTGGGGCTGTCGCCGGGGCCTGGAGCTGCTGCTGAGCCAGGGAGCGGACCCCGCGCTCCGCGACCAGGTGGGGGGGGGCCCCATCGCAGTCTTTAGCAAGGCGAACACGGAGGGAGGGAAAAGGAAGGAAAAGAGGAAGAGAGGGAGGGAAGAGGGCGCCCCCTACTGACTGCACCCCTGCAGGACGGATTCCTGCCTCTGGACCTGGCGGAGCAGCAGGGACACCAGAACTGTGCCCGTGTGCTTCGGGAGCTGGAGACTTGGACCAGGACCCCAACCCGGACCTGGAAAGGTTCCCGAAAGCCAGAACCCGAGCCAGAGCCTGCAGGTGAATGGTATCTGGGTGGCTGGGAGTGATTAGCCTCTGATATAACTTTGCAGATCTCTGTGTCTGATGCCCCGGCTTTCACCTCCAGAGTCAGTCTCTCTGCCTCTGACTCACTCCTTCCTCTTTGTGATTTCAGCCACCTGTTTCCGTCCCATCTGACTTTGATCTTTGTCTCTCACTTCCCCCTCCGCTCCCTTCTGACTCTCCCTCTTACCCCCTGCTCCAGGCCCAGGCCCTTGTGAAAAGGGGCTGAATACCAGCCCCTCCGGTCCTCCTAATGTGATGCTGAACTCTACAACACTGGGCACGGGGGACGGCAAGGACGTGAGCCTGGAGGCTGGCCCTGGACCCCCCGGCCTGCTTGCCCACCCTGAGACTGCTGACACAGATGGTGGATTGGAGTCCCCCCTGGGGCGCTGGGACTGCAGCTCGGTGACCTCCTTTGTCACCGCTGTTGAGGCCTCGGGAGCTGAGGACGTAACCGGCCACACCTCCCCCTGGGCTGGTGTCCGACTCTCCCAGAGGGTTCCAAGATCTTTGGGTACCCTACAGCTGGTGCATCAACCCCTCTTGGAGGACAGGGAGGCAGAACTAAATGCCCATCTGCAGGCCCTGACTCTGACCTTGCCGGATGATTCCCCCTCCCCCAAGTTCTTCCCAGATAGGAGCCCAACCCATAGTCCCCCTTGGGAACCGCTGCCTGGACCTTCTGACAGCCACATCCCAAGAGAGGACCAGCTATCCCCTGACAGTGATCTGGCTGCCCTCTGGCTGACAGAGGATAAGGCAAGCGCCACAGGGGGCAGGGGCCCCAGCCCCTCTGACCAGTGTCCTTCGGACCCTACCATGTCTGACCTGGAGCTGCTGCAAGGACTCCGGGCGCTTGGCAAGAGCCCGGGTCCCATCACCTCCTTCACCCGGCCACACTACCTCCGACGGCTGAAAGAAGCCCAGGCTGCTCCTAGTGAGTATCCAGAGTTCAAGGAGTCTCCGGGAATCTTCCAAGATCCCTTGGCTCTGAGTGCAACCTACTTCTCCCTTCGTCTCTGGGAACCACCCTTTCCTTTGCCTTTCTTGACCCAGTTTCCCTCTTCAGGCCCAGACTTTTCAGGGCACAGCCCAGAGCTGGCCGAAGCCCTGCGGACAGGCCGTATCCCAGATGCCCAAGCCGATGAAGATGCACTTGCCCAGCAGTTCGAGCGGCCAGACCCCACCAGACGGTGGCGGGAGGGGGTCGTGAAGTCCAGCTTCACATATCTGCTGCTGGACCCCAGGTACTCGGAGCAGGAATGACTCCAAAGCGGGAGCTGGAAAATTCCGAGATTGGTTCTTACCTGCTCTCCATTGTGGCACTCGGGCTTCTCATGGCAGTGGATTCTCTTCTTGTAGAGCGCAGGCTCTAGGCACAAGGGCTTCAGTAGTTGAAGCATGCAGGCTCAATAGCTGGGGGCGTGCGGGCTCTAGGGCTTGCGGCTTCAGTACTTGTGGCTCACAAGCTCAGTCATTGTGGCTCACAGGCCCTAGAGCTTGTAGGCTTCAGGAGCTGTGGGCCCCAAGATTAGCTGCTCCGCAGCATGTGCAGTCTTCCCGGACCAGGAATCAAACCTGTGTCCATGTCCCCTGCACTGGCAAGTAGATTCTTATCTGCTGTATTACCAGGGAAGTCCTGCTGTGTGTCTTTAGGAAGGGAACTGGCCCTCTCTGGTCATCTGCTTCCTTATCAATAAGAGGCAGTTGGATCCGCTTCAAGCTGCTGAGTGTCCTTGGGGATCAGCTACCCACCTTGCCTTTTATAAAACAGGTCGCTGGACATGGGTTCAGTTTGTTCTGTGTCATTAAGGACTGTCTCTGGGAAAACTCTCATCACTTTTCCCTCTCTGAGCCATCTACTTCATCTAGGAAGACTCAGGACCTGCCAGCCCGAGCCTTCTCACTGACCCTGGCTGAATGCCTTCGGATTTTTGTCCAGGCCATCTTCTACGTGGGCAAGGGAACCCGGGCCCGGCCGGACGTTCACCTCTGGGAGGCCCTTAACCACCGAAGACGGCCAGTAAAGCAGGTATGAGGATAATTAGCAGGTTTGTGGCAGAGGTGGCCCAGCTAGGGGCAGGTAGAGGGAATTGTGGGGCAGACCTCTGACTCTGCCCTGGCTCCCCCCAGGCCTGTCCCAAGGTACGCCGGATCTTGGACATTTGGGCCACTGGTCGTGGTATTGTTTCCCTGCATTGCTTCCAGCATGTGGTCCCTGCAGAGGCTTACACTCGAGAAGCATGTCTTGTGGATGCTCTAGGTAGGTGTCTGGCTTGGGGGGTAGGGGTGAGGGGCACTTGATCTACTGATTCCCTCGCCCCTTCCCCATCACAGCTGTCCATTCAGCCAATGAGCAGTTATTGAGCACCAACTATGTACCTGCACGTACACATATTTTACTCCGTTGGTTTATCCCTGCTTGAGGACAATATCCAGTGGGTTCCCTGGCAAAAACTTCTGCCAGCGGTTCCCGGAGGCTGCCTTCATGACCTTATTCCTAATCTCCCCAGGAATCCAGATGCTGACTAACCAGAAGCAAGGACACTGCTATGGAGTGGTGGCTGACTGGCCCCTCACCCGGCGCCGCCGCTTGGGGGTACATCTGCTGCACCGTGCCCTCCTTGTCTTCCTGGCTGAGGGTGAGCGAGAGCTACGGCCCCAGGACATCTAGGCTTGTGACTGAGCACTAGGGAACTGGCCATTTAACCTAAGTAGAGATCAGGGTGTTGGAATGTTTAAGTTGCCCTTGCATTGAGAGCAGCCTCCCCCCACCCCCACCCCATCTCCAGCTCCAGAAGGCTGGTAAGGGAGCAGCAAGACAGATCTCCTCCTTGGGGTAAGGGAGGACTTTATTACAGATGGAACTGCTGGCTAGGTAGTGAGCTCCCTGTCATGGGAGGAGACAAAGGGGATGTGGGAGGAAAACAAGTAGACCAGAAGATTCTTTGGAACATGGTGCTTTGAAAAATGTCAATGCTTTGGCAGTTTGGTCCTATCTGAGCAAACAAGTGACCATTTTTATCTCCCTGATACAGAGGACCCATAGTGTAGGTTGTGCTGGGGGTTGTCCTGAGCTACATGCAGGGAATCTGCCCAGCTCAAGAGTGAAGTTTTCCTGCTTCCCAGCTGTGGGACCTCGGACCAGTAATTTCTCTGTCTGAGCCTCAATTTTCTAAGTTGTACACAATGAGGAAAGTGCAAAATTCTACCTCAGGGGGTCACTGAGGGAATCAGATTAAACTGTCATGAAGTAAAGTGTTTGGCTCTGAGCCCTACAGACCCAGAGATGACCTTGCAGCCCAGGTGGAAAGTTTCTGGTGGAATGGGGTTGGGGGGCATGCAGGATGTTCCTGAGGGGTGTGTTGTGTGTTGAGGGGTGGGTAGATCTAGAGATTCATTGGAAGGACTGATGTTGAAGCTGAAATTCCAATACTTTGGCCACCTGATGCGAAGAACTGACTTATTGGAAAAAATCCAGATGCTGGGAAAGGTTGAAGGCAGGAGAAGGGTACGACAGAGGATGAGATGGTTGGACGGCATCATCGACTCTATGGACTTGAGTTTGAGCAAGCTCCAGGAGTTGGTGATGGACAGGGAAGCCTGGCGTGCTGCAGTCCATGGGGTCACCAAGAGTCGGACACGACTGAGCGACTGAAATGAACTGAACTGAATTGAGGGCTGGAGAAGTTGTCGTGGTGTGGGTGTGAGACATCCGCCCTCCTTGGGATCACTGTGTGCCTGAAACCTCCTGGCGTTGCTTCTCTGAATCTGTCTTCCACTATAAAATGAGATTAACCTTGACTTTACACAAAGAGCTTCAGTAAATGCCAAGCTACCATCCTAGGGAGGTGTTGGCCAGATCATTTAAATTTTCCAGAAGTGATCCGCTGCCTCATTGGGTTCATCACCTGCCTGTCATTGTGGCTCTGCCAACCAGGCCCTGCAGGGGAGTGGGATAAGCATCCATCTGCCTCCTGGGCTCCACTGCTAAACCCATGGCTTCTCTGGCTGTTGTAATAATCAAGAGTCCCTGCCTCTGACAGGAGCCTGGGCTCTACTCTTTCAACCGAGCTGATGACGTCTCTCTCTGAGTGCCCCTTTCCTCAGGTGTAATAATTAAAAGAGCATGTCATGTCCCAAGAATACACAGAAAGAATCCAAAGACATCCCTCCCCACCCTCCGCCGCAAAAAAAGTTCCAGAAGAGATGGAATTTGTCTAACACTGTATCCCGACCTCAGCCCTACTGATTTTGAGGCCAAGTTGCTCCTTGCACTGGGGGCTGTCCTGTGTTCTATAGGGTATCAGGCAGCGTTTCTGGGATCAACACACAAGGTGCCAGGAACATCTCCCCCCAAGTTGTAGTCATCAAACATGTCTCTAGAATTTACCAACTGACAACAGTGCCCCTGTAAAGACCCCAGTTTAAACTAAAGGTGGGCTTGCAAACCAGTGGGGAAAGGATCAAAGGGGACAAATCTCTACTCCCATCACCCACACAAACGACAGGTAAGCCTAGATATACATACATTAGTAGAATAAAATATAGGGACTTCCCTGGTGGTCCAGTGGCTAAGACTCCACCCTCCCAGTGCAGGGGGCCAGGGTTCCATCCCTGGTCAAGGAACTAGATCCCACATGCCTCAACTAAGACCCAGTGCAGCCAAGTAAATTAATCAATTTTTTAATAAAAAGAATAAAATATAGATGGCCATGGAGCAGAGAAACCCAGGTTCAAAACATAGTTTCAAAATAAAAATTGTCTTTGTGACAAAAGCAACCCAAAACCAAGTTATAAGATGAAACGGGACAGACAGTAAAGAGGTACTAACTTGGTGTGTGGTGTGGGGTAAAGAGGATTCAGTGACCCCATGGATATCAGACACTCAGTACAGGGCTTCGCATACAGCTGACACTTCTTTATGACTACACTAATCAGATGCAATGGCCACTGAGCCTCATCTCAACTTTAGCATCAACCTCAGATGGTTCTCCTCCTCCTCTCCAGGGACAGGGAGCTCACCCCTTACTTTCTTCTGCTCAGGGAATGCTGCCCAAGCAGGCCCTGTGTTTTGAGAAGGGAGGTGAACTTGGAAAGCAAGCCTGGACCACCTACATCCTCAAGTCTTTGTGGGTCAGCCCTGAAGGGGAGGTACCTGAGTCAATTCAGTCTACACTTGGGGAAGCTGAGGCTCAGGGTGGCCCTATGCTGTGGTCACCCAACACAACTCTGGAGGCTCAGATTGTCACTTCTTTTTATTGAGTTACAATAAGAGATGTGCAGGTTCGGTGGCTCCAGCCCCCTCCCAAGCCCTCCCCACTTGGGCAACAATAGCTCCCAGCGCCAAGGAATGGGGGGGTCAGGGGTCTCGGGTATGGTGGCGGGGGTCCCGAAAGTCCCCGGGGGCTCATGGGTCCTAGGATCAAGCACAGCAGACACGGAAGACAGCGGGGTGGCGGCCTGCCTCGGCCCTGGCATTGTGGGGGAGGGGGCTTCTGTACAAGGTCCCCCTCCACGGGGGTCGCTGTTGCGGCCCCGAAACACCGATGGGCCCCACAGGACTAGCAGAGAGCGGGGTGTCCACTCGGCTCCCACGCATGCCGCGTCGTCCAGCCCAGCCGGCCAGGGGGCGTCTCCTGACCTGACCCCGCCCACCTGGTCCGCGCTGCAGACCCCAAGCCGGTTTGGGACTCTTCCCCCCGCTCTTCGGCTCACTAAGCCATACCTGGCCAGCTCAATGGCTACTTCTTTTCCTCTGGGGGCGCAGGCAGGGGCTCGGGCAGGGCCTTGGGCCAGGGCTCGGGCTCCCAGAGCAGGAATTCGTGGAGCAGCGTGTTGACGGTCTCGGGACACTCCAGCATCACCATATGACTGCCTTCATCGATGAGCTTCAGGAAGGCCAGGAGCAGGATCTGCAGAGGGGGCGGGCTCAGAGCGGCCAGAGCCAGGACCAGGGAGCTCAGGGCCATTCAACCCCTATCTATGCATGGCCTGCAGCATCAGGAAGTCCTTCTTGCAATCTACCCTATATTCCTTCATTTCCATACCCTCCATGCGTTTTAAGTCGCTTCAGTCGTGTCTGCCTCTTTGCTACTCTATGGGCTATAGCCCCCCAGGCTCCCCTGTTCATGGGATTCTCCAGGCAAGAATACTGGAACAGGTTGCCATACCCTCCTCCAGGGGATCTTCCTGACCCAGGGATGGAACTGGTGTCTCTTAGGTCTCCTGGCAGGTAAGTTCTTTACCACTAGCACCGCCAATGAAGCTTGGCCTGTCACCCTCCTGGGACCTAATCCGGTATTCATTCATTCCGCCTTTCTTAAGTGCCTACAATATGTCCAGAGCAGGATGTTTCAACTTGGGCACTCATGGCATTTGGGGTGGGATCATTCTCTAAGATGGGGACTATAGGATGTTGAACAGCATCCCTGACTTCAATCCACTAGAGGCCATTTGTAGCATCCCACTCCCCCACCACAGTGTGACAAAAATCTCTCCAGGGAATTCCCTGGTGGTCCAGCGGTTAGGACTCTGCATTCTCACTACTGAGGGCTCAGGTTCAATCCCTGGTTGGGGAACTAATATCCCACAAGTTGTACGGCATGGTCAAAAATACAATTTTAAATAATAATAAAATTAAAATAAAATCAGACATTGCCAAATATCTCTAGGGAGCAAAGTCATCTCAGTGAGAACTCACTGAGAGTGACCGACAAACAAAACAGAGTCTCTCATGCTAAGGTCAGGTTTCTCACTCTCCACAGAATAGACACTTGGTTTTGGGTCATCTTCTACAGTGGGGCTGTCTTGCTCACTGTAGGTAACTGAACAGCATCCCCGGCCTCCACCCACCAGGTTCCAGAAGCACCTCCCTCACCCACAGTCATGACATGCCTGCAGACATTTTCAAGTGTCCCCTGTGGGACAGAATCATCCCTGGTCAAGAATCGATGGTGCAGATCTATTCTAAGCACTAAGGATCCCAAGACCCTTTCTGGGGAATCTGATCTTAAGACCCCCACTCACCCTCCTGCAGAATTATGTTGCCCATCACAAATCCCAACTGTGAAGAGTGTCTTTTTTGGGGGGGAGGGGCCACACCACATGGCATGTGGGATTCTAGTTCCCCAGTGAAGGATAGAACCCACACCCCCTGCAGTGGAAGTGTGAAGTGCTAACCACTGGACCACCAGGGAAGTCTGGCCAAGAGTGCCTTTTAGCGGGCAGAGGGGACAGCACATAGCCTGAGCCCCTGTCCCAGGCAGCCGCACTTTCTGTATCCCACCTTTGACCCTAAATCTAAGCTCTGACGTCCCTGGGGCTGGAGCACAAAGCAGAGTCCCCCTAGGCTGGGAGGATTTGAGGGGTGCGGTGACTGGGGTGCCATACCTCAGCCATGCGCTGGTCTTCCTCCACTGGCACAAACTTGTCATGCATGCCGTGGACGAGCAAAACCGGCACGGTGAGCTCCGCGTGGTAGACCTCGTCGCCCTCGGGCCAGTACTGGCCGCTCATCATGGCCCGAAGCACAAAGGAAGACACGTTGAACGCATTGCCTTCCTTCAGCAGCTGCTTTTCTTTGGCCCCTTGGCGGGCGAAGCCGGCCCTGGGCGTGGGGGTGGGTGGGGAGCACCGCTGGAGCCCTCAGGCCATCTCAGTCACCAGTGATGCTCCCCATGCCAGCCCCAGCCATAGAGCCTCCCCTCCCATCCAACCTGGGGAGATGTCGGGGCAGGGCCGGGTCACTCACTTGAGGAAACTCCAAGCCAGACAGGGTGACAAACAGTGCAGGACGCACGTGGGCATGTTGAAGATGGAGCAGAAGCTGGGCTCCAGGGCTGTGGGCCCTCCACCGTTGATCATGATCACCTTGTGCACCAGGTCTGGGTACTCGTGCGCCAGGAACGTGCAGAAGGAGACACTGCCCCGCGGGCGGACGGTGGGGAGGGTCAAAAGGCAGTGATCAGCAGGATACAAGCAGTGAGAGGGTGAGTGCCCTCCCCTCACCCAGAGGCAGGTCCTTGAAGGCCAAGATTCTTCCCATGGTTCCATGAGCACCAAATGGGGGTGAGGGATGGGAGGGGCAACCCAAATGCCCTGAAATTGTGCGACTGTGTATGTGTGTGTGTGTTGAAGGTGGATTTTTTTTTTCTTTTGGAGAAAGGATCCAAATACAGAACTTATATCTGATCCTCAAAGTCATCATAACCCCCAAAGAGTTAAGAATTACTTATTGTCAAGTGTTGGGAAAGCTATTTGATTAAACAAAACCTTTGGTGTCTCAGAGAATGTCACTGTTTCCAGTGTATCCCTTCCCTTTAAATCTGCCTGTAATGCAGGAGACCCGGGTTTAATTCCTGGGTCGGAAAGATCTGCTGGACAGGCTACCCACTCCAGTACTCTTGGGCTTCCCTTGTTGCTCAGCAGGTGAAGAATCTGCCTGCAATGTGGGAGACCTGGGTTCGATCCCTGAGTTGGGAAGATCCTCTGGAGAAGGGAAAGGCTACCCACTCCAGTATTCTGGCCTGGAGAACTCCATGGACTGTATAGTCCATGGGCTCCTAAGAGTCAGACGCAACTGAGCGACTTTCACTTTTACTTTACCTTCTCTTTAAGGATCTTCTTTTATTGGCCTCTGGGTTTGTCACATCTGCCTGCTTTACGCAAGGTGGAAGGGTTGCAGGTACCTCTCCTCATTACCCCGAAAGCAGGGTTTAGGCAAAGGACAGCCTGAGGGCTAGCTGCTTGTTTCTGTTGTTAAACTTCACTTTAAAATTCTGTAAATGTGTAAAATAGCTTATAAATAAAGATTTATTGAAACGAAACCACACCCAGACAATTGTAAATTTGTTTACAATTATGTCTGCTTTCCTTCTACAATGGTAGGCTTGTGAAGTTTCAACAGAGACCAACCATAAGGCCTGCAAACCTAAAGTACTTACTCTTCGGCCCTTTGAGATAAAGTTTGCCAACTCCTGCTAAAAAGAGGGACAGGATACAAGCAGGAGTCAAATGGACTTGACTGTGCCAGTGACTCACTGTGTGTCCCAGGGCAAACTCTTTAACCTCTCTGAGACATTGTCTCCACATTTATGACACAGAAACTGTGCTGACCTCATAGGATTGTTACAGGGTCACAGGAGTTTCCACAGATGGGTGTTCATTTAATGGAGGAAACATTATTGTAAGCATCCACTTTGGGGTATGTTTTCATATAAACAAATAGGAGCTATGCTACTTCCTAGTCTTGCCTTCCTTACTTTTATGTAACATTTCTTTTTCTTGTCTAGTTGCACGCGCTACAACTGCCAAAACAATGGTTCTCAACCTGGCTGGCTGATTAGACCCTGCCTTTCATCCTGGGTGAAGGACAGAATGGTACCACTTGACACTGATCAGGCATCAAGACCCAGAGCCTTCCATGGTGTGGGCTCTCATCTTAATGCCAGGTGGTATTATCTATCACCCCTTTAAGGGAGGGTACATGCATATTAAGTCACTTCTGTCATGTCCGATTCTTTGCGCCCTATGCATTGTAGCCCTCCAGGCTCCTCTGTCTGGGAGGATTCTCCAGGCAAGAATACTGGAGTGGGTTGCCATGCCCTTATCCAGGGGATCTTCCCAAGCCAGGGATGGAACTCGAGTCTCTTACATCTCCTGCATTGGCAGCCAGGTTCTTTATCATTAGTGCCACCTGGGAAGCCCTTAAGGGAGAGTGAATTAAAGTAAACTGTACCCTTGTAAACACAAATTATGAGATTCCAATTAGTCTTTGCTTAGAGCCCTTGGGGTCTCCAGAGCAACCAATTCTTGAATTTAATAGAAGATAATGGTTTTCAGCTAGGGGTGATCCTGCCCACCAGAGGACCCTGGCACTATCTATAGGCATTTTTGATTGTCACAATCATCACTAGACCATCATGCTAGTGGCATCTAATGGGCAGAGGTCAGGGATGCTCCTAAACATCCTACAATGCACAAGAAAGCCACTCACAGGAAAGAATTACCCTGACCCCAAATGTCAATAGTTCAGGGATTGAGACACTGCTTTAAAACAATGTGAAACAACAGTATTGGTGGCAGGAGTCCATGTGTTGTTGCAGATGTTAGTGGGATTTTTCAAGAAGGGAAATCAATATTTTGTGAGTGGGTGTGGTTCCTGCCAGTCCCCACCCCTCACCCTCATCCCCTCCCCACCGCAGCATCGGCTCACCCATAGGAATGCCCAATGAGCACGTTGCGCTTCTTGGCATAGCGCTTGAAGATGGCACGCATGTCCTCTGCTAGTGCATAGAAGGTGTAGGCAGCAGCCACTTGGGGTGCTGAGCTGGCCCCGTGGCCGGCCAGGTCAGGCGCCACCACCTCGTAGCCCAGGCGCACAAAGAAGTCCAGCTGTTCCTTCCAGATGGCCAGGGAACCGCCAACACCGTGGATGAAAAACAGTACCACGTCAGCCTGGGCGCCCTTACAGCTGGTGATGCGCTTCTCACAGTCAATGTGGATGGTCCGCTTGGGGCGTCGGGCTCGCCGCCGCCGTCCACCACTGCCACTCCCAGCACTGCCTGGGACCGAGCGGCCATCGCTGCCTGCTGGGTCTGCCAGCTCTACCTCAAGGGCGGCTGGTGGCTCCCCGGAGCCATTCTGCCCATGCAGGAGGTCAGCTCGTGGTGCCCGGCCCAGATTCTCCACCAGTAACCGCCCATTGCGGTACACAGTGATTCTGCGCTGGCAGCGGACCAAGCCGGACTGGTCCCCCTGGGCGGCGTCCGACAGTGGTGGTGGTGGGGTTGGGGCTGAAGCAGGTCCCGCATGCTTCACCCGCAGCACGCGGCCAGGCTTGACCTCCACAAATGTGTAGCCATCGCTGGACTCCACGCTCTCCAGTGGCCCTACTGCATTGGGTGGTGCGCCCAGCAGGCAGCAAAAGATCCCATCGGTCACACCGGTCAGCATGGTGTGTCCTGTGAGTGGGGGTGACAGCCAGGTCAGAGGCTGTCTGAATAGGAAGCCCTTCATGCCCACAGTACCCACTCTCTATACCTGGGGTGGGTGAGCTGCACTGGGAGACCCTGTCTAGGCCCTAGTTTAGGGGTGGTCAGAACCAGGCACAGACCGAGATGTTCTGTCTGGTCCGTGCCTGTGTGGTGGTCAGCCAGCCCCCGAGGGTCAGCCTAGTCTGCCTCAAAGAGAAGGCTATGGCTACGGCTGACACCAAGAGGCATCCATGGGGAAGGTGGTAGAATTGGGGGTTGGGGGGCTTGCTGGAGAAGGGGCCATTGTGGCGAATGTGACCCATCCCTGAGGACCCTCCAGCTCAGGTTTATCACTTATGCCTTCCTAAATCCGTTCATTCATTTATCCATTCATTCACTCAGGCACTCTTTTGTTAACTCACTTTCACTAAACCAGCATAATCTGAAGGCTCCAAAGATACCTTAAAAATATGCAGATCCCAACAATGAGCCCCCAACCCAGGCCTCTAAACATGGTTTCTGAAAGTTGAGGCCCTGGGAGAGAAGTTTCAGGACTGAGCTCCAGAAGGCCTTACGCAGCTCCCCAAGATCATGGGTGAAATGGGTCTGTTTCACAGACCAACAAGCTGAGGCCCAGACACTCTGGGAGGAAGCTTCTCTGTCCCCAGTGGTCAGTACCCTGGGTTCTAGGGAACCTGAATACACAGCCTCCAGTGGAGGAGATGAGGATGGAGCCCTGGCTGGGGGCCTCCAGGCCTCCATCCCCGCTCCTTGGCCACCCCCCCCACCCTCCGTGGCCATGGCAACTGCAGGCAGTTACGTAACTCGAGGGGGATACTCGTGCAGCGCACCCCCCATTGTTTAGGCCTTGGTGATGGGACCAACCCCTCCCCGTCCCCATCCTGGGCTCCGTGGGGATAATGAACGCCGAAAATCCAGCCTGCGGTGGCCCATACTTGCTGGTGGAGGGGGAGCCGCGCCCCCCGCCTCCGGCGGGGTTCCAACCCGGGATTGCGGAGGGGGGCGCAAATGCGCCACGCCAGCCCCCCTCCACAGAGCCAGGCCCTCAGCTCCTGGGTGCCCGTCAGCCCTGTGGCGGGATCGAGGCCCCTGGGGCGCCGCGGCTTTCTAAGAGCCCGAGGGCGGGCTTTGTGGACACCCCCTCCAAAGTGAAAGATCCAGTGGCCTCAATGTCCCTTTCCCATGGCCCTCACCCTGCTCACCTCATCGAGGTCCCTGGGACCCGGGGCAGGGCAGAGGGGTCCCTGGCAGAGAAGCCAGCGTCCGCCTGCAGGCGCCGTTTACATGGTGGCGCGGGGTCTGGCCGGGCACGTCTAAGCGGGCGGGCACGGGCCCGGGGCGGTCAGCGCGGGGACATCCCGCTACCTCCGAGCAAGCCGGCCCTTTAAGTGTCTCCCCGGGCGGGACCGTGAGCCGACTGACTGGCGTCTTGGCCAATCGCAGCTGCGTAGTGACCTGGCCTAGTTAGACTGCCAATCAGACTCGGAAGCTCCGGGATTAGGGCGGGCTCTTGGAACAACGGCCCCGCCCCTCTCAGGGGTTTAAGGAGGTGGAAGGAGAGATTGGGCCTGGTCCAAGGCCGAGAAGGGGTCGGAACCTGAGGGCTTCCGGGCCCCTGGGAGGTAGCAACCGGAGCCCTCCTCGCTGCAAAGAGGATTTCCTCGGCTAGCCTCAGCCTCCAAACTGACCTGTCTCCTCTAAACGGCGCCCCAATGCCTCTTTCTCTGAGCTCACCTTTCCTTTCTACAATCTCGCAGATTTTTGCAATTTGCAAAGGAAATTGCAAAAGGCGAGGAAACAGGCTCATAAATGGCACAAGGTCACAAAGTAAGCTGGGGGAGCAGAGATGGGACTTGGAACTACGGCTGTGTGACTCCAAGTCCTGCAAATAGTTATTCTTTAAACCATCAAACAGGTATCTTGGAGCTATTAGGAATTAGTTTCACAGATAGGCCATTTTAACTGTTGGTCAATTTAACCGGTGACTCTGATCCCAGCTGGAGCCAGAGAGCCCACAGTTCAAATCTAGCTTCTGCCGTTTGCTGACATATGACCTTGGGCAAGTCCCGTCCCTGAGACTCCATTTATTTCTTTATGAAATTAATTCCCTCTCCCTCATGAGTTTGCTAGGCAGATAAAACACTTAGCAAGGGAAGTGCTCCATACATTATTGACATTATTATTGTACTGCTGTAGTACTGTAGTAGTTTGCTAAATGATGGTGCAGGTAGGATGGCCTTCAGATGACAAGGGGTTAACCATCCCTTGCCCACTCCTATCCCCTGGAATTTGCTGCCAGAACTGGATTAGGTCCAGCCACCCACTCTTGCCCACTCAGGGTGCTCCTGGGAGACTACAGTTTTATTCATGCAGAAAAAAAATTCCCTGCCTCCTCCCCAAGGTGGGAGATGCTGCGGCGGGGGAGGAGGAGGGACCGGGACGGAGCGTTGGACCAGAAGGAGGGACTGGAGTCGAGGAAAGGAGAGTATCTGAAGAGGATTTTTAAGAGACGAACTGGAGAGCACCAAGCAAAGGAGAGAGGGTGTGTGTGTGTAAGTCGAAGGCAGGCTTCAAATGCCTGCCAAATATTTTCCCTGGGGCAATGGGACGCCATAGAGGATACAGAAGGGAAAGAGCTCCGGTACGAGTATTAGAAAAATAGAGACTGAACGGGGACACCACCAAGGGCAAGCCTGCAATCCTTGAGTTCTGCAGATTGAGAAACTGAATGACCACCCCAAGGACATCCAGCCAACTCCAACTCAGACTTCCTGGGCTCCCCGCCAAGGGGCGGAGACTTGGCTGAGGCTAAAGGAAAGCTGCCAGCCAGCTGTGCGCCATCTGCCTTGCTCCCGCTGGGGGTGGGAGATTGAACCAGCCGTTTCCTGAGGCTGCCACCAGCTGCGCCACCGTCGCCCCCGGGCACCCTCTGCAGGTCTACAAGAGAAGGAACTACAACTCCCAGCAGGCCCAGGGAAATAATGTTTTGTAGGCATGCGCTTGCGGAGACTCCGTTCGCCTGCCGCCTGCTGGTCCAGAATAAGAACTACACTCAGGCGGGCACGGACGCTCACGCCAGAGGTGCGGTGCGTCTACGTAGAACTACAAGGCACAAGGAAATGTGGGCTCTGCTGTAGAAGAAACTACATTTCCCAGAAGCCCTCGTTCCGTAGCTGCGGAGCCTATAGGCTGCAGAATAGCTGGAAACTGACGGCGTGCTGCGGCGGAACATGGCTTTCTCGGTCGGATCGGTGGGTTGCCTGTTGGGACCCGTCAGTAGGTCAGCGGGGCTGCTGGGTGGCAGGTGAGTCTTCATGGGGACAGCTTCTCAAATCTGGGAGTAAGAGCGGCGTCGAGGGCTGCCTCCAGGTATTTACCAATCGCGTGACCTTCCAGTGCCTTGAGAACTCCTCGAGTACCTTTTCCTTCCAGGCTCCCTCCTGGCATTGATCTGGAAGCCGAAGCTAGGAAAGGTTGAGCTCCACGCAGAAGCAACACAGCGCCCCCTCTGACCTTTCTCTCCGTTTCTCTGCTCCCGCAGGTGGCTCCAGGGTCCCCGGGCCTGGCTGGGGCTCCCCGACACCTGGGGACTCCCCGCCATGCAGCAGACCAGGGGCAGGACACGCGGGAACGAATATCAGCCAAGCAACATCAAGCGCAAGAATAAGCATGGTTGGGTCCGGCGCTTGAGCACGCCAAACGGCGTTCAGGTCATTCTTCGCCGCATGCACAAGGGTCGAAAATCGTTGAGCCATTGAGGAGTGCGACGTGGCGGCTAGATCTCCCCATTAAAGCATTTCCCTCGCTTTAGCCTGCGGCTGTTTTTGTGGAGAGCTGGGAAACAGAGTCGGACACGACTGAGCGACTGAACTGAACTGGGGAACAGGGACTACTGAGACGGACATGAATCCTCTAGGTTTCTGGAAGAGGGAATGGGAAGTCAGACCTTACCAGAGTGCCTTTTTACGCTCTTGAATTAGGAAGACTTTGGAGCAATAGTCCACAGATGGTACAGTGAACACTTTTGTAACCCAGTACACAGCTGTATTCACAACTCATCCTGCCCTTTCCTGTGAGACAGATCTAAATATTTCAGAATGCACCTCTCTAAAATAAGGTCCCGTTAATACATATTAACAAAACTTTTCACAGCTTTAAAAGAAAAAAGTAAACAATTCCTTTGTGTTGTTAAGTCTAATAAATGTTCAAATTTTCATTTGTCTCATAAAATGTCATAATTCTCACAAGTTCTAGGAAGGCTTGTGAACGTGGGAGGGGTTTGAACCCTCCACCTGCCCCTTGGGGATGGGCGCTGTGACCTGGAGCGAGACCTGAGCCCTCTGAGGTTCTTTTGGGTCCTGTAAAAAGGGACTTCCCCGGCAGTCCAAGTGGTTAAGATTCTCCACTTTCCCAACTGCACGGGGGCAGGTTCAATCCTGTATGCTGCTTGGCGCGGCCAAAAATAAAGTAGATTCATCCTTATGAGATGCTCATTTCTCCTTTGCTGTGTTGTTGGTGGTGGTTTAGTCGGTAAGTCGTGTCCAACTCTGCAACCCCATGGACTGTATAGCCTGCCAGGCTCCTCTGTCCATGAGATTTTCCAGGCAAGAATACTAGAGTGGGTTGTCATTTCCTTCTTCGTGTTGTTGGAATAACAATATTCCATAACTTATTGAGTACTTCCTAAAAAGTCCATGTCTCCAGGCTGTCAGGCTGCGGGGTGGGGTTTTGTGGGGCTTAATTCATACCCAGGCAATTTGGAGCCAGTGCACAGTGGAGTCAGGGCTGGGAGGATGATCTTGAGGATTGTAGGAGCCTAGAGGAGGCGCTGGACTTTGCCTTGGGAAGAAGGCAGTAAGACAAGGCTTCTTCGAGAAGGTGGTCCAAAAGGAGAGACTGGACAAGTCAGGATGAAAGGTGGACGAAGGAGGCCGAAGAGGCCCAGAATTTCGGGGCAAGGAGGCGGGACTGGATCTTTGGGCTACTGGGGAGCCACGGGAAGTGTTTCAGAGATAGTCTATTCCGTCAGTTCAAAGATAGTCAAATGACTAGTGTGGGGGAAGTTTAGATACGCTGAAACCTAAAGGTTGGAACCCTGGGGATGAGGCTGGGACTGTTACGGCGGGTCCTCATCCTTCCAGGGCTGCTGTGAGAACCTCATGAACACAAGAAAAAGCGTAGCAAATGTTAGAGAGCGGCGGGACCTCCGGGTGTTGTGGACTACAAATCCCAAGGGGCTTTGGGGACCCGGCCTCCACCCATTTCCGATTTCACCGCTCGCAGCTTGCAAGTCTCGGGCGGGGTTTTGCTCTCTCAACGTAACTTGACCACGAAGGAGGAGGCGTGACGACCAATGGGCGCGTGGTCTAGCCGGATCTGGCCAATGGGGGCGCGCAAAGGCCGCGCACCTTGGAGGCGGAGCCAGAGGGCAAACCAATGACGGAAGGGCGGTCGCACCATCAGTGTAGGCTGGGCAGTGGCTGGAAGTTACTGTGCGGCGGCGGCTGAGAAGGCGGCTGTGGTGGCGGTGGCGGCGGCTGAGGCGGCGGCTGAGGCGGTGACGGAGGAATCAGAAGATGGTGAGAGTGGCCGGCAGGGCCGTAATCCCCCTCCGCTCGACAAAATGGCGCCGCGGGCCCACCCACTCCCAGTAATCCCCAGGGCCCCTCACCTCCCTACCCGGCCCCCTCGGGCCCGGCCCCGCCCCTCCATCTGACCTGTGACCTTCGATCCCCCCGGACCCTGCTGTGAGCTTCCTGCTGACCCCACCCTGGCTCCATCTTCGACCCCTGACCTTTTTTAGGCGTCCAGGCCCTGACAACTCATTCATTTCCGGGTCGCGGGTCCCCCGGAAATCGCCTGGTGGATGGGGATGGGGTCCCCCAGACCCCCGAACTCAGGTCTAGTACTCCGCGCCCCGGGCCTGGGCCTTTTCAGTTCGGAAGGGTTTGGGAGACCGGCCTGAGCGCCGGGGCGGGGAGGGGGCTTGACATAGTGACATGCGGGGCTTTGTCGCCGAAGGAAGTGCGACATCGCGAACTGCCCTGGTCCCTCAGAGCCCTAACCCCACCTCCGACATTCCGGCCCGGATCAGCTGGAAGAGGGAGCAGCTTTATCTCTCAAATCACCAGGCCCTTTCCCTGCTAAATGGGGGCAACAATAGTCCACACCTCGTCGGGTTGTGATAATGTAGGGAACTGACGTCTTAAAGGGCTTGGGACAGTAAACACTCAGCAGGTAAGCTGATGGTGACTTTCTCTCCCAGCTGTCTCCTCATCTTTAAGTGGGGATGATGCCAGCTTGTTGGGAGGTTAAAATTCTGCTTAGGCCATTCAGTCATCCTGGGGTTTGTGTCTGCTGGTTCTGTGGGGTTCAGTCTTTTCACTTGTGAAGTGGGACCCAGCCTTAGAGTTGGGCTGAAGTCCCCTCCATGCCCCCCACTATTTGGCATCCCCAGGGCTGACAGAGGTGATGGAAGCTTTTGTCAGGACAAATCAAATAGCACTGTCCCTGGACTTAGAGTCCCAGCCCACAAGGTGTAGTCCTTAGGATGGGCAGAAAAAGACTTCTTGTTAGGTAGAGTATGGGAAAGTGATAAGTTGGTTCCTAGCAGGTAGGTCCCCAGGCCTGGGCGTTGTCCTCGATTGCTCGCTGCAACCTCATTGCCTGCCTTCAGTCCCTAAAGAGGGTTCTGTTGGCTCAGCCTCCAGAAGGAATTCTGAATCTGTCCACGAATTCTGAATCTGTCCACGGCTCCGCACCGTGGTCCAGGCACTGCCACCTCCCGCCTGAACACCTGCTCCAGCCTCCTACCTGGTCTGCTTCCCTCCATCCTGCCCCCTTGGCAGTCTGTAATGCACCAAGAACCACAGGGCGCTTTTAAAGATGTCAATCAGATAATACCACCATCTTGCTCACAAAACATTCCGGGGGCTTCCTGTTGTCACCCCGGTGAAACTCACGTCCTCCCTCAGCCTCCAAGGCCCCCCTGCCTACCTCTGTAAGCTCATTTATACCCATTTCACCCCTCCCGCCTTGAGCTCCAGCCCCTGTGGCCTTGTTTTCACATCTTCACATTCCAAGTCCCTACCACCCCAGGGGCTTTGCACCTGTTACTCCTGCCTGGAATGCTCATCCTCCTGGGAATATCATCTGCACAGAGGGCCCCTTCCTGACTGCAGGAGACTCCTGTGTTTCTTTCCTGCACACCATTTCTTTTCTTCATCTTGCTTTGGTTGGGTCATTGGCAGGCTGCCTGCACAGGGACTGGCACACAGATACTCAGTGAGTGTTTGCTGAAGCAGTAGACAGCTTCTGGACCCAGCTGTAGCTGGGATTTGTCTGACTGAGGTGAGGGTTTCTCCCTGTATCTGAGGCATCATTTTCCTGCTCAGTTAACAGGAAGTACAGGCCATCCCCTGTCTGCATTAATTTATTCAGTACAGACGCACTGCTGCTAATAATGCTCAGTTGATAACTACCACCTCAGGGCTGCTCTGGGTAAAGCTATTCCTCCATGTTGTCTTTCTGGAACTCAAAACAACCTTGGTTCACAGCAGGGACAGCCAGGCTGGGAGTTCCCCTGCCCCACGTTACACAGCCAGGGAGAGGCCCATCCAGCATTCAGTGCAGGCCTGGAGCTCCAGAACCTCTCACCACTCTGCCACCCGGCCCCATGGTAGCCCTGTCAGGGGCCCAGGGTTGAGCCAACCCTGTCCTCTGCCTCAGGAAGGGGACAGTCCATGAAGGAGCTGGATGTGTAAACAGATGACCTCGTTGGGGTGGGTGTGAGCATGGCTCCCGAGGTGTGGGGAGAGGAGAGGGGGAGGTGGTGTTTTGAGCTGGCTAGAGAAGTTGGTGGGTGTTTCCACATGGAGAATGGAGGGGCATTGTTGGAGGATGGCTCAGGCTGGCATGGACAAGCCCCGCCAGGGCTGTGGAGGGGCTTGAGTTGGGACAGCGACCCCGTCGTCTCCTTTCAGGTCTCAGGCCTGCATCACTGTGTCCGGGCCATCCCCACTCCCCCAGACCAGCTGGCCTCCCCACCCCCACCCCCGCCATCATGGGCCTCACATGGCACCTTATGGTGCCCTGTCCTCCTGGCCACTCTGCTTTCACCACACACTCTTTGATCCACACCCATGTGCCTGTGCACTGGATGTTCTCTGGGGCCGAGGGTAGGCCTGCTGTGGCTCTCTGCAGTGCCCTTGTGCCTGGTATGGGGCCCACCACGTGGCTGGGTCCTGAGGAAAGCCTGCCAGATGGATGAAGCAAATCCCATGGTCTGGAAATGAGCTGAGGCAGGGGTCCTGGGATGGGGGAGGCAGGTGTAAAGGGCTCTGAGCTGACTTCCGGGCAGTAGGTCACTCAGATATGAGAGCTGCCTCCTGGATGGGAGCGGAAGGCCCATCCTGCTGCCATCTTGCCTAGGCCCAGCAGAGGGAGAGGCTGGTCCCCATGAGGTGAAAACCCCTGTTCCTGCCTTCCCCAGAGGGTGATGGGGTAATCCCCCAAATAGCGGCTTCCCCAAGGGCGCAACACCCAGGGATCAGGCATGGCAATGGAGCACCTGAGGGAAGGTTCACATGGCCTGCAGGCTCTGAGCCTTGGCTTTAAGGCAGGGAAGTTGGGGCACTGGCGTCACAGAAACAGGAGCTTTACCTCCAAGATTGGGCAAACCTGGATTCAGTCAGCTTCCTGTCTCCGTTTGGGGCTGGGGAACCTCTAACGAGTGTCACGCGAGCTTTCTGCCTCAGTTTCCTCGAGTGTGTGATGGGGTGACTCCAGCTTGGGAAGGCCCTGGTCCTCCCCAGCTGTGCCCCTCCAGGCCTGCTGACAGTGTTGCTCTCCTGCTCTGCTGGGACGCTAGTCGCTGCCCCAGGCTCTCAGCCGTCATTCCTCCCAAGGCTCTTGTGCCTCGGTTTTCTGAGGTGGACACAGCTCCCATTGGCCTTTATTCTTCACATCTTGTGGCCAGAGACCTGACCCCCACCCAGAGTCAGGGTCTCCCCCTTCCAGAGCATCCAGCTGTTGCCAGCATGCCAGGGAAAAAGGACTTTCCACAAGTCAAGGCCATGGATGCATGACGTTGCTGGCTCCCTGGCACCTTGCAAACCTAAAGCTTCTGGCCCCTGAGCCCCTGCCCCAGGCAGTGGGGTGTGAGGGGGCAGGGAGTGGCCAACCTGCTCCCTTTAGGCTTCTGCCCGCCTGCCCCGCTCCCCAAGGCGTTCTCCCCTCACAAAGCAGCCTTTGGATGTGGGGACCCCAGGAGCAGCCCCCGAACTGACCCTCGTCGCCACAGTGTTTGACGAAGAGCTCAACCAGGTTTAAAAAGTTAACACTGACAAACTGAAACTTAGGCTTCTGAGTTTTCACAAGACTGGGAAGCTTGGTTGACCCTGGGCTCTGTCCAGGTCCTGTGTGCAGGCAGCCCACGAGTCCCGGCTTCCCTTTCCCTTTCACCCAGGCTCCTGCTCCCCCACCTCCATGCATTGTCATGGGGTGTCTTAGGGCAGATGAGTCTCTCTCCACCCCAGGACTGTATCAGAGATGCCCAAATGGAGATGAGACCAGGAGTTTTATATTCAACAAGCACAGAAAGCAGGTCTGCAGTCGGATGGCCTGGGACCAGTTCCCCACCCCGCTGCTCGGTCCTGACTTGACATAAGTGTCTGTTCCTTTTTGAGCCTCAATTTCCCCGCACCTCTTGGGCTTCCCTGATAGCTCAGTTGGTAAAGAATCTGCCTGCAATGTAGGAGACCCTGGTTTGATTCCTGCGTCAGGAAGATCTGCTGGAGAAGGGATAGGCTACCCACTCCAGTATTCTTTGGCTTCCCTTGTGGCTCAGATGATAAAGAATCCACCTGCAATGTGGGAGACCTGGGTTCAATCTCTGAGTTGGAAGATCCCCTGGAGAAGGGAATGGCTACCCACTCTGGTTTCCTTGTCTGGAGAATTCCATGGACAGAGGAGCCTGGTAGGCTACAGTCCACCGGGTTGCAAGAGTCAGCCACGACTGAGCAGCTAACACTCTCACTTTCATGGGAGAATGTGCCCTAACCCCTCAGGGTTGTTTGCTCCTGAGAGTAGACACATCAGGTGGCCAGCCCAAGAGTGAGTTCTAGAAAACTTGAATGATGGAACAGAAGGAAGGAAACCAGAATTTGGAATTTGTCTGGTAGCCCGTCCCACCACAGGTGCTCTGGGGGTGGCCTAGCCTGCTGCCTGGTTTCTCATTTACCATCTTCCCTTGTCTTCCAGGCAGATTTTCTGAAAGGACTGCCTGTCTACAACAAAAGCAATTTTAGTAGATTTCATGCCGACTCTGTGTGCAAAGCCTCGGTGAGTACATAGGCTGTAAGCTGCCTCAAGGGAAAGGGTCAGGGGTGATGTGCAGCCCGAGGGTCAGAGTCTTGTCTGGACCAGAGGCCGAGCTTCAGGCCCAGCCCCACTCGAAATCCTTGCATGTCTTTTAATCCGCCTGGGAGTGAGGGTGCCAAGTTGAGGTGTGTGGAGGGGACCACAGACCCGCCTACTCTCCTAACCCATGCCTTCCAAACCCTCTTGCAGAACCGACGTCCCTCAGTCTACCTGCCCACTAGGGAGTACCCATCTGAACAGAGTAAGTGGCAGCTGTCCTTCTGTCCCATCCCAGCTGGCGAGGGGAAAGGCCGTGGGGTGGTACAAGAGGGGACCTGTGGGAAGCTGGGCCACTCCCAGCCCTTGGGAGCAGCTAGAAGCCTGCCTTTCCCTGGAACCCTCCTGATCACCCACTGGCATCTACAGTCAGCCCCCATCGAGTCAGATGTCCCCTGCTGGCTCAATGACACAGGTCTTGAGACTTGTACCGTGGGGTGGGGGATCCATCCCAGCCTGGGGAGGGAGCATCTGGAAGAGGGACCTGCAGGGAAGGGCCTGGAGCCCGCAGAACAGGGGGACGCAGAACAGGGGGATCTCATGGTTATTTATTGTGGTCATGGTGTTTTCTTTTAACTGTGAGAAAGAACCCTGGACCTTTCTAGGCTCGCTCTGTGGTCACTGGGACTTGGTCACGTGGATCTGTGCTCCTGGTCTGTCTGGGAAAATAGGAGCTGGCATGCCGGGGCTCGTTGCCTGCCTGAGGGTGGAATCCGAGCTCCTCTAAGTCGGCCTCTACCTGGGAAGCCGGGACCTTGCTGTGGCAGCCGGCTCGGGCTGCTGATAGTGGCATGTGCTCAGGTTGGGGGGGAAGGGGCTTGGCTTCTAGAAATCTGCTCCTGGGTTGGGGGTGTGGCTTGAGTCCCAGAGAGGCCACCCAGAGCAGTGACAGCCCAGAGGCCATGTAAGGGATGGCGGTGCCAGCCAGGGTGGCCAGCTTTTTCCTACAGCTTTGTCTGTCTTTCCTCCTCAGTCATCGTGACAGAAAAAACAAACATTCTTTTACGCTACCTACATCAGCAATGGGACAAAAAGGTAAGGCCCCTGGGGTTTGGGTGCTGGACCTTGGGAAGGAACACTGCCCAGCAACGGGCTGTGAGCTGGGGAAGAACGCTGGTGGCTGGGAGACTGAGTGTCCGAGGGGGGCCTTGAAGGCTGCGTAGGAGTTTGCCAGGTGATCCAGGAGAGGGAAGAATGTTTTAGAAGAGAGAAGGGCTGTGCCGAGGCCACGGGGCTCTGGTGCTCAGGGACAGGCAGGGGCTTGGTAAGCTGTGCTGAGAGGCCTGGCTCCCCAAAGGGCGTGGGGAGCACGGCCCTGGTGGCAGGTGGACATGGGTGCTGTTACCTGGAACCTTCATTCAGTGGTGAAAGGGTCACGTGATTAAGAAATTCCGGCCCGCCAGGATGTGTAGCTGAGGTGAAAGGTCGTCTTCCCCACAAGGGAACATCTTTCTGACAGGATTTTTTTTTTTTGCTTTCTTAAAAATCTGCCTGTGTAGTTTTGCCACGTGGTCAGATGGTCTTTTTTTGTCTAATGCTGACCACTGGACAGCAACCTGCTCTGGGCCAGGTTGAAGGGGGGACCCCATGACGAAGTGACTGCTCGGAACACCCCAGCCCCTGGGCTCCACAAGCCTTGCTCCCCACCAGTGAGGGAAGGAGCTTTTTCCAAATCAGCACACTTTCCTTTTCTGTGGCAATTCGGGGGGCCTCCCCAGGCGGCTCTTCAGTGCCCTTTGCCCTCCGGTACAGTGGATGGCTTCTCTGAGAAATGGACCACGCGGGGGGTCACCGAGACATCTTGGTGACTCCATGACGTGCCTGTCACAGGCTGGGGTCCCCAGTGACTCGGCAGGACAGGTTCAGGGCGCAGAAGGGTCTGCCCAGCCAGGGGCCCTGGATCAGCCCAGGCCCAGCCCGGGGAGGCACTGGAGCCCTGGAGCTGCAGAGGCAGCCTCAGACTTTAGGCGCTCCCCTACGGGGAAGCTCACAGCCCCTCTGCCTCCCCTGCCCCCCAGAATGCCGCCAAGAAGAGAGACCAGGAGCAAGTGGAGCTAGAGGGCGAGAGCTCGGCGCCACCCCGCAAGGTCGCCCGGACCGACAGCCCGGACATGCACGAGGACACTTAAGACTCACGCCCGCCCCCACCCAGACATCTCCTGTCTTGTCTGCTCCTCGCCCACCTGCCTTGTGTAAGCGCCCCCCACCCCACCCCTCTGCTGGCCTGCCCATACCCCGTCCACACCACTTCCAACCTCATAGGAGCCAATGTATTTATTTTCCTTGAGTTTTTATTTATGCTGTAAAACGTACCAAGCGATGGTTACAGGGGACATCAGACCCAGTAGTGTGATGTTGGTAGATGCTTTAAAACAAAAACAAAAGTGTTGGTCCTCACCTCCCCCCGTCCAGTTCCCCTTCCTCCTCTTGCCTCCCAGTTCTCCTTTGGAAAACTGGTGCGTGTCTACGAGGGTCTAGAGCCGGGACCCCGCTGTGGCCGGCCGGCAAGGGTGGGGGTCCTTCTCCCAGCGCCCACCTCCCGGTCCGGGCCTTAAAGACTTTGCCTTGTCTCGAGTTCCACCGGGACCTATTCTGTGCCCAGACCTTGCTCTGAGCTCGAGTAAGGGGGAGAAGTCAGCCCTTCTGGATCTTTCTCTTAATTCATTTTATCATGGACTAGTGCGTGCTCCGTGTCCACCCCAATAAAAGGATCTTTCCTACCCGACCTTGCGTCTTTGCTCGGCGTGCCTCGGCGCCAGAGGACGGAGCCCCTGAGAGTCATCCCGTCATCACCAAGAGGAGCCAAGAGGGGCCTCCCGACCCTGGGGCCCCAGAACCAGCTGGATCCTCTGATGGGCCTGCTTGGCCATCTCGCTCAGAGTCAAGACCTGCCTGGACCCTCCCCTTGGCCTCACCTGCATCAAGGTGTCCCCGAGGACCAGGACACCCCCCCTCTGCCAGAGACACTGTCCATGCTGCCAGGGACGGAGCTGTGGTGGGCCCCATGCCCAGGACATCAGCGAGCAGGGCGACATGCCCACCAGCCATCGCAGAGACAGGTGGCCTGGCCTCGCGCCCTGGCTCAGGAGGCGGCGTGCGGAGCGCCAAGGAAAGCCCAACCCCAGTGCCCTCGGGCAGCAGCTTCCTTGGCCACTCCCGGCCACCAGCTGGGCTGGGTTTGGGGCTGACCCTGGGGAGGTAGGGGGCATTCGGGCTCCAGGCAGAAGGTTCAAGGCCCTGACTACCAGGGCACAGGGCCAGGGGAATGCCACTTCTTCCCCCCCGCCCAACCCTGAGTGGGAGCCAAAGTGTTGGAGCCGATTGCTGGGGTGTTGGGGTGGTGAGGGGTGGGGCTGTGGAGTGGGGGAGACAGCAGGCTGCAGGGGGTGCCCGTCCCAGGGTATCACTGTGGAGATGCCAGCCTGAGTCAGATGCTTGGGCCTGGGCCACCAGGGGTCTGCTGGGTGGAAGGTTCCAGGCTTAGCTGCCCAGCTGTGGGGCCCAGCTCTGGGTACATCTGCAGCAGCGTTCAGATCTTCAGCAGTGGTCATAAAGCAGGTGCTTAGGAAAGGCAGGTTTGACCGTGGGCATGCCAGGGAGTGCCAAGTCCCTGGAGGCTCTCAGACCAACTCGGAATCGCTGGTCCCAGGGGTTGGCCTGGCCCTGGGTAGGCACGTGGTGTCACCAGCTGTTGGTGACTGAGTAGATGGCAGGAGTTCAGCTTCAAAGGCCATGGGGCCAGGCAGGTCTTGTCCTTCAGCCTGTCCTTCCCACACCTCCCTGGCCCCAGGGGGCTGGGTGCCATCTCCTGCCAATGCTGTCCGTGCTGTGGGTGGGGTCCATGGCCTCTTCATGGTCTCCCCAGCTTAGCCCCTCAGCTAGCCTTCACCCACTCCTGCCGCCTTTGGGGCCCTCCCTACTCTGCCCCCCCAGACGTCAAACTGCCTTCCCACACCTCTGTGCCTTTGCGCAGGCTGCTCTCCGGCCTCTAGTGAAGCCTGATATCTTTTCCATGGCCTCACGCTGGCTCCCCCAGCCCTGGGGCAGGGCCTTTCTGACTCAGCCTCTGGATATGGACACCCTGAGCTGGGATGGGGGGTGGGGGGAGGCCACACCCATCCCTGATCACACTGTGAAGGGTCCCGGCCACTGTGACAGCGGTCTGATAGCGGTCACACAGCAGGGCCATGCCCGCCCTTTCCCGATGCTGCCCCTGAGCACACCGTCCCCATAACACCGAGACTCCGGCACCAGCTGCCTTCTGACTCGCAGCCCCGAGTTCTCCCTGTAGCCCTTGACTTCTCAGATGTCAGCCTGGGAGGCAGGTGTGCCAGAGAGGGTGGCCTTGCACAACCGAGGCTGACTCAGGACCCACACCTACGACCCAACCTGCTGATTTCTGTGGGCACTTTGAGATTTCCTCCTTCGTCCAGGAGGCTGGAGATGGGGCCTGAGGCTCTGCAGCTCCTCCCAGGGGCCCTCTAGGCCTGGATTTCTGGAGTTTTCCATACCTTTGGCCTGGAGACCCAGTTCTTATGCATTCCCCAAGGGTCTTAGGAGAGAAGGGGAACAGAACCCACTCTGGGCCTGGCAGTCCCCCAAAGAGCTGGCCCCAACCTTGTCATTGGGCCATAGAAGTCCCCTTTCAGCAGCTCCGCCTTTGGGCACTGTTGAAATATACTTTTTATTGCATTTCTGCCGTTTTACAAAAATATGACAAAATAAATTAAAAACAAATAAATAATCGCCTATTCTGTGTGTGTTTTCTGGGGGTTTCCTTTCGTTTCTTCCCCCATCCTGGTCGAAAGGAAAACGGCAGATAGAGGGGCCCCAGGCCCCCGGCCCTGCCCCAAGAGGGGGCAGCAAATACTGGGTCACATCGGGCCGGCCCAAGTGTTTTCTGGGTGGCGGCCACCGCCCCGTCTGATTGATATTGCATATGAAAACAGGAAGGCAGGGCGGGCGGAGCTAATGCCAGCCGCTGGGCCAGCACACGGCCTGAGGACTGGGGCTGGAGCTGGGGGTGGGTGAGGGCACCAGGGGCTCGGAGGTGGGCGGCGGCGGCAGCGGGAGGCTGTAGAAGCTGGCGTCCCCCGGCAGGGGCTGGGGGCCAGGCGGGGGCCCGGCGAGGGCGAGGGCGCAGGGCGGGCAGTCGGTGGCAGCAGGGGCCTGGCGGGGGGCGGCGCCCTCGCCCCCGCAGCCCCACGGCCCGTCCCACTGCCAGCAGCCCGCGGGCGGCGTCGGGGGCCGAGGCAGCGGTGTTGGCAGCGGCGGCGGCGCAGGGCTCCGGCTGCGGCGGGTGCGGAGGGCCGGGGCGCCCACGAGGGCCGGCGCTGTCCCTGCGGAGGCGAGAGGGGCCGTTCCGGGGAGATGCCGTCCCCGCCGCTGGGGACCCTGCCCGCGCTCCCTCTGGGCTTTCAGGCACATGGAGGGCCTTATTGCTTCTGATCAGTGACAAGGGGTGGGCTTCTTCGGGTGCATCCCCGGCCTCTGGGCACTGGGCCCCTCCCCTTCACGGAGAGAGGGCAGTCTGAGGAAGCCCCGCTGACTTCCGACCTAGGTCCCCTGGCGCTACAGCTGCCGCCTCTTGGGCTCCCTGGGATGGGTCGCTGGACCCCAGGCTCGGTTGAGGTGGGAGGGGCGGCAGTGAGGCCTATAACTGCTAGGTACACAGGGCTGCAGCCCTGAACTCCCCTAGTGGGCAGCCTGAGCCCCACCTCCAAGGAAGGCCTCCAGGAACAGCTTGGGCTGCAGGGTGGGGACTTGCATAGAGGCCTGGGGGTTCCAGTCCCCCAGAGTGAGCTGGGTGTGGGGTTTCATGGGGGCAGGAAAGGCTAGGCCAGGTGGTGAAGGGGCCTCCCTTATCTCTCCTGGCACCGGAGCATGGCAGGCGGGCACCCTGGGAAGGGCACTGGGGGACAAGGGACTTTGGCATCCCTCCCCCAGGGGTGAGGAGGGTCAGGCACAGGGCTCCAGGCTCTCAGGGACCCGGAAAGACTGGGTAGGCTTTGATCAACAGGTTCCATGTACCACACACCCAGATCCCCAACTGGTACCAGGAGACGGAGCCTCCTCTGTCCCCTTGAGCCCCTCTCCCCACGCCTGAACACCCAACCCCCTACCCCCAAAGCCCAGCCCAGAGTCCCCACCCCCGAGTTAAAGCTTGTGACCTGAGCCTTCCTCTTCAGGCCGGGGAGTGTCTGGCTCCTCAGCTGCAGCCTCGTCCACCAGCCCACTCCGCTGGGCTCGGCAACCGCCACCGCCGAGGGTCCCGTCCTGCCGGGCCTGCCCGCCCGCCCCGTTGGACCCGGCCTCTGCCCGGGCCCCGCCGAAGGGGAAAAGCTTGCCGGCGTGGAAGGCCTTGGGTGGAGAGTGGCTACGCTCTGGGTCCCGCCGGGTCTCAGGTGACTTGAGGAATTTGAAGCTAAGGAAGGCTGGCAGGCGGGTGTCACTGCCAGTGGGCGACTGGGCAGGGGTTGGCCGGGTGGTGAGGTTGGCCCCCGTGCCGGCTGGCGAGGAGGACGAGGCCCCGGACGACAGGAACTTGCCCTGCAGCGGGATGATCTGCTTCAGCTTCATGACGTTGTTAGGTGCCAGCAGGGACCCTGGGCGCTTGGGTCGCTCCGGCCCGTGGCCACCTGCCCCACTGCCCTTGGCCTTGGCCGAGGTTTTCTCCGGGGCAGCAGGGTCCAACCCGGAGCCCTCAGCCCGAGCCTCCTCCCGGCCACTGGTGTCTCGCTCCCTCCGGGCGTGGTGCTCTGCGTGGCGCTGCCGCTCCTCCTCCTCCCGCCTCCGCCGCTGCTGCTGCTGATAGCGATGCTGAGCCTGGCGCTCATGTCTCTGAGGGCAGAATGGAGCCATTACGGGCACTGGGAGCAGTGAGTGTGTGAGCAGGTGCCCACCCAGGCCCAGGCCCAGGCCAGGGCTTTCCTACAGAAGTGAGGAGAGATCCAAACACTTCTTGGGTTCCAGCTGCATCCCTGGACCCACCCCAGGGCTCTCTGAGAACTGAGAAGAGAACAAACATTTACTGGCCACCAGTTCTGTCCCCGGTCACATGCCAGACGCTGTCTTAGAAATTGGGAGAGTTGAAACAAATATTGGTCTTCAGCGGTTCCCTGCTTTCTGGAGAACTGGGGAGAGACGGAGCTGTGACTGTCCAACGGCCAGTAGCCACGCATGGCATTGTTAATTTAAAAAAAATTATTATTATTATTTTTGGGCCCCACCATGTGGCTTGCAGGTATCTCAGTTCCCAGACCAGAGACTGAACCCGGGCCATGGCAGTGGAAGCACTGAATCCTAACTGCTAGACCAGTAGGGGACTCCCATGGTTTTGTCACTTTAAATAACTAAAATAAGGTAATTCCCTGGCGGTCCAGTGGTTAGGATTCTGTGCTCTAACCACAGAGGGCCTGGCTTTGATGCCTGGTTGGGGAACTAAGATCTCATAAGCTATGAAACACATCCAATAAATAAATAAACAAACAGATAACTGAAATAAAAGCTCTGTTTCTCAGTAGCTCCAGTCCCATTGCAAGCGCTCATTGGCCATCTGTAGTAATGGGCCACATGGGCCACCCAGAATAGAACATTTCCATCACTATTTCTGGGGCTTCCCAGGTGGTACAGTGGTAAACAATCTGCCTGTCAATGCAGGAGACTCCTCATAACAGACTTGGGTTTGATCCTTCGGTTGGAGAAGGGAATGGCTACCCACTCTAGTATTCTTGCCTGGAGAATCCCAGGAACAGAGGAGCTTTGCGGGCCCCAGTCCATGGGGTCACGAAGAGTTAGCCACTGAACAGCTGAGCACACACACATCATCATGGAGGGCTCCACTGGTTGGTGGCAATGAGCTCCCTGGCCTGCTCTGCAGCTTTCTGGGGAATGTGGCACAGGCTGGGCTTCTAGGAAACATCAGCTGTGTCCTTGACCCCAGATAGGACAATGCTGAGCACGCTGGCAGATGACAGTTCATGAGTGCTGGCCTGGTGGGGGATGCCACCAGGACCCCAGAAGCCACCAGGTCCTTTTGAAATGCTAATTATTACCCCAGGCTTCCCTGGTGACTCAGATGGTGAAGCATCTGCCTGTAATGTAGGAGACCTGGGTTTGATCCCTAGATCAGGAAGATCCCTGGAGAAGGGCATGGCAACCCACTCCAGTACTCTTGCCTGGAGAATCCCATGGACAGAGGAGCCTGGTGGGCTACGGTCCGTGGGGTCACCAAGAGTCAGATATGACTGAGCAATGAACACTAACAAGATCTGCACATCTACCCTCCTAAGGATGTGACTTCCCAGCCAAGTGAGGCTGAGAGGCGAGGGGAGAGAAGCCCCTCGGAGCAGAGATGTAAAGCATGCCAGGCCCTGGCCCATGTACCTTGAAAGCCTCCCGGCGCTGGTACTCCAGCTTGGCCATCTCCTCAGCCACCCAGCCTGGGATGTCAGGGATGGCCACGTGGATGAGGTACTTGAGGAGCAGAGCGAAGTGCTGAGGTGACAGAGGAGGAGGCTGCAGGCGTGGGCACAACCCCCCCACCACCGCCTGGCTCCCCCACCCGGCCACCAGTCCCACCTCGAGCACCACCACGGACACGATGGCTGCCTCGGGACTGAGCCAGGGGAAGAGGCGCTGCAGCTGCCCACACTGGCCAATTAGATAGCAATTGACCACGATTGCCAGGACGCCCATGACCTCCATCACCTTCTGCGGGGGCGGGGGGGGGACAAGAGGGGCTCAGTGGGGGTCCTGCCAGCCTCCCCAGTACCCGCCCCACCTCTGGGCATCCTGGCTCAGAACCCTTGGCCCTTCCCCCACCTGCCACTGGCCAATGCTTTCCACCCGCTGCCCAAAGGGCCGCTGCAGCCCTGTGCATAGCTTGAGGGCATCACTGCGGATCTCGATGAGGTTGTTGATGAGGGCGCAGAGGGCAGCCAGGGGGAAGGCAGACGAGAAGAGTACGACATAGCCAAACTGCACGAACATCTCCTGGTAGTCCTGGAACGTGTCCTGTGGGCAGGCACCCAGGGGGTGGGCCTAGGCTCTCCCCCAACCCAGGACACCACCTCCCTCAGCCCACGTTCCTCTCATCAGACCTGCCTCCCTCAGATTATCCTGCATGGACCCAAGCTCAGCAAGTTTAGCAAGTTTCTGATCTCATAAGGGCTAGTTGCTCAGTTGTATCCAACTCTCTGCAATCCCATGGACTGTAGCCATGGGATTCTCTAGGCAAGAAGACTGGAGTGGGTAGCCATTCCCTTCTCCAGGGGATCTTCCTGACCCAGGGATTGAACCCCAGTCTCCTGCATTGCAGGCAGACTCTTTACTGTCTGAGCCACCAGGGAAGCCTGACCAGTAAAGGGTCCCGTCACTCCTTCCTGTCACTCCCTCCCCACCTCCACCCTCAGACGGTGCCCTGCCTCCACCCTCAGGTGTCCTCCTCACCTCGTATTTCTTCATGCAGCTCTCGAGCTCTGCCTGGGTGAGCTGAGATGAGTGTTCCTCCTCAGGTGGGTCGATCCAAGATGACCGATTCTGCCGCCGCTGCTTCCGGGCTGAGTCGCCTAAGCCTGGCTCTGGGTCTGAGCCCCCATCTGGCCCCTGGTCTCGGCCCTCGCCTCCAGCCCGGCGGAGCAGGACAGCCGGGGGAGGCTCCCGTTCAGGGCTGCTGGGAACCCCCTCAGCCTCATCGTCCTCCTCAGCCAGTGTGAACACGCCAGGTTCCAGCCCCTTCTCCACCATGGTGGGGCTCCCTTCCTCCAAGAGGGCCTCCTGGCTTGAGCCCGGCCGACGCCGCCCAGCCCCCCTCTCAGCAAAGCTGACCTTCTTCAGTCGGAGCCCACAGTCCAGGAGGCCGCCCTCCTCGCCTTCCTCGTCCTCATCCTCCTCTTCTTCGTCCTCCTCCTCCTCCTCTTCATCTTCCTCCTCTCTGCGCCCCCGGGGCCCATCCCCTACCTCCCCACCTTCCCCTGCCGGCCGCCGCTCCACCGAGGCCTCCTCTTCCTCCTCAGGCGCCCCGCAGCCCCCACTGAGACACCTGCGGCCCCCCCCCACTGCTGCTGCCACCTCCACCCTCTTCAGCCGGGGGTTCGAGGTGGCGGCGTACGGGGCGCCGGAGGCTCAGGAGGCCAAGCAGGGCGTGGGCCAGCTCCCAGGCCGCCCGTAGGCCAAGCTCTCCTCGGCCCAGCCGCCGATATAGGTGGGGCTGCAGAACCTCTCGAACATTCTGGAGGAACTGGCGGGTGATCAGCAGTGTGGCCAGCATCTGGGGGTAGGAAGGGGGCGGAGAGCGGCCTCGTGGGGGGCGGGCGGGGCCCTGGGCACTAGGACAGGCTGTGGGCACCCACCCTCCCAAAGCACACAGCCTGAACCCAGTTTGGATGTCCCCAGGCACAGAGGCAACCCCAAGCCACAGCTGGGCGGGCCACAGCACTTCTAGCTGATCACCTGGGCAGGCAATGGCCTCCCCTCATGCAGCACCTCCTGGAGCTCGGCTGGTGCCCAGGGCCTCCAGGGGCTCTTAACAGCTTCACTCAGTCAGTGGAGCCCTACCCCTTCAGAGCATGCACCCTTGGCTAGGCGTGAGGCCCCCAGCACAGCCACACTGCCCACCCTGGCAAGGCCCTGAGGGCTCGCCACCACCTGCCCGTACTTTGGACCGGGCCTCCAGGAGGAGGCCCTGGAGGGAGAGGAGGAGCAGGCGGAACCGCAGGGCCACGAGCGGGACCAGCACCGCCCAAAGCTGCCGCTCAAGGCTCTGGGACAGGGACAGGATGATCAGGAGCTGTGGAGGGACCGACGGACAGGTGGACAGACAGATGGGGGGCATGACAGGCAGAGAGAGGACACACAGACAAATGGACAGAGAGGAGAGAAGGATGGAGGAGGAAGGGAGGGGCTGGAGAGCCCATGGACCCCTTGGGCCAGGTCTGGCCCCCACAGCCAGCTGCCTTGGGGGGTACTGCTACAGGCCAGGGTCTCACCTCTTTCAGGCGTTCCATGTCCTTGAGGTAGAAGCCGATGTAGAAGAGGCTCAGGTATGAGTTGACGAACTGGAACTGTGTGAAGCAGGCAGGGGGGTGGTCACCCCTCATGTCTGTCCCAAGGAAATCCCATGTGCCCCCTGTAGAACCCCTGCCTGGGGACTTCCCTGGTGTTCCAGTAGCTAAGACTTCATGCTCCCACTGCAGGGGGCCTGAGTTCGACCCCTGGTCAGGGAACTAGATCACATGTGCCACAACTAAGACCAGGTGCAGCCAAATAAATAAATATTAAAAAAATAAAAGAAGCTCTGCCGGCTTGCTGGTCACCACTCACCAGGACAACCTTGATGATGAGGTGCTTCTCATAGGCACTCTCCAGCCGATAGTTCTCTGGGGGCCAAGGAGACGAATGAGCATGTAGCCCAGGCTGTCATGGGCAGCAGGGACCCCCACAAGGCAGTGGGGCCCTTCCTCCTGGGGGCTGGGCAGTGGGACCTCCCCTCACAGGGCGTACCCATGTCGTTGAGCCAGACAGCCAGCTTCTTGTAGCCCTCGGCGCTTGCGCTGACCAGCAGGGCCAGCATGACTTTTGGCAGGAAGCGGGCAAGACGGGGCAGCCCCTTCACACTCAGTACCAGCTCCTGCAGGGACAGAGAGGTTCACAGGTTGCCCCGGTCACTGGGCTTGGCTCAGGGCACACCTGAACAGGTTGGGGCCAAGGCCAGGGCTAGGGACTGGAGGTCACCTGGAGCTGGAAGCAGCCGAGCATGAGCAGGAACACGCAGGCTAGGCAGGTGAGGCACAAGGGGAGACTCACAAGCATCTGGAAGAGCAGCCGCTTCCAGGGCGGGTAGTAGAACTCCTCAGCCTGAGTCACGGGGCTGATGCGCCGCACACCCTGGCAGAGGGTGGGGGCGCGGCCCAACACAAGATCAGATTGGCTGCCTCTGTCCCACCTCCTTCCCACCCCTTGAACTACATGTCTATGATGCTTTATTATTGTAGTTTGTTGTAGTTCAGTTGCTAAGTGGTGTCTGACTTTGTGATCCCATGGACTGTGGCATGCCAGGCTTCTCAGTCCTTCACCATCTCCCTGAGTTTGCTCAAACTCATGTCCATTGAGTAGCTGATGCCATCAAGCCATCTCATCCTTGCTATCAGGGTGTGTCCACTTAATGCACCCTCCCTAGTCTCTCAAATCCAACTTCCCACCCCTCTCCCTTCGAACATGCAGATCCCCTCACTTGGCAAATCTTCTCAGAAGCTGCAGCCCTACTTCACCTTCCCCTCTGTTCTTGTAATGTCACTGGCTCAGTATGTTTTCTCGTTTTTACCCCATTCTCGAAGTCCCTGAACTCAGACTGCCCCGACTGACCCTGAACTGAGGTCGTGGCTCCTCCACGGCTTCCCCGGGTGAGTCCAGTGTCCCCCACTTGTAGGCCAGCTCAGCCCCCCTCCGCTTCCACTCCTCCAAGAAGAGCGTTGACCAGACCACGTTGAAGAGGGCAAAGACCACGCAGGATACATCCCGGCTTGTCTGGGGGTGACAGAGGAGGGCTGCAATGTTGACTGGCCCAGTCCAGGGAGGAAGTTGTCTGAGGTGTTCCACCCCCTGTCCAGTCCACACCCAGCACCTGATCAGCCTCTGTGAATGTGTACAGGACTGAGCCGAAGACTGCTGGGTACACCATTGCCGATGTGTAGAAACCCAGCCAGGCAAAGTACATGGCAATCTTCACACCAAAGTAGTCGCAGATCTCATCTGCCAGGGATGGGGGGAAGGGCGGTACCAGTCAGCCCTGCCTGCCTCCGGGGACCCCTACCAACCCCCCACGCCAGCCAAGACCACACCTAGAGGCTGGTTTTCACACACAGCCTGCACCCATGACTTCATGAGGCGGTTCAGGATGCGCTGCTCGTGGACTGGGAACACCTGCTGGATGATCCCGCGGGCCGCCAGTTCAGGGACTGTTGGGGGACAAGAATGGGTGACCCCACCCGTCTGCCTGTGCTGGGCCTGGCCAGTCCCCCCGGCTGAAACCCAAGTTATAACTTTTTGTCTGCTCTTAAACTAGCAGACGCTCTTCCCAAGAGAAGTGTTCTGGGTGAAAGGAACATCATTCCTCAAAATTTGGGAGGTGCAGGGGCAGGTGGGATCTCAGTGGGGAAACACGTTTTTAAACAGAGCTACTTGGTTTTAGCTCATTCCTCCAAACGTCTGAGGAGTGGTGCAAAGCTGGCATTAGAAGGTGAACTTGCAGCGGCTGGTTTTCTGGGGGATACTGAGGCCCAGATCTCACCACACAATATGTGGAGTGCTGTCCATGGTCCTGCCCCAACCTTATCGCAGACCCAGAAAAGGGTTTCTCCGGGACTTGCCTCCAAGGAGACAAGCCCCACCCCTTGCTGGGGCCACACCCTTTCAGCTCATTGGTTGATCTCCAGGCCCCGCCCAACTCCCCGGGGGACTCTGATTGGTTTCATCTAGGCCCCGCCTTCCTAACTATGTTGACAGCAGTCCTCTAAGAGCCCCAGCCAACTCCCCACATATGATTGGAAGCTTAGGACCACCTCACTCACTGATTGGCTGGTCCTCCAGAAAGCGCACATTGTGCAGTGCCTCGCCCTGCTTGGCACGAAGGTTCTGCAGCCAGAAGCGGATGATGCTCTGGCGCTCCTGCAGGGGACAGGGCGTGAGCACAGGGAGCAGCCGCCCACGGGCTAGGAATGTGCGCTGGGGGCCAGAGCCGGCCGCACCTGGGAGGTGAAGAAGCGCAGCTCACTCTCCACATTCTCGTAGATGAAGTCCTCCTCGCAGGAGAAGCCGCGGGTGCCCCCGCCAAACTCGGCCTTCACTGCTTTGCGCAGACCCAGCTCGTCGGCCCCTCTGAGTAGGCTGCGGGAAGGGCAGGGGAGGTGGGATCACGGGGAGACCCTGGCTCACCATCCTGGAACTAGGGATGGTGTACCTGGTGGCCGTCTGGGACAAATGCAGGGTGGCTGGACCTCGCAGTTGGAGCTTGGAAGGGCGGGGAGCTGAGTAGCAGGGTCAGCGAGAGGCCAGGGACAGGGACTCGCCTCTCATATGTGGCGGTGACGAAGAAGGCATAGGCGCGTGTGTGGCGGTGGTGGCGGACTTGCACGATGAGCTCAGGGATGCCCACGCGGATGTGGTTCAGCAGCCATAGCAGCGTGTGGTCATCGGTCGTATCTGCCAAGGGGCATAGGGACCAATGGCTCTTGCCAGGGGTGACAGGGGAGCTCAAATCAGGGGAATTCAGTGTGGGCCCTGGGCGGGTGAGCACAGACAGGTACCTGGAAAGGTCATCAACACGTCACAGTTTTCCGTGGGCACAGTCTTCATCCATGCTTTGTGGGACACCAGATACCGACCCACCTGCAGGAGCCTCTTCCCAAAAAGCTTATCTGGGGAGCAGGCAGTGCAGGCTGGGGTCAGATCATTCTCAGATGGCCTAGCCTCCAGTCTTAGTTCCTCCAATCCTTGCCCCTGATCACACATTCGCCAGGGCTCATTGGCACTCAGCTTGGCATTCAAGGCCCTATGAGCCCTAGCCTTGGCTTGTTTCCTTCCCTCCAAGTCCTTGTACCAGCCAGGCCCTTCTCCAGGAATGCCCTTCCCCCAGGTCCTCCCTTACAAATCTTACTCATTCTTGAGGCCCAGCTCCGCCTCCGAAACCACAATAGATGGGGTGCTCACTAGCAGCTCTGAGCGCCTCATCACATTATGTCAGCGTCTCCTCATAACTGGGTGCGGCTCTTACCCCCATTTCACAGGCGAGGAAACTGAGGCCCAGAGCATTTAATTCATGCGTCCAAGGTCACAGAGTCCAGCAGGGATTTGAACCCAGGACTGTATGATTCTGTATCCTCTGTGGAGAGGCGCTCTTAAGCGCATCGCTGCTCAGCAGCGATCGAGTAGCCCAAGGGGTGACTGGGCTCAGTCCTGCACCGGGGCTCTAGGAGGGGCGTGTCCAGATCTCTGCGCTGGGACCCCACACCCGCTACACCGTTCCAGCTGCGCTCGCCCGGCCGCAGCCGCAGTGCCGGGAAGAGCCGGTGCCTCGACTGGACTCCAGGCCCCGGACGGCTGACTCCAATATCCCTCCCCATAGACCTGCCGCGAACACCCCAGGCACCTGCAACCCTCAGATCCAGGCGCTGCACACGTACCCAGAACTCCGGACGCCGGGGCTGCAGGCTCGCCCTCCGGCGGGGGCCTCTTGCCACGCTCGCCCTCCAGGGACGTGCCCCCAGCGCCGGAGGTGGCTTCCGCCATTGCGAGGGCAGGTCAGGTCAGGGGCTGCGGGCGGCCCAGGCGCCGGGGCGCCGCGGGCTCATGGGGCCGGTGCAGCCACCGAGCGCGCCTGAGGAGGAGACAAAGGCCGCGCCCGCCCGCGCCGGCCGCCGTCCCCGCGTGCCCGAGCGCTGCTTCTCGTCTCCGCCCGCGCGGAACCTCGATTCTCCTTCTCGGCCCCGCGCGCGTCGTTCTCTGGTTCTCGACTCCTCCCGTGATGGTTTCCGAGTTTCGTTCTCGCCCGCCCACCTCGCTCTCTGGTGTTCGTCCCCGCCCGCGCCGAATGTTCATTCTCCTCCCTGTCCCCGCCCGAGTCGGTGCCCAGTGTCGACACCGTCCGACCTGGGCCTGGATTCTCTGCCTTAAAGCCTTAGTTTTCCCATCGGTTTGGAATCTGAGATGGTCTTGCGGGGTAGGTGGTATGGGTGGGGTTGGGAGGAGCGGGTGGTGAGCCTGGTCGCGGGAGAGTCCTGGTAGCAATAACTCCAACCACCACAGGGAGAATGAGAAGTGTATCATGCCTTAGTACATGCTGTTCGCTGCCTAGGACACTCTTCAGGACCTCTTTGTCCAGTGAACTGCTGCACCCTTCAGGATGTAACGTCCTGAGAGAGGACCCGATACAGTTACCAAATATAAGTTCAGCTCAGTCTCTCAGTGGTGCCCAACGCTGCGACCCCATGGACTGCAGCACGCCAGTCCTCCCTGTCTATCACCAACTCCTGGAGTTTACTCAAACTCATGTCCATTGAGTCGGTGATGCCATCCAACCATCTCATCCTCTGTCGTCCCCATCTCCTCCTGCCCTCAATCTTTCCCAGCATCAGAGTCTTTTCAAATTAGTCGGCTCTTCGCATGGCCAAAGTATTAGAGTTTCAGCTTCAACATCAGTCCTTCCAATGAATACTCAGGACTGATCTCCTTTAGGATGGACTTGTTGGATCTCCTTGCAGTTCAAGGGACTCTCAAGAGTCTTCTTCAACACCACAGTTCAAAAGCATCAATTCTTCAGTGCTCAGCTTTCTTTATAGTCCAACTCTCACATCCATACATGACTACTGGAAAAACCATAGCCTTGACTAGACAGACCTTTGCTGGCAAAGTTATGTCTCTGTTTTTTAATATGCTGTCTAGGTTGGTCGTAACTTTCCTTTCAAGGAGTAAGTGTCTTTTAATTTCATGGCTGCGGTCACCATCTGCAGTGAATTTGGAGCCCCCAAAAATAAAGCCTGACACTGTTTCCACTGTTTCTCCGTCTACTTGCCATGAAGTGATGGGACTGGATGCCATGACCTTTGTTTTCTGAATGTTGAGCTTTAAGCCAACTTTTTCACTCTCCTCTTTCACTTTCATCAAGAGGCTCTTTAGATCTTCTTCACTTTCTGCCATAAGGGTGGTGTCATCTGCATATCTGAGGCTACTGATATTTCTTCTGGCAATCTTGATTCCAGCTTGTGCTTCATCCAGCCCAGCGTTTCTCATGATGTACTTTGCATATAAGTTAAATAAGCAGGGTGATAATATACAGCCTTGACGTACTCCTTTTCCTATTTGGAACCAGTCTGTTGTTCCACGTCCAGTTCTAACTGTTGCTTCCCGACCTGCATACAGATATCTCAAGAGGCAGGCCAGGTGGTCTGGTATTTCCATCTCTTTCAGAATTTTTTCACAGTTTATTGTGATCCACACAGTCAAAGGCTTTGGCATAGTCAATAAAGCAGAAATAGATATTTTCTGGAACTCTCTTGCTCTTTCAATGATCCAGCAGATGTTGGCAATTTGCTCTCTGGTTCCTCTGCCTTTTCCAAGTTTAACAAATAAAAATACAATTCTCCTAGTTAAATGTAAATTTCAGATAAATGAATAAATTTTTAGTATATCCCAAATATTGCATGCTTTCCTGGTTGCTCACATGGTAAAGAAGCTGCCTGCAATGGCCAGAGACCTGGGTTCTATCTCTGGGTTGGGAAGATCCCCTGGAGAAGGGCATGGCAACCCACTCCAATATTCTTATTTGGAGAATCCCCAAAGACAGAGGAGTCTGGAGGGCTACAGTCCATGGGATTGCAAAGAGTCAGACATGACTGAGAGGCTAACACGCACACACACACACACACACACACACACAAATATTGCATGGTCGTAATTATACTGGCAGGGTAATCCTTGTTCATTATTTATATTTATAAAATTTATAAATTTATATTTAACTGGGGGTCCTGTATTTTGTCTGTCATCCGACCCCTGACCATCCCCTGTAGCCTTCTCCGGTAGACTGATAGACCATCGAGAGCAGGGGCCCAGAATGATTATTCATTTTTACACTGTAGGCATTTGATGTGTACTTTTGACAGATGGAACTAGGAGACAGCTAACGTCATCTTTCGCTCCTCTTGTACAAATGAAAAAACATTCTTTAAACTTTTTATTTTGTAGTGGGGTATAACAATGTTGTGATAGTTTCAGGTGAACAGCCAAGGGACTCAGCCAAACATATACATGTATCCTTTCTCCCCCAAACTCCCCTCCCATCCAGGGTGCCACACAACTTTAAGCAGAGTTCTATGCACTATAGAGTAGGTCCTAGTTGGTTATCCGTATTAAATATAGCAATGTGAACATGTCCATCCCAAACTCCCTGACTGACAAATGAAAACACTGAACAGAGCGAGGCGTGGAGCTAATCATTAGAACTGTACTCTGTTCCAGTCTTCCCTAAGTATAGTCGCGCCACCCGCCCGCTCAGTCCAAGAACCAGAGAATTCGCCGCGTGACAGTACCCCCCCCACCCCGAGATCCCGCCTATCCAGTGCCTGGAATTCCACCATCAGCGCTTTATTTCGCGGGCCGGCGCTGTCCCTGGTTAACCTGAAAACAATCTCCTCTTTCTGGCTTTTGGGGAGCCAGAGACAGGCGGGTCATACAACTCTGCACAAGGATACTGAGGCCAGAGTAGCCCAGAGGGGAGAGAAGACTGTGCTGGGGATCCTAGGGAGGCTTCCTAGCGGAGGAGACCTTGGATCTAGGCACTGAGGCTGTTTGTCAAGGGAAGGGTATCTGAGGCCGAGGGACGGCGCGAGGGAAAGCTGGGGAGGTGCGAGAAACTGCAGAGTTCCGAGAAAAGGAGACGCCTTCCCAGAAATTTGGAATAGATTTCCCCAGGGCCAAGGCATAGGTTCCCCGGAACTCATCCCTCCCGGCCACTGAGATGCTCTTGAAAGTGAAGGGCACTCAGTCGTGTCCGACTCTTCGCGACCCCATGAAATGCAGCCCTTCAGGCTCCTCTGTCCTTGGGATTCTCCAGGCAAGAATACTGGAGTGGATGGCCACTTCCTTCTCCGGGAGATCTTCCCAACCCAGGGATCGAACCTGAGTCTCCTGCATTTCAGGTAGATTCTTTACTGTGTGAGCTACCAGGGGAGCCCCCGAGATGCTCTTGCTTCGACTCAAACCCTCGCCCTTCTGTAATTTCCATTGCCCGGTGCCACTCCTCATTTCCGGTGTCTAGGAACCTGGCCTCTCTAGGATCCTAAAAATTCTGTCTACTGTTGCTGGAGGAACACCATTTTACCGCACCGCAGCGCGCGAGCCCTCGGCTGCTTTCCCTGTCCTTAGCCAGTAGAAGCGAAGATCCTCAGTGGATGGGCGGTACGTCTTCTGAGGGGCCCAATGCTAATCGAGAACTGTTGAGCACTTGACCAGTCGCGCCGCGGAGTGGGCGGGACCTCCTGCTAGGACGTGCCGACCCCGCGGCAGGGTGGGCATGCGGGTAGCTGGATGTGAATCCATGTGGCGGGGGCTCTGGACCCTGGTATCCCGGGCGGCACGTGGGCCTCACAGGTGGGGTGACCTGGGGAAGGGCTGTGACAGCTTAGGGCGTTGCTTGGGCCCCAAACCCTCTCCCTGGGACCTGGGGGCCCGGTTCCCTGAGGCAGAGCCCCCTTTCGCCTCCGTCCAAGCCCCACCCCCTGCCGCAGAGCCCACCGCAATCCAGTCTTCTTGTGGCCTCAGAACCTCCGACCAGTCCATCCCCTAGCCACAAAACTTCCACCTGGGGGATCACGCGACCATCGAGCCATCTATCCACCTGCCACTCTGGCGTCAGAGCTTCTCGGATGCACTGACTCTCCTCCTCTCCAGTCCCAGACCGTGCACGCGCCAGGGCAGTGGCTCCCCGGCCCCCGGTTCCGGAGCCACTATCTTCGCTCTGAGCTCTGGCCAAGGCCGCTGCGGCATCGCGGTGATCAGAACCAGTGGCCCTGCCAGCGGCCACGCCCTCCGGAGCCTCACGGCGCCGCGGGACTTACCCACGGCCCGCAAAGCCTGCCTGCGCCTGCTCAACGACCCCCGCTCTGGGGAGCCTTTGGACCGCGCTTTGGTGCTTTGGTTTCCAGGTACGGGACTTCAGATCCGGAACCTCAAGTAGCTCCTATGACCCAACTTCCTGCTTCCAGGCCTTCGCCCGGGTGTATCCCGCCGACACCCAACTCTTCGACATACTAGGTCCCCAAAGTTTTACGGGTGAGGATTGCGCGGAGTTCCACGTGCATGGAGGGCCGGCCGTGGTGAGTGGTGTCCTGCAGGCTCTGGGTAAGTCTGCAGCCTTGGATTTGAGGTATTGCTACGCCGGTGACGTGAGTAGGGGCCAGGGGCCTCAGGATCTTGAACCTTCCCGCAGGCAGTGTGCCAGGGCTGAGGCCAGCGGAAGCAGGCGAGTTCACCAGGAGGGCGTTCGCCCACGGGAAGCTGAGCCTGACGGAGGTGGAGGGGCTGGCAGATCTGATCCATGCAGAAACCGAGGCGCAGCGGCGACAGGCCCTGAGGCAGCTCGATGGGGAGCTGGGTGACCTCTGCCGCAGCTGGGCCGATACCCTCACTAAAGCAAGTACACCATTCGCTCATGCCTTGCCTCAGAGACACTGCCTAACCATTTCCTGTGTTAGGGTTTCCTGTCTATGAGCCTCCAATCTGGTCCCTGAAGGTCAGGCTGGACCCGGGCATCCACTCGGGGAGAGTTTCTGTATGATCACACTACCTACTTCTCCCTCCCTCAGGCTCTGGCCCATGTAGAGGCCTATATCGATTTTAGTGAGGATGACAACCTGGAGGAAGGCGTCCTGGATCAAGGTGGGTCTCCCTGGGAGTGGGAGGTGGAGACATCTGGCATCCAGCCCCCAGATCCTCTTACTCTCTCCTTTGCTCCATCCACAGCTGACAGTGAGGTGCGGAAGCTGGAAGTGGCTCTGGGGGTACATCTTCGAGATGCCAGGCGCGGGCAGAGGCTCCGCTCAGGGGCGCATGTAGTGGTTGCCGGACCTCCCAACGCGGGCAAAAGCAGCCTGGTGAACCTGCTTAGTGCGTGGGCAGGGGGCGGGGCTCAGGGCAGGGGGCGCGGCTAGGAGCTAAGGTACTGAGCTTTCCTGGGTAGGGAAGCGGCCAGGGAGGTTGAAAACTGTCCGTCCCAGGGGTGGAGCCTAAGGGAGGGACTCTCTCATCTCCACCCCGCCCACTTCCTCTGACCCCACCCCCACCCCCAGGCCGGAAGCCTGTGTCCATCGTGTCCCCGGAGCCAGGGACCACCCGAGATGTTCTGGAGACCCCCGTGGACCTGGCCGGGTTCCCAGTGCTGCTGAGCGACACTGCGGGGTTGCGAGAAGGCGTGGGGCCTGTGGAGCAGGAGGGCGTGCGGCGCGCCCAAAAAAGGTGGGCAGGAGGGAGGTGGGAGGGGGAAACGCGGGCCCTTTGCTGTTTCTACCAGTTGCATTTATCTTTCATTATTCCTTGAGAAGCTACTAAGCCCCGTTAGGTGGGGCCTCAGTTCTTTGGGGAGGGCAGCTTTTTAGGTTTGGCCTTAACCCCCTTCCCTGCCCAGTGCTCTTCATCGCGCAGCTCTGGAGTCTACGCTCCATTTTCCCGCCTCCCCAGGCTGGAGCAGGCTGACCTCATTCTGGCCGTGTTGGATGCTTCTGACCTGGCCTCTCCGGCCAGCTGCAACTTCCTGGACAACGTTGTCATCCCGGCAGGAGCCAGGAACCCCAATGGGAGCCACCAGCGCCTCCTGCTTGTGCTCAATAAATCGGACCTGCTGCTGGCTGGGTGCTCAGACCCGGCTCCTGACCTCCCCTCCCACCTGTTCCTGTCTTGCCTGACGGGTGAGGGGCTGGACGGCCTCCTAGAAGCACTGAAGAAGGAGCTGGCTGCACTGTGAGCCCCCTTGCCCACTGGGCAACCTTGCTCTGTCCAAATTTGGGGTCTAAGCCACTTGCTTTGGGCACAACTGGCCCTGCCAGCTCAGTTTCTGCATTTAAAAACGGGATATGATCGTTCCCCTCCTCCCACTTTGAATGCTGAGAGAGACCTTATCCTTTATTCCTTCCAGGTGTGGAGACCCATCTACAGGTCCACTTCTGACACGGTCGAGGCACCAACACCACCTCCAGGGCTGCCTGGATGCCCTTGGTCAGTACAAGCAGGAGAAAGACTTAGCCCTGGCAGCCGAGGCACTGCGGGTAGCCCGAGGGCATCTGAGTCATCTCACTGGTGGAGGGGGCACTGAGGAAATTCTGGATATCATCTTCCGGGACTTCTGCGTGGGCAAGTGAGGGGGCAGCTGAAGCTCAGACTCAGGCTGGAGGAGCACCCAGAAGCCTTGGGGTATCTAGGAACGGCTTAGGCCAAGTGGGGGAACTTGACCCCAAACCATGAAGCCTCTGTTGCTGGTCGTGACTGAGGGGCAGCTGGCCAGATTTTAGTTGGTTTGGCCCTGAGTGGGGCTGAAGGGAGGTCCTTGTAGGCATATGATGCTGGGGGAGGAGGAGTGGAGGATCAAGACGGAGGTCGAAAGGTCTCAGAGGTTTTTGTTTTATAGTTTTTAATTTATTTTGCAAATACGAGAGGAAGGTAAAGAACAGGTGATCCAGAAATATTTGAACACTCTCCTTAACCTTCCAGAACTTTCTGTGCATGATTGCATACTGTGGGTGTGTCTATAAAATATATTTTGTCTTGTATTTTGTACACAAATTGGTGTTTATTGCTCTGCAAACTGTCCTTCTCCAACACCCCCCCCCCCCCACCACCCTGCACCACACAGCGTGCAGGATCTTAATTCCCCAACCAGGAATTGAACCAGTGCCCCCCTGCAGTGGAAGCTGGGAATCTTAACCACTGGACTGTGTCATTCCTTTTGTGGTATTAATCTTGAAACTTTGCTTCTTTTATCCTCAAAGTGACTTGCAAAATCCCTACTTCCTCTCCAAGCTTAGTCATTAGTCACTCTGAATATTATCAAGTACCTACTATGTGTTAGAATCGCATGAATCATTTGATTGGATCTTCATAACAGCCCAGTGCAGTGGTTATGGTGTCATAGTTTTACAGATGAGGAAACTGAGGTTCAGAGAAGTATTTAGTTGCTGAAGGCTTCCAGCTCTGGGATTTGCACATAAGGTTAGATTTCAGTTTGAGTTTACTGTGGGCCTTCTGGGTGACAGACTGAGTGCAGGGGGGTTGGAAACAGAGGGGAGTAAGCAGGTATTATTCCTGCTCCTGTTTTGTTTTTAATTTTCAGTTGTGCTGGGATGCATAGGCTTTCTCTAGTTGCATAGCATGGGCTCCAGAGTGTGCTGCCTTCAGTAGCTGCGGTGGGCGGGCTTAGTTATCCCTGGGATGTGGGATCTTAGTGCCCGGACCAGGGATCAAACCTGCATCCCCTGCATTGGAAGGAGGATTCTTAACCACTGGACCACCAGGGAAGTCCCCACTCATGCCCTTATTGAAGAAGAGACTCAGCTCCTTTTGCTGAGTTTGGATGCTTGCTTGCTCAGTCCCTTAGTCACGTCCAACACTTTGCAACCAATGGACTGTAGCCCTCCAGGCTCCTCTGTCCATGGGATTATCCCAGCAAGAATACTGGAGTGGGTTGCCATTGCCTCCGTCAGGGGATCTTCCCAGCCTAGGGATCAAACCCATGTCTCCTCCGCTCATGCATCAGCAGGTGGATTCTTTATCACCGAGTCACCTGGGAAACCTGAGTTCTGAAGGCTGCTGGGCAAACTTACAATGAGGAGATCTGACCTGGTCAGGGATGGATGTGAGGATAGACATAGAATTTACTCTGACATGGGAAAGGTGAGAAGACAGAAGAGGCCAGCAAGAACATCCCAGGCAGAGGGCAGGGTATGTGCAAAGGCCCTGAGGTGGGAACATCACGGTATGTTTGAGGGGCAGCAAGTGGCCAGTGTGGCTGGAAATAGAGGGAAAGAGCGCTAGAAGGGAGGGAGAAATCCAGGAGAGGAGAGCCTGATAGTGGTTATGGGGATTTATGGGGGATATGGGCTTCCGTGGTGGCTCAGTTGATAAAGAATCCGCCTACAATGCAGGAGACCCGGGTTTGATCCCTGGGTTGGGAAGATCCCCTGGAGAAGGGAACAGCTACCCACTCCAGTATTCTGGCCTGCAGAATTCCATGGACTATAGTCCATGGGGGAGGTGGTTTGTGGTCACAAAGAGTTGGACAGGACTGAACAACGTTCACATATTGGGGATCTGCTGTTGAAGTGATGAACCAGCAGAGGGCGCTTTGCCCTAACAAAAAAAGGTGCCTGACACTCCAGTGACGTTCCAGCCCCCTAAGGTCCCAGGGATCCAGGCTTCCACACCTACCCGATGGCGTATGAATGGTTAACTCCCCTTTTGCCAGAGGTGGAAATGGAGTCTCAAATAGGGTCAAGCTCTTTTCCAGAATCAGAAAAGACTCTCCACCTCCAGTAGCTGAAGATACAAACAAACTCCCAGGTTTCAAGGGACACAGGAGCAGAGGCTGGGACATGTCCAGGGCCCATCACGCAACTATAGGGACTCTGACTCCATTTCATCATGGCTTCATTGCAATATGTCACTCTCTGTTGATTTGGTTGCATGTTTGACAGCTGGGGTACCCCCTGAATTAGAGGGCTCCTGGAAGGGAAGGGTCACCCCAGTTCAGTCTGTGGGTATTACCATTAGGTCCATTTTGCAGAATGAAAAGAAGCACCAGTGTGGGTGTAGAGAGGGTGGGTGCCCAGATGTCCTTTGTGTGGGGAGGGTCTGGAGGGCTCCCAGCAGTCGGGGAGGGGAGGACAATGCTCTTGGGAAAGGAGACCTCGGCCCCACCCACCTACCCTGTCCCTGGCACTTCACTGGACTGAGGTCCTTGGCTACAGTCCCTTTTTTCCAAGAAGGGGGAGGTGGTTTGTGGGAAGCAGGCTTGGGGGTTATTTATAGAGGTCACAGGAAATCCCCAAAGAGTCAGAACCTCACCCAGTGGCTGGACCACAGGATCAGGGAGGGGGTCTGCCAATTGCTCCCTGACTAGCTCTCAACCCCCACCTGGCTTTCAGGGCAGGGCAGGGCCGGCATAGGGCCTCAGCCTGGAGAAGTCAGAGAGCTCCAGGATCAGGGCTGGAAAGAGGGAGGGACGGTGTAGGGGAAGTACCCAGAAGGAGCAAGAACTATATACCTGGGGCATCCAGAGGGACTGCCAGGAGGAGCGATCTCTAGGGCGGGGCCTTGGGGAAAGAAGAATTGGCAGGCAAGAACAAAGCTTTCTAGTCTGAGCGCACAATACAGGTTAAAAATCACCCAGTCTTAGGTCAAAGAGTCAAATGTCTAGAACAGCTTGGGGCAAAGGCTGCACTGGGTGTGGGGAGGAAGGGTACAAGAGAGCTGAGGAATTGGGCCTTTTCCAGGGTGCTAAGGAGCCATGGAGGGTGTGTGAGTGGGAGAGACACGTGGTCAGATCCCAGGATGAACGGATCCCTCTGGACCAGCACGGAGGCTACCGAGGAGGCAGAGGCTGAGGCCCAGATGTTGGAGGACTGACCTGGGGGGCTGTACAGTGCTGTGCTGTGTCCCTCAGTCATGTCCCACTCTTTGCGACCTCATGAACTATATATAGCCCACCGGGCTGGTTGGAAGATTCATATCCTGGGATGCTCGAATGGGAGAGACCAACCAAGAGTCAGAGACTTGCATCCATGGGCCCAGAGAGTTTAGGATGATGATTTTTTTTAAATTTACTTATTTTAATTGGAGAATAATTACTTTACAATATTGTGATTTTTTTTGCCATATATCAACATGAATCGGTCACAGGGATATGTATGTTTCCCACCCCCGGACCCTGAATTCCCTTCCCTTGTATTATTATTATTACATTCATTTCTAGGTCAGTAAATGGAGGCTGAGATCAACTGAGCCAAAATTTGAATGCAGGAGTGTTGGGGTTTGGAACCCAAACTCATGAATGACTGCTGTCAGCGTCCTCCCCAGGACTCCTTATTCCTGGCTGCTCAGGCAGTAGGCTCAGGGTCAGGGACGTCCCAGCTTCCTTGGGGCCTCCAGACTGGCCCGTCTGGGCGGCTGGGCCTGGCTGACCCTCCTGCCCTTGCTTGGCGGGGCCCCAGCCGAGTGTTTCCTGCAGCAGGCTGTCTCTCGCCCGGGTTTCCGTATCCAGGAAATATCGCTCCTTTGTCCCTCCTGACTAGCCTGCCCAAAGCGTGGCATTGCCAGCCCTGGCTCCCCGTGATTCATCTCCTCCCTGTCCAAGGTCCCGGGGGATGGGCTGGGCTGGGGGGAGGGAGGACTGGGGACAGACAAGCTGAGGCTCTAGATGACAATTTTAGGCCGTTCTCCCAACGATGACCATTTGCTTTGTTTCCTGGAGTTTTTTGCTTCTCAAGGGTAAAGTGCTAGGAATGGGGTTGCAGAATCAAAGGATTTGTATGTCTTCACTTCTTTTCCCCCCACATTCCACAGCTTGTGGGGTCTTAGTTCCCCGGTTAGGGATTGAACCTGGACCCTTGGCAGTGAAACCAAGGAGTCCTTACTACTGGACTGCCAGGGAATTCCCTGTCTTCACTTTTATTAAATATCATCAAACTTACTTCCAAAAGGGCCAAGATGAGATAAGCATTTCTACCAGTCCTGTAGGAAAAATGCCCTTTTTTTCTCCATCTTCACAAGCAGTAGGGATTATGGCTTTTTATCTTTTTCCTTCCCCCACCCCAGTCTAATTGGTATGATGTGATTTCCCTGGGTCCTTCTAATGTACAAAATTTCCGTGGCTTCCTACTTATTTAGTGATCAGTGAGTTGAAGTGCTCCCAAACTGGACACTGATGCCCTTTCTAACATCTACCTTCTCACCAGAAATCCCCCCAAAAAACAAATGCCTGGGACTTTTGTGAAATTGTTCTGGAATAAGGAGTTCCTGCAAAACAGCCTATGGTTCCTCAGTCATTGTCTGTACCTGGGGGAATCTTTGCAAACCTCCCTAAAACCAAAGCCACAGGTAGATAATCTCCTTTTTCAGAAACCGATTTGTATTTATTTAACTGCCTTAAACAATTTATTTATTTTGTTTATTTACTTTTGACTGCACTGGGTCTTTGTTGCTATGCACGGGCTTTCTAGAGTTAGGCAAGTGGGGGCTCCTCTGAGGTTGCAGAGTGTATGGTGACTTCTCTTGTGGTGGAGCACCGGTTCTAGGGCGCTAGGGCTCAGCAGCTGTGGCGCAGGCTTAGTTGCTCCACAGCATGTGGGATCTTCCCGGACCAGGGGTCGAACCTGTGTCCCCTGCCTTGGCAGGCAGATTCTTAACCACTGGGCCACCAAGGAAGTCCAAGAAACTGCTTTTTAACCATAGGTATGTATATGTGTAACTGAAATCACTGTGCTGTACACCTGGGACTTTCACAACATTGTAAATCAACTGTGTATTCTGCGTGTTTAGTTGCTCAGTCGTGTCCAACTCTCCGTGACCCCATGGATGCAAGGGCTTCTCTGTCTATGGGATTCTGCTGGTAAGAATACCAGAGTGGGTTGCCATTTCCTCCTCCAGAGGATCTTCCCTACCCAGGGATCGAACCCACGTCTTCTGCATTGCAGGCTATTCTTTACTGCTGAGCCACCAGGGGAAGCCCCAGTCAACTATACTACAATAAAAAATGAGAAAGAACTGCTTTTTCAATTTCCGCTGTAAAAAAAAAAAAAAAAATAGAAAAAAAATCTGCTATTTTAAAGCAACACTAAGTTCCTATCACTGCTGTCATAATGTGGGGCTCTGTAGGCATTTCATATAACCCTTACTGATGGTATGATTTTGCCATTTCTCTTCACATACAGAGATGCCTCCAGTTTCCCCGTTGGCTCAGTGGTTAAGAATCTGCCTGCAATGCAAGAGCTGCAGGAGATGCGGTTTGATCCCTGGGTCAGGAAGATCCCCTGGAGGAGGGCCTGGCAACCCACTCCAGTATTCTTGCCTGGAGAATCCTAAGGACAGAGGAGCTTGGCAGGCTCCATGGGGTCACAAAGAGTCAGACACGACTGAAGTGACTTAGCCTGCACATGTGCGTGGAGGTGCCTGCGCCTTGAGGGAAGCTGGTGTCCACCCATGTTTGTTCTAGGTTGAAGGGTCTTCAGTTCTGGGGATGCTGGGAATGAGGTTTTTCGACTTTCATCTTTTTTTTTTTTTCCTTTTACATCATCGTTTATTAATTGACTTATTGTTAACATGAATTCAAAGCAGGCATACAGTTTGTTCTATAGTAGAGCAAATCAGGAAATAGACACAATCTGCCATCAACAAATCTGAATCTTCAGAAAGCAACATCTCCACAAGATTGGCCTGAAGACACTCAGATTCTACCAGGTTTTGAGGTGTTCCATACTTAAGTAGTGAAGGCACTGCAGTTAATTTCAGGTTTTTCCTGAAGTCATTATTTGGATCTTTCCAATAAGGTTTTTCTCCTACTTGGCAGTAGATGAACACACATCCTTCACCAACATGTTTCAGCCCCTCTCGTACGACTGGTTCAGCTCTTCGTAGCTGGCCATCGGGAAAGCGCGCCTCCTCGACTTTCATCTTATTCCTAGTTCTTTGGCCACTCAGAGCCTGGTGGTGCCTTTTCAAAGCAGATAATGACTCAGGAGACTTTGAAGGGTTTTGATAACATTTATTTAGTGCTACTAACATTTATATGGGCCACAGGCAGGACTGGGTGTAAGGGAAGAAAGGGTGAAGGGGCAGCCCCCTCTCGGGGGCTCTGAGGGGGCCCCTGGATCAGAGACATTCCCTCTCGGGGTTGGGGGGGGGCGCCTAGAAACTCTCAGGGGAGGACGAAGGTGAATGTCTTCCTGTTCTCACTTCCTCAGACCTGGAGCACTAAAATGCTCTAAACAAGTGGGATACGATGGGTGCCTTGGCCTGGGTGCACGAAGGGATGTGACTCTGGCAAGGGCTAGGCAGAAAGTGCGTGTGTGACGTCGCCACGTATCTCTGTGATATCACTGCCTTGGCTCTGTGTGATGTCAGTGTATCTGGGACATCGTCAGGGTGTCCAGGAGTGAGGGATTGTGTGGTGTGGGTGCGAGTCTGTGTGAGAGTATTAGGGCGTGCAGGGAGGGTGCGGGGGGGGGGTGAGCAGAGGACACTGGCCCAGGGCGCCCACTTTGGTGTGTGTACGGGAGGTCATGTGATGTCACCCTGGCTGCGTCCCACGCTGCGGGCATCTCCAGACAGGTGAGTTGGGCCACCCCTTGGTCAGCGGGGCCTGGAGCCTCCTCAGCCACTGCAGCAGGAAGGAGGTGGGGATTCAACAGTTGGTCAGACAGAGAGCAGGACAAACCTTGCCTGGGCCTGCCTCTTACCCGGTGCCCCTTCTTACTCCCCAGAACCCTAGGGCCTTTCCAGTGTCGACCACAAATTGGCACTTGCCGTCTACCTCCACAAGGGTTAAATCATGTGCTCCTGCAGCTGCTGACCTCCAGCACCCCCTGGAGGAAGCTCAGAGGAGAAAGCAGAAGTGTGGCACTCTGTGCTCCGGGAACCTGGCAGGACAGGTCTTTAATAGTTATATATTCTCAGGACCTAATTTTATGAGCCCAATTCTTGTATTTCCTCATATCTAGAAAAACACTAAAATCCTTCATGGTGACAGGTGTTTCTCGTGACTAGCAGAAGCTTTCTACAAAAAAAATACGTGCTTGATCTCATGTACTCCCCTTTTACGGAAATCACATATATTCCGTCTTCTCCCTGGCTCTTTGGAGCCGTTGCTCAGAGTTATCTGAGCTTCTGTCTCCTGGGCTGCAGCCCTTACGTGGCCCCCAGTAAAACTTAACTTGCATTTAACGTTGTACATTTTTTTTTAGTTGACACCAGTAACAGCCTCCCCTTAGATTTTGTCTTGTTGAACCTCTGTGGGACTGAGCTATGTGCCCGTCCATTATACAGCTGAAGAGACTGAGGTTCAGAGAGCCCACCTCCAGGTCTCTGCTGCAGTCTGGCTGGCTCTCCCCTTTGCTCCCTAAGGCCCTGGGATCCTGGGAGTTTGTCCAAAACCCCTGCCGCCCCGCCCAAGTCCCCCCTCCACCCCCCAGCCCCAACTCCCCAGGCAGGGCCTTAGTTTCCCTCTTTTGTCCATACAGAACTGACCTAGAGCTGGCCCCTCACTCACTCCTAGGAAGGTTTTTCTAATGAGCCTGTCCCTCTTCACAGGCTTCCGTGGCTCCTCTGCACCCTCAGGACAAAGACAGCTTTTTTTAAGCCAAATCTTCTATATCTGGCATTCAAGACTCCACCCACTCCGCCCCCCACTCCCAGACCTCCCCACTGGGGAATCCGAACCTGTCCAAGTATTGCCCAAATTCTCAGAGCCATCCCTTCGACTCTGCCCCTCCCCCTTGCCTCTGCAGGAGCCATCCCACTGTCTGGAATACCCTTCCCCCTCCTTGGCCTGGCAAAGGTTCTCGTGAGGGGTCAGAGGTTGACGCGGAGGCTGTTTCCTGATGGGGGAGGTGGGGGCCTCAGCCAAGTCCTGCTTCCGCTGGCCCCCTCCCTTCCTTCCCTGGCTCTTCCCTGGGGCCCCTACAGCCTCACGTTCGTAGATTCCGCCCCCGCTGCCCCACAACCAGCTCCAGCCTCTGTCCCTCACCAGGATCCACTGGCTTCGAGCCAGCCCCGACAGAGATTAGACATTCTTTAACCATTCCTGCCCACCAGCCTGCAAGGGAGGGTGGTCCCTGGCCATTTTCTAGACCCTACTGCTCACCTGGACCAGGGCTGTCGCCCTCGCCCTGGTCCCAGGCTCCTGCCCTCCCCCTGCAGAACAACAGTCAGACAGAGCCTGTGAACACCTGAGTCGGGTCTTGTCCTTTGCTGTTCAGAGCCCCTCGCAGGGCTCCCAAAGCCCTCACTGCTGCCCCAAAGCCCTGCCTGATCTGTCCTGCCATCACCCTGACCTCACCTCCTCCCACTCCCTGCTCCATCACTCCACTCCAGCCACACCTAAGTCCTCACTCAAACTCACCAGGCATGGGTGGTCCTCCCTCAGGACCTTTGCACAGCCTGCCTCACTGCCTGGGGCACCCTGCAGGGAACCCCCTCTTGGCTCCTCCCTCACTTTTAGTTCTCTGCTCACGCATCACTCCTCAGTGAAGCCTGCCCTGACTCCAACCTCTTCGAGCTCCCTCATCCCTTTTCTGTCTCACTCATTACCAGGGGGTGCTGTCATAGCTCTTTCATCTGGTTTGTTATCCTCTCCCCCACTAGACTGGTAGTCATATAGGGAGTGGGATTTTGAATATCTATGCCTTATTCTCCCCCATGTCCTTGGCACCCAATAGCTGCTCAAGAAATATGGGTTGAAAGATAAAATGAATGGTCACAGTGATGGTAGTGAACTTGAGTTGACATTTGCTGTCTGCCTGGCTCAGAGTCAGGGCTGAAGTTCCATCTTCAACCTTCCACACTGTGACTTTCTCCATCTTCAACCACAGAGCCACTAAACCAACATTTACTTAATATTTGTCTTCATGTCCATTGTGTGTGTGTTTTTTTAATTATATAAGGTGATCTCCAAAGGACGCTCGGTCTTTAGTAAGACCTCTACTTAGTAGTAGAGGAAAGCTGGAACATTTGGCTCCCCTGGTGGCTCAGACGGTAAAGAACCTGCTTGCAATTCAGGAGACCCAGGTTCAACCGTGGGTCAGGAATATCCCTTGGAGAAGGGAATGGCAACCCACTCTAGTACTCTTACCTGGAGAATTCCACGGACAGAGGAGCCTGGTGGGCTACAGTCCGTGGAGTCACAAAAACAGTCAGACACAACCGAGCAACTAACACTTTCAACACTTTTTGCCACTAATAGAAAACCACATAGCAATGTTCAGTTAAAAAGCAAGGCCTTGTTCACAAGCCCAGTCATGGCAGAGGCCTAGATGTTCCCTCCCTCTGTGAGCACAGGTACGTTGCAAGGATCTGGGATACATGGGGGTGACTTAGCAACAGCACAGACTTTCTGGAAGCCCAGAAGGAATAAGAGCGGAAAAGCAATCAACAGTCCCCACCATGGGATGGGTGATTTGAAGCCAGCCTCCAATCTACCTCCCTATTGGGTGCCTGTAAAATTCAGATGTCACAATTCAGTCATTAACAGCTTGTCCAGTGAGTGACTGGACAAACTGGGACTCAAACCCAGAGCTGAAGACCCCAGCCTGCCTGTCCCTGGTCCCTCTCTCAGGGGGAGGCAAATCAAGCTGGAGCCTGTGGGCCAGAGGCTCTTCCTGCAATCCTGCAGAGAGAAGCAGGAGGGGCCAGGCTTAAGCACACATTGTTTTCTTGGAGGGGAGGGGGTGGGGTGCATCACTTGGGGTAAACAATGTCAAGAGCTTCCCCACTCTCAGCTGGGACCCAGACACGCTCGGACAGTGAGTCTGGCTCCAACCCTGAGTTGCTGACGCATAACCCCAGGCTGATCACTTCCCTAGGGCCTCAGTTCCCTCCTCTGAGAAATGGGGATAATAATAGAACCTCCTTCCTTGCCATGATGGCTTCAGGCCAAGATGGAGAGAGGAAGCTCTGTTTGTTCAAAGCAGGGTCAAACACTATTCAAAGAGTGAGGGGACCCGTTCTGCAAGGGGGGTGAGGTCCCCGTCAGGGGGAGTATGTAAGTAGAGACACAGTGAAGATGGAGCTGGGTGCGGAGAACTCTGGGGAGTTAGCGACAGACTTTTGGAAGTCCTTTGGATCCTATGGGCTTTGCTTAGCACCCTGGGGCTGAAATAGATCCAGCTTGACGATAGCCGCATGGCAAAACCTTGGACAGCACAGGCTTTGGGCTCAGAGGGATCTGAACAAAATCCCACACACTTCCCTGAACCTCAGGTCATAAACTGCAAATGGAAAGCCAATCCTTGACTCCTAGTGGGAGCACAGGGTGTTCTAGGGGCCATGGCCTGAGTCACCTTCCCCGTGACGCACAGGCTGTTATCCAGAGGATGACTGGGCCCTGGGAGGAGGGGAGGGGGGCAAAGGCATGGAGTTATGACCTGATCATGTGCCAGGCACCCTGGGTGCGCCCCACTGAGGCTCTGGGTCCCTTGCTCCAGCCAGTTGTGGACAGCACTTTATAGTTAGCCAAGTATTTTCATGCCCTTAATCTCAGAGTGTGTGTGTGTGCGTGCTCAGTTCCTCAGCCTTATCCGACTCTTTTGTGATCCCACGAACCATAGCCAGCCAGGCTCCTCTGTCCATGGAATTTTCCAGACAGGAATACTGGAGTGGGTTACCATTTCCTACTCCAGAGGAGCTTCGTGACCCAGAGACGGAACCCATATCTCTTGTGTCTCTTGCATTGGCAGGCGGGTTCTTTACTACTGCACCACCTGGAAAGATGATTTCAGAGGCCTTCACCCCCAACATTTTTGTAGTGTTAGAAAGTGTGGCTCAGAAGGGTGGAGTGAGAGGCCCAGGGTAGCAGACACTGCTCTCCCTCCCTCCCACCCTTGGCTATGTTCACTTCTGCTACCCTTGTCTGGCCACAGGGCCTTTGCCTCGGCAGTTCTGGCCACCTGCAGGCACTGTTCCCCTTGCCGTCCCCCAGGTCGGCTCCTGTCTGTCGTCTAGCTCAAAGAGCCCTTCCTCACTGGGGCTCTCCCTTGCCTGTCTGCAGTCTGATCGCCTAGGTTCATGTCCCAGCTCTGGCTGTGTTACCTGGGGCGTGATGCATACCCCCTCCATGCCTCATTTGCTTCCTCCAGAATGTGGGGTAACCGTAGCTCACCCACAGTTAGGATTCTGAAGATTAAATGAGTTAAATGGGCAGAGTGTGTAGGACTACGCCAAGATTATAGCCAGCACCCGATCACAGCAGCTTTCCGGTCACTCTGCTTACCCCGCCTCCTCCATCGTCTCTCTGGCCCATTATTCATTTCATGAATGAAACTGCGTGTGTCTTGGTCACAGCTCTGTCCCCTCCAGGTGGCCCAGCATGAAGGGTTAGTCACTCAGTCGTGTCCGACTCTGCAACCCCATGGTCCGTAGCCCACCAGGCTCCTTTGTCTGTGGGATTCTCCAGGCAAGAATACTGGAGTGGGTTGCCATTCCCTTCTCCAAGGGATCTTCCCGACCCAGGAATCGAACCTGAATCTCCTACATTGCAGGCAGACTCTTTACTGCCTGAGCCACCAGGGAAGCCAAATGTGCCAGCACAGGGCCTGGTATACAGCAAGTGCTCAATTAAGGAAACAAACAGTGTGATATGAGCCCCCCTCCCCTCCACCCCAGTCCTGTACCCAGCCTTGTTCACACCCTGGTCTGCACCATCAGCCTGAGACAGCCTAGAGCCTCACCTGGCTGAGACCAAGACGTTGCTGGCAGGGGCCCGCTGGGAATCCAGGATCCTTCTCTTGAATTCCTCCAGGCTAGCTGGGTCTGCCGAAAGAGGGGGGGGTCAGCCCGAACTGGGTGCCTTAGTAGCCCTGCCTCCAGGGCCAGGTATGGGCTGGCAACCCAGGATACAAGGTGGAATCCGACCCCCCATCTTGGCCCTGCCCTCTGTCACTTACCAATAGGTGGAGGGTTGGGGACAGGGGCCACGGGTCTTGGCCCAGGAATCGTCAGCTGCAGCTGTGACTGTGGGAAGAAGAGTGGAGGGAGGTTGGTGGTGGCCAGCGCCCCCAAACACAAATCCTACCGAGTTTCCTGCCTTTCTACACCCTTAGAGACCTGAGTTCCTTCCAGGGCAGAGAAACCGACAGATGCTCATGGAAGAAGGAGACATACTGTGATGAATCTATAATCACCTGCAGCCCTCTGCCCTGAAATGACTGGGAGCTCCAGGCACTGGCTTCCCCTGGGCAGCCCCCCAGAGACTCCATTCTGCAAGAATCCCGCCTCTGTCTCCACTACAGCCTCAGTGCCAACCCGACTCCAATCCATAGCCCCAGATGAGTCTATCCAGCCAGTCCAGCCCTGTTCCAGACTTGAAGCTGATGCGCTCTGCAAACCAACTGGACTTCCATCCTCAAGACCATCCCTCAAACAACCCTAAATGAATTCCTCCAAACCTGAAATCCAAAACCAGTTCTGAACTCAGTTACCTAAAATTGGATCCTAACCTGAAAACAGAACCTCCCTTAGAATTATCCAATCGCAACGACAAATCTGATCTGTTACCTTACATCTAACTCTGACCATAACCCATCCCCTAGACCCAGCCACTATGAAAAATCTACTCCACAACTTCATTCCCTGAGCCCCAGCCCTGTATTCCCCTATGACTACCCATAAATACTTTCCCAATACCACACTCAACCCCAACTCAACCTTAGACCTCAGCCTCTACCTGAGTTAGAATTCTAACCAACCTCAGCCCAAGATCAATATCCACCCAGTTTCTACACTAGACCCAACCCTGACCCTCACTGGAACCCTGGTATACCCCTGCTCTAACTCAGGATCACCTAATCCTTCCCTTCAAATATATCCCAACACCAACCCAACTCAGCCCCAACCAACTACCCTAAACTCAACTTAGTCTCAACTCCTAACCCATGGTCAACCCCAACCCCAATCTTAACGCCCATGAAGTGCTGAATCTACCCTTAGCCCCAAACTTCTAGTCATCTCTAGCCCCGCCAACCACCTATAGCAACCTAAGCCTCAGCTCCAGCCTTAATTCAATGCAATCCCAAAACCACTGAAATCCTCCATTCGCTCTTCACTTGACCTAAATACAATGACCACTCTGCATGCAACCTCTGACCCAACTTTTAACCTTTCCTCACAATCCACATTCCAAACTCAACCTAATTCTAAGACTAGTGAAATCCTACTTGGAACCCTTACCTTAACTGAAACCAACTCTAGACACGAAGTCACCAATAATTCACCTTGACCCAACTCTAAACACAAGTTTAGCTTCCACATCAAGCCTTTCTTGTGACCTGCCTTAACCCTCATGCTAACCCCAGTGTCACTCTTGATCCTTAATCCAGCACCCTCTGATTCAGCTCAACTCAAATCCATCCTGACCCTGACTCCAACACTGAATGAGTCCCTAATTCTAGCCCTAAGCCAATTTTGAGGCCCACCGCCTTCCTAAACTCAAACCCAATCCTTATCTCTTTCTTAATATCATTCCCAATCCAAACTCCACCACATTCCTAATGCCAATAAAATCCTGTGTCAATACATGATCATAATCCTAAAGCCATTCTAGACTCATGAGCATCCATGTTTGACCCCCGCCTCAAGTCTAAATCCACCTTCAATGTCTCAACTCACCCCAATCCCAAAAGAATCACAGTTCTAGATTCACCCCTCACTCAACCCTGGACCTGATGAATACCCTTCCTCCGACTCCAGTCTCAACCCCATCCCCTTTCTCAGTACTGATACGCATTCTAAGCTCTGCCTCAATCCTAACATCAGTGAAACTCTCAAGCGAATCCTAACAAACCCAATCTATACTGGGAAGCCAACCTCAAAAAGAAGTTCAAAAAAAGAAAGCCAAGTTCAAACCCAAGTTCAGCATCACCATCAACTTGGCCTCCAGACCGGTTCCTCCTATGCAACCTGAATCTAGGGCCCCCTACCCACCTTTGTCTTGATACAGGTGTCCAGGGCTGAGTTGCTGACTGCCAGCTGCAACTTGAGGTGCTCAGCCTCCCGCTTCTTCTCCTCCAGCTCCTTGACCAGCCTGTCCCGTTCCTTCTGCAGCGCCACCTTCTCCTCCAGGGCCAGCTGGGTCTGTCGGGCACATTCAGTTTGGAGCTTGATAGCCTGGGCCTGCGCCTCCTTCTCCACCTTCTCCTTGGCCTCCTGACTGGCCCGCAGGCTCTGCTCAACCTCCAGTTTCTGGCGCTGGAGTTTCTCGTTTTCGTGGGTCACGCTGTCGATGCCAGCCCGCAAACTCCGGGCCAGCTCTTCCACCTTGGAGGTCATGATGGAGGGCAGGCTGTCGCAGGCTCTCTGGATGGAAGGCAGCTCCGAGCCGAGCGGGTGGTACAAATTGAAGCTCAGGGTCCCGAGGGTGCGCGGGATGATGGAGTCCCTCCAGAGGTTTCGCAGGTCCGTCTCAAACTTGTTCTTGTCCAGGGGGAGGCAGAAGGCCTGCACCTTCCGCAGCCGGTCCTCAGCCAGCTGCCGTTCCTGCTGCTGCTGATCTCGGGTTTTGCTGCACTCGGCCAGCTGTTCCTCTACCACTCGCTTGCCCACTGTCAGACCGTCCTTGTCTTTGGTACATACCAACTTCTCCTTCGCCAGCTCCACCTCCAGTGCCTTGGCTTTCTGAGTCAGCGTGAGGGCCAAAGCTAGGGGTATAGGAGCACAAGACTCAGAAAAGTGGGGAGTTGCCAAGAGACTGGGTGGGGAATCTTGCTACCTTGCTCTCCACTGCCCATAACCCCAACTCTAACCCACTCACCATCGCAGCTCTTGTTAGCTTCCTTGAGGTGTTCTTGGCATTGTTTCTCACTCAAGATGATGGCAGCCATGTATCGCTGGTTGTTCATGTGGATCACCTGCCGGAATTGGACACAAGACAGAGGTCAGTGTCCAGAACCTGTGGGAGCCCCTGCCCCCAGGTCTGCCCAGACCCGTGGGACAGGGGCACCCAGATCTGTCAACCAGGTGGTCTGTGTTGGCACAGTTCACAAAGACAATAGCTTCTTTACAGAGGGTGCTGGTCTGAGCTTCAAAAGTTGTTCCAATTACAGACAATGGAATACTACTCAGTCATAAAAAAAGAACGAAATTTCGCCATATGTACCAGCACAGATGGACTTGAAGAGCATGTGTTGAATGAAACAAATCAGACAAAGACAAGCACTGTTTGGTATCACCAATAGGCAGAATCTAAAAAATACGACAAACTAGTGAATATAACAAAACAAAAGCAGGCTCACAGATACGGAGAGCAAACCAGTGGTTACCAGTAGGGAGAAGGAAGAGGGAAGGGCCAATAAAGGAGCTGGAAATTTCTTTTAAATGGGTTGTTATGGGATTATGTGGAATCATGTGTGTGAAATTTTTGAAAATTGTTAAGCATTATAGAATTTAAAGAACCCCTCATTCAAAAAAAAAAAAAAGGTTAAAAAAAATCCCACCCTTTGGCCTATGTATTTTAGTCAACTAGGAAAAAAAAAGTTTAATGATTAATACTATTTGGCAATTAAAAGAAACATTTTATACACTGATGCATTTTATAACCTGGAGGAATCTTGAAAACATTTACAGCCAATCAAAAATAGATATTTAAGGGCTTCCCTGGTGGCTCAGTGGTAAAGAATTCAGCTGCCAATGCAGGGGAGATGGGATCAATCCCTGGAAGATCCCAAATGCCAAGGGACAACTAAGCGTGTCTGCCGAAACTACTGAAGCCTGCATGCCCGGAGCCTGTGCTCTGCAACAAGGGAAAGTACTGCAGTGAGAAACCCATGCATTGCAACCAGAGAACACCTGCATGCAGCACCAAAACCCAGCACAGCCATAAAATAAATATCTTAAAAAAAAAAAAAAAAAGATCCTCAACATGGATGCTAGCATGGGCTGGATTGTGTCCCCTACCCCAGATTTCCATGCCAAAGTCGTAATCCTCAGGCCCTCAGAATGTGAATTTTTTTGGAGACAGTATCTTTAAAGAGATGGTTCAATGACGATGAGGTCATTAGGGTGGGCCTTAACCCACAGTGACTGCAGTTCCTATAAGAGGAAATCTGGACACCCAGACGTGCACAGACATGACATGAAGTCACAGGGAGAAGGCAGCCATCTACAAGCCAAGGAGGCAAGGAACGGCTCCTTCCCTGATGGTCCTGTGCGTTAGTCACTTTAGTTGTGTCCAACTCTTTGTGACCCCTCGGACTGTAGCCCACCAGGCTCCTCTGTCCATGGAATTCTCCAGGCAAGAAAACTAGAGTGGGTTGCCATGCCCTTCTCCAGGGGATCTTCCCAATCCAGGGATTGAACCTAGGTCTCCCACACTGCAGGGAGATTATCTTTTGAGCTACTTGGGAAGTCCTAGAAGGAAACAATCTGTAGGCACAGTCTGCCAACATCTTGATCCTGCGCTTTGTGAAAACAAGTTTCTGTTATTTAAGCCACCTGATTAGTGGTACTTCGTTAAGACAGTCCTAGCAAATTAATACAGATGACAAGATTATTTCATGGGAAAGACGATTCTTTTCAACAAATCGTGCTGGCACAACTGGACCATCACATACTAAGGAATAAATTTGGATCCCTAACTCACACCATATACAAAAATTAGCTCAAAACGTATTGAAGACCTAAATGGAAGGGCATAAACTAAAAAATTCCATAGAAGAAAACTTAGGTGTTAACTCTGCACGAGTTTGAATTTGGCAGTGCTTTCTTTCCTTTTCTTTTTAAAAGATATTTATTCATTTGGCTGTGCTAGGTCTTAGTTGCATCATGTGGGATCATGTGGGTTTTTTTAGTAGCAACATGCAGGATCTAGTTCCCCTACGAGGGATTGAACCCAGGGCCCCTGCACTGGGAGCTTGGAGTCTTAGCCACTGAACCACCAGGGAAGACCCAGCAATGTTTCCTTAGGTATGATACTAAAAAGCACAAGCAACCAAAGAGAAAACAGCTAAATAGGACCTCACCAAGATTAAAAACTTCCGTGCCTCAGGGGACAACATCAAGAGAGGGGAAAAAAACTCATAGATGGGAAAAATGCTTGCAAATCATGTGTCTGATGATGAGACTAGTAACCAGAATATATAAAAGCAAACTCTTTAGAAATTAATAATAAAAAGCAAGCCAAAAAATTGCAAAACAGACCAAGCATCTGAATAGACGTTGCTCCTGAGAAGACATACAAAATGTCAACCCACACATCAACAAAAATCCACCATCTTTAGACATCAGGAAATGCAAATAAATACCATGATAAGATATCACCTCAGAATGATATAAAATGGCCATAAATAAAACAAAAAAGAATGGACAAGTGTTGGTGAGGATTCGGAGAAACAGAATTCTCAGTCAGCATTGGTGGGACTGTAAAAATAGTGGAGCCACAGTGGAAAATAGTCTGGCAGTTTTCCAAAAAGCTAAAGAGAGAATTACACTGCTGGTGTTCAGTCACTCAGGTGTGTCTGACTTTTTGCGACCCCATGGACTGCAGCACGCCAGGCTTCCCTGTCCTTCACCATCTCCCGGAGTTTGCTCAAACTCATGTCCATTGAGTCAGTGATGCCATCCGACCATCTTGTCCTCTATTGTCCCCTTCTCCTCCTGCCTTCAACCTTCTCCAGCATCAGGGTCTTTTCCAATGAATTGGCTCTTCGCATCAGGTGGCCAAAGTATTGAGGCTTCAGCTTCAGCATCAGTCCGTCTAATGAATAATCAGGGTTGATTTCCTTTAGGAGTGACTGATTCCTTGCAGTCCAAGGAACTCTCAAGCGTCTTCTCCAACACCACAGTTCAAAATCATCAGTTCTTCAGCACTCAGCCTTCTTTACGGTCCAGCGCTCACATCCGTACATGACTACTGGAAAAACCATACCTTTGACTATACAGATCTTTGTTGGCAAAGTAATGTCTCTGCCTTTTAATACACTGTCTAGGTTTGTCATAGCTTTCCCTCCAAGAAGTAAGCCTCTTTTAATTTCATGGCTGCAGTCACCACCTGCAGAGATTTTGGAGCCCAAGAAAATAAAGTCTGTCACTGTTTCCATTGTTTCCCCATCTATTTTCCATAGAATTACACTATGACCCAGCAATTCTGCGTTTAGGTATATACACCTGAGAGCGGTGGAGGTCTATGTTCACACAGAAACTTGTGCACAAATATTCACAGCAGCAGTAGACACAGTATCCATAAGGTAGAAACAACCCAAGTGTTTCATTAGCAGATGAATGGATAAAACGTGACCCAGCTCCCAGTGGAATGCTATTCTGCCACAAAAAAAAGGGATGAAGCACTGATACACTGGTAACGTCATGTCAGACACAAAAGGTTATATAGTGCCCGATTCTATTTAAATGAAATATCTGGAATAAATAAATCCATAGAAACAGAAAGCCTGGAGAAGCAAATGGCAACCCACTCCCGTATTCTTGCCTGGAAAAGGCCATGGACAGAGGAGCCTGGCGGGCTGCAGTCCATGGGGTCACATGACTGAGCATGTGTGGATGAGGGTGGAGGGAGATGGGTTGGTAGCAATAAACTGGTAGAACTAAAAAAAGAAACAGAAAGCAGATTTGTAGCTGCTGGGGGCAGGGGAGGGAAGTGACTGCTGATACACTTTGTTTGGGGGGTAATGAAATATTCTCAATCAAACTGTAAGGATGGTTACCCAACTCTGTGAGTGTACCAAAAATCATTGTTATATACACTCTGTTTCCTTCATCTACACTTCTTCTGTTATGTACACTTCAAATGGGTCAATTGTATGGCTTGTGCATTTTAACTTTATAAAGTTTTATAAATAACTTTTCTTTATAAACAAAGGGTGTGCCTTTCAAACTTTGAAACAGAAGCCTCTGTAGAAATAGAACAAGTACAGGGAGGAGAGGGATGAAGAAGGTTTGCTTTTCTCTCGTTTTTTTGTCCTTCCTCCTTTTGGAAGCTGACCCTGTGCTAATGACCTGGGGGTGGGGGAGAACAAAAGTAGGTCTGGGGGTACTGCCCTCGTGATCCAGTGGCTAAGATTCTGCCCTCCCAATGCAGGGGGCCGAGGTCTGATCCCTGGTCAGGCAACTGGATCCCACAGGCCACAAATAAAGATCATGCAGCCCACAATGAAGATCAAAAATGCCATGTGCCACAGCTAAGACCCCGCGCAGCCAAATTAGTTAATTTAAAAAAGAAAAAAGGGCTCTGGAAGTTCTGTTTTCAAAAGCTTTAACTACAGAAAGGGAAGATCTAAGGGTGCAAGTTGGATCCAAAGATGAAGTGAGAAAGAGCTCCCCAAAATACAAAAGTTCTGTTTCTGTACAGGTTCCCAGATGCCAAGATGATGAGGACAACATGTACTTAGAGCTAATGCAATCTGATGGAGAAGGAAATGACAACCCACTCCAGTATCTTGCCTGAGAAACCTCACGGACAGAGGGGTCTGGCGGGCTACAGTCCACGGGGTTGCAAAGAGTCAGGTTCGACCTAGTAATTAAACAACAATAGCAAATATAATCTGACGATACAGAAAAGTTCCTTCTCTTGTTAGGGAGTGTTCAAGTGCATCTTTCTGAAGCAAGTCAGGAGTCCCTCCCTCACTTTCTAGCAGCTGTGGCTGCCCTGAACTAAGAGGAAAAGAACTTACTGATTAGTAAGCAAGTACAAACAATCTGAAGCATTTTCTGGAATATTTGTTAGGACATAAAGCCAGGAAGCTCTGAAAGACTATTGGAGTTACGTCAAAAGACACAGGAGCCAGAAGGCCGGATTCCTAGTGGCCTATTTCAGAATAATTTGACCGTCAAAAAGATTATTACATACTGTATAGCACCGGGAGCTAGATTTAATATGCTATAATAAACTACAATGGAAAAAATAGGAAAAAGAATATATTAATGTATACATATGTGTAACTGAATCACTTTGTTGTACAGTAGATATTAATACAACATGTAAATGAACTGGTCTTCAATAAAATAAAATTTTTAAAAGATATGATTACAAATTCTAAATACAGAAAATTCTGGGATTTCTCTGGTGGTCCAGCGGCTAAGACTCGCTACCATCAGGCACATGGGGCTGCTGTGGCAAGGGTGTGGGCTCTTCCCCAGCATTAGCACTGACTTTTTGGGGATCCTTGGAGAAAATCCTGAGGGGTTCTAGGTCAGAAGAATTTGTGAGTTTAAAGGGGGAAAAAAGCTATGATTTTCAAATTTCAGAGTTGTGAAGATCCAGATCCTTAGATTTCTAATATTTTATGATGGGGGCGTTCGGGATTCAAAGATGTGCAAGTCTATAACTTTATGATAAAAAAAAATAAACCAACAAAAAAAGGAATTTCCCTGGTGGCCCAGTAGCTAAGACTCCACACTTCCACTACAAGGGGTGCAGATTCAATTCCAGGTTAGGGAACTGAGACCCCTGGGCTCGTTCTCAGTCGTGTCCAGCTCTTTGTGACTCCATGGACTGTAGCCCGCCAGGCTCCTCTGTCCATGGGATTCTCCAGGCAAGGATACTGGAGTGGGTTGCCATTTCCTCCTCCAGGGGATCTTCTCCACCGAGGGATCGAACCTGCATTTCTTGCATTGCAGGTGGATTCTTCACCACTGAGCCACCAGGGAAGCCCCAAGATCCCTGTGCAGTGGGACCAAAACAAAAAGAAAAAACAAAGCTATAAAACTTTATGATCCTGCGAGTCCTAACAGTTCCTGGACCGGAAGGCCATCTGTGTCCTGAAAGATCCAGATGAGCCAATTCCCTGGAACTGAGAAGACGGAGGGGGCTGCCCTGGCCTGGGGGGCTCTTGAGGGGATACATGGTCCTGCCCTGAGGTCTGAGGAGGCATTTGCCTCATGAAGGGTTCCGAATGGGGACTCACCTCATTCTTGGGGTCTGAGGGAGACCTGCCCTGTCCTGGGGGTACGAGAGAGGGGGACACCGGCCTTGACTGGGCAGTTTCATGGGGGTGGGGCGTGCACATCCTTCCTGCCCAGTGGAAGGGACTGGGTACTTTGAAGCCCCAGAAAAGACGTTTTCTTCCCATTTGGAGCTTTCCCCTGCCCAAAACAGCCCAGGGAACTCTGTGGGAGAAAGCGAGGCTGTCCCCTCATCCCCCAGCAAACTTCCCTTCCCCTGCTCACCCCACCTCTCACCTGGTTCCAGCCAAAGCCTGAGAAGGAGCTGGACCGCCCCAGAGGAATTGCGAGTGAGAGAAACCCCAGGGGATCTTGTTGAGTGGGTCTGACAGGAGCTGAGGGTGTGAAGTGAGTGACAGTCTCCACAAGACCCAGGGGTAACTGTTTCTGTTCACTTGCCTTTCCCTTCTCCAAGGGATCTTCCCAACCCAGGGATCGAACCGAGTCTCCCCCATTGCAGGCAGATTCTTTACCAGCTGAGCCACAAGGGAAGTGCCGTTTCTGCTTCCCTGCCTCCCAAAAACCACTTCTCTTCAGTTCAGTTCAGTCGCTCAGTTGTGTCCGACTCTTTGCAACACCATAGACTGCAGCATGCCAGGCTTCCCTGTCCATCGCCAAATCCCCAAGCTTAATCAAACTCATGTCCACTGAGGGGGTGACGCCATCCAACCCTCCCATCCTCTGTCGTCCCCTTCTCCTCCTGCCTTCAGTCTTTCCCAGCATCAAGGTCTTTCCCAACGAGTCAGTTCTTCACATCAGGAGGCCATTTCCCCCTCTGCAAAAGGGTTTTAAATCTTCTCCCTACCTCTCGGTATTCAGTGACAAAATAACATTTCCAAAGGAAACACCCAGCCTCAGGCAGACCTGGGCCATTCATATTATGAAGAACTCAATGCTCTGTGTGGTTTATTAAGCCAACTTTTATTTGGAGCTAGTGTATGCTGGCACGTTCTGGGTGCTGTATACATATTATGTATGTATATAGCGTCTTTGTCTGGTAACAGACTGGATGCCCAGTTCAACTTCAATTCCAGATAGACCACAAATCAGTTTTTTTTCAGTCTAAGTATGTCCCAAATACTCTGAAAGAAGATCAAATCAGTCAATCCTAAAAGAAATCAGCTCTGAGTAGTCATTGGAAAGATTGATGCTGAAGCTCCAATACTTTGGCCCCCTGATGCCAAGAGCTGCCCAACTCATTGGAAAAGACCCCGATACTGGGAACGATTGACGGGAAAAGGAGAAGGGGGCCACAGAGGATGAGATGGTTAGATAACATCACCGACTCAAGGGACCGTGAGTTTGAGCAAACTCCGAGAGATAGTGAAAGACAGAGGAGCCTGGCGTGCTACAGTCTATGGGGTTGCAGACTTAGTGACTGAACAACAAGAACAAAGTTCCAGATATTGCAGGAGATAAAGGAACAAACTGCACATCACTTCTCTACATGGGCTTGTTGTGCAAAATGTCCCCATCGTCATGGATGAGGAAAGTGAAGCTCAGAGAGGTGAGGTGACCAGCCTGGGGTCCCCAGGGTGAGTGTCCAGCCTGCAGTCTTACCCGATCGGCCTGGCACTGGCGGAAGCTGGCATTGATTCGGTCCAAGTCTCGGCGGGCGTTTAGCATCATCTGATTGATTGCATCCCTGGCGCGGGAGGTGAGGTTGAGCTCCTTGGACAGGTTGGCCTGGGAAGCCGTGAGCCCCACCACCTGGCCGTACAGGCCGTCGGCCCGGCGCTCGGTGGCCTGCAGATTGGACTCAGTACTCACGTGCACATTGCCGTAGACCATGAAGAGGACGAGGCCAAGGATGATGAGGAATTGGATGAGTGAGACGAAGAGGAAAAAATAGCGCAGGTAGTACCAGCAGCCCCTGGAGCTGCTCCCGGCCCGTGAATAGGGGCTCCCATGCTCCATCGCCAAGCCCATCTCCTCCCAGTGTCTGCCCTGCGTACTAGCGCTGCTGGGCTGGCTGGCCTGGGTGGTGGCCGCTGCCCCTTCTAGACCTCGCCACGGCGGGGGGGAGGGGGAAGTGTTTATATTACTCCTCTTAATACTTCCTCTGCCTGGCTCCTTCCTGGCCAGGAGGAAATGGGGGCTGTGGGTTATTACAACACTCCCACCCCGGGCTGTGAAGGGAAGGGGGAAGGGTACCAAGGCACGTCTGGCCTCTCTGATTAACTATGGGTGGGGCACGGGCTAGAGTGGCCAGGCATCCTTGGTCTTACTGAGTCTCAGTTTCCCCTTCTGTCCTTGCTCTGCGCCCAGAGCTGTTCTCAGCTGCGTATGACATCTTTTCAACATCCCCCTTATGTGGAAGACACACAGATGCAGGGAGAAGAAAGGACTGCTTTGGGGGATGACACTGTGGTCATGGAGCTGGCCTTAACTCCCCTGGGAGAGGGCTGGCTACAGATGTGTGCCCACCTCAAGGGACGGTGCTGCTACAGGAGCTAAGTTGTGCGGAGCGCGTCTCTGGGGGCTGGGCACACACAGCTCTTGGTAATTGGCACAGGTCACCGAAGGCTGATCTGTGGACGGCGGTGGCGTGGCCCCCCAGGCTGTCTTCCCACCCAATGCCTGGCTCATGTAGGCACTTAGTAAGTACAAGCAGCGGTAACTGGGGGCCAGTGTGAGTTCCATGATGGGCTTCTCACGTCTGAGTCTCAGTTCCCCCTTTGGTGAGATGAGCTGTGCACAGTGCCAGGTCCCAGGGTGGCGGAGGCGGCTGGGAGAAAAGATTTGCCAGTTGCTATAATGACTACCACTTTCTGTCTGAAACCTCATTTTCGAGCTCTGTGAGATGGTGAATGGGAAGCACAGCATAGTGGGGGTCAAACTTCACTGTGGGAAGGGATTTAGGGGCCAAGGTGCAAAGGATTCTGGGTATGCCCTCCTGCCCAACGCCCCCTTTCCAAAACAGGCACTCTAGGTAAACCTCCTGTGTTGGTGGACACCAGACCCCCTCCCCAAAAGGAGCGTTGAGAGGTCTTCAGTCTTGGGAAGACAGAGTGGGACATAGACCCTAGCCCCATGGGGTCAAGGCTGATAGGAAGGAGGGGCAGGGGCCAAAGGGAATGCGGTAAGGAGATGGAAAGGGGGCTGGAACATGGGTGGGTGACAATAACACAGTTTCTGTCCACTGCCCTTGTGGGGGCAGAGCAGGGTGAAAGCGGTGGCATGGGGAAACATCCCCCTATTAGCCAGGGTAATGAGGTGGGAGAGTTGTTGAGTGGGGAGGGTCCTCCAAGGTGATGTTCATCAAGGAGGCAGGAGTTGGGTGGGGAAGGAAGAAGTCCCAGCGGTGGGCAGGAAACCCCTGTCTGACCTTTGGCCTTTGCAGCTACCCATTGATTCCTGATTCCGGACCCTTCTCAGCCACTACTAGGAGGGAGGAGAGTTGGGGGCTGCAAGGGATGCCCAACCAGCTATTTCTCTAGGTTGGACAGGCCCACCCAGAATCCCCTGGAGCTGGATGGGAGGAGGAGATTGACCCTGTTCATTAATGGGGGGCCACGAGGGCAGAGTGAATACATGGTCTCAGTGTAGGCCTCTGGAGTTACGTTCTGGCTGTGCCACCTACTGCTGTGTGACCCGGGACAAGTGACTTCTCCCCCTGTGAGCCTCAGTTTTCTCCTGTCTAAAGTGGAGGCCACATAGTCAGTAGCAGAAACACTTGTCTTAGTGCCTGGCACACAGTCAGCCTAAAAAATGATGGTATTTTTTAAAGGTGGGGCTGGATCCTGTGTAGCCTCTGACACTGGGCTGAGGAACTGAGGCACAGTGGGGGACACTACTCCAGGTGCTGTTGCCCTGGTCCTGTGGGATTACTGGGGGGAACGGGGCATGACGGGGAGCGCCTGAGTGACAAGGGTCCAGTTGAGAGCTCAGGCATGGGGACAGTGCCTGGAGGTGTTACAGTCTTGGTATGAACTTAAGATCCTGGCTATTCTTCATCTTATGTTGAAGATGCTGCATGTAAGTACGTATGAATATGGTATCTGTTGTCAAGAAAAAAGATAAGCAACCATAAACTCCCAGAAAACCGAAAAGCCACTCTAGAACTGACAGTATTGATGTGCTACAATTTTGAGCAATTGTCACAATTTAAGAACAAGAATTTGAAATATACACACAAATGTCTTTTGGGTCAAGCTCAAAAATAACCCATTTTTTTTGGCAATTTGGTCTCACAACTTAGATTTGTAATGTTTCTTTTTCAGTAAGTTTTTTTTCTTCCAATAACTTGTTTTTTTAAAAGTTTGATTTTTTTTTTTAATGGAAACGGTAATGATGAAACTTTTTTGCTCAACATTATGACTTTGAGATTGCTGATTCCTTTGACCACTGTTTAGGTTTTCAGCATATATATTTTATTATCATAATAATTATCAATGGGCAGTTAGACTGTTTCTAAATTTTTTGTTTCAATGAACAGAATAAGATTTGAAATCAAATCTCCACAAGTGAAATTGCTGGGTCCTGAAGAAGTGACATTTTATATTTTGACAGCTGTCATCAATTTGTCCTCCAAAAAGGTTGTTTCCATTGATACCCCTGCTAGCAGTGTTGAAAATTTCTAAAAACAGACTTGTTTGAACACTTTCTGCTTGCATTCTTGGCCAGAAAATTCCAGAGGGGGGAGGTGAATAACTGGTCCTTGAATTCACATGAGGTCAAATACATCAAATGATGGGAGAGTTTGGTTTTTTTCCTGAAAACCATTTGTCATAGTCACAGGAAATTTTGTGTATGAATCTCTCTGAATTCCCTTGGAGGGTCATGATAAAACCCAACACCAATTTTAATTTTGTTTTTTTTCTAAATCTAAACCAATCCATTTGGTTTCATTTGATTGTTTGGTCAGAGATGGGAAAACTGTCACGAGGAAGTCAGTTCTGTGTCACTCTGAAGACTGAACACCGAAGTTCTCAAGGAGACATGAGGTTTTTAAAAAACTCTCATGGGACTTCAGGAAGGTTTGGGAGGAAGTGATACTTCTGGTGAAGAAAAATTTCAGTAAAGTTCATATCCTCTCCACATTTTTGCCAGTGTATTTGGGTTTTGGGTAATTGCGAAAGAAATTAAGTTTGCGACTTTGGGCATTGACAGAGGAGGCAAAGAGAGCCCTTTGGAGGGGAAAAGCCTGTTCTCGTTGGGCCTTCTGGTTGAACACCTGGGACTGGGAACCAACAAGATCAAGTTGCTGCTGTCCCCACTGCCCTCCCCCCAGGTTTTCCCTTTCCATCTTCACTCCCACCCCTCACTCCGCCCCACTGACTCCTGTTTCTGCAGCCAGGGAGCAATCCCAGAGTGACCATTAACAGGGAGGTCAGGGCAGGGCCCTGAGAGAGGGGATAAGGTGGAGACACAGAGAAAAGAGTCAGGGACAGAGAGCTAGAGACTTTAAGTGGTAATTAGACAGGTGGAGACAGGGAAGCAGAACAGAGCAAAGGCAGGCTGGGGGCACCGGCTCTGTGGAGTGGGAGGGATGTGAGGTCTGGGAGGCAGGGCAGCTGGGGGATTCTTAGCCCTGGCCTGGGATTGGGGTCTGTTCTCTCCCAGCTGTCCCCAGTTCTCATCCATTCCTGTCCCCAGCGGAGTCAAGGCTTCCAGCCTCCCACCTCCCTCTTTTCTCCCAACTCTGTCTGACACCAGATCTGATGGTTTCCTTTCTGCTCACACACATCCTGGGGCTCCCTGTTTCCCTGGAGCTGATTTTCAGCGATCTGGCAGTTATGACCAAGGCGAAGTTAGCAGAATAAGTGAATAATAATGATAATATTTTAGGTTCTGTATACAGCGCTGAGTCCAACCCTTTGTGTGGGTCAGCCCTGGACCCCACAGCTGCACAGCGAAGGGTCTTAAATCCCTGGGGCCGCAGACAAGGCGAGGCTAGTGTCAAGACCTAGCTGACTCCAGAAAGAGAAGCTGTTTCCTGCTCATTTCTGGATTTACGCCAGAGCTGGAGGGGGGAGCCGGGGGCGGAGGTGGAGGGTAGGGTGAGGGGGAGCTTGTCTCAGACCCATACTTCCAGCCTCACAAGTTCTGGGCCCTCAGCCAGCAACAACTTCGTCTGAAGACTGGGGCGATCCCTGGCGGTCGGCAGCGGAACAAAACTAAGCCTCATTCCTCTCCTCAACCTCACCTCCTCCTTGGCGCGAGGGATGGGGTCCAGTTCTCCCTCTAGGTGGACTCTCCCAGTAAAGGCCCTAAAAGTCACCCCCAAGATGGGCAGGAGTGGGAGATTATGAGCAGAACTGCCTGAGGGGGGAATCAGAGTTTCAGGGGCTCCTTACAACCAGCCTCTTAAGAAATTTTTCAAGATGAATTTTAATTATTTTTAAAGGCAACACACGCACATGAGTTTTTTTTTTTTTTTTATTGTTTTTGCCATACATTGTCATGAT
>ML663012.1:9149311-9162695 GCA_007570785.1 Antilocapra americana
CCCCCCCCCCCCCCCCCCCCCCCCCCCCCCCCCCCCCCCCCCCCCCGGGAAATCTCGCTGTACCAGCCCCGAGCATCAATCCTGGGCTGGCGATTGATTAGACACATGACAATTAACATGCTTCAATGCCCTTCTCCCATATCATCCCACCCTTACCCTCATCCACAAAGTCCACGAGTCTATTCTATACATCTGCGTTCCTTTTGCTGTCTCGCATGCACATGAGTTTTAAAACATAACCTTTACAAAAAGAAGGGGACGACAGAGGATGAGATGGTTGGATAGCATCACCAACTCGATGGGCTTGAGTTTGAGCAAGCTCCGGGAGGTGGTGATGGACAGGGAAGCCTGGTGTGCTGCAGTCCATAGGGTCACAAAGAGTCGAACATGAGTGAGCGACTGAACTGAACTAATACAAAGGAACATGAGACTTCCTCCCCACACTGATCCCTAGATCCCTGATTCCTTTTCCAGGGGCCACCACTGTGACTAGGGTTTCCTTCAGAGGGATCTGGATAAAAGTTTCCCCCAGTCCTGATTTTCAAAGATGTACACAGACTATAATTCTTCTGCTTGTTACATTACTATGTCTCAGGGAAGGTCAGTTTTGGCTTTTTAAACAGTTGTACAGCAGGAATTCCCTGGTGGTCCAGTGGTTAAAACTCTGTGCTCTCAATGCTGAGGGCTCGGGTTCAATTCCTGGTGGGGGAACTAAGATCTGCAAGTAGGGCAAGTTGGCCCAAAACAACCCCCCCACCACCACCCTAGTCCATGCAAACCAGTTGAACGGCATTCCGTGGTATGGATGTATGCACACTCATTTAAACAGACTCCAGTTGGTGGACACTAAGGTTGTTTCCAATTTATTGCAATTACCAAGAATGTGGTAATAACGTCTTAATTTCTCCTCTCCTCCACCCTTATCTTTAAAAAAGTAAACTGTTTATTTGAAATGTTTTAAATTTACAGAAAATTTGCAGAGATAATACAGAGTCAAATAGCCCTCACACAGCTTCTTCCATCATCAGCATCTTATATATCATAGTTCATTTGTCAAAATTAAGAAATTAATCTTAGTATATTACAATGAGCTGAACTCTAGACTTTATTTGATTTCCTCACTAAGTGTTTTCCTGTTCCAATATCCAAACCCAGGATTCTCCACTGCATTTAGTCTATTATTTTGTATGCGTTTAAATATAGTTGTTGGGAATTTCCTGGCAGTTCAGTGGTTTGGACTCCAAACTTTTACTCCTGAGGGCCTGGGTTCAATCCCTAGTCAGGGAAATAGGATTCTTCAGGCTGTGTGGCCAAAAAAGTGAAAAGTGAATTAAGTACTCTGCTGGGTTCTTAGTATCCAAGACTATAATTAAAAAATGACTGTAGGTTAAAATTTTCTTAGTAAAAAATATGGCTGCAGGAAAACTGTTTGAAGAAGAATTGATGGGTCAAACACTTTTTTAATTTTTAGAGATTCTAGAAAATGGCTCTCCCAAGTAGTTGTACCAACAAGCCTTTTCACCAGTACTGTGTATAGTCACAAACTTTTAATTTGTTTTTGTTTTTATCCTTGCCAAACCAGTGGGCAGAAAGTGGTACCATGTCATTGTTTCAGTTGGCATGTCTTTTCTAGGAGTGAGACTGGGCACCTCTTTCTGCATGCTTCTATGAACCGGTTGCCCATATTCTTGGCCTGTTTTCTATTGAGTTATTTTTTTTTAATTTATTCATTTGGCTGTGCCAGGTCTCAGTCACAGCATGCAGGATATTCACTGTGGCACAGGAACTCCTAGTTGATGTGTGTGGGATCTAGTTCCTCAGCCAGGGATCAAACCCAGGCTCCCTGCATTGGGAGCCCTGAGTCTTAGCCATTGGATGACCAGGGAAGTCCCTCTACTGAATAATTTTTTTGAAAAATTAATTCAGAAGAGATTCTTACATAATAAGGAAAGTAGTTTATTCCTGGATATAAAAAACTATGTGAAATGGAGCTTTCTTTTCTTCCAAGGGATTCTTTACCTCGCTGTTTTGGATATAGGAAAGTTTCTGTTAATTCTCTTGGGTTTTCTGTATATAGTCATACCACCAGAAGATAATATTAAGTTGAATTGTTTTTGAGGTATTCCTGCCAAAAATGTCAACCTCAAATTAATCATGAGGAAACCACAAAAACCCAAACTCAGACACCACAGAATGACTGGCCTGGGGCTTTAAGAAAAATGCCAACGTCATGAAAGGCAAAGATAGATTGAGAAATGTTCCAGATTAATATGATGTGTAAGCCAGGATAATCTTTTGTTATAGAGGGCATTATCAAAATAGTTGGCAAAATCTGATTTCTAGTCTGGAGATTAGAAGCTAAATGTCCACTGACTGATGAATAGATACAGATGTAATATATATATATATATATACATACACATATACTATGTATACACACATATGGAATATTATTTATAATAGTCTCATAAAAAAGAAACCTTGCCATTTGCAACAACATGGATGGATCTAGAAGGTGTTATGTTAGCGGAAGTCAGGGAAGGACAAATACTGTATAATCTCACTTACATGAAATTATTGCTATTTTGATGACCTTTTCAGAATGCTTTTCATTTGATCCGTTAGGATGACAAATTTTATTAACAAATTTCCCAATACTGAACCATCTTTGCATCTCAGGCCTATGTTCCTTTGTTATGGTGTATCTTTCAAATGTATTACCTGGTTCTCTTCTAAAATTTCATTTGGGAGCTTTGTACCCTCATAGGGAGAGAGGTCTGGAAATTTTCCTATTGTGCCATTTTTGTCAGGTTTTGGTGTCAAGGATATGCTGGCTCTCATCATTCCAATCACTCATTTTTCAGACAAGGTAAACTGGGGACCAGAGAGGAGAAGCGACCCCTTCAGGTCACTCCCAGATCAGGGTTGGACCCTAACTCATGTCCGAGGGATGAGGGCAACACTGGCCTCGTCCTTAGAGGGGACTTAAGTCCCGGCTCTGCACTATCTCACCTTGTGACCCAACGGGCCTCAGTATTCCCGTCTGTAGATAGATACTAGACGGTCAGAAAGACAGGGTCGTATCTTCTTTCAGCACAGTTTCAGGGTTGCGGCTGGGTCAAAAGCTGAGCGTGGATGGGTGTCGACTGAGCATCTCATCCAGCTTGGGCACTTCTCGGAGTGTCCTGCAGGGCTCCCAGGGTCTGTCCTCCTGGTCTCGAGCCCCCATCCAGCTGGAGGCCGACTCACCCTCGAGCGCGCCGCGTAGGTCGTCGGCAGCCCCCGGAAGATCCTGGGCGAGAGCGCGAGCGGGGGCTGGGCCGGGGTCGGGATCCGGAGCGGGTCCGGGGGTGTGAAACTCGGCGCTGGGGGCCCGTCTGGGCTTCCAGGGCTTTACTGCCGGGAGCGGGGAGAGGGGCCGTCAGCACCAGGACCCCCATCCCCAGAGACCCTCCTGCACTCATCTACTCTTCCTGGTATCCCACTCCCCAAAGATTCCAGGCTTCAGGATCCCGCATCCCTTCTCCCCTGGTCTTTTCCAGGACCGCTCCTCTGGGACTCCCAGTCTTCTCCCCGAAGCTCCGCCTCCAGGCCCCCGATCCCTCCCTTGATGCTTTTCATTGCAACGTTCACCTCCACTCCCCGCTGCCCTCGGAGCCCCCATATGCCCGCCCCCAGGAACCCATGCCTCAAGAGTGCCAGCCCAATGTGGGAATTCCCTCCCGCGTCGAGTCCGCAGCCAAGTTCTCCGGCTGAGACCGCACTCAGATCCCCTCCCAGGGCCCCGCCCCTCCCCAGCCCTGGGCCCTTCCCTCCCGCCGGTCACTCACATGTGCTCGCGCAGCGCCGCCTCCCGGGCTGCGCAGGCTTCACCCTCAGCCTCTGCAGTCTGGGCGCGCCGCTGCGCCTCGTCCAGCTGTTGCGCAGATTTAGCGGCCGCCGCCTCCCAGCGCGCCAGGGCTTCTGCGGACTCAAGGCGCGAGATCAGGATGGAGCCCGGGCTCCTACTCCGCATACACCAACTCATATTGTTTATGTGGTTTGTTGTATTGGAATTAAATTTGTGTGCTGTTTGCATGACCTTTACGTGTTATTTGCATAGCTTTGCAGAGGTGTTTACATGGCTTTGGGGAGTCTCCACAAGGCGTGTGCAGATTTTGCTGCGTTTGCATTGTTCGGTGACATTTGCCTGACCTTTGCATATTATGTGCGTTTCTTTCACAAGTTTTCACGTTGCTTTGCTTTATGTTTACACCTGTCTGAGTCTTGCCTAGCCAGGAACCTTCTAGGCTCCTCCCACCTCTAGCATGCCCACCCCTTTGCACCTCAACAAACCTGTGAGCGCCCCGTTCTCAGCCCCCATCTGGGTCCCCTGCGCCTTGGCCTCTTCCATCTCAGTCTTCAGAGTCATCAGCTGGGTCTGAAGCCGACTCTGCGGAGTGGAGTAGAAATGAGGGGGGACGGGAGAGACAGTGAATGGGCCCCGCCCTTTCGAGGGGAGAACACCCTGGTGTTCCTTGAGCTTTATTTGGAATGCCATTTGGGGTCCTGTAGTTGTAAAACACAGAAGTGGCCTCTGAAGTCTAGGCTGAAAGGTGCCTGCCTACAAGGAGATCTTTGCCCAGGTCCACTGACCCCTGGGGCGTCCCAGGTGGCTCACTGATAAAACAATCTGCCTGCAGTGTAGGAGGCTCAGAACATGAAAGTTCCATCCCTGGGTGGGGAAGATCCCCTGCAGGAGGAAACTGCAAGCCGCTCCAATATTCTTCCCTGAAAAAATCCACAGAGAGAGGAGCCTGGTGGGCTCCAGTCCATGGGGTCGCAAAGAGTGGGACATGACTGAGGGACTGAGCACACTGACCTCTGCTCCAGGCCAACTGGATACAGAAAGGTTTGGTTCTGCCAACCAGCTCAGGTTCCAATCCTAGCTGTATCTAGACTCCCGGGACTGGGGTTTCAGACCAGCACAAGCCAATATTGTAGTTGATGACTGAGTTTCTAGGGTATACTCGGTCACCTCTGTAGGACATTCTGCAAAGCAATTGGCTTGGTCTCTGAGAATCTTTCCTGGGGGCTGGGGGAGAATCATAATTTGAATCCAGGGCAGGCTACTTTTAACTTCAGCTGCCCCAGGCCCTTCCCTTAGGCAGGCTAGAAAGGCATAGGGATGAATTTTCAAAAGGCATGAATTTTCCAGAGTTCGTATGCTGCCCAACCTCTGCTGGGCCCAGTACACAGGGGTACACAGTAGTTACTCAGTAAATGTGAGTGGTTGGGATTTTGAGGATGGTTCCTCTGCAAGGCCCAGGGTTGAGAGAGTCAAGAAAGTGTTAAGAAAGAGTTCGGAGGGGGTGGCAAGAGAAGGGAGGACCTGGCTGGTACCTCCTCCAAGAGGCCAACTTTAGCTTCCTAATTACAGGTGACACGAATGTCCCTCTCTCAAAATAGGGCTGCTGGACACAGACTGGGGGGTGGTTGTTGAGTGGATACCTAGGGGGAGGGTTAGCACAGGGCCTCCCCAGGTGGGCTCCGGGGTCTGGTATGGCCTCCACCAGGGATGGGGCAAATAACAGAGGACAGTGGAGCTTTCTTTTTATTTTTGTAAAGTTCATTTGTGTCATATATATTTTTTTAAATTGGACTATAATTGCCTTACAACGTTGTTAGTTTCTGCTGTACAGCAAAGTGAATGAGCTATGTTAGTGGAATCTTCTTGGTGAGAAGGTAGACACAAGGGTGAACTGGCCCTGTAGGAGTTGGAAGAAATTGTGCTGTTCTCGTTTTCCTCCCTCAGTTGAAGAACGAGGGGGAACCCTGGGTGTGTGTGTGCACCCTCTCCCCCTCATTTTCGGGATCCCCCAGCCCTCCAGCTCGCCCACCTACCTGGCGGCCCTCACAGGCCCGTAGGGCCTCCTCCAGCTCCCGGCGGCCGCGCTCGGCCTGCTTCAGCCGCTTCGCCAGGGCCTCCTCGAGTCGGGCAGCCTCTGCCAGTCGGCGCCGAAGTTCCTCAACTTCGGGTTCGGGGTCTCCAGGCGGCGCCGTGGTGTTGACGGCCGGCTCTGGGCAGCGAGGCCTCCGGGCGGCCGAGGAGGCCAGGTTCCAGGCCAGGAGGGCTGCTCCCGCAGCAACCGCCGCCAGGAACACCGCGGCCCCGCACAGGGCGAACACCCGCCAGGCGCGCCCCGGCTCGGGCTCCGGCCCGGGCTCGGCCATGCCGCTGTCCGCAGCTCTGGCCCCAGACGGCCACGAGCATTTAATTGGCATCTTGGGGAGCCAGGGACACCCACGGTTCCGCCCCTCCCGGCGGTGGTTTCGAGTTTATTGGGAGGGGCTGGACCCACGCCAAGGGCCAACCCAAGCTCCCGGAGCCCAGGACAGGGCTGGGGATCCCGGAGCCCAGTCTTGTTTCCGCACCCCATGGGACCCTCCCAGCCTCAGTTTCCTCCTCTGCAAACTGAGGATGACAGTAGCTCCTGCCCCGTAGGGCTCTGTAGGAATCATCTGAGCATATCTGCGCAAAGCCCCGCTTTGCCCCAGGGGCTCTTGGCAAGGGTCTGGGGGTATACTGTCCCCCAGTCTGTTCATGGAGAGACCAAGCCTAGAAGACGGGAGGCTACAACTGAGGTCGGCCTGGCTCTGGCGGCCGCGCTTTTTTGTCACTAGCCAGAGTGCAGACCCAAGGGTAGATGCGTCCCATCTCCCTGCCGGTTCTCCACTAAGCCACCAGGGGGCGACCTTACAATGTGAATCAGATCTAGGCGCGTCTACACCGTTCCCCTGACTTTCCTGGAGTCAAATCCTCCTCCTCCCTCTCCACCCTCTTTCATTTCCATTTCCCCTGCCTCGTCCTCCTCCTCTATCTTTCGCCACTTCCCAATCCTTCCCCCTCTCCTTTCTCCTTCCCCGCGAGGCCCCCACAGGTCTTTAAGGTCATTTCTTGCCCCCTCCAGCCCTGCTCCGTGCTCTTCAGGCCAGCGGGTTCCTATCCCAGGGTTGCCCGAGGGACCTTTCTTCCTTCTTGGCCCAACTAACTTCCTTACCAGTTACTTCCCTGTCCACCATTGTGTCTCTTCCTCTCCCTTCCCCACTAATTCTGACTCCTTTTGATCTCTCAGCTTTGCTGTCATTTTATGTGTATTTGATTCCTGACTGCCTCTCCCATCAGACTGGTGTGTGTGTGTGTGGGCGTGCGGGTGTTGTGTCTGACTCTGCGACCCCTATGGACTGTAGCCCACCAGGCTCTTCTGCCCATGGGATTTGCCAAGCAAGAATACTGGAGTGGGTTGCCATGCCCCCCTCCAGGGAATCTTTCCAACCCAGGGATTGAACCCGCATCTCATGTATGGCAGGTGGATTCTTTACCGCTGAGCCACTGGGGCACCAGACTGGGTGAGCTCCGAAAAAGCAAAACCTTCAACCTGCCTTGTTCCCACTGCCACCACGTGGGCCTGGCACACAATGGCTGCGCAGTAAATGTGAGCTGAGTGAACACTGTGAACAAGAATCTGTGTTCCTTCCTGACAGGCCTCCCACCTCCACCCCTCACCCCATTCCACAGGAAGAAAACAGAGCCCAGAGAGGCCAAGTCTCAGGCCAGGGACACAGAGCAGCTACAAGTCACCCCCAGATTCCTGCTGGAGCTGGAACCCCTCCCAATCCCCCAGGCCTTGCAGCACTCCTCAGGCCTGGTTTCCAACTCCTAGCTGGGTCGCAGTCAGCCAGGGAAGAGGGACATTTTTAGGAAGGAGAGAAGTTTATACCTTGGCCATTGAGTGGGAGTTTGGGGGAAGAAATTGAGCAGGTCAAACCCATGATATTAGGCAAAACTGCCTTCTCCATCTGTGAAACAATACACATAGAGTAGGGGTAGGGGGAGTGCTGTTTCAGGACCTGCCAGTAGCCCAAGCTGGGAGTTGGGGTGGCGGATGTTGGGTGGAAGTGGGAAAGGACTGAAGTCATGTGAGAAGGGCTTCCTGGCAATCAAGAGAACCTGCTAGAAGCAGAGGGCCCTGATGCTGAGAAAGATTGAGGGCAAGAGGAGAAGGAGGTGACAGAGGATGAGATGGTTGGATGGCATCACCGATTCAAAGGACATGAGTTTGAGCAAACTCCAAGAGATGGTGAAGGACCGGGAATCCTGGCATGCTGCAGTCAATGGGGTTGCAAAGAGTTGGACACAACTGAATGGCTGAACAACAATCACTGCCTGAGTGGCTGAGAAACCCTGAGCAAGTCCAGTTACTTCTCTGGACATCAGTTTCCTCATCTGTTAGATGGGGCTGCTGAGGGAGGGTAAAATGCCTCAATCATTGGAAAGGGACTCCATGGGAGCTTCTACTGAGCCCTCCTGTGAGCTGGGGGCACAGAAGTGATGGAGACCTGAGCCTCACCTTCTAGAGCTGAGATTCTCACTGGAATTGAATCTGTGCCCCCAGGGGAAATTTGGTAATGTCAAGGCTGTATATTGTCACCCTGCTTATTTAACTTATATGCAGAGTACTTCATGAGAAACCCTGGGCTGGAAGAAGCACAAGCGGGAATCAAGATTGCCGGGAGAAATATCAATAACCTCAGATATGCAGACGACACCACCCTTATGGCAGAAAGTGAAGAGGAACTAAAAAGCTTCTTGATGAAAGTGAAAGAGGAGAGTGAAAAAGTTGGCTTAAAGCTCAACATTCAGAAAACTAAGATCATGGCATCTGGTCCCATCACTTCATGGGAAATAGATGGGGAAACAGTGGAAACAGTGGCTGACTTTATTTTTGGGGACTCCAAAGTCACTGCAGATGGTGATTGCAGCCATGAAATTAAAAGACGTTTACTCCTTGAAAGGAAAGTTATGATCAACGTAGATAGCATATTGAAAAGCAGAGACATTACTTTGCCAACAAAGGTTCGTCTAGTCAAGGCTATGGTTTTTCCATGTATGGATGTGAGAGTTGGACAGTGAAGAAAGCTTTTGATGCTTTTGAACTGTGGTGTTGGAGAAGACTCTTGAGAGTCCCTTGGACTGCAAGAAGATCCAACCAGTCCATCCTAAGGGAGATCAGTCCTGGGTGTTCATTGGAAGGACTGATGTTGAAGCTGAAACTCCAGTACTTTGGCCACCTCATGTGAAGAGTTGTCTCATTGGAAAAGACCCTAATGCTGGGAAGGATTGGGGGCAGGAGGAGAAGGGGACAATAGAGGATGAGATGGCTGGATGGCATCAACGACTCAATGGACATGGGTTTGGGTAGACTCTGGGAATTGGTGATAGAGAGGGAGGCCTGGCATGCTGCGATTCATGGGGTCGCAAAGAGTCGGACACGACTGAGAGACTGAACTGAACTGAGAGGCATTTTGTTGTTGTCACAACCTGGCGGTAAGGTGCTATGGGCATCTAGTAGCAAAGGATGGTACTCAGCATCCTACAGTGCACAGGGCAGCCCCCATCACAGAGAATGGTCCAGTCCAGATGGTAAGAGTTCAGAGGCAGAGAAACCCTGCTCTAGAACCTCAGAGTGAGGAGCAGGAGCTCCGAGCAGAGGGCAGAGACTGGCTGAGGCTGTGAGGCAGGAAGGAGCTTGATGAATCCATATATAGAGAAATGGTCAGGATGGGTGGAACAAGAGGAAGTTATGGAATGGGGGTGTTGTCAGGGGAGCCTGTGGCAGGGATGGGGTTTGGAGACACCTGGGAAGGAATCGTAGAAAGGGAGTCTAAGACCATCTGGGCTGGGGACCGTGGGACTAGAGGGCAGTGCAGAATCCTGGGCAAACACAAGGGGCCTGCCCCTAGTGCTATACACAAAAAGTTGCCTGGACAATAGTTGGCATTCCAGGAGAACTTGGAGGAAGGAAGATAACAGGGGAGGAAGGAAATAAGGGCCATCAAAGGTAAACTTCCAATCTAGGAGTTGTGCATTCGATCCCTGGTCTGGGAATTAAGATCCCATATGTCATGCAGAGCGACCAAAAAGCAACAATTAAAATAAATTAAAACTTTTTCAGTCTCCTCTTTCACTTTCATCAAGGAAGTGTGTTAAAGAGTCTATCAGACAAAGGCCTTCAACTTTGAGCCCCTCCCAAGTTTTTTTTTCCTTTCTTTCTCTTTTGGTAGCGCCAGGTGGTTTGCAGGATCTCAGTTCTCCAATCAGGGATTGAATCTGGGCCAGAATCCTGGAATCCTAACTACTAAGGTACCAGGGAACTCCCCATACCTAACCTTCAATTTTGAGAAGCAGAGAGGCTCTCTGCGGGAGGGGTTCCCAGAGCTGGGTACTGCAGGATGAACGAGTTTGGGGATGGAGGTGGCGGGGCAATGTGACACAGGTCTGTCCCGTGTCTGTTCATCTAGGTTTAACTCCCAGCCCTGCGCTTTCTGCTGGAAGGGATTGGGAATCAGGACAAAGTGTTCCTCGTCACAGCCACAGTTTCCTCATGGAATCACTGTCATAAGAAAATCCAGCCAGGAGATGAGAGCAGAAAACTGCAGGCAGGGAGCACTGAGGAGGATGTAGGTCCTTGATAGCTCAGTTGGTAAAGAATTTGCCTGCAATGCAGGAGACCCTGGTTCAACTCCTGGGTCGGGAAGATCCCCTGGAGAAGGGATAGGCTGCCCACTCCAGTATTCTTGGGTTTCCCTTGTGGCTCAGCTGGTAAAGAATCTGCCCACAATGCGGGAGACCTGGTTTGGAATGCTGGGTTTGGAAGATCTTCTGGAGAAGGGAAACACTACCCACTCCAGTATTCTGGCCTGGAGAATTCCTTGGGCTATAGGGGTCACAAAGAGTTGGAATGAGCGACTTTCTCTCTCACTTTCAGAGGAGAAGAGGCCTGGGGGAGGGGCAGTGGGGTGAAGCCTGCCAGAACCCCAGAAGTCCCAAGGAACATTCTAGAGCACAGAGGCTGAGTTTGGGTGTCAATAGGTGTCCACCCTTGCCCAAAGGGCAGGCCTCAGGTGCTTGAGGGTGACACAATAACACTCCAAAAACTTGATAGTACAATTTTTCGCCCCAATGGGGTGTTTACTTTTTAGAGCCAAATGACGCCAGAAGACAGTGACTTTCTAGAAACTGTGTCAGCAAGAAGCAGGTGCCCCACTCCTCAACCCTGAGCCCTCCCCAACTCTAGGGCAGACTTGGGCCAACTCCCCTACTTCTCCATGTAAAACATCCCTCCAGAGCTGGCCCATCTTGGACCACTTAGGTTACTCTCCCCACCCCACCCCCGACTCCCCACAACCGTGTTGCCATGTGGTCCCCTCAGAATCGGGGGAGTCAGGAAGCCTCACACAGGGAAGCAGAGAGGGAGCCAGACCAGTCCAGGTTGTGGCCTAGAAAACATCAAAATAGGGACTCAGGTACTTCCCCGGCTGGTAAACTTCCAGTCCAGGAGTTGCACATTCGATCCCTGGTGTGGGAATTAAGATCCCACATGTCATGCAGAGCGACCAAAAAGCAACAATTAAAATAAATTTAAAAATTTTGAAAAGAAAACAAAAAACAAAATACAGCTCAGAGGCGGACAGAACACAGGCCCCGCCCCCGCCCCGCCCCCACAGGACTTCCCTAGTCATGGAGTGCTCCCTCCCTTTCCAAGATCCTTCTCCATGTCCAGCCCTCTGTCCCACAGACAGTCCACCTCCCCAGACCGTGACCCAGCCCAATTCCCGGCCCCTCCGAGCTTTCTTCTCCCACGAGCTGCCCCTTCCTTACCGGCCGGCTTCCTGGGATCTCATGGCAGCGGAGCGCCGAGGACCAAGACCGCGATCACAGCGAATAGGAAGCTGGAGCAGCTGGAGGCGTTGTTTTTGGAGGAGGTCTCACTCTGTCTTCTGGAGCAGAGATCGGAGCCACTCAGGCCGCTGCCGGGCAGGCTCCGGCCGCTCTAGGCTTCTCCTCTAGGGATCTGCACTCCTCCCCCGCCAAACAGCTGGGGAGGAGAGTGAGCACCCCCGCCCCCCCCCATGGCTGTGTAACTGATGGGACGAGGCTGGGACTTAAACTTGGTCGCCTGAGCATCGAGGTTTTTTTCCCCAAGCTCAGGGGGTCGGGAGTCGGGTGAAAGGGGCGTGCCCCGGGGGGGGGGGGTCCTCTCAGACCTTAGTCGCTCCACCTCGGCCAACGCGTCCTTCAGATTTTGGTTCAATATCTTCAGCTCTCCTGGTTGGAGGGTGCGGTACAGAATCAGGGGCAGGTCGACACGGTGACCACATCCTCTCACCTGACCCCCACTCAGGACATGACTCTGTAGGCTCTCATCGAGCCCCTGATGGGAAACCTGGAACCCCCTTCTCCCCAACTCCACTCCTCCCTGTCTCCCGACCCCAGCCCTGGGACCCTCCCTCCCTACTTCTCAACACCTGACCCTCAGCACCCCCCACCGTGGAACGGAACGCTGGCTATGTTTTTCTCACCCTGAAACTCTGCCACCTGGGCCTCCTCCTTCTTCAGAGAGTCCCTCAGGGTCACCTGGGTCGGAGGGCAGTGTCAGAACCTGGACTCCTGTCCCTGGGCACTGGGTCCCTCCCTAGGCCCTGGGATCAGAGGAGCTCAGATCCACATCCCCTTCATTTCACCTCCCCCCCCCTGCACCTCAGTCTCCCACCTTGAAGAAAGGACACAACCTCCCACCCTCCCTGGGCCACCCATTGGAGTGTGATCCTCAAAGTGGGAGTTTTGAGGCCCTCTCCCCAAGAAAATTTGGAGGTTTCCTATGCCCTAGAAGAAGTTTCCAGATCCACTGGGATATTGCCCAAAATTTGTTTTTTTAATATTTATTTGAAAAAAAAATTATTTGGTTGGGCTGGGTATTAGTTGCAACATGCTGGATCTTTAATTGCTGCAATTGATCTAGTTGTATGACGAGGGATCAAGCCCATGTCCCCTGCATCGGGAGTACAAAGTCGTAGTCACTGGATCACCAGGGAAGTCACTAAAGAACATAAAGAGGTCTTCCTAAAACCAGAAAATGGTGCTGGGTGCGGGTAGGGGAAGATTTCAGAGCCCAACTTAGAGGTCCCCGAGAGTTTCAAGGTCCTCCATGTTAGAACAGAAGTGAAAATTTCAAAGGCTCTTAGGATGCAGCGGAAAGAGCTGGGGAGGTCCTCTTCCCAGCCCCTAGAGGGGATTTCTGCTCCCCAAGATTGGCCCAAGGGGAGTTTCTAGGTGCCCCCATTCAAGCACCAGAGTTTAGAGATCCTTCATACCCTACAGGAATACTGACGCCCATAATGGGAGTTTTAAGGCTTCCCCCCCACACACACCAGCACCCCAGAGAGAATTTGGAGGTTCCCAAACAATGATGGTGACAAAAAGAACGCAGTTTCAAGGTCTATCTCGATCTCCACAAAGACCCTGGGCGAGATCTCCAAGTACAGGGCTCTCTTGAGGGGATGC
>ML663012.1:9162705-9559586 GCA_007570785.1 Antilocapra americana
AGTCCCCAGCTGGGGGAAATGAAGGCTGAGAGGTGAGTGGTGACTGGAGGTGGGGCTGTGTCTGACTAAGGAGACTGGGTTTTGAATTCAGGGATCTCCTGGTGACCTTGAGGGGTTCACTTAGCGTCTCTGTCCACTTCCGAGCGGCCCATCAGGAGCCATGGAGGCTGTCAGAGGACGACCGGAGCCTGCAGGGAGAGGGGAGAAGAGCTGGAGTTCCCAACACTACTCAGACTGCAGTGGTCCTGCATGGCCACCAGGGGACGTAGCAGACAACAGTCACCCAGGCCCTTGTCCTGGCTCCAGGCAGCAACGCGCTCTTACTGCCAACATCTGCCTCTACTCCCCGGGAACTCCACATAAACCCTCTGAACTGTAACCGAACAGGACCCTAAGGGGCCTTCCCAGGGCAGGATCTTCCCCCCCTCACTTCTATTTTAGGTACTTTATGAAGTACGGAGATAATAGTATCTAATATACGTTTCTGAGTTGTTTTTACAGGTGAAAACTGCCATGCCCTATGGGGTGTCACAGGGAGCCCCCACTTATGTCTCACAGGATCTCACTGGCCAGCATCCAACCCAGAAATGCCCAAGGCCAGAATTTGACAAAAACAACCCACTGTTTTTTTCTGGGAAAAGGATAAAGGAACCGGAAACCAAAATCTAAAACCAAAGCCTGGGCTGTCCCCTGCCTGCACAGGCTCCAAATGAAAAAGCTGCTGCTGCTGCTGCTCAGTCGCTTCAGTCGTGTCCGACTCTGTGCGACCCCATAGACCATAGCCCACCAGGCTCCTCTGTCCCTGGGATTCTCCAGGCAAGAACACTAGAGTGGGTTGCCATGTCCTTCTCCAAATAAAAAAGCCCCAGCAACCAAATGGCAGATGTTAAGTACTTAGGACAATTAGCGTTTACTCCCCAGACCTACTGGTGGTAAAAGATTGATGATGTTAATCCCTGTGACAAGCATCATGTGACCTCCTCATCAGCCACTCAGAGAACTGTGCAGGAGCTGATCCCCTCATCTGTGCCCAACATCCCCTCACCTGGCCTTGAAAAATGTTTTGCAGGAACCCTTCTGGGAGTTCAGGAGTTTTTTGTGGGTCCTGAGCCACCAGCTTCCTTGGAGGGCCCTGCAATAAAACTTTCCTTGTTCCAAATTCCAAAATTTCCATGTGATTGGTCTCACAGTGCATTGAGCACATGGACTCGTGCTAAGGGAGCCTCAGTTTCCTCATCTGTAAAGAGGGGTCATAACAAGGGCAGCCTCATCAGGACAGGCCAGTGAGGAGTTTTGAGCAAACTGCTTTGGCCTCCAGCTGTTGTTCAGTCTCTCAGTCGTGTCCAACTCCGTGACCCCATTCTCAACTACAAATTGGCACTTACCAAAGGCACTGCCAATGACTGAACAACAAAGGCATTTGCCTTCTGCCTCTAGGAGACAGAACCCCATGCTGCTACATCTGTTGACCCTCAACAATCTCTGAGGGAGTTCAGGGTGGAGGGAGGCACTCTGTGCTCCAGGGAATCTAGTGGGAAAGGCCTTTAGATAGTTGGATGTTTTTAGGAACAGGTTTTATCATCTCAATCCTTGCATCTCCTCATATCTAGAGAATCACTAAATCCCTTCATGGTGACATCAGATCCTCATGGCTAACAAAAACCTTTTGCAAATTGAGTGCTTCATGGGATTGAACTTCCCCTTCACCAAAACCTTATATATTGACTTTCCCCCACTGCGGCCTTGGAGGAGTCTCTCAGAATTGTCTGAGATGCTGCCTCCCAGGCTGCAGTCCTCATTTTGTCCCAAATAAAGCTTAACTCACAGCTCTCAAGTTGTACATCTTTTTAGTCAACAGTTATGGCGACCACGAAGGGACCCAGAGTGGACTTCCTTACTTCGACCTGACTCCACGAGGATCTGGAACTTTGGTACCAGCAGTGGTCCCTTGAACCCATCCGCTTCCTCAGGGAGTGCAGACAAATTTGGGTAAATTCCTCCTGGTTCTCGAATCTCCAATATTGATTGAGATTCTGAGTTTTATTTGGCAGTGGAGCGGGTTACCTGCCCCCTCCCAGTAGGAAAGATACTGGGGTGGGGGGGGTGAAACATCCAGGGCATACCCACTCGTGGTCTAGACACTGAATGGGGCTCGGTTGAAAGATACCAAGAAATTCTCACCCAGTCAAAAGATACTGGGTGGGAGTCTGGCTGAAAGATGCCAGGGGAGTTGCCACACAGTGGAAAAGTACTGGGTGGGGCCTTGACTGTGAAAAAAATTGAGGAATACCCTGGGCTCGGCTGAAAGATGCTGAGGTTGCTCCGTTGTGGACTGAATGGTCTTTGCTAAGTGGTTAAGTAAGAGGCTGATCTGATGCTTTTCCTTGATTTGACTGCCATTATAGAATTTGTCAAGATAAAAGTGAGGAAAATATATGAGAGCTTTGCTCTGAAGAAAAGGGACAAGACTCCTCCTGGCCGGTTTTGGTTTTCTCAGGTGACTCAGAAATTTGCGAGAGTGGTGGAGGCCTAGTCCTCATACTGGTCAGTGGTCCCGTAGGGAAACCCACTCATTAATTAAACGCACATAAGATCTGGCCATTCAGTGACCTAAACAGCATAGGGGTCTTAGAATGCCAGAGGCAGAATCCAAGGCAAGAAGGCAAGCTGAAATGACTCTGGGGCGACTCCTGGAGGAGTTACGCTCACAAGCAGCGCATGGGCCCACTACACAAGTTCACTAGTGATTTTTATCCCTGACAAATTCAGCTTAAAATGGGAAATAGAATCTTTCAAAAATAGAAAGGGGTGTCAAAAAGCCAGCCTCTGACTAACACTCCAGCCAGATTCATATACAATACATGCGGAGCTCATACTTGCAATTACCTAGTTAATTGGAGAAATTATACTAAAAGAGAGCTCAACATAAAATGGCCAAACTGGGGGTCTTTTGATATTTCAGAATTGATATTTTTGCATGCACAGTTAGAAAAGGCCAGCCATGCTTACTGTGAATGGTATCTACAAGCTTCTAAAAGTGGAAATGATAGAGTAACTTCTTCACAGAAAACCAACAAGAAATTGCTTAAAACTATATCAGAATTTAAAAAAGCTGCTAGCACTGACTCTGCCGGGTGACAGGTCTAATGGAACTGGGAAGTCATGTTTGGTATTTATGCCTCTTGGCTTTTGATTTCTGGGCATCTCTTTGCCTTTTGTTTCATTTGGAGTGTGACTGAAGTTCTGGTTCGGTTTGGTTTTGTTGGTTTGGTTTGAGCACACAGACACCTGGTACTAATTGCTCGAATTAATATGGGAATTGCTCACCCAAATCTTCCACACCTGAGAACCCCTTGGGAAAAAAAATTTTTTTTTGACTGGTCAGTCTATGATCCATTGACAAGAAAAATTGCCTAAGATATTGATCTTTATCGACACAGGATAGAAAAATGGACTGAAGTTCCCTTCTGTCCAGGACTTCCTCCTGTAATCAACATCCTGGGGCTGATCAAACTAAGACCTCTACTTCCCCAGAGGGACAATCTTTGCTGGGACCAATCTGCCCTTGTTATCAGGGCCAAGTTGAGCACTATCTGGTCTAAATTTTGGCTATAAAACTATTGTCACAGAAAAATGATTTTTGACAATGTGGTCACAATATTCTTTAGCCTCCAAAGAAAGCTTGAAGAAAAAAAAATGTCTCTTTAAGAATTCTGGCCCGGAGGAAACTTCTATACCTTTAGACCAGAGCTGTCTGGATCACTAGGTGGCACTAGTGGTTAAGAACCTGCCTGTCAAGGTGGGAACATAAGAGACGCGGGTTCAGTCCCTGGGTTGGGAAGAGCCCCTGGAGAAGGAAATGGCACCCCACTCCAGTATTCTTGCCTGGAGAATCCCATGGGCAGAGGAGCCTGGTGGTAGTTATAGTCTGTGGGGTTGCAAAGAGTCGGACACAACTGAGTCGACTTGGCACACACGCACATCTGGATCACTTATCTAGACCATCTCTAACTCCTGAAACCAAAAGGAAAAAAAAAAGGGGGGGGGGGACAAAGCCTTTTAAAATCTTATTCCAACTGTTTTTTTACAACTAGTATTCATAAGTTTGGAAAACAAAGCTATTGGATCTCTTCTGTCTGTTTGGATATATGGATGTCTTAGTGTGTGTTTGGTTTTTTTTTTTTGGATAATAATGCTGACCGCTGAGACCAATTTGTAAATGAGCTCTAATCTAATTGGCCTAAAAGAAAAAATTAAGTGCTTACAAATCAAACAATTCTAAATACAAGAGAAATGAACCTAAATGAATTTTCAGGTTCTCGTGAACTGGGAAATATTCAGTATTAAATACTTGATATTAATCTTTGTTTGTTGATCTACCTAATGTAGACATGTCTAAGAGTAATTAACATTAAGAAGAATATTCTCATTGTATCTAGGTTTAAAATATTGTACCTGTTACAAGTTTGTCAGCAAGGAAATTACCTCAAGTGAAGACACTTCTAAAATATGTAAATAAGATATGAGCCTTCAGATAAACTCTATTAAGAATAATTATGCTTTAGGAATGTCTGTTTAAAATAGCCTCTCCAGGTAGAGATAACCTGAACTTCTAAGGGGTGTGCTAAACTAAGTGTTGGAAGTCTATTGAATAGCTAAGTCATTTCCAAATAAAATAAGATTTTGAAACATTTACTACTGAACACTCATTTCCTGTTACAGAGAAACTAAAGAGATTTGGGATTTTCAATGAATTATGTTTGTTGTCATCCTAAATGTTCTCTCCAAGAAAGCAAAGTTTTTAGAAATTATCAGTGGTATTTATGCTCACCAATCTGTAAAATGCTAATATAAAAGTCAGTTCTTGGTTGCTTAAGGGAAGTAGGAAGTGTGTTTTCAGTAAAGAAGTTATGAGGAATGGAATCGAATTTTGTGAAGGGAAAAGAAAGCAAGCCTGACTTACAGGTGGCTTTTTAGGATAGAAGAACACAGGAATGTGTACAGAAAATGATAAGGTTTGTGAAAAGTGAACCATGAGGAAAGAGTTTTGTACATGGTTAGGAGTAAGTTTGAAATAAAATTAATTAGCTTTACCTTTTAAATAAAGTATGCTGGTGCAAAAAGTTAAATTTAGCTTTTCTTTCTGTTAAGAATCTCATCTTCAGATATTGAACTGTCTTTCATAATAGATTTAAGTTTCTTTATCTCTTATATGATCTGTTCTGAAATCCTTGTTACTTAGGCTAGTTCAGTTCAGTTCAGTCGCTCAGTCGTGTGCGACTCTTTGCGACCCTATGCCAGACCTCCCTGTCCATCACCAACTCCCGGAGTTTACTCAAACTCATAACCATTGAGTTGGCGATGCCATCCAACCATCTCATCCTCTGTCGTCCCCTTCTCCTCCTGCCTTCAGTCTTTCCCAGCATCAGGGTCTTTTCACATGTGTCAGTTCTTCACATCAGGTGGCCAAAGTATTGGAGTTTCAGCTTCAGCCTCAGTCCTTCCAATGAAAATTCAGGACTGATTACCTTTAGGATGGACTGGCTGGATCTTCTTGCAGTCCAAGGGACTCTCCAGAGTATTCTCCAACACCATAGTTCAAAAGCATCAATTCTTCCGGCCTTCAGCTTTCTTTATAGTTCGACTCCCACATCTCACATCCATATCCTTTGGCCAAGTGAATAACAGTTGTTTCACAATAACCTATAATCTTATCTGACTGGGTGTTCTAAGCCTTTTTGATATTTGTTGACAAAACTTCCTAAGTCATTCTAATGAAGTAGATCTCTGGCTAACTTTGAGGTGCTCCAGAGGGTCCCTGAAACACCCCAAAGAGAGATATTATACTAATTAGGTTCATTTTGTATACACAATTACATGGGGAGTATTGTCGAGTGAGTAATGTCTCAGATTATATTCCATGGTAAATGTTACTAATATAGATATCCTAGAAACTGTATGGTGTTCCTAAAATTCTGATATGTTTGGGTAAAATGTTATCAGGCATAATCCTAGTTACTATCTCAAAATATTGTCATAGCACTAACCAAGCTTTGCAAAAATGCTTTCACTTCAAGAAGATTTATAGACAGGACTTTTGGATAAATACCAGTTTCTGAACTGGTTAAGGATTCTGATGGAAAACTTGATAACTTCAAAAGGTTAACAAAATGACTGAATGAACTGGTGAATATGCTTATAACTATGATGGTTTCTATCTGAAAAAGTACTGATTTAAATCTGTGTTTTCCAGCTGTAAGAAGAGGAAAAAACCTTTCCCTCAAACTAATTATGACAGTAATTTGGTAAAATTATATTTTATTAAAAAATTGAAAAAAAAATTAAAACATTTATCTTTTCTCTTTGTCTGAACCCTTCAGAGATCGGAAGCTCTTAGTTTCCAGTAACCTTATTAGGTAAGTTAAGAAAGTTATCTAACAGGAACAGAAATCTCAAGGAATTTTGGAGACTTTGAGAAGGGAGGAATTTACTTAGATCTATTAGACAAAATCAGTGATAAGCCTTCCATAACCTTTCCCTAGCTCTGAAAGGTTTTATTTTAAAAGTTCAGTCTGAGACTCTATAAAAGTCTCAGCAAAGCAAAAAAAGTCTATGATCAATTATGGTTATGTAAATTATCAGGCCAAGTTTATTGAGACCGACCTATATTACAAACAAGTGTTAATTTGGTTATATTTGGTAAAAATGATGGTGATTTTAGGGGGAAATTTTTGGGCTTTCTTTGTGGCTCAGCTATGGTAAAGAATCCACCAGCAATGTGGGAGACCTGGGTTCTTCGAACCCTGGGTTGGGAAGAGCCCCCTGGAGAAGGGAAGGGTTACCCACTCCAGTATTTTGACCTGAAGAATTCCACGGGCCCTATAGACCATGGGGTCGAAAAGAGTCAAACACAAGTGAGTCACTTTCACTTTCTTCCTACACTTTAGGGAGAAAAAGATGTTTCAATGAATGTTAAATCCCAGTTTGTTAGTGGAGGTCTGTATCTACTAAGACTCATTTCCTGGATAATTCTTTGTTGTTAGAGTATATTAATGCAAAATTTAATTGAATTATTAAAGGACATTCTAGGGTTGTTTCTGAAGCTTATCTCAGTAATCCATCTTTGGATGAAGATCAGATGCCTCACACATGACCTGCAACCAAGATTGGAAGAAGACATAATTTAAGGAACTGTCTCCAATCTGGATGGAAGGACCTTTCTATCAGGTACTCTTACCTAGCTCATGCCCAGTGAAACTGAAGGGAAATTGACTCTGGGGTTAACTCCCACTTCCAAAGGCCCCTTAGCTGGACTGGTCTATAAAGAGGCCTGCTTGAAGGAAAGTTACATGGCTCAAAATAGCCTGGAGTTAAAACTCCCCTCTGGGTCCTCCTCAGCATTCTATGCAAAACAAAGAACTCTCTCACCCGAAGAAAATAATGGACATTAAGGTTGATTACGCTCAAACAAGGGAAACTACACTACACTAGGATGAGAAGACGACATCAGAAGCAGACAGCTTGCCCAAGATGCTGGTCTGACTTCTATGAGCATTCATAATGTTTTCTTGATTCCTTGGACCTTGCCTATCAATCAAATGTTTTCTATTATGGACATGATTCTATGCTGGTTTAAAACTCAATCCAATTGTTGGGTTGTGGCCAGTTACCTGTGTCTAGTACTTCTTGGTTACCTCTGTTCTCTAGGGCTCTGATTGGAGACTCCCTAGGAAATTAATTTAATTTTATCATTTATTTATTTATTTATTTATTGTAACAAATTCAAGAAAGAAATTTTTTTCTTTACAATATTGTGTTGGTTTTGCCATACATTGATGTGAATCCGCCATGGGTATACATGTGTTCCCCTTCCAGGACCCCCTTCCCACCTCCCTCCCGATTCCATCCCTCTGGGTCATCCCGGTGCACCAGTGCTGAGCACCCTGTATCAAGCATCAAACCTGGACTGGTGATTGATTTCACATATGATAATTTACATATTTCAATGCCGTTCTCCCAAATCATCCCACCCTTGCCCTCTCCCAGAAATTTATTTTAGATGAATGTTCAGTCCTGTTCTATCTATTCCTGATATTACTAGATGGGATCCTCTCACATGGCCAATTAATAATACCTGCTGTGATGCTAGCCATAGATTTAAGTTTTCTCTTAGGATCATTTAAACTCAGTCGGAGGGATGAGTTAAGTCTCAACAAAAACATTTACCTCTCATCTATTAAAAGGAAAACTCCCACGATTATGGGGTAGATCTACATGGTTAACACCAGGCTATGGTCATTTAAGTTTTAAAGCTTCTCCATGTTGGGAAGGGTTAAATCATACTAAAAATGATCAACCTGGTAATTATGAGACAAGACTCCATACTTTATGAACTATGCCTATTATTACCCTCAGAGAGAGTGATTGGTATGGAACTCAGTGGGTTTGTGGCACTAACGTATGGCCTTGACATCTACAGGGATGGAGACAAAGGTGTCGCCTGGGATTCCCATGAATTTAAGGTCATATATATTAACAAATTAGAGGTAACCCCAGTCTACCATTAGTATGATCCCAATGGGTCAAAGATCTGTATTCTACTGGTATGAACATTTAGCAGCTTTTGGGTGTGTGTGTGTGTGTGTGTGTGTGTGTGTCTGCCTTCAATGGAGTTAGAGGATGTAATTGGCCATATCAAAGCCTTAACAACTTTCATAAGCTTTAAATGATAGTATCCAGGCTATTAGCCTATTAAATTTTGAGATCTCTATTATGAGAAAGGCAGTGCTAGACAACTTCAAGGCCCCTGACACCTTACAGTATCTCAGGGAGACATCTGTGCTATAATTCAAAGTGAATGCCATATTTTCACACCTGATAAATTCTTTAATGTAACACATTTGATGAGCCACATGAAAAATCAGGTTTATGGTTTAAGTGACCCATTCCCTAGTCTTGACGATCTTTTAAAAAACCTGGTTTGGTGTGGGAGGCTCATGGCCAAAATATTTACTTTTAATTCCACTAATGTTATTAACTATACCATTTATAGGTTGCGTGTTTCACAAGATTATCATTTCTTGTATTACCAAGTGTATGACTGAGCCTCCAATGAAAATGATAACTAGACTTGAAGCAGTTGATCAAATGTATAGCTTGATATATGATCAATGATTGTAATAGTCTAATTCTAGTTATGAAAAGATGCAACGAAAGGGAATACTTTCCTGGACCATAACTAGAAGGCAGGTGTCCAGAGATCTTTGACTATTAAGACCTAGTCCAGTAACAGCACATTGAGTGGCTTATCAACAAAAACCTTCTTCAGAACTGGAAACGAGTCTTCCCAGCAATGCAGGGCAAAATGGTCATGAAATGCCCCCCAAAGTATGGTCAGATTTATGACCACAAGGGAGCTGTGTCAACTACAAATTAGCACTTACCAAGAGGCTTGTCAGCAACTGAACAACAAAATCATTTGCCTTCTGCCTCTACGGAGACTGAACCCCACGCTACTATAGCTGTTGACCTTCAACAACCCCCGAGAGAGTTCAGGGTGCAGGGAGGCACTCTGTGCTCCAGGGAATCTGGTGGGAAAGGCTTTTAGATAGTTGGATGTTTTTAGGAACAGGTTTTATCATCTCAATCCTTGCATCTCCTCATATCTAGAGAAGCACTAAATCCCTTCATGGTGACATCAGATCCTCATGGCTAACAAAAACCTTTTGCAAATTGAGTGCTTCATGGGCTTGAACTCCTCCTTCACCAAAACCTTATATATTGACTTTCCCCCGCTGCTGCTTTGGAGCAGTCTCTCAGAACTGTCTGAGATGCTGCCTTCCAGGCTGCAGTCCTCATTTTTCCCCAAATAAAGCTTAACTCACAACTCTCAAGTTATACATGTTTTTTCTTAGTTGACAACCTGCATACAGGTTTCTCAGGAGGCAGGTAAGGTGGTCTGGTATTCCCACCTCTGTAAGAATTTTCCACAGTTTGTTGTAATCCACACAATCAAAGGCTTTAGTGTAGTCAATGAAGCAGAAGCAGACGTTTTTTCTGGAATTCTCTCCCTTTTTCTATGATCCAATGGATTTTGGCTATTTGATCTTTGGTTCCTGTGCCTTTTCTAAATCCACCCTAAACAACTGGAAGTTCTCGGTTCATGTACCATTGACGCCTCAATGGTACAAAACTGGAGAATTTTGAGCATTACTTTGCTAACATGTGAAATGAGTGCAATTGTGCGGTAGTTTGAACATTCTTTGGCATTGACTTTCGTTGGGATTGGAATGAAAACTGACCTTTTCCAGTCCTGTAGCAATGCTGAATTTTACATATTTGTTGGCATATTGAGTGCAGCCCTTTCACAGCATCATCTTTCAGGATTTGAAATAGCTTAGCTGGAATTCTATCACCTCTACTCGCTTTGTTCATGGTGATGCTTTCGAAGGCCCACTTGACTTCACATTTCAGGATGTCTGGCTCTAGGAGAGTGATCACACCATCGTGGTTATCTGGGTCATTAAGATCTTTTTTGTATAGTTCTTCTGTGTGTTCTTGCCACCTCTTCTTAATATCTTCTGCTTCTGTTAGGTCCATACCATTTCTTTCTTTTATTGTGCCCATCTTTGATCTTCAGTAGGTATGGAAAATCCCGTGGACAAAGAAGCCTGGGGGCTGCAGTCCATGGGGTTGCAAAAGAGAGGGACGTGACTTTACTAAACAACAGCAGCAACAGCAAAGGCATTCAGTGGATATGAGGACTGGCATGTGGCTCAGGGAAAGAGAGGTGGGTAACATGGAAACATGGCCCCAGAGTAAGGAGTACCTTTTGAGGAAAGACGATCAGGTCCACTTTCGACACTTTGAACCCAAAGGGCCTGGGCAGGGGGTGCATCTGGGGAGAGACTTCCAAAGGGGGTTGGACCCTCGAGTGACGTTCCAGGAAACTCAGTCTGCACTGATCTCTCTTCCATATGACCAAGGGAACCAGAGCTTCCTGCTGGAGATTGGCCCGATTACAGACTTCCTGTTGCCGGAAGACAAACTGTATGCTTTCCTGCGGCTTCTCCAGGCGGATCCTGACCACCACTCAGATTCTGCTGCCACAGCCATTTGCAGTGTTTGCGGTCGGCTCGGTCAGATGGTGTGTGGGCCCACGGCCAAGGGTCGAGGTCTCCACTTTGACAGTCCTCTGCCTAGAAGCCCCTTCTTTAAAGCCACTTAGCAACCAAATGACAAGGGATCAGGGACTGTCTTGCCGAGGAGGCCCAGGGGGAGCTTGTGTGTCATCAGTAGGGCCTCCCTCCAGGGCTAGGACTCCAGGAGCAAAGAACTTGGCAGAGCTAACATTGTGCCCCACTGTGGTGACCTTCACACTTGGGGTTGGAAGGGTCAGCTTGGGACCACGATTTCAGGTAGAGGCCAAGACAGTGTATATATGCAGCCCTGCCTCCATGTGGGACCCTGGGCAAAAGGAAATAGTTATTCCAGCAATCTGATTTTACCTGTTTTATTTTTGTACAGAATCATTTTACTTTTGTTGGCAGAAATATAGCAAAGATAGTACAAAAACATTCCATAAACCCCACAGCCCATTTTCCCTACTCTGTCTTACATCTGTATGGTACATATTTTACAGTTATAGAAGCAGTAGTGATTGATAATAGTTTTATTTAAAATTTTATTTACTTTTAAATCGAAGGATAATTGCTTTATACTATTTTGATGGTTTCTGCCATATGTCAGCATGAATCAGCCACAAGTATACATATGTCCCCTCCTTCTTGACCCTCCCTCCCACCTTCCGCTCCACCCCACTCCTCTAGGTTGTCACAGAGCACTGGTTTGAGCTCCCTGAGTCATACAGCAAATTCCCACTGGCTATCTATTTTACATATGGTAGTGTATATGTTTCCCTGCTACTCTGCTAATCTCCCCACCCTCTCCTTCCCCCCAACCCCTGACCCGATGGCCACTATGTCTGTTCTCAGGCTTTCTTGGTTTTGATGATTTTGACAGTTTGGAGTTAGGTGTTCTGTAGAGCTGCCTTCACTTGGGATTTTTCTGGTGTTTTTCTCATGGTTGGGCTTTGGAGAGCAGGGCCATGGAGGATAAGAGTCTTCTCATCACACGTGTGTCCAGGGCATGCGCTGTCGGTGAGGTGTTAACCTTGATCACTTGGGTGTCAGACAGGGGTCTCTACCATAAAGTTACCCTCTTCCCTTCCTGTGCTGTGCCATCTGGAAGGAAGTCACTATTTACAGCCCACACCTAAGGGCTCCTCAGGTGGTGCTGGTGGTCAAGAACCCACCTGCCAATGCAGGAGACGCAAGATGAAGGAGGAAACAGAACAGGCTCCATCTAGAAAGCAGGACTCCATCTTGGGCCGGACTGTGGACTTTGAGCTATATGCCCAGTATCTATGGAAATGACATACCAGCTGGAAAACCAGACCCCCGATGAAAGAGCCCCAAGGCTCGTGCCTAGACTCTCCGACGCCTAAAAGAATGCCCTAATTATCTGTGCAACTGAATAGAATCATAAATTCTATTATGCTTATTGGAATATGACCACAGGCCTATTGATAATTGTCCACTGTTAACTACCTAGGCTTGAGGCATACGAATCACGGGTTTAAGGCACACGAATCACTGGTTAACTTTGTATCTTTCTTTTCAGAGAATTTGGGGAGGTAGGTTTGAGCACGCACACTTAGGGTATATAAGGTTTTCACAAAAGCTGGTCGGGGTCCTTGGCCAAGAGGAGACTGCCTTGGGCCCGCTGGTGTAATAAACTGCACTCCACTATCTGCACTGTCCTTCTGAGTGAATTTGTTTCCTGGAACTCGTGGGCTACAACAAAGAGATATGGGTTTGATCCCTGGGTTGGGAAGATCCCCTGGAGGAGGACATAGCAACTCACTCCAGTATTCTTGCCTGGAGAATCCCATGGACAGAGGAGCCTGGCGGGCTACAGTTCATAGGGTTGCAAAGAGTTGAACACGACTGAAGTGACTTAGCACACCACTAAAGCATGGAGTCATATTCCACTTCCTCAAAGGTGGATCATTTGTGTAAATTGTTTGGGGTTCTTCTGCCTTGGGGATTTGTCTCTTCTCTTTCATGTATTTATTTATGAATCACATGTTTATGGAGAAGGCAATGGCACCCACTCCAGTCCTCTTGCCTGGAAAATCCCATGGACGGAGGAGCCTGGTGGGCTGCAGTCCATGGGGTCCCAAAGAGTCGGACACGACTGAGGGACTTCACTTTCGCTTTTCGCTTTCATGCATTGGAGAAGGAAATGGCAACCCACTCCAGTGTTCTTGCCTGGAGAATCCCAGGGACGGGGGCGCCTGGTGGGCTGCCATCTGTGGGGTCGCACAGAGTCGGGCACGACTGAAGTGCCTTAGCCGCAGTGGCAGCTCACGTTTATGTTAGTTCCCAGGCCAGGAACTGAACCCGGGCTGTCAGCAGTGAAAGTGCTGAGTCTGAATGACTGGAGTGCTGGGAAATCTCTGTGGGTGATGTTTCTTTTCGTGGTTAATATTAGGAGAATACTGTAAGACATTACAGAAACAGATGCCATAAAGGACAGGAAGGTCATCCACAATCCTGCTTCCTTCGCTTAACTGCTTTGTTTGTGTTTATGAAATTACATAGGTATTTCACGGCATTGACAAGACACCTTTCTTGGGGACACGGAGGTGCTTTCAGTCCTGAATGGCCATGTGTGGGCGGCAGAAGACATTCCCATGCTTGTAGGAAGGTGCCGGCCCAGAGGCGATTCTACCCCTGTTTGCCATGGCTGGAGAGGGTTTTGGTTGTCACGATGAGTGGGTAACAGGCAGGAAGGCCAGAGGTCCCCAAGCGGCGGGAGGAAATAAACTTGCAAGTGGCAGATATCCTGCCTTGAGCTAACCGCTGTGTTTTTCTTATGGAAATGTTTTTCCTAAGCTATGTTAATGAAAGTATGTATTTGCTTTAGAATTTGCCTTTCTTCAAAATGGTTCCACCTAAGACTTAACTTTTTTCTTTTCTCAAATCTTGGGCTGATAATGGCTCAACAAACCAGTATTTCTGTCAATTGTTTTATGGCTGCGGGATGACACGCCTCGTGCCATCCTATCTGTTGTGGGAGAGGGACCTGGTGAAACTCCCTCAGCCTTGAGGTGTCTCTTCTCTGATTAATAGCTTTCTAACAGACATAAAACACCTTGCTAAAAACTAGCAAGGGGGCACTCCTTCTGTCCCCTTCTGATGTCTGTGTCAGAAGCTTTCCTTATCTCTATTTTACTTTAATGAAACTTTGCTACACAGAAAGTTCCAAGTATCAAGCCTCATCACTGGTCCCGAAGCTAAACCTTCTTCGATCACGAATCCGACACCGTTCACCCTAAGCTATAAACAAGTGGGGAAGGAAGTGCACTGGCCTCTAGCAAGTGGAGGCCAAGGCTGATGTTCAACATCCTGTAATACACAGGAGGTCAGCCCCATCACCACAGTGGGTGCTGGGTCTGAAACAGCGCTGAGGGTGAGAAGCACTGCCCTGGAAGGTGTTAGGTGCTGCTTAGGAGTCAGTTATTGTTTAGTCGCTAAGTTGTGTTGCTGTAGCCACGCGTTCTGGGAAACAAACTCACTCCGAAGGACAATGCAGATAGCGGAATGCAGTTTATTACCCCGGCGGGCCCAAGGCAGAGTCTCCTCTTAGCCAAGGACCCCACCAGTTTTTGTGAAAACCTTATATACCCTAAGTGTACATGCCCAAACATACCTCCCCAAATTCCCTGAAACTAGTCTGAACAAAGGAAAAGAAAGATATAATCAAAGTTAACCTGTGATTCGTATGCTTTAAGCCTAGGTAGTTAACATTGGACAATTATCAATAGGCCTGTGGTCATACCCGAATAAGCTTAATAGAATTTATGATTTTGTATTACACAGATAATTAGGTTATTCTTTTAGGTATGGAGAATCTAGGTCCGAGCCCTGGGGCTCTTCCTTCCGGGGGCCTGGTTTTCTAGTTGTTATGTTGTTTCCATAGATACTGGGAATATAGCTCAAAGCCCACAGTCTGGCCCAGGATGGAGTCCTGCTTTCTAGACGGAGCCTGTTCTGTCTGATTCCTCTTTCAGTGTCTGACTCTTGTGATCCCACAGACTGTAGCCTGCCAGGCTCCCCTGTCCATGGAATTTCCCAGGCAAAAATACTGGAATGGATTGCCATTTTCTTCTCCAGGGGATCTTCCAGACCCAGGGATCGAATCCCCGTCTCCTACATTGGCAGGCGGATTCTTTGCCACTGAGCCATGAGGAAAGCCCTTAGTAGTCAGACCTGACCTCAAATTCTGTCTTGGCTCTGGACCAACTACTTCACCTTGCTGAGACTGTGCTTTCTTATAGAATAGGCCTGATATCAAGTCCATCCTAAGTCATTATGAGAATGAAATAAATCAATATATCAAAATTGTTTAGCTCAAGGGCTTCCCTGGTAGTTATGTATTCACCTTGCAATGCAGGGGACGTGAGTTCGATCCCTGGTCAGGGAACTAAATTCCCACATATGTGTGTGCAACTAAACCCACACACCACGACTAGTGAGCCCACGTGCCACAACTAAGACCTGATGTAGACAAATACATAAAAATATATTTTTCAAGTGTTTAGCTCAATGTCCAGTGCCTTCTGACTACCTGTGAGAGTTCACCTTTGTCATTGTTTGATGGTAAGTTTTGGATTCAGTTGAATTCTTTCCTTTGATTCAGTTCCCAGAAATGGGATCATTGGGTCCCACAGGATGTGTGTCTCCTTGGCTCTTGCTTTCCCTTGAGAGGAATCCCGAATTTAATCAGTTGTCTGCCCCGGAGTGGATTCTTGTCCCTCAGAGCATGTCACAGTCATTCTTGCTTTCCTGCCTGCTCCTTCCAGCTCCTGCTCTGGTTCCCTGTTCCAGCAGGTCATCATCCCTCTTCTGTAAGGCACACCAACTCCAGAGTGTCCTCCACCGGCCATGGACATTTACCTGGGTCCACAGTTCAATCAGCACACTCACAGGCCCAGGGCTGAGTGTGGGTGTTGAAACCATGTTCCCTGTTGCAAGAGGTCACTGAAAGGATGTGACCACAGGTTGGCCTGCGAGCTGGACCAGAGCAATTGGAGGCTCCGTATCCCTTCCTTTTTTTCTTGGAATGTATATCCTGCACACTTTTTATTTTTTAAAAAATTATTTATTTTTTGCTGCACTGGGTCTTTGTTGCTTTGTGTGGGCTTTTCTCTAGTTGTGGCAAGTGGGCCCTACAACAGGCTTCTCCTTGAGGTAGCTCTTCTTCTTGCAGAGCACAGGCTCTAGGCACGTGGGCCTCAGTAGTTGCGGCAGGTGGGCCCTAGAGCAAGGGTTGCGGGCGCACAGGTTTACTTACTCTGCGGTATGAGGGATCTTCCCAGACCAGGGATCAAAACCATGTCCCCTGCATTAGTAAGGGGATTCCCACCCACAGTGCAACCAGGGAAGCCCCTGCCTTCTTTTCTTACTTCAAGTCACTTCTAGACACAACCTTGAGAGAGTAATGCATTCTTGAGACCCTCTGGATGATATATCTAACTGTACCCCATTAAGGCCTCTGTATAAAATCCATGGACAGAGGAGCCTGGCGGGCTCCATGGGGTCACAAAGAGTCAGTCACAACTGAGTAACTGAACACACTCACACACATACACTGTAAGATTCTGGTGGGTGGCTGCAGAGATCTCTGCAGCCACCCCTGATAAGCTCATGTGTAAGTTCCCTTGCTTATCAAGCTTGCCACCTACCCATCTGGAGTGGTCTACCTCTTCCTCTCATCTCTCCTTGCCCTCCATCTTTAAGGACTGGTTTCAGATTTCACTTGAGGAATTCCAGAGGTTAGAAAACAACAACTGGAGAGCCAGCCAGGAGACTGAAGAAATGGGCTTAGGAAAGAGGCATCTTCCAGGAAACTTCAGATTGGCTGTTGACCTCTTGGTGGGGAGGAGTGCCCCGTATGCTAGATGCTTATGGACCTCTGTGTGAATACAGAGATGTCCTGAAAACACCATCCTGTGTAATATGTTTGAGGAACCATTTAGAGGGCACTTCAGCAAAGAAGGGAGATGAATGGCTGCCGCTGAGGGCTGGCCTCTGAGGCCCAACTAGATGCTGAAACTTGAGTCAGACGTTGGAGGAAGAGCTGAGGTTAGAGAAGAATGTGAGGTTGTCCATCACTCTGCTACCTTGGGGCTAATGAACAAGGTGGTAGAGAACAGGATGCTCAGTTGGAGAACTGAGAATTGAGTGTGCTGTTTTGCAAAGCTAGGAGTGTGCAAGCTGCCTCAGATTAAGGTTGGAGCACTTGTGACCAAGCCAGGGTGGGACCCCTGAGAAAGCGAGGAGTGTGGAGGGGAGGCTGTTTTGGTGATTGACAGTGAAATGGATGAAGCGCCCTGTGGTTTTGGACCCCTAAGACCAAGGAAAGCAAAAGCACAGCAACAACAAACCCAGCCAGTGGGGCAGTCCCCAGTTTACGAACTGTTTATGATGAGACGATACATGCCTGCTGAGCTTACTGATATAGCAGCTGAGAAAACTGAAGAATAGAACCTGATTTACAGTGGACTGCGGAGGCTAGAAAGACACGCTCTCATGCCTTACCCCTCAGTGTCAATTCTGCAGCAGAAAGAGATGGTACCTCTGCATCTCCGATGGGAAGATTACCTTGTTACTACGCAGGAGGAAGGAAGGCTTTCTCCTTGCCTGGCAACAGTCCAACCAATGAGAGACTGTCACAACTCAGCCAATGATAAACCACTGCACTTTGAAATCCCAGCTTCCTCCAATGTATTTTTCATTTATAACAGCCCTTCCCAACTCCCCCTTCTCCCCTAGGAAGGAACGGTTTCTCTCCTATGTTCTCCAGACATGCCTGTGGTTCTCCATAGATTGCATGTCCCCACTTGCGATTCTTTGCTGTTCCCAAATAAGTCTATTTTGTTGGTAAAATCATTGGCTGCTTTATTGTTTTAGGTCAGTTATTACTTGGTGTCTGAGAAGTGGGGTCCAGAGGAGATCCCTGATAACTCTGAGGTTGGTGAGCAAACAGGTGCTGGTATCCACAGAGCCCACTGAGCTCCCCGCTTCCTGCCAACCATTGAGTTTGAGGGTAAGTTTGCTCCTGGATTCAAACTCTGGCCTTTTTCATTTTGAAAATTTTCAGGGTTTCCAGGCTTTATTCGAGTTTTTTATTTTTCATTTTTGAAGGCTTCATCCTTTCTGTTAAAGGCTTTGTCCTTTCTGTGAGTACTCATTTGTCATGTTGGTTTGACTTTCTTCTCCTGGAACCGTGCTAGTTCTCAGTCTAATTCCTTCGGGAACCTCGCTGTTCCTGTTGAAACTGTGCTGTTTACAAATTTTTCCTTTCGTTCTAGAGAAACACCTCTAAGAAATGGGATTCCAGCCATCTAAATGTTTCGAGGGTGCCTCCACCCTCCTTTAGGGACTCCCCCTAGTGAACTGTATGTTTAAAAACCACAGTCTCTCTTCATGCCCATTTCTAACTAAATAGACTGACTGAACGAAAAGTAATTTAGAACACTGGTGGTCATTATGGGAAACTTTCGAATTTCTCAGACTTATTTTCTTGAAAGTGAATTGGACAGCCAAGGCTGTAAAACTGTCCAACCAGAATGGACACCTATTTTCATTGGTATTTTCGAGCCTTCTAAATGTTATTAGGAGTCTAAAACAGCTTCTGTGTAAAACACAATTTTTAAATTAACTGAGGCAAACAAATAATTAAAGACAAAAACGGTGAAGATGCTCTTTCCCCCTCCCTCATCTTTGTTTCCAGATGCCCAGCCGCCATCTTGTGCTCAGGCCCCGCCTCTGGTGCCATCTTCCTTTTTTCCCCTCGAAACTATTTCCATCTTCTCTATACCATTCTTCCTATTCTTGAGCCTCCCTGGTGGTTCAGCTGGTAACAAATCCACCTGCAATGTGGGAGATCTGGTTTCGATCCCTGGATTGGGAAGATCCTCTAAAGAAAAGATAGGCTACCCACTCGAGAATTCCATGTATTATATGTTACATGGGGTCACAAAGAGTTGGACGTGACTGAGTGACTCCCTTTTTTTCTATATTCATTGTTTTCCCATCCTAATTCTGTCACTAAGCTTCCCTTTTCCCCTAAATCTATCCCCCTCCCACTCCCTACCATCAGAATCCACCCCTTTTAAAAAAAAGAGAAAGGAAAGAGAATCTGCCCCTTTAAAGCAAAGTCTTCTGAGAATCTAAACAACCCACAAGTTTTTTTTCTGTTCCTTGGGCTAAGACTGAATTATAAGCCATAGTTCCCTATGAATTGCAAGAGCTTCCTAAAGCAGCTGTGGACACCTGTAGGTTCCTGAAGAGTTTACCCTAGACAACATATTAAAAAGCAAAGATAGCATTTGGCTGACAAAGGTCTGTATAGTCCAAGCTAGGTTTTTCCAGTAGTCGTGTACGGATGTAAGAGTTGGACCATAAAGAATGCTTAACGCCGAAGAATTGATGCTTTCAAGTTGTGGTGTTGGAGAAGACTCTTGAGAGTCCCCTGGACAGCAAGGAGATCAAACCAGTTAATCCTAAAGGAAATCAACCCTGAATATTCACTGGAAGGACTTTTGGCCACCTAATGTGAAGAGCTGACTCATTGGAAAAGACCCTGATGCTGGGAAAGACTGAAGGCAGGAGGAGAAGGGGAGACAGAGGATGAGTCGGTTGGATGATATCACTGACTTAATGGACGTGAATTTGAGCAAACTCTGGGAGACAGTGAAGGACAGGGAAACCTGGAGTTTTGCAGTCCATGGGGTTGCAAAGAATTGGACCCAACTTAGCAACTGAACAACAACAATAACATAGCCACACTCAGAAGTTTTCAGCCCCACCCTTGGTACCCTTGATATTTACAGAGGGCAATGTCTTTGGTTAGGAAGTTTCCTTTGACATTATAAATTGGGTGTCTCCTTGTTGAGGATACAAGATTTTTCTCTCTCCAGTACCAGAGAACATATTGGGGATTGACATCCTATATGTTCAAAGTCTACAGACCCCTACCTGTGAATTCCACCTTGGGGTTAGAGTAATCAGAGCAATGGGGAGGGGAAACGCCAACTAGAAACCAGTAAGTCTACCCACTTCCTCAAAGACTGGTAACTGTCCAATGATGTAAATTGCCTGGCAGGCATAATGAAATAGGAGAAACTATCCCCAAACTGCCCTGAGCGGGATATTGTATATACTCTGCCCATAGTGTTTCCAACAGACTGGTGTGGCAGGTGAAAAAGGCAGATGGCTCATGGTGGGTGACCATGGGCTACTGAGAATTGAGCAAGGTAGTATCCCCCATCCACGCAATTGTGCCCCAAAATGCCACCATCTTAGATACCTTGGCTATAGTCCTGGGAGTATACCATGCTATGCTGGACTTAGCAAATACTTTTTTTCATCCTCCCCCTGGCCACTGAGTCACAAGACCAATTTGTCTCCATATGGGAGGGGCAGCAGTGGGCCTTTCAAGCACTTCCCCAAGACTACCTGCACCCCTCACCATATGTCATAGGATGGAAGCCTCAGACCAGTCCCTATTCTCCTTCCCCACCTCACTAAAGTGGGCCCATTACATTGATAATATTCTAATGATGTTGTCTTGTGAAGACTTGCCTGTGCTGCAGGGCACTCTGCAGACTTTACTGGAACATCTGTGAGGGAGACAATGATGTGGGTGAACCCACAGGAAATTCAAGTCCCATCACTGTCTGGGAGTTGTTTGGTTGGGTGAGAGGCACATTGTCCCAGGAGCCATGATTGATAAGAGGCAAGCCTGTCCAACCCCTCATTATGTGAAAGAAGTGCAAGCTTTCATAGGGATTTGGAGGTTTGGGGGGACTTTTTATTCCCCAGCTGGTACAATGCCTGCACCTTCAAAAGAATTTTTTTAATTGAAATATAGTTGATTTACAATATGTTAATTTCTGCTTTTATATAATTTTATTCTTCTTTGATGGCACTGGATCTTCGTTGCTTTGTGCAGGCTTTCTCTAGTTGCGGTGACCGAGGGCTACTCTATGCTGTGATGCTCAGACTTCTCATTGCGGTGGCTTCTCTTGTGGAGCACAGTCTCTAGGTGTGTAGGCTTCAGTAGTTGCAGCACGCAGGCTCAGGAGTTGCGGCTTGCAGGCTCTAGAGCACAGGCCCGGTAGTTGTGACACATGTACTTTGTAGCTCCACGGCATGTGGAATCTTCCCACATCAGGGATTGAACCCGTGTCTCCTGCATTGGCAAGTGGATTCTTACCCACTGCACCACCAGGGAAGTCCTCAGTGTGTTAATTTCTGCTGTACAGCAAAGTAACTCAGTTATACACACATATATATATTTTTTCATATTCTTGAACATTATGGTTTATCACAGGATAGTGAATATCTTTCCTTGTGCTGTGCAGTAAGACCTTGTTTATCCATCCTGTATATAATGGTGCCTCCATCCTTTATAGCCACTTTAAAGTAAAAAGAGGGCATATGGGGATTGAATTAGAGCAACAAGCTGCCTTGGAGAAGGCAAAAATACTGGTGAAGCAGATTAAAGTGCTGGGCATCTCCTAAGCAGGACTACCATCTGAGTTAGATGTATCTGTGACTCTGGAAAGTGTGGGCTGAGCACCATGGCAGAGACAGCAGGAGAGATACCCCTAGGATTTTGGTTCAAGTTCTGGAAGAGGGCGAAAACCCAGGACATCTCCATAAAGCAATAGCTCCTAGCAGTGTATATCACCCTCCTCCTAGAAAAGTCTCTCACGAAAAACCACATATCATGGTATAACTTACTCTTAAGGGGTGTGTTGAGAATACGTTTCATCCACCCACTTCTGCCATGGCTGACTCCCACGTTGACTGAGTGACATCAATTTGCCACCCTGTCAGCCAGCCCACCATCTCTAGAAATGGGCGTCCTACCAGGCTCTGTAGAGTATGTAGATCCTCCGAATACCCCCGCCTCTATTCCTGTGGTAGCCCCTATATGCTACATATAGGAATGTATACTTAGCATATTCCTAGGTATCTATGCCCGCTGTATGTAGGGGTCTGTCTTGCCCAGCTACAACAGCCGGGATTGCAGTGGCTACTTAGTCCAACACTGACGCCGTGTGGATGGCAGACAAACTGCAGTAGTTTGGCTGGTGATCGCTCAGGAGCCCAGGCTATTTGCTAACCTTAGGCAGGGAAGCCTGGTCTGCTGCAGTCCAGAGGGTTGCAAGGAGTCGGACATGACTGACCGACTGAACTGAACTGAACTGCGCTGACAGTTGGACCGTTCTGAAGAGATTAACGCTATGGCTTGGACAATGGGAAGCCAAGGGGTGGATGATGGTGAATAAGCCCTTGTGGGGCGAGGACATTTGGAAAAACATTTGGGTTTGCTTCCAAGAGCCTGCGGCGTTTCTCACTGTTTTCCATGCCCCTGGCTCTATTAAGGCACTGACAACCACTGGCAATTGGGGAGTTGATGTGCTGGCCCAGTATGAGCCCTAGTGGACCCCTCAGTACATACAGCGGATTGGATGCATAGGAACAGCAGCCGCCATAGTGCCTGAATGGGATACAGTGACCTTGAAATACAGTGACTTGGTTAATACCGTAACAGCATGTCCTGCATGTTCTAAATAACCGCCCCCACACCCCACCCCCTCCCCAGGCAATGGCCAATGGAATCTGGGACCATTCACTGGAGTTTCCAGTGAGGGACTGACAAGGCAAACGGATTACATTGCCCCCCTCCCTCCAAGTGAGGGTTCTAAATGTCTTGGTTTCTGTGGACACAGCATCTAGGCTATCTGAAGCTTTCCCCTGTAACTGCCCAAACCAGACTGCCACCATTAGAGGATTAACGAAACAGAGTAAAGATAAACCCTCTTCAAATAGACAGTGACCGGGGGTTACATTTTAAAGATCATATTGTGCAAGATTGGGCAAAAACACATAACATGGAACGGAGGTTCCCTTTCTCCTAGAGGCCACAGGCAGCAAGGTTGGTGGAAAGGAAGGATGGAATTTTAAGACAGCATATTAAACAACTATCAGGTAAAACCACCTTGTACTATACCAAGCTTCATTTCTGTTATTAGTATTTTTTAATTTTAATTTATTTATTTGGCTGTGTCAGGTAGTTCCTTGGCCAGGGATCGAACTCGAACCCCCTGCATTGGGAGGGTGGAGTCTTACAGCCCTGACTCTTACCATGTATGACCAAGCTGTGCTGCTGAGATTACCAAACCCCGTGATCTACTGGACTTTGCAATGGGACTTCCTGCTGTGGTGCTGGAGAAGACTAGTGAGAGTCCCTTGGACGGCAAGGAGATCAAACCAGTCAATCCTAAAGGAAATTAGTCCTGAATGTTCATTGAAAGGACTGATGCTGAAACTGCAGCTCCATTTCTTTGGCTGCTTGATTCAAAGAGTCAACTCATCAGAAAAGACCCTGGGAAAGATTGAGAGCAGGAAGAGAAGGGGATGACAGAAGATAATAAGATGATTGTATAGCATCACTGGCTCAATGGATGTGAGCTCTGGGAGATAGTAAAGGACAGGGAATCTGGCATGCTGCAGTTCATGGAGTGGCAAAGAGTCAGAAATAACAGAGACTGAAAAACAACAACAAATCCCAACAGCGTGTGTGAGCTGCTTCGCATCTCTGTGTGAAGTGGGGTTACTTAATCTCCACTGGGATCCTGTCATCCTGCTATTAAATACAAGATATGCCTATGGAAACACCCTGTCCCTGCCTTGGAACAAGCACCATTGAGAGGGAGGAGAAGATAGAGGTCCTGATCTCCTCACGCCAGACTGTGTGCCTCTCCAGCCAACATGTATGAGTTGTACGACCAAGTCAAGTTCTTAAAGCTGCAGTTACATCAAATATCTAAGGATCAGGTCACAATTGTAATTCTTCTAGAAAAAAAGACTTCCCCAGGTAAGTTCCTCATAAATAATCTGTTTCGTTTCTCTGTTTTTTTCGGCCATGTCACTCAGCCTGTGGGATTTTAGTTCCCTGACTGGGGATTAAACCTATGCCCTCCTATATTAGAAATGTGGAGTCTTAACCACTGGGAAACCAGGGAACTCCCAAATAATCTGTCTTCTTGACTTTAAACTTCTGCTGCTCCTATGGTGTCCAGTCATAAGATGGGGACCTGGTGGAAATATCTTCCAATGGTGAGCCCACCTATATGCCCAGAAGAGGAACCAACCCAACTGTTGGCTGTGTGGGCCGCTGCCCTTCTCTACTTCACTGGAATTGCCTTGCTGGGTACCAACACTCCAGATCAGGAATGAATGAATGAAGGCACTAGAACAGTACATGACATTACAAAAAACAAACTAAGATGAATGCTCTTAACTCATTTGATATTATCAATATTGATCAGAAGGTTGGCCTGGGGCACAAACCATCAGTAACACTGGACAGGATTGTTTTTCTTCTGTCAATCTGTCAACAAAGGCAGTCCAGCAAACTGCTGACCGGAAGGGTCCTAAAAATACCACCATCAGGACTTCCCTGGTAGTCCAGTGGCTGAGACTCCATGCTCCCAATGCAGGGGGCCTGGGTTTGATCCCTGGTCAGGAAACTTGAGCTCACATGCCACAACTAAAGACCCTACATGCCACAACAAAGACTGAAGATCTCACATATCAACTAAGAACCGGTGCAGTCAAATATATAAAAAAATACCACACATCAGAGCCATCGGTGACTACGCCCAGCTCTAGGCCATAGTCACGTGGCTTATTCTGTGTTGTGGATATTTGTACACCCAGGCACCCCTTTGTTGGAAACAGAAAAAAACGCTCTCAATAGAACCAACCCAATTGTGCCAGGAACATAGGGAGGTATCTTTGGAACTGTGCAGACCTTCTGTTATACATAGTAAAGGACAGCAACTGGTCTGACACTGACTGGTCATGTCACCCACGTGTTTACTGGGTAGTCCTAAATAGGATCCAATGGACATGTGACAAAATTCTTTGGATGTGACTTCCACCTAGATGGTTGGGCTGCTGCACTCTGGGTAGAGGGGAGGATCCACCCCACAGTCACCAAAAGTTGCCAACCTCCCTCCCCACTCTGCCATCTCCCAGGTGGACATGTTCTCTTCTCCACTGGTACAATCATTTGGCCACTGTCCTTATACCCTCTACTGGCCTGGAAGCTGTTATAGCACATGTAGAAGCCCCTATTCAGTTGACCCAGAAAGCCTTAAATGAGAAGAGCTGTCCTCCAAAATAAGATGGATCTGGACATCACTACTGCCTCCCAAGGAGGCGCCAGGGCCATTATCCAAGCAGGATGTTGTGTGGTCATACCTGATGAGTCTGCTAATATAGTGTCTTTATTAAGGCACATGAGGACACAAGTCAATCCCCTGAATGATCCCCAGCCTCAGGGACTCAATACATCAGTGGTTTGGATCATGGTGATTTCAGGCACACATAGCAATGACCAGTAGCTTGAAGTAAGACCTTAGTTCTCTGACTGGGTGTGAACCATAGCTGTGATGGTGAGCACTCCATGTTGTAACCACTAGACTATGAGGGCTCATTGCTTGAATTTGGGTCCCAGTCTTTGTCTACCTTGGAAAGAAGAAATTCCCCCAAGGACATGGAAGGTAGGGAGGAAAGCGAAGTATTTATTAGAAAGGCAGAGTACATGTGGACAGATGAATTATGATTGATTTGCCTCAGAACCATAAGCTATAGCATGACAGCCTCTGGGAGTTGGGGGTGGGAATTGACTTGACTTATTATGGTCTGGTGTCCCCTCCTTTTTGACCCTTGAGAAGCCTTTCCACCCCTTGGCAATATCTCTCTTGCCCCGAGGATGGGAAGTACACGGTGCCTTGATGTTTGTTCAAATAGGGTTGAGCCCCTTTCTGTCCCTGCCATAACTGTTATCTTAGCGTCCACAGGAGGCAAAGCAAAGAGCTATTGACCCTGTTCCTATTGTTATTTATATCTCTCAGTGCAAAGAGGAGGCCAGTTGTAAGTATCTAGCCTGGAGCCCACCTGCCTTCTGCTTCAGGAAATATGGACAGGAGGCTAGTTGTAAATGCCCAGTCTGGAACCCATCTTTTTTCTGCTCCAAGAAATATGGACAGGAGGCTAGTTGTAAAGGCCTAACCTGGAGCCCATCCTATCTCAGTGGGGCTCTTGGTGGAAAAAATTGTTATTTATTTTGGGAATCATTATCTTAAGCTATGTTTCCTCGCACGCATGCCTGTGTTGTTGCTGAGCTACCTGCCTCCAGTGCAACCAGACAGCCATCTAACAAGCCATCTCCTTGCTAATGAAACCCCTCGCCAAACCCTTATTGCAGGGGTGAGCCAAATCTGACTCTGTGATGGATCTGTTTCTTTGATTCTGCCTTTGTTTTTCATTGGTTTGGTTATTACAATCATACATAATGATCTGCCTCAGGGAACCCTGCTCCTCTTCCTGAAGAGATCAACACATCCCCTCCTTGAGGTTGGCCATTCCACGAGATATTTGCAAGATAATGGTCTTTACTTCCTCAGTTCTTCCCCCCTCTCTATCCTATAAAAGAACTTGCATCCAGACCTCAATAAGATGGCTATTTTGAGACATTAGTTTGCCATCTTCTTGGTCAGCTGACTTTCAAAAGCCATATTCCTTGCCTCAACACCTTGTCTGTTGGATAACTGGCCTGTTGAGATATGAGCAGAAAAAGCTTGGACTCGGTAACACACTTGGTGCACATTGTGGAAGAGGGGGCTAAGTGAGATGAAAGAGCTGACCATAATGGGTGCAGTGTTGGAAAAGGTCATTGAGAGGCCATGACTGCCAGTTGATCCTCGAGGTCAACTCAGACTATCAGAGACCCCATTACCCCTTGCTGACCTTGAAAAGTATGTAATATTTTTAGGCCATTTTTCTTTGTCATTGGATCAGAGCTATAGGTTGACTAGCCATTTAAAAGTTTTCCCAGTGGGTTCCCAGGTGGGGTGTGGAAACTTAGAGAAAGAACTTGCCATTTTAGCTCAAGCAGTTTGTACCAGATGTCTGCACACTCAAACCAAACCAAACCAAACCAGAACTTCACCAGCCAGAAGTCACACTCCAAATCAAATGGCAAAGCGATGCCCAGAAATCAAAAGCCAAATAGCAAGACTGTCCCCAAAAGATGGCAAAGTGATGCTCAGAAATTGCCACGTGAGTGTAGATGTCAGGCAAGTGTATGTTTCACGGTTCTTGTCTCATCACAACAAAGATTTGGAGTGACAGACTTGAAAGCCCTCGGCGGGTCACAGCTCTTGGGTCTTGGACAGACTGTGATATAGCTCTTAGACAAATCAGTGTTACAGCTCTATTTTATTTAGAAGATAATAACAGGAGAAGGGAGAGAGAGAGAAAGAATGCACACACATGGGAGTGAGAGAGAGAGAGACAGAGAGAGAGAGAGAGAGAGAGAGAGAGAGAGAGAGTGCTTTGGCTCCTCCTTTTATATGTTTGTCTCCCCCCTGGGCCTGCCCTATGCAAATTGGGCTTAGCCAGGAGTGCTGTTCTACCTGAAGTTCTCACTCAGGTCCTTGGACTTCCCTTTGACCTTCCTTGTTCTATTTTCCAGGGCTTCTCCCTTCCTTGTCTTCTAGCCACCGCCATTTTGGACTCCTGTTTCCTATCCTAACTGCCTAACACTCCCCCATCAAGAGATGAGAGGCCCAATTCTTTGGGAATGGGGGCAACAAGGTCTTTCTGGCTACTTCCTGTTGAATTGGGATGGCGAGGGGCATTGGGCCTCCCCCTCTTGCCAGTCTCAATCCTCAGAGTCCTCATAGCAGTGTCCATCTAAGGGTGAGTGATATTTTCCGTGGTAGGCTGTAGTTTTATCCTTGTTGAACTGGCACTGCACTTGTTGACCTGAGCAGAGACAAAACAGTTTAGACAATTGATAACGCATGGAACATTCATAAGCAGCATCAGTATGGTGTAACAAGGACTAGTAGGGGCATTAGCCAATTCTAAATTCCCATCTCCAGGATGGCTCAAGTCCCTCTCTGTTCAGGGATCAGAAGATTTATCTCCTGCCTGCTTTGGAGTACAGCCTCTTCCAAGCTGTGTTGGCTCTTTAGAGCTATCCTGAGAAATCTTCTCCTCAGAAACCAGATTTTGGGAGTGTTCATTAGAACGGCACTCATTTGCAGTTCTGAATAGGTATCTGAGATCTCCCAGGGGCTCACAGGTGTATTGAGTGTCCTCTTCTGTTGTCTTCCATGGCTTGACTCGTGAGTAGTGAATCCAGGAGTCATGTCCTGGTACTTTGACTGCTGGTGGCAGAGGCTTAGCCTCTATGATCTCAAAATTGGAGACCACTGCACAGCCGGCTCTTCTTTTTCCATCCAAGACAAAGCTGCTTCCCTCAGTGTACCAGATTTCCTCAGGATTGGTCAGAGGATCTGGTGTTTCAAATGCAAATGGCAAAAATACCCCAAGAGGATGGCAAAGAGTTGCCCAGAAGTCAAAAAGCAAATGGCATAAATGCCCCCAATGTGACTTCCCGGTCCTACTAGACCTTCGACCTGGTAGTCAGTGCTAGAGGCCCTTTTTAGTTCTAATAGAGTTTCAAGCAATTTCTTGTTGGTTTCTGGCAAAGAAGTTACTCTATCATTTCCTCTTTTAGAATCTTCTAAATACTACAGTAAGCATTTCACTTAGTCTGTTTGATCTTATGACTGGATTTTTTTTAACTGTGCACACAGTTAATATTTTGGAATATCAAAAGAGCTTCCAGTCTGGACACTTTAGATTGAGATCTCCTTTAGCATAATTTCCCCAATTAAGTAGGTACTTGCAGGTATAAACTTTGTATGTACATAACACTGGCAGGAGTGTTAGAAGCTGCCTTCTGAGGCCCCTGGTTTCTGTGTTTGAGAGGCTCTTTTTCCCATTTTAAGTTGTATTTGTCATGGATAAAATTTGCTCTTCCCTTCCATCCAGACAAATTCTCCCCTTCTCCCCAGTACCTTTCCACTGGGTGGGTATTCCCCTGGTATCATTGAACCAGGTCCCATCCAGTACCATTCCTCTGGATGGGTACTCTCTTGGTATCTTTAAACCAGCCTCCCCACTCCTGCCCAGTATCTTTCAACTGGGTAGGTGTCACGCGAGTGTAGATGTCATGCAAGGGTATGTTCCTTGGTTCTTGTCTCATCACAGCAAAGATTTGGAGTGACGGACATTGAAGCCCTTGGTTGGTCACAGCTCTTGGGTCTTGGACAGACCGTGTTATATCTCTTAAATAAATCAGTGTTACAGATCAATGTTATAGCTCTATTTTATTTAGAAGATGATAGCAGGAGAATCTGTCCTCGAAGTGTGAGGGCATGCCAGTCCAAAGACACGAAAAGAAGAACACTGGGGTGCATGAGGGAGAGAGGGAGAGTCCATCTTCAAAGTGCAGGAGAGAGAGAGAGAGAGAGAGCACGCTTTGGCTCCTCTTTTATATGTTTTTTTTTTTTTTTTTTTTTGCCCCCTGGGCCCATCCTATGCAAATTGGGCTTAGACAGGAGTGCTGTTCTACCTGAAGTTATCATTCAGGTCCTCGGACCTTCCTTGTTCTACTTTCGTGGGCTTTTCCCTTCTCTGTCTTCTAGCCACCACCATTTTGGACTCCTGTTTCCTATTCTAACTACCTAACATAGATATTCCCCTGATATCTTTTAACCAGGCCTCCCCCCAGTATCTTTCAACTGGGTGAATATTCCTCAGTATCTTTCAAATGAGCCTCATCCAGTTCCTCTCCACTGGGTGGGTATTCCCCAGTGTATGTCAACCAGGCCCCAATATGGGGGATCTGAGAACCAGGAGAGACCTGCCTAAATTTGTCTTTACTCTCCAAGGAGCCAGATGGGCCCAAGGGGCCACTGCTGGTATCACAGGTACCAAAGTTCCAGTTCTTCCTAGAGTTCAGGTAAAGGAGGAAAGTCGACTCCGGGTTGCTTCCTTGGTTGCCATAACTGCAGGCAAAAAAAAAAAAAAATGCAATGAGAGTTGCATGATAAGTTTTATTTGGGGCAAAATGAAAGCTTCAGTCCAGGAGACAGCATCTCCAATATAAAACTGTTCCAAGAGGTTGGGGTGCGGGGAAGGTCGACATATTTGGCACTTATTTTACAAAACGTCTTCGGTTAGTCATGAGGAGCTGAGGTCACCATGAAGAGATTCAGTGCTTTTCTACATATGAGGAAATGTAAGGATTGGGATCAGGAAATCAGTTTCTGAAAATATCTGACTGTCTAAGGATCTGTTCCCCCAGTTTCCCTGGAGCACAAAGTGCCTTGAGGGCATTTCAACAGCTGCAGCAGCAGCCCCATATGCAGGATTCAGATGGCGAATGCTCTGGGCGAGCACCAATTTGTAGTTGACAAGATGCTGGTGAGAAGAACTGTAGCAGGAAAGAAGGTGGAGTGGGAGAGGAACCTCACATCCCAGCTCTCAAGTGAGTCCCTGGGATGTCGGCCAAGATTCTTGGCTTTGCACAAGAAAGAATTCAAGAGCTAGCCTTAGTAAAGTGAAAGAAGGCTTACTGAGGGAGATATGCACTCCATAGACAGAGTGTGGGCCATCTCAGAAGGCAAGAAACCCCACCGTATGGGGTTGTCCGTTTTTATTAGGGTGGGTTATTTCGTAGGCTCACGAGTCAGAGGAGATTTCCAACTATTTTGGGGAAGGGACAGGAATTTCTAGGAGTTGGGCCACCACCCATTTCTCCTCCTCTTGTGATCAGTCTCAGAACTGTCGATGTGCCTGGCGGGTGTGTCATTAAGCTTGCTGATTTATTGCAATGAGCATATAGTGAGGCTCAAGGTCCAGTGGAAGCCGATTCATTCACCACCTTGGACCTAGCTGGTTCTAACCAGTTTATGCTGTGTCCTCACTGGCTATGCCATTCTTTTAAAGGTTGTGCCCTGCCCCTTTCCTATCTCAGTGTGGAGATCTTACTCATTCCCTCTCTCTCTCTTTAGTCGCTAAGTCGTGTGTGATTCTTGCGACCGACCACATGGACTATAGCCTGCCAGGCTCCTCTGTCCATGGGATTTTCCAGGCAAGAATACTGGAATGGGATGCCATTTCCTTCTCCAGGTCTTACTCATTAGTGAATGCCTAAGACAAATAAAAGTCCGTCTAGTTAAAGCTATGGTTTTTCCAGTAGTCATGTATGGATGTGAGAGTTGGACTATAAAGAAAGCCGAATAATTGATGCTTTTGAGCTATGGTGTTGGAGAAGACTTCTTGAGAATCCCTTGGACTGCAAGGAGATCCAACCAGTCCATCCTAAAGGAGATCAGTCCTGGGTGTTCATTGGAAGGATTGATGTTGAAGCTGAAGCACCAATACTTTGGCCACCTGATGCGAAGAGCTGCCTTATTTGAAAAGACCTTGATGCTGGGAAAGATTGAGGGCAGAGGGAGAAGGGGACGACAGAGGACGACATGGTTGGATGGCATCACCGACTCAATGGACATGAGTTTGCGCAAGCTCTGGGAGACAATAAAGGCAGGAAAGACTACCTTCTGCAGTCCATGGGGTCACAAAGAGTTGGACACGACTTAGTGGCTGAACAACTGTAAGGCGAGCGTGGAGAAAGAGCAAGCCGGGCATTCAGGAAGAGAAAGATTTATTACAGGTAGAGAGAAAGTGACTGGCTTTAGAGAAAAACCAGTGCACCCTCTGTAGCCAACCATTCTTATACCCTATAGATGGAAAATTGTGCCCCGGAGGGAGGGGGCCTTAGTTTATCTTTAGCCCTCAGCGGCGGTCTTGTGATCACGTGGTTGGAGAGGTCTCACACTTGGGTGGTCACACAGTCTTGAGAAACTGGCACCAGCAGGGAAAAACAGGATATCACCTTAAGGAAAAAAACAGGATGCCACCAGGGCAATGTGGCCACTGTGACTTCATCCCTTGTTTGTCGTTACCACAATAGGCCATTTTTAAATAATACACGATGAGCCCCTTGTGGACCCTAAAAGCAACAACAACCAGTCTGGAGAGGTCTGCCTCTTTCTTTGGTTTCTCTTTGCTATCTGTGTATGGGGGTCAGCTTCAGATTCCACCTGGGGAGCTTCTGAGTTGGGAATCAAATTTCTCCTAAACAGTGGGAATAATGGGGCATCTCAAGGGGACCCTATAGTCTTGAGATTGTAAGCTGAGAGAGAGTCTTTCAGAAAGTTCTGAGGACTGTTCCAGCCATTAGAGGCCAAAGAACAGTTGTACAGTTTTTGAGTCAAGGTTTTGACAGTTTACATAGTTCACATCTGCATAAGGTGAGTAGTGGGTCATAATGACCCCTCAAAGGACTGAGAAAGAAATGTTACCTCTTAAGGAGCTACTGCTCTCGGTGAGGCAGCAGTGAGCAGCGGCATGAAGGGAGATCTTAGTTTTCTGCTCAAGAATTGAACCTGGGTAGCCTGGATGAGAACCAGGAATTCTAGCCACCAGACCAGCAAAGGCTAGAGGCTAGAAGCTATTTTCCCCTGGATCTTTGCTCCCAATGAAAAACACATTCATCATGGAGGCAGAAATCATAAACGTAGGTACAAAGTTTATTATTAGAGAAGTAGCAAAAAATAAAAAATAAATAAAAGCAGAGACATTACTTTGCCAACAACAACAACAACAACAAAAGAGAAGTAGCACAACAAGTGGGAGAGCACAGAGAGAAATGGTTTGTTAAGACAGAAGCAAGGCTGAGATGCACACTGGAGAGAAAGGGTGTAGGTTTTCCCTAGTGAGAAGGAGCACAGTAAAGAGCCAGTTATGTCATTCATATAGGTTAGTTCTTCCAGGTCTTGGTCTTCCTTCAGGCCAACTATCTGGTTTCTTTGAACACATCTGACCTACCCTGGGACTCTCCGCTGGGTGTACTCACACCCTTCAGCCAAGATGGATCTCAAAGTGAAGGCTTCTGGGAGAAGCAAGACTTATTATGGCCTGAACTTATCCCCTGACTTTAGACCCACAAAGAGCCTTTCTGCGCTTGTGCAGTGTCTCCCTTGTCTCCAAAGAGGGAGGAGCAGAGATCCCTCAATCCTTTACTCAACCAGGGTTTTGCCCCTCCTTGTTCTTGCCATGATTATTACCTTGACTATTGCCATGACTATTATCTCAAGGCATTTACAAGAGACAAACATGGCTATTTACCCTGCTTCTGTTGTTTCTTGAGCATTCTTTGTGGCTCAGACGGTAAAGGGTCTGCCTACAATGTGGGAGACCCAGGTTTGATCCCTGGGTTGGGAAGATCCTCTGGAGAAGGAAATGGCAACCCACTCCAGTACTCTTGCCTGGAAAATCCCATGGACTGAGGAGCCTGGTAGGCTACAGTCAATGGGGTTGAAAAGAGTCGTACATGACTGAGTGACTAAACCTTCTGTTGTTACTTCCAGGGTGGAGGGCAAACAGGAGGCTGATTATAATGCCTTAATTGGAACCCACCTACCTCTTATATCAGAAAATGCTAACAGTTCTAAGTGTTCAGCCTAAAGCCCACTTCTTGTGCCACATGAAATGCAAACAGGAGGCCATTTATAAATATCTAACTGGAGCCCATCTATATCTTGCATCACTGCGTGGCAGGCACCAGAAGAAAATTGATCTTTTTTAAGCAGGCATTCCTGTGTTAAGTAGATTTCAGTTCAGTCGCTCAGTCGTATCTGACTCTTTGCAACCCCATGGACTGCAGCACACCAGGCTTGCTTGTACATCACCAACTCGTGGAGCTTACTCAAACTCATGTCCATAGAGTTGGTGATGTCATCCAACCATCTCATCCTCTGTTGTCCCCTTCCAGGCCTTCCAATGAATATGCAGGACTGATTTAAGATGGACTGATTGGATCTCCTTGCAGTCCAAGGGACTCTCAAGAGTCTTCTCCAACACCACATAGTTCAAAAGCATCAATTCTTCAGTGCTCAGCTTTCTTTATAGTCCAACTCTCACATCCATACATGACTACTGGAAAAAACATAGCTTTGACTAGATGGAACTTTGTTGGTAAGGTAATGTCTCTGCTTTTTAATACGCTGTCTAGGTTGGTCATAGCTTTTCTTCCAAGGAGCAAGCGTCATTTAATTTCACAGCTGCAGTCACCATCTGCAGTGATTTTGGAGCCTCCAAAATAAAGTCTGTCCCTGTTTCCATTGTTTCCCCATCTATTTGTCATGAAGTGATCGGACTTGGTGCCATGATTTTTGTTTTCTGAATGTTGAGCTTTAAGCCAACTTTTTCACTCTCCTCTTTCACTTTCATCAAGAGGCTCTTTAGTTCTTCACTTTCTGCCATAAGGGTGGTGTCATCTGCACATCTGAGGTTATTGATATTTCTCTGTGCAATCTTGATTCCAGCTTGTGCTTCATCCAGCCCATCATTTCTCATGATGTACTCTGCACATAAGTTAAATAAGCAGGGTGACATACTCCTTTCCCAATTTGGAATCAGCCTGTTGTTTCATGTCCAGTTCTAACTGTTACTTCTTGACCTGCATACAGATTTCTCAGGAGGCAGGTCACGTGTCTGGTATTCCCATCTCTCTAAGAACTTTCCACAGTTTGTTGTGGTCCACACAGTCAAAGGCTTTGGCATAGATTTAGTTAACGTAGAATACAGACGCATAAGGCACACTAAAGGTGAGCAAGTAGTCACCCAAACGGCCAGAGAGAGTTTTACATTAAAATAGTTCTTATCCTACGTTAAAAAAAACGATTTTATTTTATCACAAATATAAAAACCATTTATTGCTCTCATGTGGCACAAAAAAACAGGCAGTGGACTAACCGATAATATGGTAAAAAGCTGGAACATGTATAGGAGTAGATAATATTCTGTTCCCCAGTTGACCATATTTTCCATCTAAGCGTGTAAAAGCACTTAGCCACTCTAAATACTTTTATACCATCTTAATGAATTATATGTGTGAATAAATCCTCAAGTTACACCAAGATATCATGGCTCACGCTGGTCCGTACTTTCCATTATTTAAACTAATCGGTGTATAACCTATGAAAGTGTCTTTTGGGATGACCTCCGGGAACAAAAATTGCGGATTTTTCGTATTTCTCTTGGAAATTTCCGGGAAACACCGACCACGGTAGCTCTGGAGGAGAGGCTGATACCGCGCGGACTTCTGGGAAATGTAGTTCTGGTTCCCCGCTAGCGAGCCATTTCCGGCAGAAGTCGCCGGGCTTGAGGTGAAACGAGACAGTTTTCCGCAAACGTCTCTCACAGGCCCACCTGAGGGGCGTGGCTCCTTGTCCCCACAGGATTGGCCGGCGGCTTTCCCGGCACGCGCGTACTGGGTTTCCTGGCCCCGCCCCCCTATGTCGCAAGGCCGTCTGGGAGTTGTAGTTCAGATTCCTGCCTAACTCCGTAGCCCAGCTGCGGCTGAAGGTCCGAGGCTCTCTGCCGCCTTCGGTACCTGTTTTGGAGGATGGATCCGGGCCCCGGGGCCAACGGGTTCCCGCTGGCTGGCTTAGCCTGGTCGTCGGCCTCGGCGCCCCCGCCGCGGGGATTCAGTGCGGTGAGCGATGTCAGGGGACCGGGGCCGGGAAGGCGGCGGCACTAGGGGCCGGGGGTTGAATGGGAGCAGCAGTGGCTGCGGCCAGGTAAAATCCTGGCTCTGCCCCGCGTTCGCGCTGTAGATCTCCTGCACTGTGGAGGGGACGCCCGCCAGCTTCGGCAAGACTTTCGCGCAGAAATCTGGCTACTTCCTGTGCCTCAATCCTTTGGGCAGCTTAGAGGTAAGGAGCTCCCAGCCTCGGAATCCCCTCGTCTTCCCACTTCTCCTGTCCGTCCATTCGCGGAGCATTACGCCAAGGACACAGTCCCTGCTGCTGAGTGATTCTCGCTGTTTCCCCCCCGCGCCCCGCCCCCGACCCCAGAATCCACAGGAGAACGTGGTCGTCGATATCCAGATCCTAGTGGACAAGAGCCCCCTCCCGCCGGGATTCTCACCAGTCTGCGACCCTCTGGACTCGAGTGAGTCCCGCGTCGAAGGCAGGGGTGGGGTGTGTGGAGGGTGGTGAGTGGCAAGTTCGCTCGTCTCTGCAGGGAAGACCAGGGAGGGAATGGAAGGACCATAGGTGGGCGATTTTTGAGCCGTGGCCGCCCCCTCGATGCTCTGGGTAATGACGCTGTTGGCTGAGGATTGATCTAGGGCGGGATGATGAACCCTGCCCTGCGTAAAAATGTGTCTCTCTTTAGAGTAACTGTTCAGTTTGTGCGACCTGTTTTATTCCTGTTACTACTCCACCCTCTTACACTGTAGCCAAGCTCATCCAGGAGCAGTTCTCTTTTCCATTTCCAGCCTTTTGCACAGGGGCTGCTCTCCCAGCTCTCGGCCCTGACTGCCCTGCTTTCTAATCATCAGGCTGTCCCTGCCTCCCATGTCCTCTCTGTGTCTTGTCATTTGTATTTGACTGTCAGTATATATCTATTGGTGGGTTTCTTTGGTGGCTCAGCGGTAAAGAACCTGCTTGCCAATGCAGGACACGCGGGATCCATCCCTGGATGGGGAAGAGCCCCTGGAGGAGGAAATGGCAATCCACTCCAGTATTCTTGCCTGGAGAATCCCATGGACAGAGGAGCCTGGCGGGATGCTAAGAGTTGGACACGACTGAAGTGACTTAGTATGCATATATATGCAATAGACACCATCTGGCTTGAAAAGTCTAATATATTTACTACCTGACCCTTTACATAAAAAGTTTGCCAAGTCCTGTACCAATAGATAAATGTTGTTTAGTCGTTAAGTTGTGTCCAACTTTTGGTGACCCCGTGGACTGTAGCCTGCCAGGCTCCTCTGTCCATGAGATTCTCCAGGCAAGAATACTGGAGTAGGTTGCCATTTCCTCCTTAGGGGATCTTCCCGACACAGGGATCAAACCCATGTCTCTTATGTCTCCTGCAGATTCTTTACCACTAACGCCACCTGGGAAAGCCCTTGCATATATATGCATATAAGTAAAAGCCATGCTTAGCTCATGAGCCAGACAAAAGCAGGCTTTGGGTCAGATTTGGCTCATCAGTTGTCATTTGCTGATCTCTGGGTTAGAGGGCTGAGGGAAAGTGAGTTTGGAGGGCCAGCATGGGCACCCAGTTCTATCTGATCCCACAGCTCCCTACCCTCACTGTGGTCCCCATGACCACCCCATGAGTGCTCCTCCATTTCACCAAAGATGAGCCTGCCCCAGTGGCTCCTAAAAGCGTGATAGATTCTCCTGCTGTGACTTTACCATTCATGATATAACCACTGCCCCCACGCCATACAGATAGTTCCCTTAAACAGCACCTTGGAGAGCAATCTCCTGGAGCCATCTTTGGGCCCCTTTCCTGCTTCTTGCCTCTTCTCACCCCCTTGCTCCTCACCTCTCCACTCTCAGAAGCCTCTGTGTCCAAGAAGAAACGCATGTGTGTGAAGCTGGTGCCCTTGGGGGCTGCGGACACAGCTGTCTTTGACATCCGACTGAGTGGGAAAACCAAGACAGTCCCTGGATATCTTCGAGTAGGGTAGGCCTGCTCCCCCATCTTCCTTCTTTGCCTCCCAACTCCCTACCTACCCCTCTGACTCTCAGGGATTCCCATGAGTCCTCCCATCCTTTCTGGCACCTCTGTGTGCCTCCGTTTCCACATGTTAAGATGGGGGCAGTTGCACTGGGATCTCACTGGGCGGTGGTGAGGAACTAGTGTGTCTTAAGTGCCCGATGGTGAACCCAGCAGTATTAGGATGCTGCTGATGGTGTGGGCTGAGCCGTGAGGTCACCGGAGCCTGTCTTCCCGCTGGCAGCTGTTCTCATCCCTGGCTGCACGTCAGGCCAGAGCCTCTTCTCTCTCTTTTTCCTCCTCTAGGGATATAGGGGGCTTTGCCATTTGGTGCAAGAAGGCCAAGGCCCCTCGGCCAGTGCCCAAGCCCCGAGCTCTTAGCCGAGATGTGAGGGACCTCTCCCTAGACTCGCCTGGCCAGCCGAGGTGAGTCCTCCGGCTGTGGCTTGGGGGTGGGGGTGGGGGTGGGGGCGGGGTCAGCATCAGGTCTCCGACCTGGGCTGTCCTGCCTCCATCAGCAAGGGTGGCTTCCCGGAGCGGACGCTATCCAGACTGGGCTCTCGGGCTTCTACCCTGAGGAGGAGTGACTCCATCTATGAGGCCTCCAACCTCTATGGCATCTCAGGTGAGAGGAGAGTGGGGAGACTGACGCCCTGGGGTGGAGTTGGGGGGCTAAGACTGGTCCAAGGTTGTACCCCCAGATAGAGGCCAGGGTAGGGTTGGACCAGCCTGGGCTTGTCCTGTTCTGTCAAGACTGGGAAGAGCCAAGACCTCTGGGCTGGGCTTCTTGGGTTGGGGTGGGCAACAGGCAGGCTTCAAGTCTCCTCAGCCTCAGCTCCACCCCTCTCACCCACTTTCCCCAGCCATGGATGGGGTTCCCTTCACGCTGCACCCACGATTCGAGGGCAAGAGCTGTGGTCCCCTGGTGAGTCCAGGTCCTAGGGAGTCTGGGTCTGCCCCCATCCCTTGAGTGTCTAGGCACCACAATGCAGGGTGTATCAGCGTGTTCCTGGGTGGGAAGAGGCTGGAAGCCAAGGGGTGGGGGCGGGAGAGTCTCCTTCTAGAATAGAGGGTTTAGGAGGGGAAGCTGGATGCTGGGGGGTGAGAGGCAGTGGCAGGAAGGGGAAATGATGTTCAGGCAAATATTGGGGAGGCCCTTCATGAAGATGAGGGAACAGGGGTTCCAGGTTGGGGTCCCTGTCCCAGACTGACCTGCCCCTGCCTGCCAGGCCTTCTCTGCCTTTGCTGATCTGACCATCAAATCGCTGGCGGACATTGAGGCGGAGGTGGGTGTGGGAATAGGGAGGGGGGCGGAATTGGGGGGATGCAGGCCACCCTCGTCTCCCCTGGGCCCCCCTTCTGTCCCAGCTGTAACCCACCTTGAGGGCTCCAGATCCCTCATGCCCCACACCCCACCATTCCTCGGCACCCCCCCACCAGTGGCTGCTCTCTCACTCTGTTACTCTCCCCTCACCCAACTCCTCACCCCCCAGTACAACTACGGCTTCGTGGTGGAGAAGACGGCAGCTGCCCGCCTGCCTCCAAGCGTCTCTTAGCCCTTCAGTGGTCCCAGGGAAGAGCCACTACAGCTGACACCACCCGCCACCCCCCGGCCCCCCCACCCTGCTGACTGGCAGCTGCCCAGCCCATTCCACCTTGGGACCCTTGGCAGCGCAAGGCATGCCAGACCCTCGGCCACCTGGGGGAGCTGCAGCCTGGAGGAGGGAGCATGACTGGTCTGCTTGGTGATGGGTTCTAATGGACAGGGGTGGGGGCTGGACAGAAACCAGTGCCTTCAAGTCATTTGTGTCAAAACTCTCTGGTGCCTGGAGGCCATGCAGGTGTCCTCCTGGTAATAAACACCACACTGTCCAGAGGGTGTGTATCATCTCCATCCTGACTGTGTGTCTCTCTGGCTCACAGGAGCTGGGGTGGACGCACACTGAGCAAGTGGGTGAAAACCTGGAGGGGAGGGGGTGCTGATGCCACTCCCATTCTACAGAGGGAGAAACTGAGCCTCAACGAGTGCTTAAGCCGTGCTTCTGGACCTCATCAGGTCCCACCCCGCCATCATTGCACCTAACAGAAATAATAGTAACGGCTACGGTTTGTTCTGTGAGGACCTTCTCCCTAGTAGTGGTGCATAGTATCTCATTTAGTCCTCCTGAGCCCAGTGGGAAGTCCTGGTTTTGTGGCCATTTCACAGATAGTGAAACTGAGGCAGGAGGTGGCTAAATTCAGAGCTGAGATTTGAACCCAGAGCCTGCTTTCTTAACCATCAAACTGCTGTCTGTATCTCTTTTCCTCTACTCTGTGGTGGACACAAACCATGAATTCTCATGAATCATGATAGTTAGCATCTATAAAGTGGAGGGAACCCTGAATTAGGGAATACTGATGCCTCTGGGGGACACGGGTAGGTTCCTCTAAGCCTCTGGTCACATTTTTCCCAAGTAATCAATACGTAACCTGGTTTTCTGTGTGTTTCAAGACACCTTGTTTAACATGCAGGCTGATTTGTTAATGGTGGACTCACAGCCACCAGTCCTATAACTCATGTCTGAGCAAAATCATGTCTGACTCTTGCGATCCCCTGGACTGTATCCCACCAGGCTCCTCTGTCCATGGGATTTCCCAGGTAAGGATACCGGAGTGGGTTGCCATTTCCTGCTCCAGGGTCTCCTGCACTGCAGGCAGATTCTTTATTGACTGAGCCACCAGGGAAGCCCAAACAGAGCTCATCTAACAGTATATATATCCTTCCGGGGGCACATCCCAGCCTTCTTGCACTTGTGGACACTAGATAGCTCCTCAGCACCACACTTGGAGACCTTTTCAATCAGCAAAAATCACCAATGAAAAAGCACAAAAATGAAACATGTGCCACTAGCTAGACCTCAAGAATGATGCCTGTGAGCAGAACAGGAAGGCAGAGCATCGCCTTGTCCCACCACAGCTGCGAACACGTACCTCTGGGCACTCAAAGTTTTCCCTGCATTGAGAATTCCTTGGTGGTCCAGTGGTTGAGACATAGCATTTTCACTGCAGTAGCCACATTCAGTTCCTGATTGGGGAACTAAGATCTGGCAAGCCATGCAACATGGCCAAAAAAATTTTTTTTCCCCTTCACTGTGTACATCCTTCAGTGATCACTAAAGCACTGTAAGTGTTAATCTGGGAGTCACAAATTTGAGCCAGTAGGACTGGCAAGTACAGACTCTGTGAATAATGAGAGTCAATTATTTCTGTTAAGAACATAGGCAATGATGGCTCAGATGGTAAAGAATTTGCCTGCAATGTGGGAGACCTGGAGTCATTGGGAAGATTTCCTGGAGAAGGGAATGGCAACCCACTCCAGTTTTTTTGCCTGGAGAATTCCACAGACAGAGGAGCCTGGCGAGCTATAGTCCATGGGGTCACAAAGAGTCAGATACAACTGAGCGACTGACATATTTGTGTTAAATGAACCACCCCAGGCTCACACCATCTCTCCCATGCGTGTGGCTTCCTTTTCTGTTCTCTCTTCCTCGGGTCCCAGTGGCATCACTTAGCAACATTCCACACATCTCTGCAGCATGGGAAGGCTAAGGCTTATTTCTCATCCATGCCATATGCCCATGGCAGGGTGGCAACAGGCTGCTGGCTGTGAAAACTGAAAAGTGTGAGTCACTCAGTCATATCCAACTCTTTGCGACCTCATGGGCTATAGCTCACCAGACTCCCCTGTCCAAGGGATTTTCCAGGCAAGAATCCTTGAGTGGGTAGTCATTTCCTCCTCCAGGAGATTTTTACGACCCAGGGATGGAACCCAGGTCTCCTGCATTGCAGGCGGATTCTTCACTATCGGAGCCATTTCTCATCCACACCACATGCCCATGGCAGGGTGGCAACAGGCTGCTGGCCATAGTTGCAAGGAAACACACCAGAAGGGGTGGCCAGCATCTCTCCAAGGCAGTGGGCGGTGGGCGCATGCAGTCAATTAAATGCTCTGGTCCAGAAGCTCCTTGTCAAAGTTCTGTTCACAGCTCATTGGCCAGAAAAGATCACTGTGGCTAACACCAGTGTCCTGGGGAACCAGAGTGGGGAGACATTGCCCAGCACAGGGGTCTGATGGAAGAGAGTCCTCTGCCCTGGGGTCTGAGGCGGGAGATATAGCCCAAATCTGGGACTCTGAGGGTGGAGATATGATCTATCTGGGAGGAGTGAGGGGATAGGGGGAGACTGAAAAATGTACCCCTCCCCCACACACGTCAGCTGCCTTGGGAAAACTAGGCCCCTGGTGCTAAGATATCTCCTGGAATCTCCCTGTTCTGGGCACAGCCAGCACCTGCCGGGCCCACCCAGGCTGCTGTGGCGCCAGCCGTGGAATCTGATCCAGCTGGGAAGCAAAGGCTGTTTGTTCTCCCTGGTTGGGATCTCGGCCACCCTGAAACCAGCCCCAGATCACTTTCCAGGGCATCCGTGTGTGACCAGGGGCCCCCGGATGACCTGGGCTGGCCTTGGGTCCAGCTGGACCAGTCATCGCGGCCAGGTCGCTGACTGCAAAATCACAATCCTCTGAACCCCACAGGGCCTGGCGACAGCCTCAGAAAGGGACCAGAGGATCCTGATGGAGCCTGTCCCCTGACCCCCCAACTCCTAACCTGGGCCACATTGATCAACACTCTGACTGAGTTTATATATTCTTGGGCTACAGGGGACGGGGGCTTCCTGGTGGCTAAAGCAGTAAAGTATCCACCTACAATGCAGGAGACCTGGGTTCAGTCCCTGAACCTGAAATGGTAACCCATTCCAGGATTCTTGCCTGGAGAATCCCACGGACAGAGGAGCCTGGTGGGCTACAGTCCATAGGGTCACAAAGAATTGGACATGACTAAGTGACGGAGAAGGCGATGGCACCCCACTCCAGTACTCTTGCCTGGAAAATCCCACGGACAGAGGAGCCTGGTAGGCTGCAGTCCATGGGGTCGCGAAGAGTCAGACACGGCTGAGCGACTTCACTTTCATGCATTAGAGAAGGAAATGGCAACCCACTCCAGTGTTCTTGCCTGGAGAATCCCAGGGATGGCGGAGCCTGGTGGGCTGCCACCTATGGGGTCGCACAGAGTCGGACACGACTGGAGCAACTTAGCAGCAGCAGCAGCAGCAAGCGACTGTGCTTGCACAGGGGAGGGGAAAGGAGAAGATTTGTCCTTTTGCCTTCTGCTCGCTCCTGGGCGCTGAGAGCTGGGTGTTGCAGGGACCTGAGTGCTGAGGGGGCGATTTCTGGAGACATGCGGTCATAGCTCCAATGCTCACTAGCTGGTCACCCTGAGCAACGGCTTAACCTCTCTACACCTCAGTTTGTCCATCTATACAACGGGCATCTCACTGGTCCTCACCTCAAAGGGTAGTTCTGAGGGGGCATTTTTGTGGGGGCATGTCTCTCCACTGTCCATGTTGACTGCTGCAAAAATGCTTCCTGGCTTTGAAAGTCCTTCTCTGCCAGAAGGTTTCTGCAGCCTGAAGTCCATACAGAGTGGATGGAGGATGCGAGTTCCTCTGCTGGTGGAAAACCCCACACTATGAAAGTGAAAGTGTGAGCCCTCAGTCGTGCCTGACTGTTTGCAAACCCATGGACTGTAGCCCACGAGTCTCCTCTGTCTGTGGGATTCTCCAGGCAAGAATTCTGGAGTGGGCTGCCATTCCCTTCCCCAGGGGATCTTCCCAACTCAGGGATCAAACCCACGTCTCCCACATTGCAGGCAGATTCTTTACCATCTGAGCCACCAGGGAAACCCAAACCCCACGCTTGTATTTAAATGTTGCAGAGTCCAGCTGTGGTTCCTGCTTCTCTCCCCACCCCCAAATCAGAGCATTTAACTGTGCAAGAATTGAGGATCCCCTTTGGCCCCCTCCCTGCCAAATCCCCCAAGGTTTCTATCCCATCATTCTTTCTGCCTGTTCTTTTAAAAAAATATTTGTATTTATATATTTGGCTGAGCCAGGTCTTAATTTTGGCGTTTGAACTCTTAGTTGTGCATGTGGGATCTAGTTCCCTGACCATGGATTGAACCCAGCCCTCCTGCATTGGGAGCATGGAGTCTTAGCCACCGGACCACCAGGAAGTCCCTAGATTTACTTCTAACCAGTGGAGAATGCAGTAAGGGTTCTGGGACTTCACTTTTGTAACTAAATTTAAAATACAAGACTTTCATCTTGTTGCAGGCTCTCTTGCTGTCTTTGATGATCATGCATGGAACTGAGGGCAGCCTCTGGCCAACAGCCATCAAGGGACCAAGGGCCTCAGTTCCACAGCTCATAGGGAATTGAATCCTGCCAACAACCACAAAATGAGCTTGAAAGCAGATATTACCCTGGTTGAATCTTGATCGCAGTGTGAAGGGGAGGACTCAAGAGAGCCATACCCAGATTCCTGACCCACAGAAACTGTCAGATAAGAAATATGTGTTGTTTTGAGCTGCTGATGTTTAGGGATAATTTGTTATGCAGCAATAAATAACTGATACAAAGGACAAGTATATTTAAATCAGGGAAAGAGAGTGTGCTGGGTTTTCAGGGAACATTTTTGTCATTCCTGCTCCATTTATCCTAATAAACTCAGTTGGCATCTCAGGTGGTCTTCTGAGTTCAAGGCTCTATTTCCCTTGTACCTAGAACCATCCTGAAGGTGGAAGACTCATGAAGTCTTTTCAAAATTGTTATTTCACCAAAACATGTTTTAAAGGGTTTGAATTAAGTATTCTCTGATGGGAATGGGCCCCTTGTTGCTCTGAGCAATTTCCCTGAAGGTGGCATCTGGCCTTCTGTTCTAAATGCCATCATTGCAAAGGAAGTAAGAAGTAAAGGAGAAAGAGAGGCTCCCTTGTGGGCCAGTGGCTAAGACTCTGCACTCTGGACACAGGGAGCCAGGTTCAATCCCTAGTCGGGGAACTAGATCCCACATGCTACAACTCAGACCTGTTGAAGACAGATAATTTTTTTTTAAAGTAAAGGAGAGAGACCAGGGATTATATTGAGGTGACAACAGTGGTGACCTCTGTGGGAGTTAGGCAAGGTGCTGGCACTTAGTAGGCATCCAAAAATTAATAGCTCTCAATCACAAATAGCAGAGTTAAGTGCTTTCAATATCCCATTTATGCCTGCTGTTGCAAAAGTGCCTTGGAGCTTGAACAGATGCTATCTGTGTCTCGCTCCCCTCCATAGTAGTCTCTATGTGATGAAGGCCACTCATAGTAAATACCCATGACCCTGCCTGGGGCCTCCTGTGATCACAGGAGCATGTCTAGCTGGTACATGGGAGGCCAGGAATGTGAGGGGTCAGTCCCCTCAGGAACAGATCTCAGCTAATGCTGGATGGTGATAAGAGGATAAATATCCCAGCCCCTTTGCCCCTGGAGTGGGACCAACTGCCGTGTGTGTTCTATGCGTGTCTCTGGGGTCCCCAGTGGGATGGAGGCCCAGTTGTCCTCAGGGCCATCTGCTCATTGGTGCCCCTGCAGAGCTCCAGGGCTTCTGGGGGACGTTATTGTTTAGTCACTGAGTTGTGTCCAAACTCTTCGCAACCCCATGGACTGTAGCCTGCCAGCTTCCTCTGTCTATGGGATTTCCCAGACAAGAAGGCTGGAGTGGATTGCCATTTCCTTCTCCAGGGAATCTTCCAGACTCAGGGATCGAACCCCGGTTTCCTGCACTGGCAGTTGGATTCTGTCACTTCCCAGATAAACCACATCTCGGCAATCGTGTCAGTCTTTGGTTCTGATGACCCCAAACCCAGGCCACATCCTTGACAGATGTTGTCTGCACCTTAAAGCGCACCAAAATGCCAAAGGCTGCTTACACTGGGGAGGAGTCACTGACACTCTTTCTGCTTTGCTCCTCACAGCTGGGCTATGTGGGAGCTGGGGGAATTTGCCCGATTTTTAAGAATATATTTATTTATTTGGCTGCATCCAGTCTTAACTGCCGTACTCGGGTTCTCCTGCTTTGACGTGAAGGCCCCAGAGTGAGCAGGCTCAGTAACTGCGGTGCAAGGGCTTTGTCGTTCTGTGGCATGTGGGGTCTTAGTTCCCCGGCCAGGGATCGAACCCTCGTCCCCTGCATTGCAAGGCAGATGCTCAACCGCTGGACTGCCAGGGCAGTCTCTGGTCCAATTTTTATAAAGAAAGAAACTGAGATACAGGTCGCATGACTGCTCCCTAAGCCAGGGCTGCACCAGCTGGCTCCTGGAACACCAGACTTTCACCATTTTAAATGTACAGCTCAGTGTCATTTAGTGCATGGGTCACCTATAGTTCCAGAACACTTCCATCACCCCAAAGGAAACCTTGTCCCTATTAGCCATCACACTCCATTCCCCACCCCAGCCCCTGGCAACCACTAATCTACACTCTATCAATTTGCCTGTTGAGGACATTTCATATAAATGGGATCACACACTATGTGGCTCTTCACGTCTGGCTTCTTTCAGCCTGCTGTAGCATGAGTCAGAGCTCCATCTCTTGTCATGGTTCAGTACTATTCCATTGTGTGGAATATTATGGTATGCACCACTTTTTGTTTATTCATTCATCTGTTGATGGACATGTGCGTTGCTTCCATCTTTTGATGATTATGACTAGAATGAACACATATATACAAGGATTTGTTTGAACACTTGTTTTCAATTCTTTCAAGCCTCCTTAACTTTTGTCCCACTACACCAGTCCTGGCCTTGGGCATGAGGCCTAGAAGTTCAACTTCTAATTCTCCTGACCAGTCCAGAAGATGAGGCACTCCTTGCTTATAGCCACCGGGGGGTCCTTCCTCCTCAACTCTCTTGCCACTCTTCAGAGTCCCCAGGGCCTCTCCCATTCCAGAGAGTTCTCAGAAAACTGGAGTCTCTGATGTTTCCCAGGCATGTGCTCTGTCCTGGATCCTGTGTGACAAGGCTATGCAGTTCTAGCCATCACCATCGCTGTGTGCGCTCACATAAGTGGCCTTGCTTCTCTGGCCTCTGTTTCCCCATCAGTGAGTGGGGTTGTCCTAAGAATTAACTAAAGCCAGGCAGTGCCTGGTGCGTGTCTGCAGTCCCAGGCATGTGACATGACATGCTTTTTTTTTTTGCCTGCACTGTGTCTTGGTTGCAGTGCAAAGGCTCTAGAGCTGGGAGGCTCAGTAGGTGCTGCCTGCAGGCTCTCTAGCTGCAGCTTAGTCACCCCATGGCATGCGGGATCTTAGTTCCCCAACCAGGGATTGAACTTGCATCCTCTGCATTGGAAGGCGTGTTCTTAACCACTGGACCACCGGGGAAGTTTGACATTTGTTCTATCTTGATCCTCTTCCATTGATATTTTCATGCACACCACGAGCCTATGCTTTCTGGATACCCCGTGACAGGTTTCATATAGGCGGAGGAGGAGGTTTGTGTAGGCTCCCAGGGGGCTCAGGAAGGATGTGGCCCAGGGGGCGGGGCATCCAAGCCTCTACCTGATCATTGGCTTGGGGACCAGCCTCTCCCAAGGCTGCTGGGCACTGCCACCTCTCTGCCCATGGGGACAGGTCCTGGAGGGTCTTCAAGCCACTGTGTGGCTGAGCTTCCTCCACTAGGTGGCCCAGGAAGGGATGGACAGGCTGGGAGATGCTGAGGACATTTGTCCATTTGGAGTGGGGGCAGGAACCAGGGAATCCCTACCCCCTGTGATATTTATATGTGTGAAGACTTGTGGGAAAGGGATCCCAGACTTGGCTCTACAAGGGGTACACTCTCTGTCCCCCAACTCTTGCCCTCCCCACCCCCACTCCTTCCAGTGCACCCTTCATCCTGGACCTAACTTGGCCATGCAGCACGTTTGGTTGTGGCTCAAGTGACATGGAGATAATGACAGGGAATTTATTTTCAGGTTGTGCAGGACAGGGATGGAGCCAGGACCGCTGGAGACCCCTGGGGCTCTGAGTTATCCATCAAGCCCCATAAGTTCCAAGAGCCCCAGAAACCAGATATCAACCCAGATTTTCTTGCCACCAGGCACCCCGACCAACAGAAGCACAGGTTGACAAGCATTGAGGGCAGGCCCCTATGCACAGGCCCCTGGAATGACTTATATAGTGTCTCACGGGAGCCCTAGAAGAAGGAACCACTTCTGTTCCCATTTTACAGGCCAGGAAACTGAGACACAGTGGTAAAGCCCTCAGCCACAGGCCCACAGCCAGGAGTCTGGGTCCAGGTCTCCAGGTGCACCCAGGGCCTGGGGCTGCTCTGAGCTCGGCACGTGCAGGTTTCAAATGCTCACAGCCCAGAAGGAGTCGCAGAGTCTGAGACTTGCACTATCAGCAGCATGGAGGTTACAGGACCTAGGTTCGAATCCAGGCTCTGATGCTCAGTACTGGCCATGGGACCCTTGGTGAGTCACTGCCCCTCTCTGGGCCTCGGTTTCCTCATCTGTAAAATGGACAGAGATGTTTAGAGAATCACTGTCTAAGCTCTCCCCTACCCCTCCTGCCTAGAACAGAATTTTATTCATTCTGGGAAGCTACATTTCCTTGTCTCCTCTATATTGAAGTGTGACCACATGACTGTTCTGGTCAGTGATGTATAACCAGAAGAGTCCCAAGGCCTCTCAGGAAGACTTCCCAAAGCTCCTGAGTCAGTCCTGGCCTCTGCCTTTTCTCTCTGAGTGAGGAGGTGAAGGTTGGACCCCCAGCAGCCATTCTGTGTCATGAGGCAACCTTGAGGACAAAACTCAGAGATGCTGTGAACTGAAAGAGAAATCAAGTTGTACTGCGACTCTGATTGAACCTGGAGCTATCTCTACAAGAGTCCTCTTCTTGCTGCCTGACACTAGGTCTCTATCCCTGATCCTTGGGCTCACACCAAGGTGGAGTCCTTCCCTGAACCCCCTGGCCTATGGCCCAGGATGCTGCGCATCTCATGTGTGACCTCTCCCCACTGCCCCTCACTGGCAGACAGTGTCCGGTGCATGCGGGATGCAGGCAGGCAGCTCTCCCGGCCTCCTCCCATGACTGCAGGTGCTGTGTCAGTGACCATAGGTCTGAGGGAGTCCCCCAGTTTAGGGAAGGATGAGTAGAGAGTCCAGTGATGAATACCCTGCTGGGGCTGAGCCCTGGGGCTGGCCTTGGAGACTTCAGCAGGGCGGACAGGGTCATCTTCAAAGTGTGGTGGGGACAGTCCATGGAGGCCCCGGCGAGTGGTCCGGGCGGCCTGGAGCAGAGTGTGGGTCAGCGCTGCCACCAGGACTAGAGCACCCAAGCCAAGGATGCAGGCAGCTGCTGCACCTGTCTCGATCTCGAAGAGCAGCAGGGCGTAGATGGACAGTGCTGGGGAAGGAAATGGCTCTTAGTCAATGTTTGATCCCCAAGCCCTGGAAGAGCTCCCCCACATGGAAGGCAGTTGTAGAAAAATGTACATTATGATAGGCACATAGACTAACTCATCTAACCCTGCCACACCTGACAAATATGTCATTATCACATCTATTTTACTATATGTGCAGATGCTCAGTCATGTCCAACTCTTTCTGACCCCATGCATTGTAGCCCACCAGGCTCCTCTGTCCATGGGATTCTCCTGGTAAGAATACTAGAATGGGGTGCCATTTCCTCCTCCTGGGGATCTTCCCAACCCAGGGATCAAACCAGCATCTCCTGCTTTGGCAGGTGGATTCTTTACTCCTGAGCCACCACAGAAGCCAGTGTTATGCGTTTAGTTCAGTTCAGTAGTTCAGTCGTGCCCGACTCTTTACAACCCCATGAACCACAGCACACCAGGCCTCCCTATCCAACACCAACTCCTAGAGCCTACCCAAACTCATGTCCATCGAGTTGGTGATGCCATCCAGCCATCTCATCTTCTGCCGTCCCGGTCTCCTCCTGCCCTCAATCTTTCCCAGCATCTGGGTCTTTTCAAATGAGTCAGCTCTTCACATCAGGTGGCCAAAGTATTGGAGTTTCAGCTTCAACATCAGTCCTTCCAATGAACACCCAGGACTGATCTCCTTTAGGATGGACTGGTTGGATCTCCTTGCAGTCCAAGGGACTCTCAAGAGTCTTCTCCAACACCACAGTTCAAAAGCATCAATTCTTTGGCTCCATGACACAGAATGGCTTTGTTTATAGTCCAACTCTCACATCCATACATGACTACTGGAAAAACCATAGCCTTGACTAGATGGACCTTTGTTGGCAAAGTAATGTCTCTGATTGCAGCACTTTCACAGCATCATCTTTTAGGATTTGAAATAGCTCAACCCTGTTCACTCGGCCAGGAGGACTGACCCATTTCTCTGGCATCAGTGAGGTATATGGTCCTAAGTCTTGGCCAGTCAGAGTGTTGCTTCGTAGTGATTGGTGCCTGGCTATCACATGACCCAAGTTCAGCCAATCAGAGTCAGCCTTGGGACCTTTGCTTGGACTATGGGGATAGAGGGATTTCCTTAAGGCAGCAATGAAGGAATTGCCAGCCTGCTGTGCTGCAGTCCCTGGGGTCAAAAATAGTCGGACATGACTTAGCAACTGAACAACAACAAAAAAAGGAGAGCAGCTCAGAGTTGGTGGGGTATTTCTGGGCACTTTGTGGACTGTTTCTAGGCTTTCTCCAGCTCTGCACTCTTGCTTTTGAACATGCTACACTGTATCATGTCTGGCATATTAAAGCAAGGCCAAGGACTCTTTTTTGCTCTAAACATTTTTGAAAGGTCTTTATAATTATTTTGGTTCTGGTTAGCAATGAATGAATAACTGGCTGGACATGCTTGGGAATTCTTGCTGAGTGAGGTCACCTAACCTCAAAAAGAATATAAATGGGAGCTGAACAAATTCTTAATTTAATGCTTAATGAGGCTGACATGGTTTTCGTGCCCTTTGTGAGTTTTTGTGTATTTTAGGACAAGAATATTTTATTCTCCAAGTCTCTAACAGTTTTGTCAGCCCCTGAAAAGGCTTGAGGTCATAGGTACTATGTTGAAAGTGCTTACAGATAAAGACTTCTTTCTCAGGGAACAGTGGGTGAAGAGGTGAAATGAAAAGCATTTTTCTTTTTCTGACCTCATTTGAGTGCCTGGCTCCAGCCACACCTGAATCCACTAACCCTTGATCTTTTTGGATAGATGAGTCACTCCATCCACTCTCCTTTTTTAAAAAAACCCACATCCAGAGCATTTTATTAAGTCAAACAACAGGAGTGATGCAGACTTAGCTATCCTGTGTGTACAAATTCCCACAATAAACCCTAGGCTCATATTTCATAATGTTTTAAATATTCTAAACTTCTATTTCTCTATTGTGGTACTAAGTAAAAAAACAGTAACAGCAAATCCCTTGTTTTTCAGTAAGCTGATTTTTTTTCTTCCAGTAAAACATGTTGTCTATAGGGCTACCAGAGATCTATGGATGATTTAACACTGAGTCTCCAGAATCAGCAACATATTTTTCAAGATTAGAACAAAATATAAGATGTCAACAGTCTCTTCAAAGAAATATGATGATCTGATTTCTTTACAAGCATGTGTAAGTGATCAAAGAAAAGTTACAAACTAGGGAAGGAAAGACTGTGTGTCCTTCTGGCACCCAAGTTATTAGTTTTTACTCTGCTTCATATTTGGGAATTTAAAAATGCATTTCTGGTTTAGGAAGATTTTTTTCTTTTCCTTAAACCCTTCTTAACAGTTTCTCTGATATTTGTGATCAAAACCAGTTTTTGCTAAAATGCCAAGCTGTGAAACACAATTTCCAGAAACCAGCAAGGACTGGGAAACTTTTGTTCAAACCAAATGTATAAAAGTGATGAATCATGAGTGTTTTGAAGACAACCATCATTTTTGGAATCCCCACTGGGATCAGATGCCAGCCATGGGCACAAGTGTCGGAACCAAGAGTGAAAAAGGTAGGCTGGCTCCAGAGCTGACCCTAATTGTGGGGCCATTACCCTTGGCTGCTCCAACTCAGGGTCCTACACCCCATGTTCTATCCTGAGCACATACCTGCCAAGTAGACGGAGACCCCACAACAGAAGAGGCCGAGAGCCACATTTCTGAGGAGGCGGCAGTCATAGAGAAACCAGTCAGACCTGGCAGGGAGGGGGGCAGGAAGAAAATGGACTCAGGAGGCAGAACTGGTGGAAGAAGCTTGGGGAGGAGAGGACGGGAGAATGGTCTAGCTCTGGGGAACTAGAGATCTATGTGAGGACCCAACCATCCAGCCATGTAACTGTCCCCACCCCCTGCTCAATCATTCTTTACCATCGCCACCATTTACTATCCATCCATCCATCCTATCCATCTGTATGTATTCAACCATATAGCCATCCATCCATTTAACCATGGTGTGTTAATCCATCCACCCATTTATTTAAACAGCCACTATCATCCATTATCCATTTGTCATTCACCATCCATCCATCTCCCACCCCTGACCCATCCATCTGTCTCTCAGTCACCATTCATCAAGCCAACCAACTATCTAGCTGTCCATTCATCCATCCAGGCATCATCCATTCCATTCCCCTCTCCCATAACCCATAGTGAAAGTGAAAATGTTACTCAATCGTCTCTGAGTCTTTGCCACCTTATGGACTGTAGCCCGCCAGGCTCCTCTACCCATGGAATTTTCCAGCCAAGAATACTGGAGTGGGTTGCCATTTCCTTCTCCAGGGGATCTTCCCAATCCAGGGGTTGAACCTGGGTCTCCTGCATTGTAGACAGATTCTTCACCATCTGACCCACAAGGGAAAACAACCTACTTATATACATCAGTCCACTAGAACATCCAACATGCATGAAGCAGCCGTTGCATGTGGACACTTGCTAGGCACCTGACTTCCATGATTTTACTGACCATAAGCTTATTTGGGAATGAGGAAACTGAGGCTAATTGGTTATCAGCCACAAGAGAAACAGAGACTCCCAAGAGCTGTGTGAATTGAGGACATAGTTTTGAACCCGGCTCTGTGCTAAGTTTTTCTGCTGTGTGCACGCTCTTCTCCAGTCCTGTGAGATCAAGAAAAAGAGCTTCCATCATTGCTCACCTCCCAACAGTACCATAGAAGTGGCCTCCTCCCTGGTCTTTCTGCCAACTCCCCTCCTGACCCCTTTTCTGCACAGTGGCCAGAGTGAGTTCTTCTAAACCCACTTAAGTCAGATCACGCCCCTCCTGGCTCCCAGCTTTCTCAGTCAGAGTAAAGCCTAAGATCTTCATCAGAGCACAGGAACCTCTATGTAATCCAGTACCTCTTGGACTTCCCTGGCAGTCCAGTAGTCGAGACTCCACACTGCCACGGAAGGGAGTGCGGGATCTATCCTTGGTCAGGGAACTAAGATCACGCAAGCTACATGGTGTAGCCAAAAAAATCCAGTACCTCTCACTTCCACTTCCTGGTCCTCATCTCCCTTATCTACCCCCACCCCCACCAATCACCTCCATCCCCCTTTAATACCTCAAGCTCATTCCTGCTCCAGGGCCTTTGCATATGCTGGCCCCTCTGCCTGGATCACAGTCCCTTAGATATTGTGCCTCCTTTCCTTCCTCAAGTCTCAGTTCAGTCCTCCCTTGATGGTAGGACTCACCCCCATCCCCACGATGGTCTCATCCCTACCCTTTCCTGCTCTACCACATCACCTCATTTTTCTTCCCTTTCCAGCATTCATCACCATTTGACATTATTGATGTGTTTTTCTTCTTCATTATCTGCATCCCCAGGAAGGTGGTCCAGATCCACTTGGGTCCTGCTGAGTCCCCAGTACCCAGTGCTGGTCTTAGCCCCCACCAGGCACCCAATACATATTTGTAAACTGACAGAATGCATGCTTTCAGCACCCCTTGAACTAGTAGATAGAGGGTGCGCGGTTTGGATGGGATTCAGTGGTGGAAGTGCCCATCTGATCAAATCTCTGGAAGCCTGGGCCAGGATCCTGGCTCCCCTCCCCTAGAAGGGTGGGACAGCCAAGTCTTTGGCTCAAGGAACAGTCCTCACTCCACATGCAATGCTCCACCCCCTGTGCCCATCTTCCTGAGCTCAGGTGCCTGACAAGGAACCCTATCCCCATCCCCACACCCACCCCTAGCCAGGGCACAGGTTCCTGGTTCTATCAGCTTCAAGTTCAAATCCAGCCAACTCCCTTCCAATCCTAGCAGCCTAGACTGAGCAGCCTCCCTTGTCTGAGACTAAACAGGAGGATGATAACGAGGATCGCCGTTCAGGAGGCTTCACTGCGCTAATCACAACATGTGGGAGGCACCTAGAGCTTAGGGTTCCATTAAATAACAGGTGCTATCAACACTGGGGCTAGCTGACTCCAGGCCTTCTTTGAGCCTCACTTTCTGCATCTGTGAAATGGGGAGTCGCAGCAGCAGTTGTACCTGCTGTAAATTTTCAACAAATATAGGAGAGAGCGAGGGATGGATGAACGAAAGGAGGACGGGAAAGACGGATGGAGGGAGGGAGTGAGGGAGGAGAGCTCTCCCCCAAGCTGAGGCCCAGAGAAGGGCAGCGGCTCGCCCGGGCTCGTCTAGGCCCTAGCCAGGCAGTGGGGCCGGTCCTCCTACCTGTTAGAGCCCGGTCCCCGCGCCATCTCGGCGCCCAGGTGGCCGCAGAGCGCGGCGAGCAGCAGGCAGGTGAGGCCCAGCACCAGGGCAAGCGCGGAAAGTGCGGCTGCCAGCGGCAGCAGCGCCCCGGCCGCGTCCTCCGGCAGCCGGGGGCCGGCGCCCAGCTCCGGGCCCAGCCCGTCGATTCGCGGTCCTCGAAGCTCCGCGCGGCCCGCCTGCAGCTGGAACAGCAGCTGCGCGCCCAGCGCCGCCAGCACCGCCGCGGGGATGCCCAACAAGACCATCGCGGCCAGCACCCGGCCGCCGTACGACCTGGCCATCGGAGGGGTCCTGCGGGCCTGGGGGCTAGCTGAAGAATCAAAGAGATTTTAGGGGGCAGGGCAGTTGAGGGGCGTCTTAGGGCCCTCGGCGGTCCAGAAGGGGGCGGCTTTTGAAAGTTGGAAGGGTCACGGAGAGCTTGGGACGCCAGTCGCGGTGGGGACGAGGAAGCGCTGGGAGGACTTGAGACAAGTCTGCTCTCTCTGGGGACCCTGCGGGCGCCGGCTCCTGGCCTCCGGGCTCTCGAGGGGCGTGGCCAGCAGGGGGCGGGGCGAATAAGGGGGAGGCGGTCCCACGCGGGATGAGCGCACAGTGGCTGTGTCCAGGGACGCTCACCGGCCACTAAACTCATTAAAGTGTCCCCCTTTGCCCTCCCGCCGCTCCAAGCGCCTGTTTTATCGTTGTTTTGGGGGAAAGAAAAAAAAATCGTTCACAAACCTTTAAATAATTCACTTTGCTACGCGATCTCTACCTGGTAATTGACCGGGATGTCCCCTCCGCTCACCTTCTTTCAAGGCTGGGCAGAGACGTCACCACCTCAAAGAGGCCCTCCTGGACCTCCTCCCCAAGCAGCACACCCGTCCTTCACTGCTAGACTTTGTTTTTCCCAGGGCACATTTTGGGGGGGGGGGTGTTATTATTTATTTATTTATTTTGCATTTCAAGAAGAATTTTAATGAACCCTACTTGCATCTTCCCATACATAGAAAAACAGTATGACCATGAACTTGAAACATCTGTTCTTTGTGAGCAGCTGTAACATTTCACCAAGATTTATGTCTGATTACATGTATTCCTTAACAGCAAAACATGTAAACTAGTTTCCCCCCAACTCTTCAGAGCAGCTCCTCAGAGCTATCTGAGAGACTAATCCCCTAGGTTATAGTCCTCAGTAAGACCCTGAATAAAATTTAATTCACAACTCTCACATTTTGTATTTTTCTTTTAGTTGACAATATATACATATTTATTTGTCTGTGTATATATCTCTGTATATGTATATATTAATCACAAAAGCATTTAGAGTGGTTATTATTTCCTGTCTACCAGGGCTTGTCAGCATGTCTTCCATGTAATGGGGTGGTATGGTGTTCTGTGGGATGTCAAGATATTTGTGGTCCCTTGCAAGAAGATCCAACCAGTCCATCCTAAAGGAGATCAGTCCTTCCAAAGAACACCCAGGACTGATGCTGAAGCTGAAACTCCAATACTTTGGCCACCTGATGCGAAGAGTTGACTCATTGGAAAAGACCCTGATGCTGGGAAAGATTGAGGACAGGAGAAGGGGATGACAGAGGATGAGATGGTTGGATGGCATCACCGACTTGATGGACATCCACTCTCGGTGGACTCCAGGAGTTGGTGATGGACAGGGAGGCCTGGTGTGCTGCGGTTCATGGGGTCGCAAAGAGTCGGACACGACTGAGCTACTGGACTGAACTGAACTGAGCTAAATTTGTGATGATCTGTCATTTTTCCATGACTCATCTGGCTTTTGTTGGTGGCCAAACAGGGGCCCTAAGGAGACTAACCACTGGGTTGGAAGGCAACTATTCCAGGTGTAGCAACTGAGACACTTGTGTGCAGAGCAGGGAGAACTGTTCAGAGACCGGGGAAAGGTCGCCTCCTTGGGCAAAGGAAGTTTGGGGCAATTTAGAGGTATGCAGTGTGCAGCCTCATGTCTGCCTAAATGTACCCATCCCAGGTCTCAGAGTTCCACCTGTTTCCACCAGTGGTGTAACCTTAGCATAACAAGCACAGCGAGACTGACCATTTATTTGTGACTGCAACTCTGCAATTCACATGCTTAGCTCCTAGGTTTGGTATTAAGTCCAAGTATCTGCCTATAACCCCCAGGACATGGAAGACTCCTCCAGAACTCCATGGATGCATCACAACCCTGTATAAATATATATATATATGTATATGTATATATATATGTATGTTCATGGATGTTCTTTGTATATATTCATAACATTTAATTTCTTTTTTCCCCTATGTATGCTGTAAAAAGAAAGTACATGCTCAGTCATGTCCAGCTCTGCAACCCCATGGACTGTAGCCTGCCAGGCCCATCTGTCCATGGGATTTCCCAGGCAAGAATATTGGAGTGGGCTGCCATTTCCTTCTCCATATTTATTCAGTTTTAAATTTTAAAAATAGAACTGAAACTTACATGACATAAAATTAACCATTTTAAAGCGAACCATTCAGAGGTCTTTAGCCATACACATTCCCCACCCCACCCCCCATTAGCAGTCACTTTCCATTCCCCCTCTCTCAGCCCCTAGTAGCAACTAATTTGCCTTTTCTGGACATTTCATATAAAAGAAACCAGACAATATGTGGTCTTTTGTGTCTGGTTTCTTTTCCTGAGCCTTTTCCTGAGATTTTTAAGGCTCATCCATACTGTAGCGTGTGTCATTCCTTTTTTATGGCTGAATAATATTTCATTGTATGAATGGACCACATTCAGCTTATCATTCATCTGTTAATGGGCATTTGGGTTGTTTCCACCTTTAGTTGTTTATGAATAGTGCTGCTATGACCAGATACATAGAACAATTTGAGTCCGTGTTTTCATTTCTTTCGGGTCTATACCCAGAGTGGAATGTCTGGGTTATAATGGTAACTGTATTTAAGTTATTGAGGAACTGCCTGTTTTCTGCAGCAGACACCCCAAAACCATTTTACATTCCCACCAATAATACACCGGGGTTCCGATTTCTTGATTTCCACATCAACACTCGTTATTTTGTTTTTTGACCATAACCATCCTATAGGATGAGAAGGGGTATCTCATTGCAATCTTGATTTGCATTTCCATAATAACCAGGGATGTAGTGTGTCCTTATTGGCCAATGCACTTGTTGGCCATTTGCATATCTTCTTTGGAGAAGTGTGTCTTCATTCCTCTGTTCATTTGGGTTGTGTTGTCTTTTTGCTTTCCTGCAGCACTTTGCATCTCTGGCAGCGCATAGCACGTTCCTGCTATCTGTGGCTGGGGGGTGGGGGCGAGGAGGGTTGCCTCAAGATCGTGGGAGGTCTACTTCAAGTGTCCACTGCTGTGTTCCCTTTGTGTCTGGATCTGCACCCAGCACACAGTAGGTCCTCAATAAAGGCTTGCTGGACAAGAATGAATGGGTTGCCTTGTACTCTGGCTCTGGAATTCTTGTAAAGTTTGAAACATCAAATCTGAAAAAGGTTTCGAAGGTAACACATTCCTGCTGCATCCAGAATATAAAGGTAACTGAGGTCAGTGTGGCCTGATGCAAGCAGGTCCCTGTCTTAATGTATCAGGCCTTAAAGATGGCATAGTCATCATCTAGACTTTATAGAAGAGGCAACTGAGGCACCTAGAGGTTCAGTGATTCTGGGTCACACAGTCATCACAGACAGCCTGGCTGTATACAACCCAGTGCTTTATACTACTTTCCAGAAATGTTATAAATCCCACTGGTTTTGAATTTCCATGTCTTTTCTCCAATTTGGGGAGTCATTTATCCTTTTCAGGTTTCAAATTTTGGGGGCCTTCTGGGAAAAGTTTGTGAGCCTTGAGCCCCCAGTCCAGTGCCTGATGGGTAAAATGACCGCAGGGTGGAGAGTACGGGGTGAACTTTCAGCAACAGGTGGCCTCTCCTCCGCTGGAGATTGGGGGTTAGGGAAGAGCACGAAATGAAGAGCTTATCCAGCCCCCAGGCCTCGAGGGCCTCCCAAATCCGAGTCTCAACCCCGCCCCGCTAACCCTTTCCCGGAGCTGGGAGAAGGCGTGGATTGCATTTATTTGCATGTTTAGCCCTCCCAGAGGACACGTCTCGCCGCCAGGCGGCGCCAGAGTCAAAGTGAAGAGATGGGCGCTCGGCGCGAGCTCCAGCTCTGGCTCCTTGGCTGACCTGCCAGGTAGAGCCTTATCTTATTGTCATTTCCCAGAAGAAAGAAGGCTTCTCAGGTGGCCCTAGTGGTATAGAACCCGCTTGCCAGTGCCCGAGACTTAAGAGACCAGGGTTCAATCCCTGAGTAGAGAAGATCCCCTGGAGAAGGGCAGGACAATCCACTCCAGTATTCTTGCCTGGAGTATCCCATGGACAGAGGAGTCTGGAGGGTTACAGTCCATGGGGTCGTAAAGAGTCCGACACGACTGAAGCGACTTAGCACAGAAGGAAAAAAGGAGGCTTAGACAGGGGGAGGTGACTGTCCTATAGTCACACAGCCAGGAAGTGGTTTCAGCCTGGCATTTTTGATATCTATATTCTGCTGTCTCCCCACCCCCTCCCGCCCCCCACCCACGGGGACTCCTCCGGGTTCACCAAGGACAGGGAGACTGAACCCTCGCTGTAAGTCCGGAACTCAGCGCACATGACACCAAATATTGAACTGCATCCTATGTAAACCATAAATCTGTTGTTAAAGGATTGTTGCAAGTTAGTGCGTTAACAGCTCACTAATGAGTGTGGACAGCTCATTTAGCGTGTGATGGGCGAGCCGTTCTCAGCACCATCTTTCGATTGTAGTTTGTATTTTCTCCTTTTGCAACTATTAACCATCTCACCTCCTTCAGTCTTAAAGATATTTCTGAATATTTTAAAATATGACTCAGATATGCCACTGGAGAACCAAGACAGGCCCTGGGTGACAGATTCTGAGGGGGATCTCACCTAGAAACCTCCGTCATCCGCCCTGCCCTGGGTCCCACCCTAAATCTGCTGGCAGGGGGTGGGAGGGTGGCAGAGATTGGGGGGTGGGAGGGGTGGTAGGGTGGTCAGAACTGACTCCATCAGGTCCTACCCTGTTTCTCTCCACCACGTCATTACACACACCCCCCCCCCCCCCCCCTCACTCACTCCTGGAGGGTGGGCCTCAAAAACACGCGCTCTACTCCCCAATTCTAAGCCTTCTGCATCGGGGTAGCTCAGAGCAGCCCCACCCCTACCGCCCCTCTGCTCCTGGGGCTGGGCTCATAATAGAGGCAGCTTCCATCCCCAGCCCTGGGGTTCGGCTTTAAGCTGGGTCCCCTCCCTTTGAACTGAACTGAACCTCCCTCTTCCTGCACTTCTCAGGTGTCGCTAGTGGTAAAGAATCCGCCTGCCAATGCAGGAGACATAAGAGACAGTGGGTTTGATCTTTGGGTTGGAAAGATCCCTTGAAATAGGAAATGACAACCCACTCCAGTATTCTTGCCTGGAGAATCCCATGGACAGAGGAGCCTGGAGGGCTACAGTCCATGGGGTCTCAGAGTCCGATATGACTGAGCCACCGAGGACATCTTCCCTCTTCCTGGACTAAACTCAGAAAGGTTCCCTCCCCTCATTCTAGCCAGCCTTCCACCTTGGGGCTCAGAACATCCTCCCCCACTCTGGTCCGGCCCACTACTGGGAGGAGGGGTTTGTCGTTGTTCACTCGCTCAGCAGCATCCGAGTCTGCGACTCCGTGGACTGCAGCACGCCAGGCTTCCCTGAACATCACCACTCCTGGAGCTTGCTCAAACTCACGTCCATCTAGTCGGTGATGTCATCCAACTATCTTTTCCTTTGTTGCTCCCTTCTCCAGCCCTCAGTCAGGGGGAGATGAGGGCCAATCAAAGAATCGCTCTGTCCCCCACTCCCCCTGCCCCCGCCCCGCATCCTTGTGTTCTTTCCTACAGGGGATTCAGAACAGACCCCCAGCCCCCAGTCCCACCTACCCTTGGGGGTTTGGGGAAGGACTCATCATAGACCTGCCCCTCTTTGTTCCCTCCCACCAAAAGGATCAGAACAGCCGGCTTCCCCCTCCCTCCCGCTCCGCCCCAACCTTCCTCTTGAGGGTTTCATCATAAACCCTCAGTCCTGTCCACCCTATCCAGGGGTCAGAACAGTCCCTCGGCCTCGCCCTCGGCCTCGCCCTCCAGTCCGGAGCCGCCCGCTCTTCCCTGGCCTCGTGCGCCCCGCGTAGCCGGGTCTACGCGGTACTTGCAGCGGCGTAGGGGCTCGGTAAGGCTCCGCGGCGCGGGGTCGTCCAGGTCCTCGGGCTGCAGAAAGCTGCGGTCCAGTACCTCAGCCGCCTCCTGCCAGTTGGCGAAGCAGGCAGGGCCCAGGCGCCGGATCTCGTCGGCCGCGTCGAGCGTCAGCACATCCCCGCTGGGTTTGAGCACCACGACAGCTGGCAGGCGCTCCACGGAGAACTGGCGCCCAAGGTCCCTGCGGAGCGGGTGGGTCAGTCCGATCGGACCCTCGTCCTAGATCCTGAGCTGAGGAATCCTCCACCCCTCCTCTTAGCACTTAAGGAGCTCCTGCTGTGTGCAGCTGTCCCATGCCAGCCTCTGGGAATGCCCAGGAACCCAGAGAGGCCAGGGCCATGCCTCCAATGCCCCAGCCATGCACCCACCACAGTGCCTTTGCGCTGGCCATGTCCCCTACATGCAGCACTCTCCCCAGACACCTGAGGATTAAGACCCTGTATGCTGCAGACACCTAGCCTTACATTTCAATGCCTCTCTCTCTGCCTCTCTCTCTGCTGATGCACGACTCTCAGCACCCAACACACTGCATAGTTTATTTCTCCTGTTGTCATTTTCTCCCACAATAGAAAGTAGTTTCACTGGGGCACAGATTTCTGTCTCTGTACCTGGGTGTCCCCAGTGCCTGAAACAGTGCTTGGCACAGAGTAGATGCTCAGAGAATGCATGTGGGATGAATGACTAAATATTGATCAATTCCATAAAGAGATATTAAACAGGCTAAGGGACTTGGGGTCACAGAGGGCCTCTCTAAGGAGGTGCCCTTGGAGCTGAGATCTGCAGGATGAGGAAGGGGAGAACAGGGGAAGGTTTTCCCAGGCAGAGGTCTCAGCTGGTGCAAAGGCCTGGACGTCAGAGAGAGATTGGAGTGCAGCCCTGATCATAGTGCAGAGCCATGGGAAGGACTTGGTTTTGTTTTCTGTATGAGAGGAAGGCTCTCAGAAGCCATCCACTGGAGACCTCAGACTTCATCTCCCATTTAGGCCAAAATCTTATGCAGTCTTCATAGAGTAAAGGAGGCTGCCAAGGCTGGGCCCATTCATCCACAGATCGTAATTTGGGTTGTCGGGTGACCCTTTTGCTGGCCTTCACACAGAAAAACAGTGCTTGCAAAATCTCAAAGCAATAGGTTGCCAGACTTAGCAACTAGAAACAGAGGATACCCTGCATGAACGAATTTGAATTTCATGTAAACAACAAATAACTTTTTATAAGTATGTCCCTGAATTATGTGGGACATACTTATACTCCTAGTTCTCCATTGCTTATGTGAAATTTATATTGAACTGGATATCCTGTATTTTCTTTATTTTAAAAAAATTGTTTTTAATTTGGCTATGCGGCTTATGGGATCTTAGTTCCCTCACAATTCCTGCATTGGAAGTTTGGAGTCTTAACCCCTGGACCACCAAGGAATTCCTCTGGGTATCCTGTATTTTATCTGGCAGCCTGGTATGTAGGAAGGGTAGGGGGTAGAAACGCTGGCTGGATACTTGCCTGGGGGAAGAGTGTCCGACTCTTTGTGACCCCTCGGACTGTAGCCCACCAGGCTCATCTGTCCATGGGATTCTCCAGGCAAGAATACTAGAGTGGGTCACCATTCCCTTCTTCAGGGGATCTTCCTGACCCAGGTATTGAACCCTTGACTCTTACGTCTCCTGCATTGGCAGGCGGGTTCTTTACTACTAGCACCACCGGTTGTTGAGAGGACCCTGCCCCAAACAAAGTCAGTGTTTGGCTGTGATGCCCTTGTAGTTGGCATTTCTTGCCCCGGGAGAGGGAGATACTTGCCCTTTGGGGAAAGGAGCCTCCTCAGCTGCAAAAGCCTGTGGGAGTGAGCAAGTTTGCAAGCTCTGATAATCTTGGGTGGCAGATAAAGGTCTCCATGACCAGAAACTTCTAAGTCTAGTAACAAAATTGATGAGATCAGTAAAATGTCCCCAAATCTGCAACTCACTTTCGAATGGTTCAGCACAAACTTCACACCAGTGGAGATAAAGCAAACAGAAAAATATGAATAATTTTCATGGGGTTCATTGTGTGCTCATTCCAACTTTTTGGTATCTTTGAAATTATTCTTATCTCTCTCTTTTTTTTCTCTTGGATGCTCTGTGCAGCTTGTGGGAAATTTTTCATGATAAAAACTTGGGGCTTAAAAAGAATGTAAGTCTGAGACTTCCTTGGTGGGCCAATGGTTAAGACTTCATGCTTCCGCTGCAGGACGCATAGATTTGATCCCTGGTGGGGGAGCTAAGATCTGGCATGCCATACAGTGCAGCCAAAAAATAAAAAGAATGACAGTCTTATTGCAGAAAAGGGGAAAGTTTGAAAATAGCCACAAGTGATCACACTGTTTATCAGGCAGCTCACTGGAAAGCTTGAACCCAACCACCTCTCTGTCTCAGCTCCACTGCTGTCTGAGGATCACATGCCCACTTATTAGGTGACATTTGGGGCACTGCTACACACGGTGCCTGCTGGCTTCCCAGGTGGGCACTAGTGGTAAAGAACCCACCTGACAACGCAGGAGACAGATTCTATCCCTGGGTTGATCCCTGGGTCAGGAAGATTCCCTGGAGGAGGGCATGGCAACCCACTCCAGTATTCTTGCCTGGAGAATTTCATGGACAGAGGAGCCTGGCGGGCTATGGTCCATGGGATTGCAAAGAGTCAGACACGACTGAGCAATGACACTTTCAGCAGAAACAGCCCCTCCTCCAGGAAGCCCTCCCTGACCTCTCCTCTTGTCTCACCTCCTCAGGTCATCCTCGAAGGGCAAGAAGAGCCACTTCTTGGGCATGTCCCTGAGGAACAGGTCTTGCTGCTCCTCCGTCGGGTCCTGGGACACGTACACCAGGGCCAGCTGGGCTGCCCGCAGCACGTAGAACTCATCCGTGAGCCGCACAAAGAAGTCCCGGAGGATGGGTGCAAAGGCCTGGCACTCCGGGCAAGACCCAGCACCAAAGAACAGCAGCACCAGCCGGTTTTCCAGTCGACGGCTGAGCTCAGCCTCTGTGTCCAGCTCATCCTGGTCACTGTTGTTTCGGATCAGGACGCGGCCAGAGAAAAGAGAGGCCATGGAAGCTCTGGCTGGGTGCTGGGGACAGGGTGGAAGCACCTCGTGTGACCCTGAGCCTGCTGGCTAGCTGCTGTTCCAGGATTAGGAATCCTTAGGAGGCCAGTTTAGGACGTCAGTAATCTGCCTAAACCTCGACCTGCTTCTTTGCTGCCTCTGAGGGCAGAGTGCCAGCTGCTTATGGGCTGGTCTCAGGAGATAGCTGCAAAGAAATTAAAAAGCCAGTCAGACTGAGATGCAGGTGTGAAAATATTTTATTCAATTGTGATATAAAAAGATAAGTGAAACTTACTGAATGCACTCAGGAATTCAATCATCATGAATGCATTTGGTAATCCTAAATCACAAAGGCTCTACTAATTAATTATTGTGATTTCTAAATGTTGTTTGGTCACTCGGTCATGTCTGACTCTTTGTGATCCCATGGACTGCAACACTCCAGGCTTGCCTGTCCTTCACTGTTTCCTGGAGTGTTCACACTCATGTCCATCAAGTCAGTGATTCCACCCAACCATCTCATCCTCTGTTGCCCCCTTCTCCTCCTGCCCTCAGTATTTCCTAGGATCAGGGTCTTTTCCAGTTAGTCAGCTTTTCATGTCAGGTGGCCAAAGTATTGGAGCTTTAGCTTCAGCATCAGTCCTTGCAATGAATAGTCAAGATTTCTTTCTTTTAGGATTGACTGGTTTGATCTTCTTGCAGTCCAAGGGACTTTTCACATTTCAAAGGCATCAGTTCTTTGACGCTCAGCCTTCTCTATGATCTAACGGTCACATCTGTACATGACTACTGGAAAAACCATAGCTTTGTCTATATGGACCTTTGTTGGCAAAGTGATGTCTCTGCTTTTTAATATACTGTCTAGGTTTATCATAGCTTTTCTTCTGAGGAGCAAGCGTTTTTTAATTTCGTGGCTGCAGTCACCATTCACAGAGATTCTAGAGTCCAAAAAATAAAAGTCTGTCCCCATCTATTTGCCATGTGATGGGACTGGATGCCATGATCATAGCTTTTTGAATGTTGAGTTTACTGTGATTTCTAAGTTGAGATGAGTGTAAATGATATTTCAAGGTGTCCGCCTGCCATGACCATGAGGTGCTATGAAATTATCTTAAATTTATGCTTATGACAAAGTCACAGAACTGGCCAATAGCTGCTTTGATAGTCCATGAGAAAACATGCACAATTCCAGTTAGAAGTTAATAAGAGTCAACTATTTATTTTCTTCCCTCCTCCCTCCTGAATTCTGTCTGGACAGCCCACCTTGAGATTCCATGGTGTCTAAGTGTGAAATTCACCATTGTAGTATTTTGCAACCTTCTCCCATCAAGCCCTGGAAACTAGTTTCCCTCTCCTTGAAGCTAAGTTGGCTCCTAACTTGCCCTTTTTTTTTTTTTAAGTTTATTCAGTAAAAAAAAATTTTCTTTTTTAATTTATGGCTCTGCTGGGTCTTCATTGCTTCTCACAGGTTTTCTCTGGCTGCAGCGAGCAGGGTCTACTCTTTACTCTGGTGTGTGGGCTTCTCATTGTGATGGTTTCTCTTGCTTCAGAGCACGGGCTCCAGGGCGCAGGTTCAGCAGCTGTGGCATACAGGCTCAGGTAGTCCGAGGCATGCGGGATCTTCCTGGACCAGGGATCGAACCAGTGTCCCCTGCACTGGCAGGTGGATTCTTAACCACCAAACGACCAGGGAAGTCCATTCTTAACTTGCTTTACCAATAGAATGTGATGGAAGATGCACATTCTCAGGATAAGGCTATTCTTGCCTCCCACACTCTCTCTTTTGGAATGTGGCCTCCTGACATCCCATGTAAGGAAGCTGATCTAGCCCCGAGGTTGGCAGACTTTTTAGGTAAAGGGCCAGGGAGTAAATATTTTCCACATTGTAGGCCATATGGTCTCTGCTACAATTGGAATTCCCTCCTTATGTGTGTGCAAAAGCTTCTCTAGACAATATGAAAATGAATTTATGTGTCTGCCTTCCAATAAAACTCTTATTTACAGACATGGAAATTTGAATTTCCTAGAATTTTCTTATGTCACAGGATACCAACCTTTTGACTTTTTTTTAAACTGTTCAAAAACGTGAAAACCATTCTTTGCCCATAATGAGCAGGGTTTGGCCTGTGACCCTGTCCTACCCTACTGGTTCAGAAGCCACATGGAAGGCACTTAGATGCCCAGCCAACTGCCAGGACCGACTGCCACACATGTGACCTTACAGCCTAGCTGCTAGCAAAATGTAGCAGAGTGCCCGAGCCCGGTGAGACGAGCCGAGGACCCTCAGGTGTTACTGACCAGGGTCGGGTTCTTGGCCTCCTTAATCAATAGAAATTGATCAGAGGCCAGACAAGAAGTTCAGGCAAGACTTTTACTGGCAACCCTGCTGTAGCAGTGGGGAGAGAGAATAACAATTTCTGTTGCTTTCTCACTCACTGGGAGGGGGGAAAGCTTGTTCCTTATTTGGGGTGAGGGTAAGTATGTGTCCAGGAGTTGGGTAGGAGGGGTGGCTTTGGTGGTGATATGTAGGTGGCATATCCGATTGTCGTTGCTCAGCCACTCAGTCCTGTTGGACTCTTTGTGACCCCATGGACTGCAGCACGCCAGGCTTCCCTGTCCTTCACCATCTCCCACAGCTTGCTCAAACTCATGTTCATTGAGTCGGTGATGCCATAAAACCATCTCATCCTCTGTCGTCCCCTTCTCCTCCCGCCTTCAATCTTTCTCAGCATCAGGGTCTTTTCCAATGAGTCAGTTCATCGCATCAGGTGGCCAAAGGATTAGAGCTTCAGCTTCAGCATCAGTCCTTCTGATGAATATTCAGGATTGACTTCCTTTAGGATGGACTGGTTTGACCTTGCTGTCCAAGGGACGCTCCAGAGTCTTCTCCAACACCACAGTTCAAAAGCACCAATTCTTCTGCATTCAGCCTTCTTTATGGTTCAACTCTCACATCCATACATGACTACTGGAAAAACCAGAGCTTTGACTATACAGACCTTTGATGGCAAAGTAATGTCTCTGCTTCTTAATATGCTGTCTAGGTTGATCATAGCTTTTTTTCCAAGGAGCAAGCATCTTTTAATTTTATGGCTGCACTAACCATCTGCGGTGATTTTGGAGCCCCAAAAAATAGTCTGTCACTGTTTCCACGGATTCCTCATCTATTTGCAATGACGTGATGAGACCTGATGCCATGATCTTCGTTTTTCTTGCGTACTGAATTTTAAGCCAGCTTTTTCACTCTCCTCTTTCACTTTCATCAAGAGGCTCTTTAGTTCCTCTTCACTTTCTACCATAAGAGTGGTGTCATCTGCATATCTGAGGTTATTGATATTTCTCTCTGCAGTCTTGATTCCAGCTTGTGCTTCATTCAGCCTAGTATTTCAAACGATGTACTCTGTATAGAAGTTATATAAGGGTGACAGTATACAACTTTGATGTACTCCTTTCCCAATTTTGAACCAGTCCGTTGTTCCATGTCCAGTTCTAACTGTTGCTTCTGGATCTGCATAGAGGTTTCTCAGGAGGCAGGTCAGGAGGTCTGGTGTTCTCATCTCTTGAAGAATTTTCCAGTTGGGATCCACACAGTCAAAGGCTTTAGCATAGTCAATAAAACAGAAGTAGATGTTTTTCTGTAATTCTCTTGCTTTGTATGATACAACAGATGTCGGCAATTTGAATTTTGGTTCCTCTGCCTTTTCTAAATCCAGCTTGAATGTCTGGAAATTCTCGGTTTGTGCTCTGTTGAAGCTTGTCTTGGAGAATTTTGAGCATTTCTTTGCTAGCATGTGAAATGAGTGCAACTGTGTGGTAGTTTGAACATTCTTTGGCATCGACTTTCTTTGGGATTGGATTGAAAATTGACCTTTCCCAGTCCTGTGGTCACTGCTGAGTTTTCCAAATTTGCTGGCATATTGAGTGCAGCACTTTCACAGCATCATCTTTCAGGATTTGAAATAGCTCAACTGGAATTCCATCACCTCCACTAGCTTTGTTTGTAGTGATGCTTCCCAAGGTCCACTTGACTTCTCACTCCAAGATGTCTAGTTCTAGGTGAGTGATCACGCTATCATAGTTATCTGGGTCATTAGATCTTTTTTGTACAGTTCTTCTGTGTATTCTTCCTGTGTTTTCTTAATATCTTCTGCTTCTGTTAGATCCATACCATTTTGCCCTTTATTGAGCCCATCTTTGCATGAAAGAATAGCAAGGAGAGATAAGAAAGCCTTCTTCAGCAATCAATGTTAAGAAATAGAGGAAAACAACAGAATGGGAAAGACTAAAGATCTCTTCAAGAAAATGAGAGATACCAAGGGAACATTTCATGCAGAGTACATCATGACAAACTTATATGCAGAGTACATCATGAGAAACCCTGGGTTGGAAGAAGCACAAGCTGGAATCAAGATTGCCAGGAGAAATATCAATAACCTCAGATATGCAGACGACACCACCCTTATGGCAGAAAGTGAAGAGGAACTAAAAAGCCTCTTGATGAAAGTGAAAGAGGAGAGTGAAAAAGTTGGCTTAAAGCTCAACATAAAGAAAACTAAGATTATGGCATCTGGTCCCATCACTTCATGGGATATAGATGGGTAAACAGTGGAAACAGTGTCAGACTTTATTTTGGGGGGCTCTAAAATCACTGCAGATGGTGACTGCAGCCATGAAATTAAAAGACGTTTACTTCTTGGAAGGAAAGTTATGACCAACGTAGATAGCATATTGAAAAGCAGAGACATTACTTTGCCAACAAAGGTCTGTCCAGTGAAGGCTATGGTTTTTCCAGCGGTCATGTATGGATGTGAGAGTTGGTCGGTGAAGAAAGCTGAGCACCAAAGAATTGATGCTTTTGAACGGTGGTGTTGGAGAAGACTCTTGAGAGTCCCTTGGACTGTAAGAAGATCCAACCAGTCCATCTTAAAGGAGATCAGTCTTGGGTGTTCATTGGAAGGTCTGATGTTGAAGCAGAAACTCCAATACTTTGGCCACCTCATGTGAAGAGTTGTCTCATTGGAAAAGACCCTGATGCTGGGAAAGATTGAGGGCAGGAGAAGAAGAGGACAACAGAGGATGAGATGGCTGGATGGCATCACCGACTTGATGAACATGGGTTGGGTGGACTCTGGGAGTTGGTGATGGACAGGGAGGCCTGGTGTGCTGTGGTTCATAGGGTCGCAAAGAGTCGTACATGACTGAGCGACTGAACTGAACTTACAAGAACTGTTCCCGTGTTATCTCTAATTTTTTGAAGAGATCTCTAATCATTCCTATTCTATTGTTTTCCTCTATTTCTTTGCATTGTTCCCTGAGGAAGGCTTTCTTATCTCCTTGCTATTCTTTGGAACTCTGCATTCAAATGGGTATATCTTTCCTTTTCTCCCCTGCCTTTTGCTTCTCTTATTTTCTCAGCAATTTGTAAGGCCTTCTCAGACAGCTGTTTTGCCATTTTGTATTTCTTTTTCTTTTTTTCAGTCCTACCAGTTTATTGCTACCAATCCGTCTCCCTCCACCCTCATGTACGTGTCCTCAGTCATGTGACCCCGTGGACTGCAGCCCGCCAAGCTCCTCTGTCCATGGGATTCTCCAGGCAAGAATACTGGGGTGGGTTGCCATTTCCTTCTCCATGCATTTCTTTTTCCTGGGGATGGTTTTGATCCCTGCCTCCTGTATAACGTCACAAACCTCTGTCCATAGCTCTTCAGGCACTCTGTCAGATCTAATCCCTTGAATCTATTTGTCAATTCCCCTGTATAATCATTAGGGATTTGATTTAGGTTTACCTGAATGGTCTAGTGGGAAACTAGAAAGTTTTCCCTACTTTCTTCAATTCTGAATCTTGCAATTAGGAGTTCATGATGTGAGCCACAGTCAGCTCCCAGTCTTGTTTTTGCTGACTGTATAGAGCTTCTCCATCTTTGGCTGCAAAGAATATAATCAATCTGATTTTGGTATTGACCATCTTGTGGTGATGCCCATGTGTAGAGTCATCTCTTGTGTTGGAGGAAGAAGGTGTTTGCTATGACCAGAGCATTCTCTTGGCAAAACTCTGTTAGCTTTTTGCCCTGCTTCATTTCCAAGGCCAAACTTGCCTGTTACTCCAGGGATCTCTTAACTTTCTACTTTTGCATTCTAACCCCCTATGATGAAAAAGACATTTTTTTTGGTGTGTGTTCTGGAAGGTCTTGTAGGTCTTCCCAGAACCGTTCAACTCCAGCTTCTTCGGCATTAGTGGTTGGGGCATAGACTTGGATCACTGTGATATTGAATGGTTAGCTTGGAAACAAACAGATATTATTCTGTCATTTCTGAGACTGCACCCTAGTACTGCATTTTGGACTCTTTTGTTGACTGTGATGGCTACTCCATTTCTTCTCAGGGATTCTTGCCCACAGTAGTAGATATAATGTTCATCTGAATTAAATTCACCCATTCCATCCATTTTAGTCCACCGACTCCTAAAATGTCGACGATCACTCTTGCCATCTCCTGTTTGACCACTTCCGATTTACCTTGATTCATGGACCTAACATTCCAGGTTCCTATGCAACATTGTCCTTTACAGCATCAGACTTTACTCCCGTCACCAGTCACATTCACAGCTGGGTGCTGGTTTTGTCTTGGCTCTGTCTCTTCATTCTTTCTGGAGTTATTTCTCCACTCTTCTCCAGCAGCATTTTGGGCACCTACTGACCTAGGGAGTTCATCTTTCAGTGTCATCCTTTTTTGCCTTTTCATACTGTTCATGGGGTTCTCAAGGCAAGAATGATGAACTGGTCTGCCATTCCCTTCTCCAGTGGACGTCGTTTTGTCAGAAGTCTCCATGACCTGTCCATCCTGGGTGGCCCTACCTGGCATGGCTCATAGTTTCATTGAGTTAGACAAGGCTGTGATCCATGTGATCAGTTTGGTTAGTTTTCCATGATTATGGTTTTCATTCTGTCTGCTAGCTGATGGATGAGGATAAGAGGCTTGTGGAAGCTTTCAGGTGGGAGGGACTGGCTGTGGGGGAATCTGGGTCTTGCTCTGATGGGTGGGGCCATACTTGGTACATCTTTAATCCAACTTTCTGCTGATGCCTGGGGCTGTGCTCCCTTCCTGTAGTTTGGCCTGAGGCCAAACTGTGGTAGGGCAGTAATGACCACCTCCTTCAAAAGGACTTATGCCAGAATGCCGGGCCTTCCAGGACTGTTGTAGTTAGTGCCCCTGACCCTCAGCAGGCCACTGTCGACCCACACCTCCACCAGACTCCTGACCACTCGCAGGCAAGTCTGGCCCAGTCTCCTGTGGGGTCACTGCTCCTTTCTCCTGGGTCCCGGTGCACACAGGTTTTGTTTGCACCCTCTGAGCGTCTCTGGTGGGTCTGAGATTTGATTTGAAATGTGATTGCCTCTCTCCTGCCATCTTGTTGGGGCTACTCCCTTGCCCTTGGACACTGGGTATCTTTTTTTGGTGGGATCCAACATCCTCCTGTCAATAACTGTTCGGCAGCTGGTTGCAATTTTGGTGATCACGCAAAAGATGAACTTTTGTTCCTGACACCTTGCTTTTGCTCCCCGATCTCCAGAAGTGGCAGTTGAAGAGGGGAGGGTTGGTCTTTTTGTACCTGTTGTCCACAGTTTGCAGTGTTTGTTTTAAATATTTACTTTTATCTGTTTGGCTGCGCCGTGTCCTAGCTGTGGCATACAGGGCCTTTAGTTGTGGCATGTGGGATCTAGTTCCCTGATCAGGGATTGAACCCAGGCCCCCTGCCTTGGGAACGTGGAGTCTTAGCCACTGGACCACCAGGGAAGACCCATATGCGTTAATTTTTAGTTCCTGATCTCCCTTGTAGCTCTGTTGTTAAAGAATCCACCTGCTAATGCAGGAGACCTGGGTTCGATCCCTGAGTTGGGAAGCTCCCCAGGAGAAGGAAATGGCAACCCACTCCAGTATTCTTGCCTGGAGAATCCCATGGACAGAGGAGCCTGGCAGGCTACAGTCCATGGGGTCGCAAGAGTCGGATACGACTGAGCGACTAAATCACCATGAAAGCAAAAGTTGCTCAGTCGTGTCTGACTCTTTGCGACCCCGTGGACTATATAGTCCGTGGAATTCTCTAGGCCAGAATGCCTAGTGGGTAGCCTTTCCTTCTCCCAAATCACCATAGTTTCTTTGTATTTTGCTCCTCAAGGAGACATTTGTCCGGGTGCAGGTGCTGCAGCGAAGGGTTCCAGGTCCCAGGTCCCAGTCTCAGAGATAGCTCATGGGACCCTGAGAAATAGTTGATTACCCTTGTATGAAAGCACTCAGTTTGGCGTGATTTATTACACAGCACTAGGTAACCAGAACACCAGATCTTGAGGACATTTTCTCCATCTGGGGAAACATGAGAGACTCTGAAAGAAACTCAGCACTGGTTTTGCATGGCGAAAAAGAAAACCCACAGAATCCTCATTCTCAAGAGTCTCCTTTGCCTTGCCAAGGCTTTTGTTAGCAGGCCCATACCTGATGGGTCCCCATGAGGCTTTGCTGGTGGCTCTCTGCCTAAGAATCTGCCTGCCAGTCCAGGAGGCATGGATTCAATCCTTGTGTCCGGAGGACCCCCTGGAGAAGGAAATGGCAACCCACTCCAGCATTCTTGCCTGGAAAACCCCATGCGCAGAGGAGCCTGGTGGGCTACGGTCCATGGGGTTGAAAAAGAATCGGATACGACTTCATTCTGATAGGATAGAGTAAGACAGTTACACAGTTAGAAATCCCACTTGGGGATGATAGATAAAGACTTCAGGAGATCATTATAAACTAGACACCGATCAGGAAATGCCCAGGCCTTCTGGTGACTAAGCAACAATCGGAACATTTTGAAATTAAAGAAACTTATTTAGGCCAGTATCACAGAAAAAGATACAAGACCCACTCTTGGCCTTGTGAGGCCTGTAAGATAAAGAATCCTGAAAAACCGCATTCCTGAACGTAGCATGCACAAGGGTATGGGGGAAAGGTGAAAGAAACTAGGGGAAAGGTGACGTTCTATCGAAGCCTGAGATGAATTATCATATTTTAGTCTACGTTACAGACTCTTTGCTAATACCCATATGATTCCAGGTAGCCCATGAGAGTCCCAATTAGACCACAGAGTTAAAAGAGGAGCTAATGCTGTAAGTCTTGACATCTACCCAAGAATGAGGAAGAAAGTGGTATTCTTTCCTCCCCACTTTTTCTTTTTAAAGATGTATCTGTTTGCTTATTTATTTTTGTCTGTGCTGGGTCTCCGTTGCTGCTTGTGGGCTTTCTCTATTTGCAGTGAGAGGGGCCTGCCTTTCGTTGAGACGTGCAGGCTTCTCACTGTGGTGACTTCTCTTGTTGCAGAGCACAGGCTCTGGGAGCTCGTGCTTCGGTGGCTGTGGCGCCCCGGCTCAGCTGCTCCGAGGCATGTGGGTTCTTCCTGGACTAGGGAGTGAACCTGTGTGCCTTGTTTTGGCAGGTGTATCCTTAACCACTGGACCCCCAGGAAAGGGCTTCCCTGGTGGCTCAGACGGTAAAGAATCCTCCTGCGATGCAGGAGACCTGGGCTCGACCCCCTGGTTTGTCCTCAGTGTGGCAGAGTGCTCTTGCCTGCCTGCTTGTATCCTTCACAAGCATCCTATATACTATTAAATCCACTTCTTACCTATCACTTTGCCTCCTGTTCAATTCTTTCTGCACCAAGACCAAAGCATCTGAGCTTCAGTAAGCCCTGTGATCAGGTGTGACGTTTCAGCTGGGAGATTGTGGGTTTGAGTTCCATCTGAGGCATGGGGCTTCAATTCCGTTCAGAAACAATTTCCTGGTCAGATTTTCCTCAGTCTGCCAGAACCGTGGGAAGTCCCAACTTGTGAATTCAAGATGTTACTGAGAGCAAAATGATCTCAACAATGGAGAATTTTTCTATGATGTTTACCAGGTGTGAAGGAAAAAAGGAAACCTTAGGAAAATGGTGTTGGGGAGCCAGAAGGGGGCGCTCTCGCGCAGTACACTCAAGGTCAATTACAGGAAGCCCTGTCCTTAACAGGCCCCAGCAGAAGAACCATCAATTACAGGCACAAGAAGGAAAGATGTACATTGCATCGCCTACAGGAAATCGACTACCCCAGGAACTCTGCCAGTGAGAAACTGACATTACCTGAACTCTCACTGTTCTTCGATGGATTTTCCTAAAACAATGCCTCTCAACTTCTTTTTCTCTGTAAAATAATGACCTTCTCCTTTAAAAAAATGATTATTTATTCATTTATTTGGTTTTTCCAGTAGTCATGTAAGGATGTGAGAGTTGGACTATAAAGAAAGCTGAGCGCCGAAGAATTGATGCTTTTGAACCATGGTGTTGGAGAATACTCTGGAGAGTCCCTTGGACAATAAGGAGATTCAACTAGTCCATCCTAAAGGAAATCAGTCCTGAATATTCATTCGAAGGACTGATGCTGAAGCTGAAACTCCAATACTTTGGCCACCTGCTGCGAAGAGCTGATTCATTTGAAAAGACCCTGATGCTGGGAAAGATTGAAGGCGGGAGGAGGAGGGATGACAGAGGATGAGATGGTTGGATGGCATCACCGGCTCAATGGACATGAGTTTGAGTAAACTCCGGAACTTGGTGATGGACAGGGAGGCCTGGAGTGCTGCAGTCCATGGGGTCACACAGAGTCGGACACGACTGAGCGACTGACCTGAACTGAACTGATTCATTTATTTTGGCTGCACTGGCTGTCTGTCGCATCGTGGGCTTAGCTGTGGTGTGTGGAATCTTAGTTCCCCAACTAGGGATTGAACCCAGCCCCTCTGTATTGAGAGCACAGAGTCTTATCCACTGGACCACCAAGGAAGTTCCCTTGTCTGTTTTTGTTTTTTAATCATTGGACTTGCCTATGGTTTTTGCTGTAGTTTGCTTGCCCTGAATTGCAATTCCATGCTATTCCCCCATAAGCCCCTCTTTGCTGGTAAAATAACTTTTATTTTTAAGGTCGACAGAGGTGCTGGGCTTGTGTTCTCAGAACAGCCCTATAAGGCCTGCGTGGTTTTATTCCATTTTACAGTGAAGCACAGAACCTGGGAGCAGTCACTCAGCCAATGATACCTGTCAGACTGCACAGCCCATTCCAGCTTGACCAGACCTTTCAGCTATCCCAGAATTTCAAAACTGTAGCACCTCTGCCCGTTGGGGCCAGATCATTCTGGGGGCTGTCTTGAACATTGCAGGACATTTGGCAGCATCCCTGGCCTTGACCCACTAGATATCATAACACCCTCCACTCCCACCACATGTGATTCATTGTAACAATTAGCAATGCCTCCAGGGACTTCCCTAGCTGTCCGCAGCTGAGACTTTGAGTTCCCAAAGCAGGGAGCCCTCGTTTAGGCCCTGGTCACAGAACTAGATCTCACATGCCACAACTATGACCCCGTGCAGCCATATAAATAAATAAATAGATAAATAAATATTTTTAAAAATGTCTCTAGGTGTCAACAATTGTCCAAAGGGTGCAGGATCGACTCCTAGTTGAGAATCATTGCTCTAATGTGTTACCCTGCTGTTATTGGGCTGACTGGCTGCCCTTAAAAGAGACGCGTGCAAATCCTAACCCCCTAGAACCTGTGACTTGTGACCTTTTTTTTTGGAAAACGGACCTTTGCAGATGTAATTAAATTAAAATTTCATGATGCAATCATCCTGGATTATCCAGGTAGGTCCTAAATCCAACAAGTGTCCTTGTAAGAGGCACAAGACATACAGACACAGGGAAGCAATGTGAAGACAGAGGCAGAGATTGGACGAAGGTGGCCACAAGCCAAGGAATGCCTGGAACTGGAGGCAGGAGGTAGATGCCCCCCCTCCCAGAGTAAAGGGGTCAGAGATTCATTCCCTGTGGACTGAAACTCCAAGACAAAAACAGCAGGACAATTAAAGGAGGAGGCTGGGCCCTGCCCAGACCACATATTTCTCATTCTCAAAGTCAGGAGAACTTCCCGACCGCACTTGTGCAGAAAGACTCTTTAGAAGTCAAAGAAGGTGATGGGAAGGGATGCTCCACGCCTTTTCAGTAGAATCCTTCTTGGCTAAGGGATGCGTACACACACATGGGAGGATCCTGAGATATACCAAACATGTTTTCGAACCAGGAAATCAAGATGACTGGCCAAAGGAAACCCAGAAGAAATGCCCCCCAAAAGTAATTCAACTACCACAAGGGTGCAGCTCAGCGGCTCTCTCTCTGCGTCTGCCCATGTGCCTAGCCACGTCAGTCAGATCAATCGCTCTGTCATGTCCGCCGCTTTGTGACCCCATGGACTGCAGCACGCCAGGCTTCCCTGTCCATCACCAACTCCTGGAGCCTGCTCAAACTCATGTCCATCGAGTCGGTGATGCCATCCAACCATCTCATCCTCTGTCATCCCCTTCTCCTGCCTTCAATCTTTCCCAGCATCAGGGTCTTTTCTAAGGAGTCAGTTCTTCACATCAGATGGCCAAAATATTAGAGCTTCAGCTTCAGCATCAGTCCTTCCAATGAATACCCACATGTACTGTACTCTTTTTCCTCTTAATAAATACCTTGTTTCACTACTTTCCATCTTTGTGGGAATTCTTTTCTGCAAAGCTGAAGGGCCAGGGCCTTGTCACTGACCACCAGTCCACTGGCTAAGATGTGGTGGTCTCCCACTGACCCAGCCTCAATCTGCAGCTGGGAACCCCGAGCCCTGCTTCAGGCTGTAGCTCGCTGAGGACGCCTGAGGTCAGAACCACCAGAAATTGAAAGAGGCAAGAAAGGATCCCTAGAAATTCCAGGCTGAGTGAAGTTGCTGACATTTTGATTTCTGAGCCTGGCTTCAGGAAGACCTGTGAGACAATACACTCCTGTTATTTTAAGCTACCCAGGATGTTGTAGGATGTTGTTATGGCATCCCCACTAAACTAATACCTGTACTGTGGTGGGTACTTGAACTCGGCTGAGAGAAACTACCCCCTCCCCGACAGTGCTCATGTTCTATTTATAGCACAGTTCCCATGCTGCAATGGTCCACTTATTTTATTTCAAGGTATGCTTCACTTCTCTTGTTCTTCCAGAAAAGTTCCATTAATTTCCTCTGTTGAGGCCTGCAGACCCCTGTGGTTACCTGGGGAAGGGAGACACCTATCTTTCTGTGTCCCCCACCCACTGTGTGCTTGTTCATTCCCCAGAGGAGAAGCCCCCACGAAACTTTGTGCATGGTGCCCAGGGAGGCGATCACCCAGAGGGCAACCAATGTACAGCGGTGAGAGGTGAGCCACCCAAGATCACCCCACTGGAGAGGCTCAGAGCCTGCTTTGACCCTGAAGCTTGAGTTCTGGTCTCCTGGTCCAGGTCTCAGTTTCCCCTTCTGTGAAATGGGGATAGGACTGTTCCTTTACCGGTCATCTGGAACCCTGGAGAACTGCTCTGTTTTTGGAACTGGGAATTATTCAGATCTTAGGAAGGGAAAGCTGCCATGCGTTGTGTGATGTCCCTGGGGGTGTGTGGAAGCCCATATAAAGAGATAAATAAAGGGCTTCCCAGGTGGCGCCAGTGGTAAAGAACCTGCTTGCCAACGCAGGAGATGTAAGAGACATGGGTTCAATCCCTAGGTCTGGTGCCTGGGTCGGGAAGATTTCCTGGAGGACGGCATGGCAACTCACTCCAGTATTCTTACCAGGAGAATCTCATGGACAGAGGAGCCTGGCGGGCTACAGTCTACTGGGTTGCAAAGAGTTGGACACGACTGAAGTGACTGAGCAGCAGCAGCAGCAGGGGTACAAAAAGAACACTGCTCACTGAAAACAGCTAGGGTCAGTGCTAGGGAAATGGTCCCTCGGAGTACTGGCACCATCTTAAGAAATAGGTGGGTCTCCAGAGGTTTTAGGATTTGGGGATTGCTGACTGAAGACCCAGAAGACTGTCTCCGGTAGCCATGGGAGGAGTTAGAAGAGATTGTTATGCAGCACGTGGGATCTTAAGTTGCTCCACCAGGGATGAACCCTGTGGAAGCACAGAATCTTAATAACCACTGGACCACCAGGGAAGTCCCATGACTGATAATTTATTTAGTCAGGGCTTAGTAAACTTGGAAGGATGGGGGGAGGAGGAGAGAGAAGAAAGTGGAAGAAGAAGAGGGGAGGAGGGAAGGCTACAGGATGGGAGGAGAAAGGAAAGAGGAGTGGGTGGAGGAGGAGAAGGTGAGCAAATGGGGAAGTGGAGGAAGGCTAAGGAAGGGAGCGGAAAACTTGAAGAAGGGAAGGAGAATGGGGGAGGGGGAGAGAAGAGGAATGGGTGGGTGGGGGGAATCAGGGCAAGATGGAGAAGAGGGAGAAGTTTAAGGAAGACTGAAAGGGGAGGAAGGGCAGCAAGCTCTCTGCCCACATTTGTGAAAGAATGAATCTCAATTCCAGCTAGTGCGACAGTGTCAAGCCTCAGTTTCTTTACCTGTAAAATGGGGTGATCACAATAGCGCTATCTGGAAGGAAAAGAGTAGTTGCTGTAGTTTCTGGGCATTGCTGATCCCTAGCTGAGAAAGTCGGGGACCTATGGTTGGCTCTGGGCCTGTCCTCCGGATCTGCCTCCTCGTCCCTATTTCACCCACCCTAGGCAGCCCGCAGGGACCAATGGCAGCGTGTTGGGGGAGTGCCTGCCCAGCCCTGTCCTCTAAATGGTGCTGGAAGCAGGCGCTGGCTGCCTCCCAAGGAGAGAGCTGAGAAGGTCGGCCAAGCAGGGGAGAAACAAGCAGGGGTGGGATAGGCAGGGGGGCAGAGGAAGGGGGAGCTTGGAGAGAGGGTTCCAAGGCAGAAGCCCACATGGGAACAATGCAATCACAGCAGGCCCCATGAGACTGCAGAACCAGAAGCTCCAAGGGGAAGTCCTCGGTCCTGGCCTCACTGCGTCGGTGCCCGCCTCCTGCCTGAGCTTCTGGGAGCCCCCGATCGAGCAGCCAAAGCCTGAGGATCCGTGAGCGGCCCCAGGTCAGCCAGAGAACAAGGTGGTGAGCAGTGAGGACAGCACTAGCCCTCACCTGATCAGTTGGAGGGCTTGAGGGTCTCTAGGTGAGCATTTAGGACTCCAGGATGCAAATAAAGGACTCTGTGGAGCTTCCTGTGGAAGGATGGGGACCTGGTGTGTGGATTTTTTATCCTCCTTGGGCAGCTGGGGTGTTATTGAGACTAAACTCACAAGATTTGGAGATTCGGATTTGGAATTAGTTGGGTCCCTAGAATATACCTTTAAGACTGAGATAGGGGTTGCAGTCCCTCACAGATCAGTCTCAGTCTGTAAAGAATCTTACTGTAGTGCAGGAGACCTGGGTTCGATTCCTAGGTCGAGAAGATCCCCTGGAGAAGGAAATGGCAACCCACTCCAGTATTCTTGCCTGGAGAATCCCATGGACAGAGGAGCCTGGCGGGCTACAGTCCATGGGGTCGCAAAGAGTCTGACACGACTGAGCGACTAAAGCACCACCCAGGGTTGGATATTCTGGGGCCTCTAGGCTGTGAATTTAGGGCTCCTCGGGTTCCTGGAACGTGTGTTTAAAACCGAAGAGGCGTTAGGGATCGGATTTAGAACAAGCTGGGCTAAAACCCAGTACAGGTAGGCCTGAGTATAAACTGGGACTTTACAGTCCCCGGGCGGTTAGAAATCAGTTTGCCATCTAGGGCCGGGAGCGCCGGGGAGCCACGCCTCTTGGCTGAGGACACACACGTTTTCTAATTACCAGGCTGGGAGGGCAGCTGGGAGCCTGGCGAAGTTTGCTCTCGGAGGCAACAGCCTTCCTTGCCAGGGCGTTCTAGCCCCCGGGTCTCGTTGGCAGTCGTCACTCTGGCCAGAAACCCCTCTCTATGGTCCTGGCCTCCGGTACGGGGCGGGCCTCGGCTGTGCCGCAGTGGCTCTAAGTCTGGTTGGAAGAGAGCTTGGGAGGGCAGGTGGGGCGGGGCCTAGGGTGCTAGGTGGGCCCGAGGGCGGTGACTGCCGCAGCCTGAGGGCGGGGTCGCTAGCCGGGGTGGAACTCAGGCCTGGGAATACCTGCCAAGCCCAGGGCCGGGGGCGGGGCTTGAGCCCAAGGGCGGGGCCTGACTCAGAGTGGGGCGGGGCCATAGGACTAACCTCGGGGCCGAACTGGGCCTAGAGCGGGCGGGGCCAGAGGCCCAGCCTGGGGGCGTGGCCAAGTGAGTGGCGGAGGCGGGGCCTAGAGGCAGGCCCGGGACCCGGGCCTGAGGCGGGGCCAAGGCGGAGCCTAGGCTTGTGGGTAAGTCGTTTGGGTTCAGGGTACCGCCGCTGAATCGAGGCATGGGGCGGGGCTCGCCCGTGACTGCCGGGACAGAAGACGGTGTCGGGGGCGTGGAGATGCACTAATGATTGGCAGAAAAGCCCGGGCCGGGCTTGAAGCAGGGTGGTCTGGGGCGGGGCGGAGCCTGTCCGAGACGCGTCCAATCCCAGGCCTCGGGGTGGGGCCTGGCTCGCCGCGGGAGCGGAGCTCGACCTGGGGGCGGGGTGGGGTCGGTCGTGAGGCGGGGCCCCGGCTGCCGGCGGGCTCAGTGCTCTCCGCCTCCCCAGGATGCGGGCTCCGGGTGCAGGTTCGGCCTCCGTGGCCTCTCTGGTGCTGCTGTGGTTGCTCGGACTGCCGTGGACCTGGAGCACAGCGGCGGCGCTGGGCGTGTACGTAGGCGGCGGCGGCTGGCGTTTCCTGCGCATCGTCTGCAAAACCGCGAGGCGGGACCTCTTGTGAGTGCAGCCCGGGCCTGATCCAGGGGCTGGGGTCGGGGGCGGGCTGGGTGTCCACGGGGGGCGAAGAGAGGGGGGCTGCTAGGGCGGCGTGGGGACAGCGGAGAGAGGGTTTGGAGGCCGGGGGCGGGGTTTGGGTGGGGGCGGCGCTAGGGGCGGTGCTGGGACGGAAAAGAGAGGCTTGGGGACTCTGAGGGCAGCTGCGGCGGACACCTGGGGGGTCTTTGGAGGGAGATGAGTAGGTTTCAATGCCCTTGAGACTGAGTGGGTGACTTCAGGGAGCTGGACGGCAGCTTGGGGGTATTAGGACTGCGAGTAGGACTTCCGGAGAGCTGAGACTGATGGAGGGGGAGCTGTGCGTTTTAGGGGGGCTGGGGTCTCTATGCGGCTTTGGTGACTGGGAGGACTGGGGACTCTTCAGGGACTCTGGTAGGTCCCTAGGGGGTTGTCAAGATGAAAGGGCCTCCTGGGGGATGTTTAAAGGGTTTTTAGGGTCTGTGAAGGGTGTTTGTCTCCTCGGGGCCATATACAGGTTTCTCTGTAGTTAGAATGCTCTTTGAGAGTTTGAGGTCTGTGCGTGATTTTGGGGGTTGTTCAAGGCCTGCCGAGAGGTTGCTGTGCATTCCAAGGCTTGCTTAGAGGTCTCTGGTGACTATCTCTCGGGAGGGTTCGCAGGCATCCTTGGAAGGTCTCTGGGCTGTCTCTGAGGGCCTTGCTCAGAGAAGCTGATGGGAGTCCTTCTGGGGTGAAATAAATGTTTCTGGGCATTCCACTGGAGCAAGTCTTAGGAAAAGCCTCCATGTGGAAGTCCATGAACACTTGCTATGGGTCTGCCAGTTTTGGTGCCCATGAGATCTGAGGACTAACCCACTGTAAAGATAAACTGAGTTTCTGTGAGCAGCAGGGATAGCATGGAGCTGGGAAAAGTTCCTTTGCTAACTGACTGGTTTTGAACCTTTTAGAACCCATCCTTTCCTTTGTACACCCTGGTCCCTGCCCCTGGTTTTCTGACATGCAGCTCAGACTGTGCTCTCTGCTCACACATTTTCCATGACCTCTACCGGCTGCAGTAGAAAAGACTCAGTCCCCAGCTGTGTCCTTGGGGTCCTGCCCTTCTTTTGCCTGCCCACTTGCCACTCCCCACGTCTCCATAGGTTCACCCGGCCCCCAGATCAACTTGCCTCGTCAGGCTCAGGCTGCTTCCTCTGCCTGGAACATGTGTGTGTATGCGCTCTGCCGCTCGGTGGTGTCTGACTCTTTGCGACCCCCTGGGCTGTAGCCCACCAGGCTCCTCTGTCCGTGGGATTCTCCAGGCAAGAATACTGGCGTGGGTTGTCAGTCTCCAGTCGTGTTCAACTCTTTGAGACCCCATGGACTGTAGCCGGCCAGGCTCCTCTGTCCATGGCAGTCTCCAGGCAAGAATACTGGAGTGGATTGCCATTTCCTTCTCCAGGGACTCTTCCTGACCCAGGGATCAAGCCCGAGTCTCCTGTGTCTGGAGGATTCTTTAGCGCTGAGCCACCTGGGAAGCCCACGGGCCCTCTTTTTTTTTTTTTTCCTCCCCACCTGGTGATGCCTTATGATGTTGCCTCCCTCAGAGGAACCTTTGCTGAATTTTCCTGGCAGCACCCTCCCATGGCTCCTTGTTGCTCTAAGAATCTAGACCACGTGAGCTTTCTGACCTTGTCCTTTTCTTTGTCACTCTTCCCACTATACTGGCCTCTGTGCCATTCCTAAACACGCTCCTATTTATTCAAGCCCCAAGGCCTTTGCACTTGCTGTTCCCTTTGCCCAAATCATGCTTCCCTTGCTCTTTATTTTCATCATGGGCTAAATGTCACCTCCTCAGACAGCCCTCCCCTAACCCTGTGTCTCTGTAGACCCTCCTACCTTACTGCTTTCTGGGAGAACAGCCGAGATTGACGCAGGGCTCCCTCTGTGTGAGGCACTCTGGGAATCATGACTTCTTCAAGTCCTCCCAACCACCCTGAGAGGTCTGTACTGTGTTGTCCCATCTTACAGATGAGCAGATTGAGGCACAGCATGGTTTGGTCACTTGCCCAAGGTCACACAGCTGGCCAGTACCAGGGGCAAGATTTGAATCCAGACAGTGTGGCTCCAGAACTTGACTGGTAACCACGAGCAGCATCAGTCACTTGTAATTATCTTGTGTGTCTGCTTTCTTGCCTTTTAATTTTGGGGTCTCTTTTCCCCCTCGGACTAAACTGTGGGCCTAGTGGGGGTGGGCACAGACTGTGCCACTGTGGCCCGGCCTCCTCCCATCAGGGTGGCACCCAGCGATTGCACAGGATATATTTTTTGGCTGACGGATCTTTCTCCACCTCCTTCCTTGGACTTGCCTAGGCCCCAGCTCTGCTCCACCAGGCAGGGGCTCTCCATGCCCAGTCCTGTCTCCCTTGGAACAGGGTAGGAGCTGAGTCTACTCTAAATCCCTGACACAGAGCTTGGCACACTTGCTGTAAGGAGGCAGCCTGGAAGATGGCCGCACCTTCTGGTCTTCATACTTTTGTATGATCCCTTTCTTTTGAGTGTGGGCTGGATCTAGTGATTCATTTCTGTTTTCTTTTAGTTCACAAATGTTTATTACCAAATTGCTGAAAGCTTTTAAGAGAAAAGATAAGAGGATTTCCTTAAACCTGGAAAAACAAAACACAAAAGAACCAGCAATGTTTTAAACAAAAAAATAAAAAAATTATAATCATCTTCATCAGTGCATTCAGTCCTATACAATTAGTTTTTGATCTTCATCTTTTGTTAGCAGTTTTATGAATCTAGTTTTTCTTTAAAGTTCTATAAATCCTTACCCAGTTGATGTTATGATCTGAAAGTTACCATAAACTTATATCCTAGAGTACTTGTCAGAATCCTTTTTAGAAATTTCTCTGAAGAAGGAACACTCTTGTAGGAACACTTTAGAAAAAGCCTCAGAGTAAAGCAATAACTGTCTGTAAATGTCAAAAGACTTAAAATGCCATGGCTAAAGATCTGATTAGCGTTCATTGAGGTGTAATTGACAGGGAAATTTGGTTATTTCTATGATACATAGCACTTTAAAACAATAACTAGAATTATGACTGATCATATTATCAGTTATTATTATAAATAGAATATCATTATATGTATTATAATGTTTTATCACAACATTACCAGATACTAACGTATATTATATTTCTAGAAATGTCATATAATTTTAAAAGTACTTATATACCTATATAAATACAATATAAAGAAAGCTTAGTATTTTTACTTCTAATGCTTCTTCACATGTAATTTAACATATCAAATAAGTCTAATTAGTTTAACATCTTTTTTTTTTTTTAAGAAGAGAGAACAAATCTTTTGCAATATGCTAGGGGCCCTCTAAAAAAATCCCAAAGTTAGTTTGAGGTCAAAAAGACTTCTTTGAGAATTTCATTTTTGAGAAGTTTGTAAAAAAAATGTTAAAAGGTTTAAAAACACTTGGTCACATAGGGTCATAGGACACTGTGAAACAATACTTATGTATTTAACCAGAATGGCAAAGACTTTACAGGCAAATATAGGTTGCGTAGCTAGTGATTCACTTCTGATGAACAGAATATAGCAAAAGCAATAGGATATTATTCCTGAGATTAGGTCATCAAAGACTGTGGCTTCCATCTGGGGTGCTCTTTCGTGGGTCTGTTACATGGCAGCCAGTAAGGCAGCTCTCTGGAGAGTTTCACATGAGTGAACTTGGAAGTGGATTCTTTCCTGGTGAAACCTTGAGATGACGACAGGTCCAGCCAACACCTTTATTTACAAGAGAGCCAGAGCCAGACCACACAGCTAAGATGCTCCTGAATTCCTGAAACTGTGAGATAATGAATATTTGTTATTTCCAGTCGGTGATTTTGGGTGTTATTTGTTACACAGCAATAGCTAACTAATGCAGCTTGTCATAATACCCACCTCCCACTCCATACCAGTGTTCTAGGGTTCTCACAGTCTTGTAAGGAAGGAATGCTTACTAATCCCATTTGATTGTTGATGAACCATATCACAAATAGGGCAGGTCATTTGCCTAAAAACACATAGCCAGGGAGGGGCAGAGCTGTCGAGTCTGTTCTTAGCTGCTGTGTTGTGCTGGAGTAGTGGTGGAGGCTGGCTGCATTTAGATCTGAGGTTCAAAAATATTTAAGCACCCTGCCCCAGTTCTTCCAGCTCTCTTCTATTTTCATCATGAAATCTGATCACATTCATCCTTGTTTATTTCTTCCTGCCCCGGTGCCCTGGAGCTCAGGGTGAAAACAGGAGGGGGCAAAAGGAACAGAGGGACAAGAAGAAGTCTCAGGAAGGGTCCAAAGGCAGACAGTGGCCTCTTTGTTCCCAGAGTGGGGGTGGCTTGTGCTGCTGCCAGGCAGGGCAGCCCAGGCATGTGGCTGGAGCCCAGCGCTGAAGTCCACTGCCCGCCCGTGGGTGTGCTCCAGAGAGGGCTGCGAATGCTGGAGTAACCTGAGCAGGAGCCCCTGCGGCCTCAGTTCGCATTTCTTCACTGTGTTGTCTGTGGACAGGAAGCATCCTTGTGAGGGCTGTTTTCTATGGTTCCCACCATTGCTGCTAACCCTCTCTGCCCATGGCCATAACACTAATATCCCTTCATGGGGTTTTGGGGTACCCTATTGAATTCATCCATGGGCAGCTCTTAGAGGAGAGCTGGGCACAAAGTAGGTGCTCAGACTCATTGGTACTGATATCCTTCAGGCAGCAGTGGGCACCTCAGTAGTTAGGAGCTTGTTGAGTGCCTAACTGAAACCCTCCTTTGTCTATAAGAGGTCACCTTGTACAGTACCTCTCCTTCAAGAAAACATGAATTGAGCACCTGCTGTGTGCAGCACGGGCACTTGGCCTGCCATGTGGTACATGTTGAATGTTGCCCTCAAGCTTTGGGGCAAGCTTGAACAGGAGCAGAGGGACCCTGCCAGGGGCCCTGGGTCTGGGTTGTTCTGTCCTCTCCTTGTTGTGTGACCTTGGGTGTGTTAATTCACCTCTCTGAGCCCCCACCTCATCCACCATCCGACATGGGGATTTTAGACCCCTACTTTGAAGGGGGGCTGTAAGGTCAGCTCAATAAACACTGAGGACGCTCATCGTGGCAACTCTGTTTATTAGTTGAATGGTCAAGATATCAGGATTTGACCAGGGAGTTGAGTGTATAAACAGCTAACTTCTGACATTTTACATTTTCAGTTATTTTTTTGTAGTGATTAATACATAACAGGTACAAAATTCAGATGATAGAGAGAAGTTTGCAGTGAATGTTGCTCTCTCTGGACTGCCTGCAGTTGTGCACTTCCCCTCCTCAGAGGTGTCTTATGTCTCTTTTCCAAGATATAGCTTTGTAGGGGCTTCCCTGGTGGTCAAGTGGCTAAGACCCCATGCTCCCAGTGCAGGGGGCCTGGGTTTGATCCCTGGTCAGGGAACTAGATCCTGCATGCTTCAACTAAGAGTTCATAGGCCATAACTAAAGAACCTGCTTGCTGCAAACAAAACCTGGCGCAGCCAAATAGATAAACGTATATTTTGAAAAAGAAATATATGCAAACCTCGTGTTCTTTTTTAAAAGTGTTTGGCCACACCATGTGACTTGTGGGACCTTTGCTCCCCAACCCAGGGTCAAACCCTTGCCCCCTGCCTTGAAAGGCAGAGTCTTAATCACTGAACTGCTGGGGAAATCCCAGACCTGTTGTTCTTGGCGCTCATGAGCGGCCATACATTCATCATCGTTTTCTTCACCTCATGTTTTCTTTCTTCTCTCCACTTACACTCGAAATTTTTACTTTTATTAAAGTCAGGCAAGGTTCAAGATGAAAGATTCTAAGCCTTCTACCTCAAGTGGCAGACCTTGACCCACATTGTCTCTTCTCTGTCAGGAGTGATTCTTACCTCTTGTTTGAACCCCCAAATGGCTTATGTGACAGTATCTGCATTTTTCGCTTTGAGAGCTGGTCTGTCATCTCCCTCTGTGAAGGATGAGGATTCAGCAGCCCTTTATCCCCCATGTTCTTTCCGTTCCTATGCATGTTGTACACATACCCACCCCCCATACATACCCAGACATACGCGTTTTTCCATTCCTTCATTGTCCCAATATTATCACAGTGTATTCTCATCATCTGTTCTACAAAACTGCTGCAAGCATTGAATTAGCAAATATTGAACCACTGTTCCTAGGGAAAATACAGGGTTAGGTTCCTGAGGGCCTCTGATCACAACATTTCCATCGACCAATCAATACATAATCTTGTTTTATGCATGTTCTATTTAAAGACACCTCCTATATATTGTTTATTTAATACAACTGAACTTGCTGCCAACAACATTATGACTTATGCCTGAATAAAACTTTTCTAATATGCACATCTTCTCCAAAAGGCACATCACAGCCTTCTTGTGCTTAGGAACCCTAGATGTCATTTCAGCATTGTGCGTAGGACTCATTTTAAACAGAAAAATCACCAACAAAAAGCTTACAAAAACTGTGGTGTATGTGGTGTTTAGTAGACTGCTAAAAGGATATTTGTTTATAATATGAGCTAAACAACTTTATGTATTTTCTCTGGAGTTATTGATTGCCTTTGTATTTGTTTGTTTTCTACGTATTTATCTCTACTTCAAGCTCAAACTTCACACATTTGTTTTTCTCTCTTCTTATGTTTCGGAGAAAGCAATGGCACCCCACTCCAGTACTCTTGCCTGGAAAATCCCATGGATGGAGGAGCCTGGTAGGCTGCAGCCCATGGGGTCGCTAAGAGTTAGACAGGACTGAGCGGCTTCATTTTCACTTTTCACTTTGTGCATTGGAGAAGGAAATGGCAACCCACTCCAGTGTTCTTGCCTGGAGAATCCCAGGGACGGGGGAGCCTGGTGGGCTGCCGTCTATGGGGTCGCACAGAGTCGGACACGACTGAAGTAACTTAGCAGCAGCAGCTTCTTATGTTTATAGTATCAGATGGGCTTTCAATTTCACCTTTTTGGAGAAATCTCTGTTCTAGCCTTCAGTCTGTCCAAGCTGTGCAAATTGCCCTTTCCACCTGGTGTGTAACCATCACCCCAGCCTTGCTCTTAGCCATCTTCCTGAGGATTAGCATCACTTTTGTCTTGGGCTGGATACCCTATTTCCTGAGTTCCTGGTAGTCCTCCTCTTTGGTTTACTTATTAATTAGTTGGAGCACATCTTTATTAGTTTTGGGAGAAATGATGCATGGAAATTTAAGTTTTTGAGACCCTCTATATATGAAAATATCTTTATTTCCACCTTCACACTTGACTGATGCTCTGGGTATAGACTTCTAGTTTGGATATTATTTTCCTTCAAAATTGAAGGCATTTCTTATTTTCTTCTCACATCATGGTTTTTATTGAGAAGTCTAAAACCCTCTGGTTGCTGATCCTTTTTAGTGGCCTGTTTTTTTTTTTCTTTCTTTCTGGCAGCTTGTGGGATCTTTTCAAGATAGTGAGCTATTTCCATCCATTGTATGATCTTTTGGTGGGGTTTCAGGTCAAGGAAGTTTTTTTAATGCTGTCATTGGTGATTTCCTTACCTTTCCTTCCTTTGTTCTTCTTGGAACTCCTGTTATTGAGTGCCTAGAACAATGTCTAGCTTGATAACTGTTTGTTGAATATGATGTTGGATCTTCTGGACTGATGCTATAATTTTTTTATCTTTTCTTTTTTATTTTCCACCTCTGTCTTTTTATTCTACTTTCTATGATATTTCTTCAAATTACTTATAACCCTTCCATTAATGTTTAATTTATGCTCTCACATTTAAAATTTTTATTATGATTATCATTTGTTCAAATTAATAAACTCTTTTTATTGGTTTTTTAATTACTTTTTTCTTTTTTATAAAGACTTTTATTATCAGTTTTAGATTTACAGAAATTGGGCAGAAAATATTATACTCCCTTCCTCTCCCCTGCAACTTTCTCTATTTTTAAGATCTTGTATTAGTAATAGTACACTTGTCACAACTGATAAGTCATTATTGATACATTACTATTACTATTTACTAAATCCATATTTTTCACTAGGGTCATTTTATATGTTGTATATTCTTTGGTGCCCTCACATTTAAATTTTCCAGAATCTTTTTTTTCTTCATTGCCTGAAAGCTTTTTTTTTTTGAATAGCATTCTATTCTTATTTTATGGATGCAGTAAATCTTCTTGCATTTTCAGGAATATTAATGACTATAATTTTTTTTCTCTCTTTGTACAATCTTTTTTTCCTCAAAGATTTTCTTCTTTGTTTAGTTTGGTCTCCATCATCCCTGTTAGAGGAGATCCCCAGGAGTCTGGTAGTCTTTGGTTGTAAAGCCAATTAGAAGCGCTCAGCATGAGTGTGTATAAGGGGTGAGGGGTCTTGTCAACTGAGCTTCATGATGAGGGTCTCCTCCTCATCATGAGGTGGTGCTTTGGGGAAACCACAGTGCAGTGTCTTTGGGTCTTTCCTCTGCGCCTGGTCACATTTTCCCATAGGAAGCTCTTCTGGTCTTCTGCCTGGGGTAGAGACCCCACCAGCAGCATCGCAGGAATGTAGAGCGGGAAGAGGGCTGGAAGCTCAGTATCTGGCAGGTGAATGTTAACACCCATTTGCAGGAAGGTGCCCCACCCAGAAACCATCCTGTGGTTGGATGTTCAGTCTCCTCCTGGGTGGCAAAGGGACCACTTTCTTTTTAAGTTTTATTTACTATTTTTGGCTGTGCTGGCTCTTCCTCGCTGTGTGGGCTTTTCTCTAGTTGGAGCAAGTGGGGCTACCCTCTAGCTGCAGTGTGCGGGCTTATCACGCAGTGGCTTCTCTTGTTGCCGAGTACAGGCTCCAGGGTGTGGGCTTCGGTAGTTGCAACACGCGGGCTCAGCAGTGGCTCCCGGGCTCTAGAGCACAGGCTCAGCAGCTGCAGCCCGGAGGCTTAGTTGTCCACGGCAGATGGGAATCTTCTGGACAAGGGGTCGAACCTCTGTCTCCTGCACTGGCAGGCAGATTCTCTACCACTGAGCCACTGGGGAAGCCCTGATTGAGATACTGACGTATAATACTCTTGGCTTCAGGTGGGCAACATAATGATTTGCGATTTGCATAAAGGTTTCTCCTGCTGTACAAAAATAGAGCATTCCTGTGAAACTTTTCATAAGCCAAAACGATGTAATGCAAAGAAGCAATTGCCTTAGGATGCATCTTGCTAATGGATGCACAAAATAAATTGAGATAAAAGTCAGATGCTCACAGAGTTCAAAGCTATAGTGCCTTGGTACTGGGATGCCCAGTGTATTTAGTTCCAGGGTAAGGGGCTTGGCAGTGCCTCTCTCCCTCCTTTGGGTTCATGCTGCCCCATAACAGCTCCCTGCAAAGCAGACAATGAAGGCTGTTTTCACGTTTTTGCCTTTTACTATAAAAGCAAAAGTCCTCTGTGGATTTCTTGTGGTTAGCAAAAACAGGTACTCATTTAGGTCTTTCACATAAGTGAAGAGGCATTAAAGTGAATTTTTGAGAAGTAGAGTGTATTATGTATATTATGAAATGATTATATTTATATATTGTGTCTTTTATATTATGAAATGATTAACCACAGTAAATCTAGTTAACATCCATTACCATACATAGTGACAAAATTTTTTTTCTTACGATAAGAACTTCTAAGATCTACTCTGTCAGCAACTTTCAAATATGCCATCAGGTATTATTAACTATAGTTAATTAATATAGTTAATGCATGTTGTGCATGCATCCTCATGACATTTATTTCACAGAGGGAGATTCTTAATTTAATTTTATTTTTTGGTCATACCATGTGGTATGTGAGATCTTAGTTCCCTGACCTGGAAAGGAACCCACACCCCCTGCATTGGAAGCACAGAGTCTGAACAACTGGACCTCCTAGGAAGTCCCAGAAGGGGTTTCTTAAACAGATTTCTATCAATCCTGCAACCCAGGTTTCTGTCCCATCTCCTAGAGACCCCACCTCTTATCTGCTGTTTCCTATCTTTCCAAAGTGAGGTGATTTGGTCTCTATGCCCATCTTACCAGTCCTTATGAGTACACACTTTACAAAAAAAAAATCCCTTTAGAGACTTTCCTGGTGGTCCAGTGGTTAAGACCCCACACTTCCACTGCAGTGGGCACGAATTCAACCCCTGATCAGGGAACTAAGGTCCCACAAATAAAAACAAAAACCTAAAACAAAACAAGTAAACTCTTTACTAGCTGTTTGGGGAGCTGCAGGGAGGTGTCTGGGTGCTCAATCAGCTGCCTTTGCTCAGAGGTCAGCACTGACTTTTCCCATTTACCTTCAGGGTCTTTCCTCATTTCTCGCAGTGGGGGTGCCATTCTTGGGTACAGCTTTCTGTTGTAACTTCGAGCTGATGTTCATCTAATCCCTCATCTACTGCAGGATGTTTGGATTCCTTCCTATCTTCTGCTCAGAGCTTCCCAGGTGGCTCAGTAGTAAAGAATCCATCTGCCATTGCGGGAGCCACAGGAGACCCAGGTTCGATCCTTGGTCCAGGAAGATCCCCTGGAGAAGGGAATAGCTACCCATTCCGGTATTCTTGTGAGGATAATCCCATGGACAGAGGCCCCTGGTGGGCTATAGTCCAGTGGGTCACAAAGAGTCAGACATGAACTGAGCACACATATCCATCTTCTGCTCATTGGAAGCTACAAGTGAATAATGCACTATCATTTCTCCCATGTGACTTTAATGTGCCAAAATCAATCCATGAATTAGTGGGGTGATTCAGAGTCATGGAGAGATATTCCCGACCTCGTGCTCTCTCTACCTAGTCTCTGCTTCACTCTCTCTTCTCCCCTGTGGGCCTTTGGTCTCTTATAAACCTGCCAATCTCCCTTCTGCCTCCAGGTCTTTGCACTCGTGGAGCCCTCCATCTGGAATTCTTTCCCTAAAGCTTAACCTACGGCTGATTCCTTCTTATCCTTCAACATTCAGTGCAAATGTTGCTTCTTCAGGCAAGGCTCCCCTGTCCCCATGGGTGAAATCTGGTTCTGGTTATGCCTGATCACATCATCTTGTTCACTTTTTTCTTAGGAAACATATAAAACTGTCATGGTTTTTGTTTGCTTTCTCCTTGATTATTAACTGTAGACCCAGGATGGCAGAGATCACACCTACCTTGGTCACCTGTGTGTCCCCGTTCCTGTCATGATGTCCAGCATGTTGTAGTCCTTCGTGGAGGTGCACATGTGGATCAACTGCACATGTGTACCCACTGCACATGTGGATCAACCCCTCTGGGGAGGTGTTCTCTGTGAGGAGGCTTCAGCTGCAAATAGTGGGAATCCCAATTAGAAGTGGCATCAATAGTAAAGCACATTTATAGACACATGCAGTGGGGTATTGGGACATGAGATGGCTTCAGGTTGATCAGTTTGTGTTCAGCATGTTCTGTTGACCCAGGTTCCTTCTGCCTTTCTGCTCTGGCATCCTTGCTGCAAAGGCTTGGTGTCTCCAGTTGATTACCCTCGTGGTCTCAAAATGGCTGCTGTGGCTCCAGCCATCACATGCTGACAACTTCCTTGAACAGTAGAAAGGGAATACAGGACTACCATGTCCCATGTTGTAGGGGGTGTGAAAGGAGCTATTGTGATGGCAGGGGGTCTGTGAGCTGGGCACTGATGGAGTCAGAGCCAGATTTCCAGAGCTTTGAACACTGAGCAGAAGGGTCTTATGTTCCCAGGGAATGGTTCTGAGTAGGGAAGCAGCACAGCCAGGCTGACCTGCAAAAAGGAAGATGATGGCTTGGTGAGGAGGATTTGGGGCAGCCAGGCAGGAAGTGCTCTTGTTCCTGGACAGTGGGAATGGAGACACACACCCCTGTCTCCCCTTGAGTGGGGCACGGGGGTGAGAGCGGTAAGGAGACAACCAAAGGCTGGAGATGAAGCAGTGTGTGTTAGTTTCCTCTCGCTCTCAGAACAAAGTAGCACAAACTGGGTGACTTATGACAACAGAAATTTATTTGTGGAGGCCTGCAGTCTGAGTCTTCCCAGGTGGCACAAGTGGGAAAGAACCCACCTGCCAATGTAGGAGACATAAGAGACGGGGATTCGATCCCTGGGATGGGAAGACCCCCTGGAGGAGGAAATAGCAAACCAATCCAGTATTCTTGCCTGGGAAATCCCATGGATGGGGGAGACTGGTGGGCTACAGTCCATGGGGTCACAGAGAGTCAGACATGACTGAAGCAACTTAGCATGCAGCCACAAAGTCTGAAGTCAAGGTGTGGGTAGGGCCTTCTGGAGGCCCCCGGGGGAATCTGTTCCATGCCTCTCTCCTAACTTCTAGTGGCTCCCAACAATCCTTGGCAGTTCCTTGGCTTGTGGTTGCATCACTCAATCCAGTCTCTGCCTCCAGCTTCACATAACCGTCTTCTCTGTGGCTGTGTCTCCTCTTCTGTCTCTTAGAAGGACACTTGTCATTGGATTCAGCTGTGCTTAGCTGGTCAGTCGTGTCTGACCCTGCAGCTCCATGAACTATAGCCCGCCAGGCTCCTCTGTCCAGGGAGATTCTCCAGGCAAGAATACTGGAGTGGGTTGCCATGCCTTCCTCCAGGAGATCTTCCCGATCCAGGGATTAAACCCCGGTTTCCCGTATTGCAGGTGGATTCTATACCATCTGAGCCACCAAGGAAACCCATTGGATTTAGGGCCTACCCTAAACCCAGGAGGATCTCATCTGAAGATTCTCAACTTCATTACATCTGCAGAGACCCTTTTTCCACATAGGGCTCATTCACAAGTTTGGAGGGTCAGGACTTGCATTGTCTTTGGGGGGCCACCATTCACCCCACTGTGTACAGGATGCGGCCTGGCCCCGGGTGGAGGTGGGAGACTAGGAGGAGGAGACTGTACTGTTTCAGGTGTGTGAGGTGGGGCCTTGGCCGTGCTGGTGAGATCATCAGGTAGTCTTCAACAGAGAAAGTAATTTGTTGTACCCAGCCTCGAGGACCTCCTGGGGACCGCACCCCATCTGGGCTTCGGGATGCCGGGGTCGCCGTGACGTGCTGTGAACACATCAGGCACTTTCTGTGTCCCCTGGAGCCCACAGCATAGTGAGGGAGAAGGACCCTTGAGAAGGAATGAAGGAAATAATTTAAACCTCAGAAAGTGACAGGAAGGGGACTTCTCTGGTGGCACAGGTTCAGCCCCTGATCTGGGCAGCTCCTCCATGCTGTGGAGCAACTAAGCCCGTGCACCGCCATGACTGAGCCGGTGCTGTAGAGCCCACGAGCAGCAGCTGCTGAGCCCACCTGCTACAACAGCCGAAGCCCTGCCCCTAGAGCCTTTGCTCTACGAGAGGAGCCGCCGCAGTGAGAAGCCTGAGCACCGCAGTTGGAGTAGCCCCTGCTCACCACAACTCGAGAAAAGCCCGAGTGGTAGTGAAGACCCAGCCCAGCCAAACGTAAACATAAATAAAGAAGATGTATTTCTAAAAAAAGAGAGAAAGTGACATGAAGAATACAGCATGAAGCGAGGGAGTCACGGTTCATGCCTGACTACTTCAGCCAGGGCAGCTGGCATGGGGCACCCTGCACAGGTGGTCAGAGAAGAAAGAACCGATCTTGCAAAGCCTAAGAAGGAAGACCTGCTCCAGGCAGAGGGTGCAAAGTCTGGAGGCAGGACCCTCCTGGGCAGAGTAATGATAAATCCCTCTTATTCAGTCCTTTTACTTGGTCGGGCACGTAATACACTTGCCAGGTATTAGGCCAAGAATCCTGTTGTTTCCCCACATACAGAGGTACTGCCATTCTGGGCCTGGCTTCCTGTTTGTAAACGGGGTGATGGCAGTACCTACGCTTTGCTGAGCTGCAGAATGCTTTAGAGGTTGTGGTGCTTAGCCTTCTGATTCCAAGTAAGGAGGCTGAGGCCCAGAGAGGGCAGGATCTGCCCAGGTGCCACAGTGGGTAGGTGGTACCAAAGCTGTCAACTCCAGGCCACTTCTTTCCTCTGGGTTCTGCTGGAGCTCAGAGCTCTGGGACAGACACCCGAGGAACCAGTGTTTGCACAAGGCCCTCAGGTGATGTCTTGCCCCATCTCCTAGACTCCTTGGGGATTTTCTGTGCTGGCTCCCACTCTTGGAACTTGTTTGTTCCTCTTTCTTCCTTGCAGGATGGGTATGAGTCAAGTTTGGGAGCCTCCCTGGTGGCTCAGATGGTAAAGAATCTGCCTACAATGCGGGAGACCCAGATTTGAACCTCGGATTGGGAAGATCCCCTGGTGAAGGAAATGGCAACCCACTCCAGTATTCTTGCCTGGAGAATTCCATGTACAGAGGAGCCTTGAGGGCTACAGCCTATAGGGTCATAAAGAGTCGGTCATGACTGAGGCGACTGAACATGAGTCAAGTTGCTGGTCAGATAAAATGCTAATTCAATTCTGGTTTCTTACTGATAGTGCATACCTCCCTGAGGACAGGACAGCAGCAGAGTTTATTGAGAATGTAAGACATGTCAGGCTCTGTCCTTAGAAGTCTCCATCCATCTCTTTTATCCCCCAGTGACCTGGAAGGCACAGAATCTTATTGTCTCCATTAACCAGGAGGCCCAGTGCAGGATGTACCCACCAGGGTCCTCTGTATGAGTGTCCTGGGGCTGCTGTAATAAACTACCACAGTCCTGGTAGCTTAAAACAAAAGGGACTTGTTGTCTTAAAGTCCTGGAGATCAGAAGCCAAAATCAGTTTCTGGGGACTCCAGGTGTCTTTGACTCGTGGCTGCCTCACTCCAGTCTCTGCCTCTGTCTCCACAGGGTTTTCACCTTTGTGTCTCTGTGTTCTCCCTTCTTCTTCTTCTTTTTTAAAATCAATACTTCTTGGCCACGCACATCACTAGCATGCAAGATCTTGGTTCCCCAACCAGGTATTGAACCCACATCCCCTGCAGTGGAAGCGCACCGTCTTCACCACTGGACCGCCAGGGACATCCCTCTCTGATCTTGTAAAGATACCTGTCAGTGGATTTAGGGCCCACCTAGGCAGTCAGGAAGACCTCATCTCATATTTACCTTAATTATCTCTACAATGACCCTGTTTCAAAATAAGGTCACAGTCTGAGGTTCCAGGTATACATGAATTTTGGGGACACTCTTCCACAACTACCGTCACATAGACAGAAGAGACTGGGTTGCATTCAAGTCAGCCTGGGGGACACCAGCATTATCCTTACATTCTAGGCCCTATCTCTAGTGCTGGAATTACAGCTCTGGACACAACAGACAGACAGACAGACAGATGGGATGCCTGCTGTCATGGAAACAGACAAAGAACTTAGGAAACCCACAAAGGAAGTACTGTGAAACCCACAGTTTCAGATTGTGATGATTGCTCTGAAGGAATAAAACCATATGGGGGTGGGAACTGGGAGTGTGTCTACCCACTGTTACCCACTGCTGGGTAACAAATTACCCTTGAGCCTCAATGAGGGGCCTAGGGCAGAGTACTCCAGGCAGTGGGAGCTGTGCAAAGGCCCTAGGGTAGGAACCTTTGACTTGCTGAAGATCAGGAAAGGAGGCAAGAGCAAGCTGGGGGAATGAAGGGTGAAGAGGTGGTCAGATGCCTGGGGCCGGTCCATGCTGGGCTTCCCAGGACACAGGGAAGGCATTTGATCAGCACAACAATGGGAGCCTTTGGGGAGTTAAAGGATTATTTTTTTAAATTGATTTTTAATTTTTAAAAATTTAGGGAATTCCTTGGGCAGTTAAGTGGTTAGGTCCCCATGCTTCCATTGCAGGGCACCCAGATTTCATCCCTAGTCAGGGATCTAAGATCCTGCAAGCCGCATAGTGTGGACAAAAAAAATAAACATTAAAATTTTTTATTTTTTTAAATTAAAACATTTTATTTTATTTTATTATTACTTTTTAAAAAATTTTCTTTACTTTATTGTGTTGGTTTTGCCATACAATGACATGAAACTGCCATGGGTTTATATATGCTCCCCCTCCAGAATCCCCCTCCCTCCTCCCTCCCAATTCCCTCCCCCTGGGACATCTCAGTGCACCAGCCCCGAACATCAACCCTGGGCTGGCGATTGATTTCACATATGATAATTAACATGTTTCAATGCCGTTCTCCCATATCATCCCACCCTTGCCCTCTTCCACGGAGTCCACGAGTCTGTTCTATACATCTGTGTTCCTTTTGCTGTCTCGCATGCAAGGTTGTTACCATCTTTCTAAATTCCACATATATGCGTTAGTAAAAACATTTTATTTTAAATTAAAAATAATTTTATTTAATTTTTTATTTTTAAAGTTTATTTTATTTTTAAAAATTCTGTATTAAAAATTTTACCCTGGAAAATTCAAGGCTGCAAAAGTAGAAAGAATAATGCAATAAGCCCACGTGGCCAACCCCCCAGCCTTCGTGATCTTCATATGATTATTTCCTCGTCTCCACCTACTTCCTCCTCTGTCTGAATCTCAGTGGCATGTATTTTCATCTGTTAGTTTTCCAGAGTATATCTCTGGAGGGCAAGGAATCCCTTTTTTAACCTTGCCACGGATAAGCTTCACCAGTTTCAATAATTTTTGTTGTAGTAAAATGCATATAATTTACCATCCGCAACACTGAGTACATTCATAATGTTGTGCAACCATTAGCTCTAATTCCAGAACATTTCCATAACCCCAAAAGGAAACCCTGTCCCCATTAGCAGTCATTCCCCATTCCCCCTTCCGCAACTCCTAGTAACCACCAATCTGCTCTGTCTTCATGGATTGTTTTTGAGGTGTAATTTACATATTATAAAATATACCCATTCTAAGTGTTCAAGTGGGGCTTGGGGTATCACACTCAGGTTACCACCACCCTCAAGATATAGAACATTTCTGGGCTTCCCTGGTGGTCCAGTGCTTAGAAATCTGCCTTAAAATGCAAAGGATGCCGGTTCAATCCCTGGTCCAGGAAGATCCCACACGCCAAGGGGCCACATGCACCACAACTACTAAGTCTGCACTCTAGAGCCCTTGAGCTGCAGCTGCTGAAGCCCACCTGCCCTAGAGCCAGTGCTCCACTGCACGAGAAGCCACTGCAGTGAGAAGCCTGAATACCACAAGTAGAGAGCGCCACTAGCCACAACCAGAGAAATCCCGTGCACAGCAACAAGGCCCAGTTCAGCTCAGTCCAGTAGCTCAGTCGTGTCCGACTCTTTGCGACCCCATGAACTGCAGCATGCCAGGCCTCCCTGTCCATCACCAACTCCCAGAGTCCACCCAAACCCATGTCCATCGAGTTGGTGATGCCATCCAGCCATCTCATCCTCTGTTGTCCCCCTCTCTTCCTGCCCTCAATCCTTCCCAGCATCAGGGTCTTTACCAATGAGTCAACTCTTCGCATGAGGTGGCCAAAGTACTGGAGTTTCAGCTTCAACATCAGTCCCTCCAGTGAACACCCAGGACTGATCTCCTTTAGGATGGACTTATTGGATCTCCTTGCTGTCCAAGGGACTCTCAAGAGTCTTCTCCAACACCACAGTTCAAAAGCATCAATTCTCTAGTGCTCAGCTTTCTTTATAGTCCAACACTCACATCCAAACATGGCCACTGGAAAAACGACAGCCGTGACTAGATAGACCTTTGTTGGCAGAGTGATGTCTCTGCTTTTTAATATGCTGTCCAGGTTGGTCATAACTTTCCTTCCAAGGAGTAAGCGTCTTTTAATTTCATGGCTGTAATCACCATCTGCAGTGATTTTGGAGCCCCCAAAAATAAAGTCTGACACTGTTTCCACTGTTTCCCCTTCTATTTCCCATGAAGTGATGGGACCAGATGCCATAATCTTAGTTTTCTGAATGTTGAGCTTTAAGCCAACTTTTTCACTCTCCTCTTTCACTTTCATCAAGAGGCTCTTTAGTTCTTCACTTTCTGCCATAAGGGTGGTGTCTGCATGTCTGAGGTTACTGATATTTCTCCCAGCAATTTTGATTCCAGCTTGTGCTTTCTCCAGCTCAGGGTTTCTCATGATGTACTCTGCACATAAGTTAAATAAGCAGGGTGACAATATACAGCCTTGACGTACTCCTTTTCCTATTTGGAACCAGTCTGTTGTTCCATGTCCAGTTCTAACTGTTGCTTTCTGACCTGCATACAAGTTTCTCAAGAGGCAGGTCAGGTGGTCTGGTATTCCCATCTCTTTCAGAGTTTTCCACAGTTTATTGTGATCCACACAGTCAAAGGCTTTGGTATAGTCAATAAAGCAGAAGTAGATTTTTTTCTGGAACTCTTTTGCTTTTTTGATGATCCAGCAGATGTTGACAATTTGATCTCTAGTTCCTCTGCCTTTTCTAAAACCAGCTTGAACATCTGGAAGTTCAAAGCCACAAATAAACAAATCAATTAATATTTGTAAAAGTTGGACTAATCATTCTAGAAAGATATGGAACATTTGCATCTCCCCAAGGACCTCTCCTGCCCCTTTGCTGTTAGTGTCCCTGCCCGCCACCCCAGGTCCCACCGATCTGCCTTCCTCCACTCGATCAGGTCACCTGTCCACAATAGGTGCTCAGTGTTTCTGGGATTAATGATGGGCACTATACCTTTGTACTGGCTGCCAGGAGGGGACAGGATTCTGGGCTCCATGTTCAAGAATGTGAATACAACCATTCAACCTCTGTTTACAGAGCACCTACTATGTGCCGGGCTCCTAGTCAGATGCAGAGTGTGTTGCTTCCTCTGGGCCCCCTCACCAGGTTGCTGCAAACAGTGGCATTGATGAGGGGAACCCTCCAATTGGAGATGTTCACTTACAAGGATCCATTCAGCCACCAAGAGTAACAGGGCAGGCACCCAAAGGGACCTGGTGGGCAGGAACCTGCCCAGGACTCCTTGTCCTCACTCGTCACATCTGTCCCCATTGCTGGCCCGTAGACAGAGAGGCCTTGCCCCGAGACGCTATTCATGTAGGCTGCCCCTGCCTTTGCCAAGGACCTGACCAGGGCCTGGCCAGCTGTTCCCTTTGGTTGTGTGGTTCAGGCCTGGCCTGGGAGCCCCAGACACTCCTCCCTTCCTCCTAGTGTCCCATGCGATTATTTGGGGCAGGCTCACTATACTCCCAAGAGGATGAACCTTGCTTGGTATGTCTCCTCCACTGCTGTTTCTCTTGGGCCTAGAATGAAAAAGACAGAAGTCCTGCCTACCAGGAGCAGGGAGAGACAACTCAGAGGCAAATGGTGGATGAGTAACCTGCATTTGGCATTTGTGTGTGTGTATATGTGTGTATTAGTTGCTCAGTCGTGTCTGACTCTGTGACCCCATGGACTATAGCCCGCCAGGCTCCTCTCTCCGTGGAATTCTCCAGGCAAGAATACTGGAGTGGGTTCCCAGTCCTTTCTGCAGGGGATCTTCTTGACCCAGGGATTGAACCCAAGTCACCTGCATTGCAGGCAATTTCTTTATCATCTGAGCCACCAGGGAAGCCTTTTAAAGACCTTAAGTCCATGTTAAAAACACAAAGCAGGGAGGGGACTTTCCTGGTGGCCCAGTGGTTAAGACTTCACACTTATACTACTGAGGCTGTGAGTTTGATCCCTGGTGGGGAACTAAGATCCCACATGCTTTGAGGCATGGCCAAAGTATAATAATAATAATTTAAAAAGCAGGAAGGGGAGTTCCCTGGTGGCCTAGTGATTAGGAGTCCATGCTTCCACTGCCACGGCCCATGTTCAATTCCTGCTTGGGAAAGTGACATCCCACAAACCATGCAACACATCCAGAAAACAAAACAACAACTTGGGACCTGAGAGGGAAGAGGAGGAGGGGGTGATGCAATAACAGATGGGGATGTGGCCAGGAAGGGCCACCTGAGAGGGTGGCATTTGAGCCAAGACCTTACAGAGGTGGGGGAGGAGCCACTTGGATGTTGGGAGAAGAGTGGTCCAGGCAGAGGGCAGAGCATGTGCAAAGGCCCTGAGGTGGAAGCATGCCAGGTGTGTTCAAGCAACAGCAAGGAGGCTGGAGTGAGTGAGTGAGGGAGAAATCTGTAGGGAGGATGGAGGGGGAGGGAGGTTGGCCTCCATCACCACTGGGTCTCTCTAGGCCTGGCACACAGTAGGCGCTTACCATTTGGGGGTGAATGGAATAGTCTGTGCTCCTGTGCTGGCTGCTAGAGAGGGCAGGCACACCAGGTTCTGAGTTCAGGCAAGAACACAGTTATTCAGTTTCTGTTTCCTGAGCACCTACTACATGCTAGGCTCCTTGGCTGGAGCAGATGTAACTTCCCTGGCTGCTCACAACCCTGAAGAAAATGGACTCACACAGGGTGGCTTCACACAGGGGTTTTGATGGGGGTGGGTGGGTAAAGGGGATTAGGGAGGGCTCTTGGGGTGGAGAAGAGAATATTCCTTGAGCCCAGCTAGCACCCAGTCCAGACTGGCCCCCTTTGGGGATGTGATGGGGGAGCAGTGGGCACAGCACAGGGCCTGAGCCCTGGAAGGCTTCCTGGGGGAGGTGGTAAAAGGAGTCACCAGAGAATGAGCAGGTATGTAGGGCTGCATATAGCTCAGTGTGCTGGCAGGTGATGTGTGTGTAGGAACTCTAGTTGAGCCAGGTCACAGGGGGCACATGGGGAAGGGACCAGGGGCAGCTAGAGGGGCCTTCCAGAGACCCTCCGGATGTGCAGCTTGACCCAAACAGAAGTCTCATAAATCACTCAGAACCTGACCTCTTGTTTTTAAAACCTGCAGCTGCAGGGCTGTGTGGATCCATCCTCTCCTCTAACAGACCTTCCCAGCCCACCCGGGACCTTGCCTTCCTCCATTCTCCAGGTCCGGTCAGACCCCAGGGCCTTTGCACCGGCTGTGAACCTGGCTGTACACTCACACCCCTGCTTTTCACTTCTGAGGCCCTGCCCAGGCCTTACCTACCTGGCTTTCTCCAGGGCCACCACTGCCTCCATTCTGACCCACGCCGCTCTGACTGAATCATCTGTCACAGCCTTGTCATCATCTAGCACTTTCCTCATGCTCATTCATTTATGTAGAGGGGGTTTCTCTCCTGGGAAAACTATGAGCCTTGAAGGGTTGGATCTAGTCGTCTCTAAGCCAAGAATTCCCAGCGTGCAGTAGTACCAAGAAAAAAAATCCTGAAACAAAACAAGCAAAAATAAAGCCAACTAAGTCTTCTAATTAAAATATAAATAAAGCCAGTTAGATCATCAAACTGGAAAAAACAAAACACGGTAGGCCCTGATACACATCAGCTGCCTTCATGAATTAAGGACAGAGGGAATGAATGAATGAATGGAAATGCTGAGGTCTGTTGTGGATCTGTTGAGTCTGAGGAAGCCATTGCAGGGAATTAAGGAAGCAGCACAGAGGAAGCAGGAGAGACACAAAAGATGGTTCTGATAACCAATTTGACGCTAAAACTGGTGGGACACAGTAGCCAGATGAAGCCTCAAGACGGGGCAGAGTCAAGACCACTTGTATTGATCAGGGCAGAGGAAGCTGCTGTAACAAACAGGTCCTCACTCATCAGTGGCTTAACCCAGCACCCAGTTACCTCTCAGAGCCAGGGGCTCTGGATGGTGGGGCAGGGCGCCAGATAAAGCCAGGAGACCACTTGTTTCTTGAGTTTCTGCACTAGGAAATTCTGGCTTTCTCCGTTCTGTGATCTAAAAGCCATCACTTTTGCTTTAAAAATACAAACAACTTCAAGTCTCACTCATCTCACGGCCTGGCATCAGTGGTGGCTGCTCATCTCCACGGGGTCATCTGGGAGCCTGGCTCCTTCTCCTGGAGTTCTCCTTTCCCCTGGGACCTCTGATCGCCTTGAATCTGCTGTCAGGTGGGGACTGAGGAACAAGACACTTGCCGTTAGGGCCTCTCACTAGCCTGTCTCCTGGCCCCACCTGGGGCAGAGGCAGCTCCCCCGCTTAGGTGGGGGCACCCGAGCTGGATGACTCAGCCAACTCAGCCTAGTGTCATTCAGTGACTTGGGAGTGGAGCAGCTGCCCAGCTCAGGGATGGACCCCAGGGTCCAGCTGAGGCAGGCAGGGCATGAAGAGTCCAGGCTGGAGGCTGTATGGAGTCAGCATGGGGTACTCTGGATCTCCCAGTAGGGAGAAAGGAAGGACTGGGCTCTGGCTTCCTGAGGGTCACCAGGCAGGCTGTGATGGGGGAGGACAGGGTGACTCTGATTAACACTGCATGGCCAGCTTTGAGAATCCGCCTACTTGTGGGCTGGTTGGTAAATAGCCCTTTGCCCTTAGTCCTCCGAGAGACCCGGCAACCCAAGCATCCTCTTTGAACCCTTGTCGCCCATGGGGAACTGGGGTCTTTTCCTCTGCTCTCTCCGTGTGGGGATGCCGAGGCTCGGGGAGGTATCCTGGGGTGGATAGGGCACCCAGTGACACCATCTCCTCATCCCCTCTCCCAGCGGCCTCTCCGTGCTGATACGCGTGCGCCTAGAGCTGCGGCGGCACCAGCGCGCACGCCACACCATCCCGCAGATCTTCCAGGCGGTGGTGCAGCGGCAGCCCGAGCGCCTGGCGCTAGTGGACGCTGGCAGCGGTGCGTGCTGGACCTTCGCGCAGCTGGATGCCTACTCCAACACTGTGGCCAACTTCTTCCGCCGACTGGGCTTCGCGCCGGGTGACGTGGTGGCCATCTTCATGGAGGGCCGGCCTGAGTTTGTGGGGCTTTGGCTGGGCCTGGCCAAGGCAGGCGTGGAGGCCGCGCTGCTCAACGTGAACCTGCGGCGGGAGCCCCTGGCCTTCTGCCTGGGCACCTCGGGCGCCAAAGCCCTGGTCTTCGGAGGGGAGCTGGCAGCGGGTGAGGCCGGGTGTGGGTAGCATCTTCTCTGCGGGGTCTGGGGCTGCTCAGGGAAGGAAGATGGTGCTTCCCCGGCCCTGGGAGGGGCACCTGTCCATCTTGACCCACGACATGTTTCGGGCTGCAGCGGTGGCCGAGGTGAGCGGACAGTTGGGCAAGAGCCTGGTCAAGTTCTGTTCTGGAGACGTGGGGCCTGATGGCGTCTTACCGGACACCCAACTCCTGGATCCGCTGCTGAAGGAGAGCTCCACAGCCCCCATGGTGCAGCCTCCTGGCAAGGGCATGGATGGTGAGTCCAGGTGGGATCCCCCTGTCCGTGCCCATCCTGTCCCCTCATCCCACCCAGCCGAGCCTCTGGTCCCCAACACCCGTGTCTCTCTCAGATCGACTGTTCTACATCTACACATCGGGGACCACGGGGCTACCCAAGGCTGCCATCATCGTGCACAGCAGGTGAGGGGCCCGTGGGTCTTGCCCGCCCCCCGCGCCCCCCGCGCCCCCACTGGAGAGCCACACCGGGTCATCTCTAAGGCCTGATCCTCCTGCCTCCCGCCCTCCCCGCCCCCGCCCCAGCTCTTTTTGAGGATCTTGTGGCATCTTGATCTCAACTGGGTAAAACCCACAGCCCATCTCAGGACCCAGTGCAGCCCTCTGCCCCTCCTCAGCCTCCTGCCCCTATTCTTGCCCCCAACAGCCCTCCTCCACGACCATAGGACATCCCAACTCATGCCAAACCTCCCTGTACTTACCTTGGCCCTTGGAATAAAAAGCCTCATTCATGTTATGCTCCAACTGTCACTTCTCTGATGTCATTTTCCTCCTCTACCTCTCCGCTCGCTCCTTGATTCCTCCAACCTGCCAGGTCGCTTCTGACCTCAGGACCTTTGCATATGCTCTGCCCTTCAGCTGCGTGCCCTTCCCTAGCTCTCCCCACAGCTCCTTCTCACCAGGTCTCGGTCACCTCCCCAGACAGGATACCCCAGCCTCCCTGGCTTTGTCCCCTTCAGCCTCTCTCTGTTGCTCTCTTATATTCCTCAGGGCACCAAGCATCATTTCCTTTCTTTGTTGCATGTTCCTCACCCGCCCGCCTGTAAGGCCCCTAGGAGCTGGGCTGGCTGCGCCTGGGTCCCTGCTGTGTCCCCAGGACCCCGCACGCTCCCCCCCCCACTCCCACGCTTTTCTCGGGGACGTGGGCCCCAGCCCCTGCACTCCCTGCCCGCAGGTACTACCGCATCGCGGCCTTTGGGCACCACTCCTACAGCATGCAGCCAGCAGATGTGCTGTACGACTGTCTGCCCCTGTACCACTCGGCAGGTACCGCGGGGCGGCTCGGGCGGGGAAGGGGCGGCGGGCCGGGGACCCCTCATCGAGGCCACTCTCTGCAGGGAACATCATGGGCGTGGGTCAGTGTCTCATCTACGGGCTGACGGTGGTCCTGCGCAAGAAGTTTTCAGCCAGCCGCTTCTGGGATGATTGCGTCAAGTACAACTGCACGGTCAGGCCCCGCCCCTCCCGGTCAGGCCCCGCCCCTCTCACCCCTACTCTCCTCCCACCCGTCCGCCGTTACTTCTCTGAATGGCTGCCTTGCAGGGACGTGAGGGGGATCGGAGGGGGCCATCGGTGCTTCATGCTCTCTGTCCAGCCAGAGACTAAACCTTCAACATGTAAGCTCCTTGTATCCTCATAGCTGCTTGGGAGAGGGCAAAGGCATCACACCCATTTTGCAGGGAGGGAACCTGAGGTTTCTAATGCAGTTAGGATTGGACGCAGACTGCCTGAGCTCCTTAAGATGCTGCCTTCCCCACGTCCTGTACCGGAAAGGTTTTCCCTGCTGGTAGCTGCAGGCAAATAGGTGCCGTCACCATTCTGGCTTGGTTAAGGCCACAGGGTCCAGGGCTTCCTGGTGGGGTAAGCATGAGGCAGAGGTGGACGGCATCCACTGTCCTGCATAGCAGGTAGGGGGTAAGACAAGTCCTTTCCTCTCCTCTGCCTTCCTCAGTGAGAGGAGACAGACTGAAGGTGTCAGGGCCATAGTGGGGGTGGAAATACAGGTGCTAGTACCTTCCTCCAGGTAGAAGAAAGAGTGAGAAGAGGGTGTGTCCAGAGACTGACAAAGTGGGAGGTACTGACCTCACCTTGAACAGGTGGGGCCCAGAGAGGTTCAGCCAGTTGCCTGAATCACACAGTAGGGCAGGGTGGGAGCTCTGGGCTGGCATCCTGGGGGATCCCTCAGGGTGAGGACTGTGCCCTGCTCTGCTTCTGAGGATTTTATATTCTACTTGGAGATGGACGGTCTTGGGAAAAATTGCTAATCTGAATCTTGAAATAGAAAACAGTCTATTTGATTAACTCAGTTATTGAGAGTTGCAAATATAAACGTGGACAGAAACGTTTAGGGGCTTCCCAGGTATCCATCACTCAGCTCCAGAGGAGATCAGATACTCTGTCCTGCCCCCTCCATCTCCCACCCATGTTCCTCCTTCAGCCTTGTTGTGAAGCAGCTCCTGACAGCAGCTTGTTTCCTGCATAGATACCTCAGTAAAACCTCTAAAAGATGATTGGGTTTTTTTCTAATTGAGGTGAAATTTACATAGTTCAGTTCAGTCGCTCAGTCGTGTCCGACTCTTTGCGACCCCGTGAATGCTGCCGCACGCCAGGCCTCCCTGTCCATCACCAACTCCCCGAGTTTGTCCATTGAGTTGGTGATGCCATCTCATCCTCTGCTGTCCCCTTCTCCTCTTGCCCCCAATCCTTCCCAGCATCAGGGTCTTTTCCAATGAGTCAGCTCTTTGCGTGAGGTGGCCAAAGTATTGGAGTTTCAGCTTCAACATCAGTCCTTCCAATGAACACCCAGGACTGATCTTTAGGATGGACTGGTTGGATCTTCTTGCAGTCCAAGGGACTCTCAAGAGTCTTCTCCAACACCACAGTTCAAAAGCATCAATTCTTCGGCTCTCAGCTTTCTTCACCGTCCAACTCTCACATCCATACATGGCTACTGGAAAAACCATAGCCTTGTCTAGACGGACCTTTGTTGGCAAAGTAATGTCTCTGCTTTTCAATATGCTATCTACGTTGATCATAACTTTCCTTCCAAGGAGTAAGCGTCTTTTAATTTCATGGCTGTAATCACCATCTGCAGTGATTTTGGAGCCCCCAAAATAAAGTCTGACACTGTTTCCCCTTCTATTTCCCATGAAGTGATGGGACCAGATGCCATAATCTTAGTTTTCTGAATGTTGAGCTTTAAGCCAACTTTTTCACTCTCCTCTTTCACTTTCATCAAGAGGCTTTTTAGTTCCTCTTCACTTTCTGCCATAAGGGTGGTGGTGTCTGCATGTCTGAGGTTATTGATATTTCTCCCACCAATCTTGATTCCCGCTTGTGCTTCTTCCAGCCCAGGGTTTCTCATGATGTACTCTGCATATAAGTTACATAAACAGGGTGACAATATACAGCCTTGACGTACTCCTTTTCCTATTTGGAACCAGTCTGTTCCATGTCCAGTTCTAACTGTTGCTTCCTGACCTGCATACAGGTTTCTCAAGAGGCAGGTCAGGTGGTCTGGTATTCCCATCTCTTTCAGAATTTTCCACGGTTTATTACGATTCACACAGTCAAAGGCTTTGGCATATGGTCAATAAAGCAGAAATAGATATTTTCTGGAACTCTCTTGCTTTTTTGATGATCCAGCAGATGTTGGCAATTTGATCTCTGGTTCCTCTGCCTTTTCTGAAACCAGCTTGAACATCTGGAAGTTCATGGTTCATCTATTGTTGAAGCCTGGCTTGGAGAATGTTGACCATTACTTTACTAGGTGTGAGATGAGTGCAATTGTGTGGTAGTTTGAGCATTCTTTGGCATTGCCCTTCTTTGGGATAGGAATGAAAACTGACCTTTTCCAGTCCCATGGCCACTGATGAGTTTTCCAAATTTGCTGGCGTATTGAGTGAAGCACTTTTACAGCATCATCTTTTAGGATTTGAAATAGCTCAACTGGAATTCCATCACCTCCACTAGCTTTGTTCACAGTGATGCTTCCTAAGGCCCACTTGACTTTGCATTCCAGGATGTCTGGCTCTAGGTGAATGATCACACCATCGTGATTATCTGTGTCATGAAGATTTTTTTTGTACAGTTCTTCTGTGTATTCTTGCCACCTCTTCTTAATATCTTCTGCTTCTGTTAGGTCCATACCATTTCTGTCCTTTATCGAGCCCATCTTTGCATGAAATGTTCCCTTGGTATCTCTAATTTTCTTGAAAAGATCTCTAGTCTTTACGATTCTGTTGTTTTCCTCTATTTCTTTGCATTGATCACTGAGGAAGGCTTTCTTATCTCTCCTTGCTATTCTTTGGAACTCTACATTCAGATGGGAATATCTTCCCTTTCCTCCTTTGCTTTTGCTTCTCTTCTTTTCACAGCTATTTGTAAGGCCTCCTCAGACAGCCATTTTGCTTTTTTGCATTTCTTTCCCATGGGGATGGTCTTAATCCCTGTCTCCTGTACAATGTCACGAACCTCCGTCCATAGTTCATCAGGCACTCTGTCTATCAGATCTAGTCCCTTAAATCTATTTCTCACTTCCATTGTATAATCATAAGGGATTTGATTTAGGTCATACCTGTTGGTCTAGTGGTTTGCCCTACTTTCTTCCATTTCAGTCTGAATTTGGCAATAAGGAGTTCATGATCCAAGCCACAGTCAGCTCCTGGTCTTGTTTTTGCTGAGTGTATAGAGCTTCTCCATCTTTGGCTGCAAAGAATGTAATCACTCTGATTTCGGTGTTGACCATCTGGTGATGTCCATGTGTAGAGTCTTCTCTCATGTTGTTGGAAGAGGGTGTTTGCTATGACCAGTGCGTTCTCTTGGCAAAACTCTATTAGCCTTTGCCCTGCTTCATTCTGTACTCCAAGGCCAAATTTGCCTTTTACTCCAGGTGTTTCCTAACTTCCTACTTTTGCATTCCAGTCCCCTATAATGAAAAGGACATCTATTTTGGGTGTTGGTTCTAAAAGGTCTTGTAAGTCTCCTTAGAACCTTTCAGCTTCAGCTTCTTCAGCGTTACTAGTTGGGGCATAGGCTTGGATTACCGTGATATTGAATGGTTTGCCTTGGAAACAAACAGAGATCATTCTGTCATTTTTGAGATTGCATCCAAATACTGCATTTCAGATTCTTTTGTTGACCATGATGGCTACTCCATTTCTTCTAAGGGATTCTTGCCCACAGTAGTAGATATAATGGTCATCTGAGTTAAATTCACCCATTCCAGTCCATTTTAGTTTGCTGATTCCTAGAATGTTGACGTTCACTCTTGCCATTTCCTCTCTGACCACTTCCAATTTGCCTTGATTCATGGACCTAACATTCCAGGTTCCTATTCAATATTGCTCTTTACAGCATCAGACCTTGCTTCTATCACCAGTCACATCCACAACTGGGTATTGTTTTTGCTTTGGCTCCATCCCTTCATTCTTTCTGGAGTTACTTCTCCACTGATCTTCAGTAGAATATTGGGCACCTACTGACCTGGGGAGTTCATCTTTCAGTGTCCTATCTTTTTGCCTTTTCATACTGTTCATGGGGTTCTTATTCTTGCCTTGAGAACCCCAGAAACAGTATGAAATTTATGTAAGATTAGCCATTTTGAAGTAGACACTCTAGTGGTATTTAGTCCATTTATAGTGTAGTACAACTAGCCCCTCTATGCAGTTCCAAAAAATTTCCATCACCTCAAAAGGAAATCCTGTCCCAATTGGCAGTCACTCCCCATTCCCCCTTCCCAGTCCCATGGTAACCACCAATCTTTCTGTCTCTATGGACTGGCCTGTTCTGGACATTTCTTGTAAATGGGACTTCTCTGTGGGCTTTTGTGTCTGGTGAGGGCTGTTCTTAAAACAGAAGATTTGAAAGCAGTGTCTCAAAGAGATATTTGTACATCCATGTTCATAGCAGATTTTTCACAATAGATAAAACATGAAAGTAACCCAAGTGTCCAACCACAGATGAATGGATAAGTAAAATGGGTCCATCCCTACAATGGAATATTATTCAGCCTCGAAAAGGAAGGACATTCTGACACAGGCTACAACATGGATGAACCTTGAGGATATTATGCTAAATGAAATACGCCCATCAAAAAAAGACAAATACCGCCTGATTTCACTTATACTAGGTACTCACAGTAGCTAGAATCATAAACAGAAAATAGGGTGGTGGTTGCCAGGGGCTGGGAGAAGGGAAGAATGGGGAATTAGCATATAATGGGGATGCAGTTTCAGATTTACAAGATGAAAAGTTCTGGGAATGGATGGTGGTAATGGTTGCTCAATAATGTAAATGTATTTAATACCCCTTTAAAATGGCTACCCAGGTGGCACAGTGGTGAAGAATCTGCCTGCCAATATAGGAGACACAGACTCGATCCCTGGATTGGGAAGATTCCCTGGAGAAGGAAATGGCAATCCACTCCAGTATTCTTGCCTGGGAAATCCCAAGAACAGAAGAGCCTGGCAGGCTACAGTCCATAGACTTGTAAAGAGTTGAACGTGACTGAGGGATGAGCATGCACACAAAAAAAGTGACTAAGGTGAAAAAAGAAAATGCTAAGATGGTGAATTTTATGTTATGTGTATTTTACCACGATAAAAGAAAGAGGAAAAAAAACCCACAACCACGTATCCGCAGTATCATTATCATAGCCCGAAAGCTACAGGATTTCTCAATCATCAGGAATCCGGACACTGATCCCCAGTGTTTCACCATGTCAAAAATATGGTTTTGTTTTTTTTTCTTGTTTCTATATATTTTTTATAAATTCGGTAAGACCCACACATGGCAACTAGTTGATGTTTCTTGTAAGATTCCTTATCTCTCATTCTTTCTCCTTTTTCTCCCTCCCTCCCCTTATAAGTTATTTATTGAAGAAAGGGAGTTTGCCCTGTGGTGTGTTCCCAGTCTGGGGATTGCGGCGAGGTCCCCTGACATAATCCTGTCACTCTGATATTTCCTGTACCTTGGGAATAGGGTTAACCACAGCAGTTTTTTTCTCAAATCCATGTTTAAAAATTGAAGTATAGTTAATTGACCATGTTGTGTTAGTTTCAGGTGTACAGCAAAGTGAGTCAGTTATATGTATCTATTTTTTTTTTCAGATTCTTTTCCATTATAGGTTATTACAAGATATTGAGTATAGTCCCCTGTGCTACACAGTATGTGCTGTTATTTATTTTATATATAGTAGTGTGTATCTGCTAATCCCAAAGTCCTAACTTATCCCTTCCCACCCTGGATCTCCTTTCATCACTATTAGTTTTCTATGTCTGTGAGTCTGTTTCTGTTTTGTAAATAAGTTCATGTGTATCGGTTTTTTACATACTGCATGTAAGTGATATATGATATTTGTCTTTCTCTGCCTGACTTACTTCATTTTATGTGCTCCTCTCCATGGTGCTGCAAATGGTCTCATTTCGTTCTTTTTTTATGGCTGAGTAGTGTGTGTGTTCCGTTGTGTATACATACCACATCCTCTTTATCCATCCATCTGTCAATGGGCATTTAGGTTGCTTCCATGTGAACGTTGAGATGCATGTATCTTTTCAAATTAGAATTTTGTCCAGATAGATGCCTGGAAGTGGGATTGCTGGGTCATATGGTAGCTTTATTTTTAGTTTTTTAAGGATGCTCTGTACTGTTCTCCATAGTACAGGCACAGCATTTCTCAACTCCAGTGCTGCGGACACTTGGCGCTGCCTTGTTCTCTGTGGTGGGGCCATCCTGTGCACAGTAGGACATTTAACAGCATTTCTGACCTAAAGTCACTGGATGCCACCAGGACCCCACCTCCTGACGGTGATAATTAAAAATGTGCCCAGACATTTTCAAGTGTCTTGACCATGGTTGAAAACCACTGCTTTAGATATTTGATTGATTCCAGGTCTTCTTTTTTGTCTGGGGTTCCCTGTGGGTGGTGTCACGGCCTCCTACTGGGAGGCCAGCAGTGTCTGCTGGTCCCTCTCTTTGCCCTTGACCTGCGTATGTTGCATCGGGCTTTGTTCACTGTCTCCAGGCCCCTGAAAGGCTTCCATTCTGTTTCCTTGAAGAGTTATTTCTGTGACCAAGAGAAAGCATTGAGGGGCTCTATAAGGAGTAGAGAGGGTGGAGTCCTCAAGTGAAAGTCACCCAGTCGTGTCCAACTCTTTGTGACCCCATGGATTGTAGCCCATCAGGCTCCTCTGTCCATGGAATCCTCCAGGCAAGAATACTGGAATGGGTTAGTCCCTTCCCCAGGGATTTTTCCTACCCAGGGATCGAACCCAGGTCTCCAGCATTGCAGGCGGATTCTTTACCGTCTGAGCCACCAGAGATGCCAGGAAGACTTAAGAAATGCTTCTGGGTTCAGAAATCCCATCATGGCTGTTGGGTGGGGGAAACTGCATGGCTGTTTTTTTTCTGCAGCAGTGGGTGCTGGCCCAGATCAACTGCCCAGCTGTCCTCATCAGAGGCAGCAGGCTGTAATCTGCTTTCTTGGCTGCATAAAGCAGGTGGGCGGGCAATAGACAAGTCAACCCATCATCCATCCATGGGTATATAGTTCCTGTGTCTCCCTGTCCATTTGGGTGTGTACATTTGGAGTTGTAGTGGGGGAGGGGGGTCCCAGCTTGACAATTCACTCCTCGCTTCTGCCCCGATGCTGCCCCATAGGCTGGAGGTCACAGCATGGGCCACCTGGTGTCTCCCTCTCTGAGCTGGCCTGAGTTGTTTTCCCTTTAGCCCTGGGTCTGTCCAAAGGTCCAGGCCAGAGTAAAGATAAGCTGTTTGACTCTCAGTATGTAGAGCTGGCCTCAGAGACACAGGGATGTTATTTTCACCTTCAGCTGCCTCAACTGTAGTTGCATTATCCCTTCCCCAGCCTAATTTCTGAAGAGGACAGTTAAAAGCTGCCTGGGACTACTTGGGATGGTCTGGAGGGCAACTCTGTTCTTAGGCAGGACTTTGTCAGCTGACAGGTAAACCCAAAACCCTAACCCCAGCCCTAACCTAAACTCTAGCTTTCTTAAGGAAAAGGCTATATCAAGTTATGGAACTGAGGAGGCCAAATAGTGGACAGCTTCAGGCACACCTTGATGAGGGCGGGGGTGTCTCTCTCTCTCTTGTTTTTCTTTTCCTCTTGATCTCTTCTTTCCTTAGTGGGTGGCTTCCTCCCCATCCCAGCTTCCCCAGCAGGGTTCCCAGCAGCTCCAGTTGACAAAGAGCCTGTGTTCCCACCGGTCTATTAAAAGTCTCAGGGATGATTCTCATTGGCTGAGCTGTGGTCACATGCTTATCCTTGAACCAATCAGTGTCTGAGGATGGACTGGACTGATTGGCCAGGCTGTATGACTTGCTCTGCCCTGGAAATGGGGTGGGCTGGGCCATCAAGATACCTGAAGGAGCTTGGGGGCAGAGGGAGAGAAACCATCATGGGTCTCTGATCTTGCCTTGCTCAGGCTTGCCTGTTGGTGATCTTCGCCCAACTGTATCTCCTCTCTGGGTCTTAGTGCCTTCATTTTCAATAGGGAGTGCTGGGAAAATTGAACAGATGAGCTCTGTATTCGCCGGGCTTGTATTCGTCAGATACGCACCAAGTCCTGCTCAGCCATAGTGGCATTTGAACTGAGACCTGACTTGCAGTGCGTCAGAGGGAAGAGTGTTCTAGGTGAAGGGCACAGTATGTTCAAAGGCCCTGAGGAGGAGACCCATGTGACAGAGCCAAGTGAGCTCAGGAGTTGGAGGGAGACAAGGTAGTGAGGAAGGCAGGGCCAGATGGAGTTGATCGCAGGTCAAATTTTAGAATGCATTTTGGTGTGAGTACTTTGAAGCTATAATGATTGCCATGGTCGTTCATTCTGAACATGTAACTGTTTCACTGAGACTCTGGAGCCAGGGTGCCAGATTCAAATCAGATTTTACCACATTATCAGCCTTGGTGGACACTTACTGTCTGTGAGCATCTGTAAAAGGTGGAGGGTAATCATTCCGAAGCCCATCTGGAGATGAAGATTTAAGGGCAACTGGGGTATCTGGGAAATGACCCCGGAGGGTGGAGCCCCAGGGAAGAGAAGGAAAGGAAGGAGCCGGCGGAGAGAGGTGACTCCATGGGCCACTGTGACTTCAGGGAAGCCACGAAGAACATGACCTGACAGTTGTCCCACCCCTAGGTCAGGGCTATGGGCGGGCAGCCTGAGCTCAGACAGGGCTCTGAGCGAGTGCATAGGCATAAATGGTCCGGACTGTTCTCTTGCTGTCCTAATCTTTAAGGCCGTTTGCTCCTAGTGCCCAGATAGGAGGAAGGAGGTTGTTGGGTCTGGGGGGCCTCCGGTAGGTTCCTCTCTGCCCCAGCGCGGGCGCCCACTGCTCACCTCCCACCCAACCCCCAGGTGGTCCAGTACATCGGGGAGATCTGCCGCTACCTGCTGAAGCAGCCGGTGCGCGAGGCGGAAGGGCGGCATCGTGTGCGCCTGGCAGTGGGCAACGGGCTGCGGCCGTCCATCTGGGAGGAGTTCACGGAGCGCTTCGGCGTCCGCCAGATCGGCGAGTTCTACGGGGCCACCGAGTGCAACTGCAGCATCGCCAACATGGACGGGAAGGTGGGCGCGGGCGGGGCGGCCCGGGCAGGTCTGGGGGCTCGGGGAGCACCGCTCCCTGGGTTCCCATAGAACAGCCTGGTTTGTGGTGAGCAGCTCGGCCAGGGCACTGGGCCGCCTTCCTGCCAGCTTGGTCAATCACCTGCCTGTCGTCCCTGAGTTCCATCCACAACATGGCTCTGTGCTTGGGCCTTTCAGAGCCTCAGTTTGTAGCAATGGAGGTGGCAAGGGAGAGCAGGGCTCGGGGGGGATCCAGGGCCAGGAATGGGGTGCTGATCTTCTACTAGGCAAGTCACTCAGGCTTCTTGGGTCTCAGCTTCCTGATCAGTAAATGCAATTAACAACTTAGGTTTGTTCTACTCATGGAACATCCTGAACTCAGCATAGCACCCCTTCCCCCTGCAGTAAGCACTCTGAAAACATGCAGACGTTTATGATAAGCGAGTATTATCTCTGCTGTATCCTTGCAGGACCCTCCTTCTCCCTTATCGAGCCTTTCCCACCCAGTGTCAGGAACAGAAAAGAAGAAGAATAAAGCAACCGCCCCGGAGGCAGGCATTCTTTTCTGTGTCTTGCTGCTGGGTCCCCAGCACTGGACCACCGTGCCTGGTCCCCACCGTGCACACGGGCTGAATGTGCAGCCCCAGAGGACGCTCTTGCCAAACCAGCAGAGGTTGCTGCTGTAACAAACACGCCCAACGCGTGCAGCAGGGCACACCCACTAGATGGGCATTTCCGCTCATAGAACTGAGGCAGGCAGCGTGCCATACAATGGGCAGAAGCTCTGCCAGTGTCCCTTCATGGCTTCAGAGTCACTCTGGGCATCCACTTCCTGCCAGCCTGGAGGGTTTTAAGGACCAAGAAGTAGTAGCCGACTGGCAGGTCTCCTCGCGTGACTATAAGGGAGGCTGGGAATGGGAAGAGAGGGGGCATGATTCCTGGTGGGAGCTTGCACTTCCTAACCCCCTCGTTCAGATCATCAAAGATCACAGAGTTGGGGGTGACACCAGGGGTGCTAATTCTAGGCCCTGAGGCAGGAGAGGCAAGGTGTCAGGGGTGGTAGTCGGGGGAGGCCACACTGTGTCACTGCACGGCTCCTCGCTGACTGGGTTGGCCCCATCCCAGGTCGGTTCCTGTGGCTTCAACAGCCGCATCCTGCCCCATGTGTACCCCATCAGGCTGGTGAAGGTCAACGAGGACACCATGGAACTACTGCGGGATGCCCAGGGCCTTTGCATCCCGTGCCAGACCGGTGAGCTGGGTCCCGTCCAATGCCTCCGGGGAGCTGGGGGCCCCACCTCCTGCCCACCCAGCACAGCCTGAGTGCTGCCTCCTCCCCAGGGGAGCCCGGCCTTCTCGTGGGTCAGATCAACCAGCAGGACCCGCTGCGTCGCTTCGACGGCTACATCAGTGAGAGCGCCACGAGCAAGAAGATTGCCCACAGTGTCTTCCGCAAGGGTGACAGCGCCTACCTGTCAGGTGTGCAGATCCCAGGGGCCGGCTGTGGGGATAGCAGGTCTCTGTCTCACCTCCCCCTCTCTCCTCTGCCAGGTGACGTGCTGGTGATGGATGAGCTGGGCTACATGTACTTCAAGGACCGCAGTGGGGACACCTTCCGCTGGCGTGGGGAGAACGTCTCTACCACTGAGGTGGAAGGCGTGCTAAGTCGCCTGCTGGGCCAGACAGATGTGGCTGTGTATGGAGTGGCTGTGCCAGGCAAGCTGGGGCTCTGGGGGTGGTCCCAGGGTCCTGGAGGCAGTCCCAGAGGAGCCCAGCCAGAAGGAACTTGGAGGTACAGGTTCCCTGGTAGGCAAGACCTAAAGGAGTGCACAGCCTGGATAGCCACACTCAACAGGGTGGTGGCCTGGTTCTGGAATTATTCCTCATGCCTGATGTTGAGCTTCAGTTTCCTCATCCAGGAAATGGGCTCATGAAATCAGTGGTGGCTCAAGCTCGCAGGGAGTGCAGCAGGAGCTCAATGAGGTGTTCACGGCTTCAGCGAGCATTATCCCAGATGGATAGGGCTGGAGATCAGAGGCCCGGGCCACCACTGGAGGATGGATCTAGTCTCATGGTGGGGCAAGGGGTGGTGGTCTCAGCCAAACCTCTGTCTCTAGGAGTAGAGGGCAAAGCAGGCATGGCAGCCATCGCAGACCCCCACGGCCAGCTGAGCCCCAATGCACTGTACGAGGAACTGCAGAAGGTGTTGGCGCCCTATGCCCGGCCCATCTTCCTGCGCCTCCTGCCCCAGGTGGACACTACAGGTGCGGTCCCCTGCCTGTCTGTCCGTCCATCTGTCAGTTTCTCAACCATTTACTTACCCGTTCTGGTTCAGCCCCTGTGCCTGGTCTAACCTAGTGGTCCACGGCCAGCTGGCACTATGAGCTAAGCGCGTCTCCTGTTGTATTTACACCCTTATTTCTTTCCATTCCTCACTCCTACTCCCACTGGCCATCCTGCAATGTTTGGTGCATTTCTTCATTTTTGGCATTTTTCTGAGGACTAGGCAATTTGAGCGAATCATCTCACATCTTTGAGGTTCCCTATTCTGTAAATCACCTGCTCGTATCTTTGACCAATCTTAGCCCTGTCTCATTCTTTCTTTGTGATTTATGGGAGTTCCTCCTAATAGTCTAGATGTTAATTCCCTAGCAATTTCAGACATTTAAAATCTCCTCTATTTTGGAATCTGTTAACTTTGTTCATGGTGCTCTTTATTGAAAAGAAGCTTTCATTTTGATACAAATGTAAAGCCCACCATCGTCACCTCCGCCCCTGCTTTTTTAATCTTGAGGTTTGTACTTTTCAAGTTGCTTTCCTCTTTTTTTAATGGTCAAGCAGCATAACTTAAGGGATCTTAGGATCAAGCCCATATCCCCTGCAGTGAAAGTGCAGAGTCCCAAACACCAGGGAAGTCCCTGAAGTTTCATTAAAAAGAAAAAAAAAAAGCCTTCCTAATTCTTGAGCACACAGGGATTCTCCCTCGATTTTCTACAAACCCAGATCTTTCACAAAACCCCTCTTTAACTGTCTACTGCAGGGAGTGCACACTTTTTCTTTAAGGCCCAGATAGTAACTATTCTCAGTTTCGCGGGCCACAGCCTCTGCAGCAATAATTCATCTCCTCAGCTGTAGGGCAGAAACGGCAGTAAGTAGCGTGTATGTGTCCGGGGGTGGCTTCCTCAGATGGGGGTTGAATTTGGCCCGTGGGTGGATCATGGGCCTATAAGTTGCTGACCCCTGACCTCCTATGTGACCTACCCAGCCCTTTCACCTCCTTGGTCTTGTGTGGGGTGGACATGTGACAGGCCGGGAGTATACATGGAGTCTCGGGTCATGTGGGGGGTGGTCAGGGAAGCCTCCCTGACGGAGGGAGCATGAAGCTGAGATCCAAAGGCCAAGGGGGAATCAGGCGGGCAAAATGGGGAAGACTGATTCTGACAGAGGGGACAGCCTATTCAGAGGTGAGGCGAGAATAGTGAGCTGGGGCGGGGTGAGGTTCCTGGCAGCCCCCTGCCAAGTTCCCATCCCTCCCCACCCCTACTTCTTCCCCCACCCCCACAGGCACCTTCAAGATTCAGAAGACCCGGCTGCAGCACGAGGGCTTCGACCCACGCCAGACCTCGGACCGGCTCTTCTTCCTGGACCTGAAGCAGGGCCACTACCTGCCTCTGGATCAGGGTGTCTACACTCGCATCTGCTCAGGCGCCTTCGCGCTCTGACACTCCTCTGTCGGCCCAAGACTCCGTGCCAGGCCCAGCCAGCGAGGCGGGCTGGAGCCAGACAGCCCTGCTCTGTCCTGGGGCAGAGAAGCGGGATTGCAGGAGGAGCCCTTGTTTCCCGCCTTCCTCCTCTTCCTCTCCCCCAGCTGGCTGCCCCCGCCTGTCTTCCACTCCTGTGTCTGTATGTCTGTCTGCCTGTCTCTGCTCCCTGCTTCTGGGCCTCCCCGCTGTCCCTGACTGTCCTCATCTCTTCCACCATCTCTCCTCTCCTGCTCACTTCCTGCCAAAAGTAGAGCGGACATTTCTCGGAGCTGCGGTCTGTGCGGGGGCCCAGCTGTCCTGGGGGCCTCTGTGGGTGCTCCCTACTGGGTGGTAAACCCAGAGTGGGGCTGCTCCACCTCCCTCTCAGCTGTGCCTTATTAACAAATCCCACCCAGCCCAGCCCTCCCTAGGCTGCTGGATTCCAGGACATTGTAGTCCTGTGGGAGCTCCAGGCAGCCCCTCCACCTTCTTCGCTGAATGAGGAGCTAGGGATGGTCTGCCTGGACAACATGGGTTCAAGGGGGCCTCGGCCCGGGGCCCTCCAGGTCAGCAGGGAATCTCTGCCCAGCTGGGCCAATTGCCTTTTGCACTTCCTGTTCCTGGTGGGTCTCTCTTCTCTTGCCGGCCTTTCCTGATGCCCCAGAAACTTCTGGAACTGACTGTGACCACTTGGATGTTGCTCCTGCCCAGTTGTCACCATGGAGCTCCTGCTGGAGGGGACCTGAAGATGGCCCTGGGTGGCTGCTTGGCCCACTGCTCAGATGCTTACCCTGGAGGAGGCCTCTTGGGGACCCCACTTGCCGTGGCTGCTGGCAGGACCCAGGGGAATGGCAACAGTGGATTTGGGGGAGCCTCCAGGTCAAGGGTAGTCTCTGAGATGCCCTCAGGAGTTCCTGCCTATTGAATGTTCCCCTGACCTTGCTAGTGACAACTCGGACCCTTGGTTGGTGACCCGAGACCGCCCCGCCAGGACAGCCTGGACATTCCCGTCAGCTTCTTCGGTGGCTCATCCCAGACACCCATCAGACTGCCCCCCTGCCCCTCCCTCTGGCAGCACCGTCCGGCAGCTTGAACAGCAAGGCCAGTAGCAAATGACTCCATGCGGTTTCGCATGGGCCTTTTCAAGCACTGAGGTTTTGTTTCCTCGTTGAGTTTAAGAAATAAACCTGCAGAGCATCTGGTGCCTGATAGGAGCTTAGTCACTCACCTTTTGTCCCCACGTGGCCCAGAACCCTGTGAGTTTCAGAGAGCAGGCCCTTCCCAGGGAACACATGGTTGGTCGCCAGACACAGGCAAAACACACTCGGCCTTTACTGACAGCTCCTGTTGCCTCTTCTCCCACCTGCAAGGTCCAGGGTCTGGGGACTGGGTAAGGGGCCATGGGCTAGCGTTCTTTCCATCTCCCTACAGCCTGTGGGTTCTGGCAGGTACACAGGATGGCCCAGGACAGATGGCATGTCTCGGCAGGTCTGGCTGTAGTTCTGAGTGAGAGCCACCAGGCCTGCGAGGGTAACTGTCTGAGCTGGGATTTGAACCCAGGACATTGAGCTCCAGAATTCATCTCAGCTCCCTCCTCCAGAATTACAATGTGTCTTATCTTGTCTCCAAAAGAGGGAGGAAGAAAATGTTAATGAAAATTGCTAGGTGCTAGGTGGGGGCATCCAGGGGGTGACTCTGGGGATGGATGGGGGTTGGATGAGTCCTGGACCAGCCTAAGAATGGATGAACTATTGTGGGGTGCTGGCCCTTCACCTCCCACAGTGCAAGGAAGGTGATGAAGGCAGAGCCTTTGAGATGCCCAGTGAAGGTGAGACAGATGTGTTGTGGTGGGGTGGAGGCCCCTCATGTGCTCATAAGCAAGTGCATTCTGCATAACATCCCTTCAGACATCCGACCACCTCCAAGGGTGTCATCATGGTCCCTGTTGAACAGATGAGGAAACTGAAGACAGGGAGGGAATGAAGTCACTGTCCGGGGCTCCGGTGAGGAAGCCATCTAGCAGGGACCTTTGTCATTACAAAGTCAGTGACTAGCTGCCACAGTGTAAGTTCTCTCCAGACCAGCAAGAAAATAATCCTGATAACTCTTAGGTTCCGGCTCTGTGTGTTTGCTCTTAAAAATTAATAGCTTTTATTTATTAGGGCAGTTTGAGGTTTACAGAAAAAGGAGCAGAAAGTACAGAGTTCTCATATGCCCTCTGACCAGTGTTTCCACTAGAATTAACATCTGACATTCGTGGGCTACATTTGTTACACCTGATGAACTAATGTTGATACGTTATTATTAAGCCAGGTCCGCAGTTTACATTAGGGTTCCACTCTGTTGTACATTCTGTAGGTTTCAACAAATACATAATGGCTTGCAACCACCCTTAGAGTATCACAAAGAATAGTTTCTCTTGCTCTAAAAATCCCATGTTCCATGTCTCATCACTCCTATCCCAACCTGTGGCAACTACTAATCTTTTTACTGTCTCCCTAGTTTTGCTTTTTCCAGACTGTCATGGATGGACTTGGGATCAAACTGGGTGTCATCTTTTCAGAGTGGTTTCTTTCATTTGAGGTTCCTCTATGCCTTCTTGTGGCTTGATAGATCTGTATTTTTTTTTTTTTAATATGTATACCGAATGAGAAGCTCCATGACTTGCCCCTGGGGACCCTCAGTAAATCATGAGAGACGGGAGCTGATGGTGCTCTGCCCTGAGCTGCTTCTTTCTGGATGGGCCCTGGAAGAATGTACACAGAGAGGATGCCTGTACTTGTGGGAAGAGAAATGCCCCAGCCTGGTGTTGGCAAGTGTGCTGTGAGAGGCAGGGGCTGAGCGGCACACAAGGGACCAGGAGGAAGCAGCAGCTGCCCGAGAGGGCATATGGAGGAGGAGGGTTAGCGCCAAGAGCTTCCCGAGGATAGGTGGCTGCAGGCTGGGTCCCTGCCCCACCCTCTGCTGGCATCTCCATCACTTTGGGGAAGAGTCCAGGCTCTTTGGCTAGCAATTCCGTCCTGCAGGCTGTTTTCCTTGTACCGTGGATAATTGTTTCCAGCCTGTGTCGGGCTTCAACGCCTTTATTCCCATTGTTCCTTGTGCCTGAATCACTTATTTTTAATTGAGCTAATTGCTTAGACCATAAATTCGCCCTTTTAAATTGTGCAACATAGTGGCTTTTGGTATATTCACAAGGTTATGCAACCATCCCCTATGTCTAATTCCAGAACATTTTCACCACCCCAAAACACCCTCATATCCGTTAGAAGTCCCTGCCCATCCTCTGTCCTCAATCTCTGGCAACTACTACTTTCTGTCTCTATGGATTTATCTATTCTAGACATTTCATAGAAATGGAATCACACAATCGGTGGCCTATGGTGTCTGCCTTATTTCTCTCAGCATGTTTTTAGATTCATCCAAGTTGTAGCTCATTCCTTTTTATGGTCAAACAATATACCATTGTATGGGTAGACCACTTTTTTTTTTTTTAACCACCAGTTGATGGACGTTGATTTCTTTCTTTTTTTGGCAATTGTGAGTAATGCTGCTGTGATCATTTGTGTAAAAGTTTGTGTGTGAACACATGTCCTGAATTCTCTTGAGTGTAAATGTAGGTGTGGAAATGCTAGGTCACATGGTAACTATGTTTAACCTTTTGAGGAACTGCCGGACTGTTTTCCACAGTGACTGTATCACTTTATATTCCCACCAACAGCAGTGTGTGAGTTCCAGTTTCCCACATCCTTGTCAGCACTTATTTTCTCTCTCTCTCTCTCTTTTTTTTTTGGCCACAACGCTAGGCGTGCAGGATCTTAGTTCCCCAACAAGAGGTGGAAATTACGCCCCCTGCAGTGCAATCTTGGAGTCTTAACCCCTGGACTGCCAGGGAAGTTCTTTTTTATTGTGATCATTTCAGTGGGTATCCAGTGGTATCTCCCTGCAGTTTTGACTTGCATTTCTTGAGGGCTACTAAGCAGAACATCTTTTCATGTGTTTGTTGTCTAGTTGCTAAGTCCCGCCTGACTCTTTGCCACCCCATGGACTGTAGCCCGCCAGGCTCCATGGAGCTCTCCAAGCAAGAATACTGGAGTGGGTTACCATTTCCTTCTCCAGGGAGATCTCCCCAATCCAGGCATCGAACCTGCATCTCCTGCATTGGTGGGCAGTTTCTTTACCACTGAGCCACCTGGGAAGCCATCTGTATACCTTCTTTGAAAAGAAATGTCTATCCAGATCCTCTGCCCAGTTTTTAACTGGGTTGTCTGTTTAAGTTGGAAGAGTTCTTAATTCGGTATACTAAATCCTTATAAGATATGGTTTGCAAATTCCTCCTCTCCTGTGGATTGTCTTCACTCTTTTGATAGTTTCTTTTGAAACAAATATTTTTCATTTTGATGAAGCTGTTTACCTGTTTGCCTTTTTTCTGGCCATACTATGCAGCATTTGGGAACTTAGTTCTCCAACCAGGGATTGAACCTGTGCCCCCTGCATTGGGAGCACGGACTGCTGGACTACCATGGGAGCCCCACTCTTGCTTTTGGAATCATTTTCTAACCAAATGTCATAAAGATTGATGCATCCGTTTTCTAAGAAGGATGTTTTCGTTTTAGCCCTGACATTTACATTTTTGTATAGCTCCAATACTTTGGCCACCTCATTCAAAGAGTTGACTCATTGGAAAAGACCCTGATGCTGGGAAGGATTGGGGGCAGGAGAAGAGGACGACAGAGGATGAGATGGCTGGATGGCATCACTGACTTGATGGACATGGGTTTGGGTCAATTCCGGGAGGTGGTGATGGACAGGGAAGCCTGGCATGCTGCAACTCATGGGGTCGCAAAAAGTCAGACACATCTGAGCGACTGAACTGAACTGATACTGTTTGAGGTGGGGGTCTGTATTAGTTTTCTAGTGCTGAGGTGACAAACACTGCAAACTTGGTGGCTCAACACCAATTATCTTACAGTTCTGAAAGTGAGAAGTCAGAACTGGACCTTACTTGGCTAAAATCAAGGTTTGGCAGGGCTGCATTCCTTCTGGAGTTTCTGAGACAATCCATTTCCTTGTCTTTTCCAGCATTTAGAAACTGCCCACATTCCTTAACTTGTGGCCTCTTCCTCCATCTTCAAAGCCATCAACAGTGGGTTGAGTCTTTCATGCTGTCATTTCTCTGGTCCTCCTCCTTCTGCCTCCTCCTGCCATTTTCAGTGACCCTTGTGATGACATTGTGTTCATCCATGTAATCTCTTCTAAGGACAGGTGATTAGCAACCGAATTCAATCTGCAACCTTCATTTCCCCCTGCCAAGTAACCTAACAAATTCACAGATTTAGGGAACTAGGGTGTGGACACCACTGGGGAACTATTTTTCTGCCTACTACAGGGTTCAACTTCATCCTTTTGCATATGACTTTCTAATTTTCCCAGCACCACTTGTTGAAAAGAATATCCTTTTCGTATTGAATGGTTCTGGCACCCTTGTTGAAGAGTCACTGATCACAGACATACGGTTTGTTGTTCTAGCTCAGCTCTATTCCACTGATATATGTGTCTATTTTATGTCAATACCACACTGATTACTATAGCTTTGTAGTAAGTTTGAAATCAAGAAGCATGAGTCCTCCAATTTAGTTCTTCAAGATTGGTTATTTGGGGCCCCCTGCAATTCCTCATGAATGTTAGGATCAGTTTGTTGATATCTTAAAAAAGGCTCTCAGAATTTTGATAAGGATTACATCGTGTCTATAGACCAATTTGAGGATTGTTGCTATCTTCACGGGTTTTCCACGTGGCTCAGTGGTAAAGAATCTGCCTGCCCATGCAGAAGACGCAGGAGTCACGGCTTTGATCCCTGGGTTGGGAAGATTTCCTGGAGGAGGAAATGGCAACCCACTCCAGTATTCCTGCCTAGAAAATCCCATGGACAGAGGAGCCTGGCGGGCTGCAGTCCATGGGGTCAGACACAACTGAGCACAAGCACACAAGCTTTCTAACAATGTGAAGTTTTCCAGTCCATGGGTATGGGATGTTTTTCCATTTATTAAGATCATATTTTAAGTTACTTTTTGGCAAAGTTTCATAGTTTTCAGCGTATAAGTCTTGCACCTCTTTTGCTAAGATTATTAAGTATTTTATTCTCTTTGCTGCTATTATAAATGGAACTGTTTTCTTAATTGGTTAGTTCTTTGAAAGATGCACTACCTATGCGAATCTCACTGCACTTACTACACTATCCTAAACTCTCAGGTTCTGAGGTGGTCCAGCTGCCCTGACCCACCAGACCCCCTTCCCCTTCCAATCCTCCCTGCTCATATTATTCCCTGAATATTCTATCTTATCGGGCTTCCCTCATGGCTCAGTCAGTAAAGAATTTGCCAGCAATGCAGGGGACCCCGGTCTGATTCCTGGGTCAGGAAGATCCCCTGGATTAGAAAATAGCAACCCACTCCAGTATTCTTGCCTGGAGAATCCCATGGACAGAGGAGCCTGGCAGGCTACAGTCCATGGGGTCGCAAGACTCTATTTAGCGACTAAACCACCACCATTCTATCTTATCAGCCAAGGCCCACTTGTCTCAGTCTGGGAACTTCTCCAGGCAAGACCCAGGATGGAGGAGATCTCCACAGAGAACATGCAGGAGAAAGTCAGCACAGCTCCTACACTGTGCCACAGTTCAGGAGGATTTAAAGGACTCTATGAACAAACCAAATACACCTGTTCCTATCAAGTGTACATTTTAAAATACATAATTTAATTAAAAAGAGAAACAACAAATACCAACAAGATAAACGTGCTAGTTCAGAAATTTCAAAGTCCACCAAAATGCGCGCCCTCCAAGAAGTCGGCTCCCTCCAACCCCGGCCCAGGGCCCCCTCATTGCGAGCCCCGAAGCTTTGAGCTCCGCTCTCTAGCCCCGCCCTGATACCGGGAAGTAGAGCTCAGCTGCACCTACTCTTGGAGAAGGCAATGACAACCCACTCCAGTGTTCTTGCCTGGAGAATCCCAGCGACGGCGGAGCCTGGTGGGCTGCCGTCTATGGGGGTCGCACAAAGCCGAACACGACTGAAGCGCCTTAGCAGCGGCGGCAGCAGCAGCACCTACTCTGCCTGCTCCAGCCCAGGAAAAAGCGCCATGATCAGGCAAAAAAAAAAAATGAATGAGCGCATCCAGCCCGACTGCCCGGCCCCTCCGGACGTCACTCGCGGGTCCGCGCATGTGCCGCAGGCTCCTGGGTGGCAGGACCGGCGTTCGCGCAGGCGCTCCCGGGGCGCCGGGAGGGCTTCCTCCTCCCTGCCGCCGCCGCCGCCATGGCCGCGCCGGGCCCCCGCCTCATCTCCGTCTTCTCGAGCCCGCAGGAGCTGGGCGCGTCGCTGGCGCAGCTGGTGGTGCAGCAGGCAGCACGCTGCTTGGCGGAGGCCGGCGCCCGCTTCACGCTCGGCTTGTCCGGCGGCAGCCTCGTCTCCATGCTGGCCCGCGAGCTGCCCGCTGCCGCCGCCACCGCTGGGTCCGCCGGCCTCGCGCGCTGGACGCTGGGCTTCTGCGACGAGCGCCTCGTGCCCTTCGAGCACGCCGAGAGCACGTACGGCCTCTACCGGGTGAGCGCTACGGGGGCCGCCGGGGGTCACGCCGCGAGGGCCGCGCGCGTCGCCCGGACCCGGCTACGGGGGCCGCCGGGGGTCATCTCGGAAAGGCCGCGCCCACCGCCTGAACCGGGCTGCGAGAATGATGCAGGGTAGCGCCGTGCCCGCTGCCTGGACTGGAGCTGGGAATGGTCTGCTGGGTGCCCTGAGGTTCCATCGGGGGTGCACCTCCGCTGCCACCCGGGTGGACCGGTGATGCATCGATTGTGTGTGTGCTGTATCGCTGAGTCGTGTGCGATTCAGGTAGCCGAGTAGAGGGAAAGACATGAGCAAAGGCATAGAGGCGAAACAGAGTGGTCCATTCCGGGGACTTCGAGAAGGTCAGGCGCTGCAGGCTAGTAAGTGCAGGGAAGAGCCAAGTAGGCGGAATCTGGTGTGGAAACTGGGCCTCGGTTTCACCATCTCTAAGCTGGCGAGTTCTCTTTGATCTTCACTCTGCTTGTGGCGCTGACAACTCCGTGGCTGGTTATCTTTGGCCTGGGGCCTCAGAGCCCTATAGAATCAGGGGAACCCGCACCCCCATTTTATAAGAAGAGAAACAGGCCTGGAGGAGCTGCGATCTGAGCTGCCCCCTCCCACCCCGCCCGTATCTGAGTCAACTCTTCCTGCCATAGATGGAGAATGAAAACCCACCCAGGGAGGTGTGGGAGGGGTGGGTTTGGCCAGAAGCCTCAGGTTGCTTGGGTCCTGCGTGTGTTGAGTTCTCTTCTCAAAGAAGCTTGAGCTGTTTTTTAATTTGTTTGGTAATAAGGAACTGATTACCATGGCTTTATCCACATCATCTCATGAAACCCCACAAGTGCCTATGAGGCAAGAACTGTTAGTACCTGCATTTCATAGATGGAGAAACTGCAGCCAGACAAGGAGAGTCACCTGGTGACCAGGGAGGGGGCTGGGGTATGAACCTGCCTGGCGGAACCCCCCAGAGAGCACCTGGGACACATTTCAGGGGCAGGGGCCACTCTCAAGTCTGCTGTCCTGTGTGTCTTCCCCTAGAGCTTAATTTAAAAGTGAACTCATGCTTCTTTTTTTACTTTGGCAGACTTTGAAAGACTTTTAAAAATTTTTTTCTTTTTTAAAGATTTTTTTTTTGACGTGGTCCATTTTTTAAAAGTCTTCATTGAATTTGTTACAATACTGCTTCTGTTTTATGTTTTGGTCTTTTGACAGTAAGGCATGGGTGATCTTAGCTCCCTGACCAGGGACGGAACCCATATCCCTTGCGTTGAAAGAAGAAGGCTTAATCACTGGACCATCAGGGAAGTCCCTGAAAGACTTTTAATTAGGAAAGCCGTACTTGCTCCAGTAATAGAATCCTAACAAAACAGTCAAAGAGAAAGTTGCAAGGATAGTCAGTGTGTGTGTGTGTGTGTGTGTGTGTGTGTGTGTGTGTGTGTGTGTGTGTGTGTCCATGTCCTTGTATCCAGCACTAGGGACAGTTCCCTCATAGGGCTCATAGTGCGGTGCAGCACCAACAGGGCAATAAGAGTGGAAATCCACTCCTAGCCACTGTGTACTGCTGTTTGGACAAAAGATAATAGTGTGAGATGATGGGGACTTCCCTGGTGGTCCAGTGGCTAAGACTCCACGCTCCCAGTGCAGGGGGGCCTGGGTTTGATCCCTGGTCAGGGAACTTAGATCCTGCATGCTACAATGAAGATCAAAGATCCAAAGTTCTGCAGTTAAGACCCAGTCCAGCCAAAGAAATATTTTTTAATAACAGTGTGAGATGATAAGACGTGTGAGGGGAGAAGGGAGAGCATCCTTCAGCCAGGGCAGTGGGGCACTCTGAGGAGGTGACATCTGGGCAGCGACCGGGAGGATACGAGGAGCTGGCCACAGGTGAGCTGGGGCAGAGGGTACAGCAGAGGCAAATGCTATGCGGTGGGAACCGATGTGGGGCGAGGATAGGCTCCTGCCAGTTTCTCCGGGAAGGGAATCATATTAGTTTCCTGGGGCTGTGGTGGCAAAGTACTAACCAATGGGTAGCTTTAAACAACAGGCATCGATTCACAGTTCTGGAGGCCAGAAGTTCAAAATCAAGGTGTCAGCCGTCCCATGCTCCCTCCAAAGGCTCTCAGGGAGGAGGCTTCCTTGCCTCTTCCGGCTTCTGGGGGTTCCGGGTGTTTCTTGGCTTGTGGCCCCGTCACTCCAATCTCTGCCTCTGTGTCTGCATCACTTGTTATCTGATTCTCTCTGTGTGTCCTCCTCTTGTAAGGACACAAGTCTTTGAATTTAGGGCTTGTCCTAATGCCCTTGACCTCATCTTAACTAACGACAACAGCAAAGGCCCTCTTTCTGAATAAGGCCACATTCTTTTTTTTTAAATTAACTGGTTAACTATTTTTGGTTGTGCTAGGTCTCCGTTGCAGCAAGCATGGGCTTTTCTCCAGTTGTGGCGAGCGGGGACTGCTCTGGTTGCAGCGCACGGGGTTCTTGTGGTGGTGGCTTCTCTTGTTGCGGAGTTCGGGCTTCAGTAGTTGTGGCTCCTAGGCTCTAAAGCACAGGCTCAGTAGTTGCGCACAGGCTCAGTTGCCCGGCAGCACGAGGGATCACCCCAGATTAGAGATTAAAGCTGTGTCTCCTGCATTGGCAGGCGGATTCTTTACCACTGAGCCACCAAGGAAGTCCACATTCTGAGATTCCAGGTGGATGTGAATTTGTGTGTAGGGGGGTTAGGGGGTCACTAAGCACCATGGTAATGGATGCAGAGGTGTTCCTCTCCTGGAGGATGGACCCTGGATGGACCCTGGGCAGCATGAATGGTTCACCCTGTACCATGGGCCCTCTGCTGTCCAGGCTGGGAGGAAGAGCTGGGCCCACCTTCCTGGGGATGGTTCCTCAGCATCTGAAAAGTGTTTAGAGAGAACCCACTCGATCAACCAGCAGTTCCAGTTCTAGGAACCTGCCAAACCCATGTCCAGCTTGAGGAGGAGGAAATGGTTCTGAGCCTCTAAGGGGAGGGCAGCTATGAAGGGGACTCAGAGTGACGGAAATAAGGCACCCGTACTCCCTCCTGACTTCACTCAGTACGATCCCCAAGGGTGTGTGTAGGTAGGGACCTTGGGCAAAGCTGGTCTTTCCAACAATGGATCTGTCTGACCATGCTCCTCCCCAGCTCACACACCTTCCTTGGCTCCCTGGTACCCTCAACGCAGAGCCTGCACTCCCCAGGCCAGCATTTGGTGGGGAGTCAGCACCATAAGTTCTGGCTGGTTTATCCCGCATCCTTGCTGCCTTCCCCCTTTGCTCCAAACACTATATTTTTGTTGTTTACCTGCTTTTACTTGTGGGTCAGCCCAGCATTGCCTTGGCTGAGCTAGGCCCTGCCCAAAAGGAGGCACCGAGGTGGGGGTTGCCAGCATCCATCCCAGAGCAGATCAAAGGCCATGGGGCTCATCTCTGCGGGAAAGGGCTGGAGCCTTCTGCCTTGCCGGACGCCTGACTCCAGGTACTTCTGCACTAGACTCACCGATCATTGGCTGGGGTGCTTGCTATGGGCCTGGCATGCTCACCCTGTAGTGCAACCCAGAAGAGAAATCAGTGCTTACCACAGTCACACCTCCAAGCAGCAGTTGGGGAAGGTGCAGGCAGAGGTGGCTGCTCAGAGGCGGCAGCTTGAGGGATGTGTAAGAGTTTCCCAGGCAGGATCAAGAGCTGGTGTACCTGCTGAGGCATGGAGGTCAGCAGGACCTCCTGGAGGGCTGAGAGGGGCTAGGTTTTATCCTGAAGCCCAAAGGACCCTGGGCATTTATGGCCAGACAGATGCAGGCTGGAGCCAGGAGACCTCCAATCACCAGGGACTGGAAAGACCTCTGGCGGAATGCCTCTAGGATCCTTACTCACACAGGAAGTGGGTATAATGACAGTTGTGTCCTAACCTGGAGGATCCAGGTAGTCCCAGGTGTAAGCCCCACGCCCCCACTTACTGTATGTTTCTGTTGGTGACACTGTGCCTCTGTCCGCTGCAGACCCACCTGCTCTCCAAGCTCCCTATCTTCGACAGTCAGGTGATCACCATCAACCCCGAGTTGCCTGTGGAGGAGGCGGCTGAGGACTACGCCAAGAAGCTGAGACAGGTGAGCCCCTTGGAGCTGCTGCAGGAAGACCTCATCCACCCAGTGGGCCCTCCCAGGGTGATGGAGTAAGCCTACTGGCGACACTGAGTGGTCCTCACTGGCAGAAACTCTCTCTGGGGGTGGTCAGTAGACCCAGTCTCACCCTGGGCAGACCCCTTTGAGGATCCCCATCTCTCTGAGAGGCCACAGCCCTGCTCTGGGGGAACCCCCAGAGGCGGCCTCACTTCTGACACCCTGGTGGTAGGCCTGGGTATTCACATCTTGGGGACAGCTGCATCCCCAGATTGTCAGGCCATTGAGACAGTGAAGTGTGAAGCCTTGTAGATTAATAAGAGTTCCTTTTTTTTGCAGGTGAGGCTGAGCCTTGCTTACTCTGTTACAGCACCTTGTTTTTCTGACAGCTGTTTCTTTGTGTCCTCTGAGCTCTTCCCTCTCAACTTTTTGGGACTGTCTTCTTTCCCCACGCAGGCCTTCCAAGGGGACTCCATCCCGGTTTTTGACCTGCTGATTCTGGGTGTGGGTCCTGATGGCCACACCTGCTCACTCTTCCCAGACCACCCCCTCCTGCAGGTGAGCACACCCACGCAGGCCCTGCTCACGGCCGAGCCCGGACCTCTGCCATCTGGGGCTTCCAGAGGGTTGGGAGGTGCCAGCAGCATGGTGTGAGTCAGCCTCAGCCAATAGACGCGCCCAGTGAGGCCTGACCCTTCTGAGTCTCAGTTCACCCATCAAAACAGGGGCCTTCAATCAAGTACCACAGAATTAGCAGGGTGGGATGGAATGATGGGTGGCCGGTGCCCGGCCTGTGTGAGTACTCAGGAAGTCAAGTGATATTTTCCTGTTTCCACCTTGGGCCTCCCTGCCCCCAGGAGCGGGAGAAAATTGTGGCCCCGATCAGTGACTCCCCGAAACCACCTCCGCAGCGTGTGACCCTCACTCTTCCTGTGCTGAATGCAGCTCGAACTGTCATCTTTGTGGCGACAGGAGAAGGCAAGGCAGCTGTTCTGAAGGTAACAGTGAGGGCCCCCTTCCCTAGAAGGTTGTAGGCAGAGAATGTGATCCTAGACACTATTGTGCTGAAAGCACCAGATCCCATGCTGTTTCGGTAATTCTTGGGTTGAAGGAGAGGTGAAAACTGCAAATACAGGCTAGTTAGGGGTTAACAATTATGAATTGAAATTGACGAGATACGGCCAATACGGCTCAGAGGTAAATTCATAGCCCTTAATGTGTATACATATATATTTCATTATTAACTAGAAAACAATTGAAATAAACCAATCAAGCACTTTAGAGTGAGAACAAAGGAAAATAACATAAATCTAAAAAAAGTCAGAGGAAGGAATAAGTGAGATTGAAATCACTGAATTGGCTCATATTCTTAAAAACTTAATGGTAAATAGATCCATAACATAGACAGAGCCGTACATAGACATAGATCCATCACATAACAACCACCCCTGGCAAAAACTGGAGAAAAATCATATGTAGTAGGAATAAGTAAAAAATGTAGGAATAAGAAAGAAGGTTTAATTATGCATAATATATTAGGAAAACATAAAATTAATAAATTTATATTGGGCTACCCTGGTGGCTCAGTGGTAAAGAATCCTCCTGCCAATGCAAGAGACATGGGCTTTGATCCCTGCTCCAGGAAGACCCCACATGCCGTGGGGCAGCTAAGTCCGTGCACCACAACCATTGAGCCTGTGGTCTAGATCCCACAGGCAGCAACTCCTGAGCCCATGTCCTGCAACTACTGAGGCCCACGTGCCCTAGAGCCCATGCTTCACAACAAGAGAAGCCACTGCAAAGGAAGTGCATGTCACAGCTAGAGAGTAGTCCCCACTCGCCACAACTAGAGAAAAAGCCCGTGCAGCAGTGTAGACCCACCACAGCCAACAACAAATAAAACCACATTTTAAAAATCATAAAATGGATATTAAAAGTAAAAACATATTTTAATTACCATCACTGAAAAGGCCAACAACTATGGAAGAAACTAGACACATTTTTAAAGATAAATAAGTAACAATTCTTCCACCAACTCTTGGGCCCAGATGTCTTCATGAGGGTGGCTCATGTTAGGGTTCAGGGTGTAGACTCCAGAGTCCAGCAGACCCCGTGTCCCTGCCAGTGATACCCTGCATGGCCTTAGATGGTCACTGAACCCTCCCCCCCGCCCCACCAAGCCTCAACTTCCCCATCTGCAAGGAGGGCTAGGAAGGTTCCTCCCCATGGACCTCCTGAGAGTCAGTTAAGGCAGCTCCAACTCACAGTCCACTCGCAGGAGGCTGCCCTCAGCCTCAGCTTCCCTGTAAAAAGAGGGGTGAGAACAGAGGCAACCCCGCAGGGCTGTGGTCAGAAGTAAACAAGTTAATGACTCAGAGTGCTTGTGGCAGACCCAGCTGGCAGAGAGTACTGTTTACCATGTCAGCCGATCATGAAATCACAATAGGGGGTCAGCCCACCACAGCTAGAGGGACCGAATCCTCCTGACAGCTAAGAAGGCTTTTGACCTTTTTAAGCAGTTGGGGGAAAAAGCAAAAGAGGAGGAGTATTTTTTGGTGTGTGAAAATGTTACAGAATTCAGATCTCAATGTCCACGAATAAAGATTTGTTGGAACCTGGCTATACCCACTTGGCGACAAGTCATCTGCTGGTACTTTTGTCCTGTAACAGCAGAGCTGAGTAGTTGCAACAGAGTTGGGGTGTGATCTGCAGAGCTGAAATAGTGACTCTCTGGTCTTGGCAGAAAAGGTGTTCTGGAGACTTCCCTGGTGGTCTAGTGGCTAAGACTCCATGCTCCCGACGCAGGGGGCGTGGGTTTGATCCATAGTCAGGGAACTGCATCCCACTTGCTTCAATTAAAGATGCCCAGCGCTATAGCCAAGACCTGGTGCAGTCAAATAAATATTTTTTTTAAATGTGTTAAAAAAGTGTGCTGACCCCACTATTAAACAGTCACAGATGATAAAAAGGAAGAGACCCCCCGTCTCTGCTGATTGCTCAAAGCCAGGTCATCTGGGAAGGGTTGGAGAGGTCTGAGGGGTGCTGGGGTGCAGGTGGGGCCCCACGCTCCTGCCCTCTCCACACAGCGCATTTTGGAGGACAAGGAGGAGAACCCGCTCCCCGCCGCACTGGTCCAGCCCAGCACTGGGAAACTTTGCTGGTTTCTGGACGAGGCAGCAGCGCGACTCTTGACCGTGCCCTTTGAGAAGCATTCCACTTTGTAACCTGTGCCGAGAGATGCTACAGCTGTGACTATGTGCAGCCCCGGTGGCCTGGGACCTTCTGGGGCTGGGCCCCACTGCCAGCCCACTCCAGGCTTCATTTTAGAAAAGCCGAGTGGTGTCGCTGGAAGCCGGTAGGGTCTGGCCACCAGGCCCACCCAGGAGCTTAGCCCATGGGCTGTGGCTCTGGGTGACTCAGATATTAAAAGGAGCATCTGTTTGAAGTTTCCACTGTCTCGTGGTCCTTGGTGGGTGGTGGGACCATCGGTCTCTAGGTGGCGCGCCTGACACGTAGCACTCATCCCAGCCTGTGGAGGGCAGGGATGGGCATCTGGCATGAGTGTCCTGGGCCTGCCACAGCAAAGTACTACATATCAGGTGTCTTAAAACAAGTGCAGGTCATTGTCTCACAGCTCACAAGGCCAGACGCCTGAAATCTAGGTGTCAGGAAGGTTGGGTCCTTCCAGAAGCTCTGCAGGAGAGTCTGTTCCAGTGTCTGCCTCTCTTGTCACATGGCCTTCTCTTTGTGTGTCTTGCCGTGTCCTGTCCTTTTTTCTTTTGGTTTGTCTTGTTTTTTTCCTTTGGCCATGCTCCTAGGTTTACAAGATCTCAGTTCCCAGACTGAGGATTGAACCTGGGCCACAACAGGGAAAGCCCCGGATCCTAACCACTAGGCCACCAGGGAACTCACTCCCATCCTTTTCTGATAAGGACCCCTGTCCTTAGACATAAGGCTACCCTAAGTCCTAAATCTTGAGAGTTCGTCTCAAGATCCTTAATTCATTACGTCTATAAAAATGCTTATTCCAAATAAGATCGCATTCTGAAGTTTCGAGGGTTAGGACATGGACTTAACTTTTTTTTAACTGTATTAAAATAACACAAAACATAAAATTTACCACCTTAACCATTTTTATACAATTCAGTGGTTTCAAATACATTTTTAAGCAGCCATCCCTACCATCCATCCCCATAACTCTTTTCATCTTGTAAATCTGTAACTCTGTATTTGGGACTTCCCCGGTGGTCCAGTGGCTAAGACTCTGTGCTCCCAATGCAGGGGGCCCAGGTTCAATCGCTGGTCAGGGAACTAGATCCCACATGCCGCAACTAAGACCCAGTGCAGCCAAATAATTAAATAAAAATATAAGTATGCATATATATTTATTTAAAAACTGTATCCTTATTAAATGCTCACTTTCTATTCTCTCCTCTCCCCAGCCCTGGCAACCACCAGTCTGTTTTCTGTCCTTATGAATTTTTTTTTTGAAGTATAGCTGATTTACAATGTTGTGTTAATTTCCTCTGTACAGTACGTTATTCAGTCACACATACATATACATTTTCTATATTCTTTTCCATCCATGGTTTATCACAGGATATTGAATGTTCTCTGTGCTATACAGTAGGACCTTATTGTTTATCCTCTCTCTTGATGATTTTGACCACTCTTAAGTGCTTCATATAATTAAAATCATACAGTATTTGTATTAATGTGATGGGCTTATTTCACTCTGCATAGTGTCCTCAGGATTCATCCATGTTGTAGTGTGTGTGAACTTCCTTCCTCTTTAAAATACGATCATATCATATTTTAGTTATTTATTCATCAATCAGCGGACACTTGGGTTACTTCTGTGTTTTGCTATTGTGAATAATGCTGCTGTGAACAAGGGTGGATAAATATCTCTTCCAGAGCCTACTCTCAGTTCTTTTCTAAAGACATCCAGAAGTGGAATTGCTGGGTCATATGCATATGGTAATTCTATTTTTAATTTTTGGAGGACCCTCCATATTGTTTTCCATAGCACTTGTATCATTTTTATATTCCCGCCAACAGTACACAAGGATTCCAGTTTCTCTACATCCTGGCTCACGCTTGTTTTCTAGTTTCTTGATAGTGGCCTGTAGACATTATCCTTTGGGGGACACAGTTCAGCCCTCTCCACACTCACTTGGCCGACCTCCTGCTGCAAACCCAGGGCCAGGGTCACTTCTGCACGTGGCCCTGCTTCAGGTCTGCTCAGAACCTTGAATGCGGAGGCACTGCTTCTTTGCCTCGGGGCTGCGGCATTTCCCCAGAGTGCGTCAGCTTATGGCCCACCCGGCTCCAGGGCCCAGGGCAAGCTGGTGGGCGAGGGGCGTGGGAACTGAAACCTCAAATCCGAAACCGCAGAAAGTGAAGTTTCTTTCAACGTCTTGTCTGGGTTGATCACTCAGATGTGAGAGTGAGGAAGTGGGACCTATTCTGATTGGAAACCAAGGAAGGTGGAGGAGAGGTTTGGAAGGAAAGCAGCCCAGCCGTGAAGCTGGGCAACAGCAGGTGTCATGACCCCTGAAGCTGCAGGCGGAGGCGGAGAAGTGGAGGGAAAGTGATGAGACAGTTACAAAGACCCCATGTGGAGGGCCCTGCCTGAGGCATGTCACTTCTGTACCCCTCTCCCCATAGCAGCAGCTGTTCCTGCTCCAGACTGCCTGTGGCTCCCCTTTGCCTTCACAGTGAAGCCCATCCTTCCCACTCGACCCACAAGCCCCCTTGTGGCCCCTGCAATCCCCCACCCCCGACCTAACATCTACTCCTTATTCGCTCTCCTCCAATCCGTCCACTTTGTGTTCTTCCTGGAACCAGCCAGGTCCATTCCCACCTCAGGGCCTTCGCGTGTGGTGTGCCCGCTGCTCGGCATTCTTTTCCCTCCAGCTTTTTTGCATGGCTTGGCCCTTGTTTCCTTCAGATCTTGGTGCACCATAACCTCCCTGACCCCTTCTTGCCCCTAGCATTTTCTATTTTTTCCTATTCTGTGTCTCTCCCTTACCCATACTGTCTGACAGTTTGGTTGTTGTGCTAACCAATGGTCCATGGGGGCTGGACTGTGTGGTCTGTTTTGCCCACGTCTGCACCTGCTGCTCAGGGATGGCACTCAGGCTATTATGGAGTGATGTTGAAAACAGGAATTCTGGGGAGTTGGTGAAGATTGCACTCAGATGTTCCTGGTTTAAACAAAATGGAGATTTAGCTTTTCCTCTGGAGGGAGGCCACCCAGAACTGGTGGAGCAATGTCATGAACTCTTTGGGGACTCTGCAACTGACATCATAGTTGTGCCATTGTCATCACATGAGTTTTACCTTGTGGTCCAAAGTGGCTGCATATGCTCCAGCCATCACATCCATTTTGCACCCACTGGAATTTGATGCTCTCTTCACCTGAAATCCTGTGAAAACCCCATCTGATCACATTTCAGTCTGAAATGTAGACCTCCCTCCCTCCCTCCTTCCCTTCCTTCCATTGCCAAACACTGAGGACTGCTTTGTGCCAGGCAGTGGAAGAACAGGTGGAGGGGTAAGGAGACCCAGTTAATTAATTTACCAGACAGGTAAAGCAGGATCTGAAGGGACATGTCCCACCTGTCTACAGCAGAACAGTGGCTCCCCACCTACTCCTGCCCTATCACGGACCCCAGGACTGGAGGTGTCAGTCTAGCTCTGTCTTCCCAACCTGGGGCTGGACTAGGCCTGAATCCTCTTGGGCCGCAGAATCACCCCACGTGGGTACGGATGAGGGGATAGGTACGTGATTTAGATGCCCTATCCCTGCCTTCTCCCCGCTTCCCTGCCCTCCCCACACTAACAGTCGCTCTCATTTGCTGCCAGATGTCTGCCCTTCACCCACCCTCCAAGGCCAGCTAGGTCTTTTTTTTCTCCACCCGCGCCCTGGGGCAGCCCCTACAGAAACCACCAGTTCTGGGGAACTCGGCCCAGGGGAAGCGGGAGGACACAGGTGCAGGGTGAGGCGGGGCGGGGCAGGGGGCAGGGCAGAGTGGGGAGCAGGTGTCCCCTCCGCACGCACCCTAGGACTGTGCTCTGGCCGTGCGGCCGGTCTTGCAGCATTCGGGCCCCTGAGGTCACCTTGCTCCCAGGGTGGCCCCTGAGCTGAGGCCCCTGGGGCATTGTGGGGAACAGAGGGGTGTTTGCTTCACTCAGCGGAGCCCAGGAGGCAGCATCAGGATGGGCGGGCGCCCCTCGAGCCCCCTGGACAAACAGCAGCAGCAGCACCTGAAAGGTGAGTGAGGTGGGAAGGAGCCCAGTGTTGGCAGGTGGGATTTAGGGCTGGGTTGTCAGCTACACAGGATGTTCTATTAATGAGAATTCTAGAAAAACAATACTTATTTTAGTATCAGTGTGTCTCAAATTTTGCGTGATGGCATATTTGTGCTGAAAAGAAGTATTCCTTAGTGACCTGAAATTCAAATTTAATTGGTGTCATGTACTTTTATTCGGTTAAATGTGGTCATCCCTCTTGGGGCATGGGTTCAGCTGTGGGGCGGGCATGGGGCCAGGAGGGAAGTGCCCCGAACCTAGCCAGATGTGGAACGAGCCTCTCAGACGGGCAGGGACCCGTAGGCCCCCTGTGCGGACCTCAGGGACTGAGTCACAGTTCTTTTGAGACAAAGAAGGGCCCGTGTCCTTCACACTCTGCCTACAGCTGAGCACTCGCTGTGTCGTGTACACTGGGAATGTGGGCCGGGGGGGGGGGGGGCTCACACAGACCAGGAAACAAGGTCAAGCTATCATTACATGAATGGAGTCCATAAGCTACTCTGCAGAGTGTTGAAATGTTTTTCTGTAGTGGCTTAAACAAGATATTTATTCTCTCTCTTATAGAGGGTTGGAACCCTTGAAGAAGGAAATGGCAATGCCTGGGAAATCCCATGGACAGAGAAGCCTAGCGGGCTCCAGTCCACAGGGTTGCAAAAGAGTTGAACATGACTGAGTGACTGAACAACAACATAGAGGGGTACAGTGGAAGGCAGGCTGATATTACACAACCCAGCTCCTCCATCTCATGGTTCTACCACGTGTGGCTTCTGTGCCTGAGGTCACCGCCTGGCCCAGAATTGCTGCTGAAGCTCCAGTCATTAGATCCACATTCCAGTCTGCTCGATGGACGTGTTGTAGACACAGTCAAGTGCACACCTCTTAGAACAGCCTGAAGAGCTTTAGCCCTTGTGTAATCACCTCCTAGGTCAGGCTACAGGACATGTCCATCACCCCAGAAAGTTCCCTTGTGCTGGGTGAGGTTTTTAAAGGTTTTGATAGTCTCCTCATATAAGGGGCACAAGGAAATTTTCGAATGCAATGATCTGTTCTTTATCTGTGATGATTTCACAGCGTGCACATGTGTCAGACTCATTAACGCCTGTGATTTATACAATTAAGGTGTGTTGTACATGGGTTCTAAATTAAGCCTGAGTCCCTTAACTCCCCTGCCCCCCACCACCCACCCTGTGGACAAAAACAGATAGTGGAGGGTTAAGAATGAATGGAATTGGAGCCTGTCTTTCGGGGAAGCTTTGGGGTGTGGGTGGAATCCATAAGTAGCTTCTGTGCCCATTTGGCCTCCACTCCAGCAGGTTGAGAGGACCTGATCCAGCCACTTCACCATCCTCTTGTCCCTGCAGGCCAGGTGGACACCCTGCTGAGGAACTTCCTGCCTTGCTACCGCGGGCAGCTGGCGGCCTCGGTCCTGCGGCAAATCTCCAGAGAGCTGGGCCCCCAGGAGCCAGCCAGATGCCAACTGCTGCAGAGCAAAGTGGGTGCCACAAGGGGGGAGGGGGCGCGGAGCAGGCAAGCCTGGGGAGGCCGTTTGTTTGAGGGTCCCTCTTCACGTCTTTGCCCTTGCTGAAGCCATGACCTAGGGTAACTATTAAAACTTCGTTCTTGGAATGCAGTAACGACATTTGCAGCCACATGGATGAAGCTAGAGATTGTCATTCAGAGTGAAATAAATCAGAGAAGGAGAAATATCCTATGATACCCCTTATATATGGACTCTAAAGAGAAATGATGCAAATGAACTTACAAAACAGAGACTCACAGACAGAGAAGGAACTTGTTGCCAGAGGGAAGGATGGGGGGAAGGAATAATTGGGGAGTTTGGGATGAACAGGTACACACTGCTTTATTTAAAATGGAAAACCAGCAAGGGCCTGCTCTATAGCACCGGGAACTCTGCTCAGTGTTATGTGGCAGACTGGATGGGAGAGGAGTTTGGAGGCAGAAAGGATACAAATAAGAAAAAAAAAGATTCATCCTTGGGACAAACATTCACTAAGCGTCAGCCGCCTGCCACATCCCTGGTTGGATGCTGGGGGGCAGAGTGGTGCTAAGTTGCTTCGGTTATGTCCCACTCTTTGCGACCCCATGAACTGTAACCCACCAGGCCCCTCTGTCCATGGGATTCTCCAGGTAAGAATACTGGAGTGGGTTGCCATACTCTCCCTTAGGGCATCTTCCCAACCCAGGGATCGAGCCCACATCCCTTATGTCTCCTGCATTGGCAGGTAGGTTCTTTACCACTAGTGCTACCTGGGAAGCCCCACCAGGGATGCTGGGGACACGATAGTAACTGAGAGAGATTTCCCTCTGCCCTCCAGGACTCACAGTCTAACTGGGAGAAATGACAAGTTAGTTATCAAGTTAACGTATCATGATGCAAGATAACCCCTGAGAGGTGCTAGGAAGACAAAATGAAAGGTGGTGTTGAGGGTGGGAAGCTGAGGTGTAGGAGGGCCCTTCTGAGCTGAGAGGTAAAGGATGAGACAGAGCCAGAGCATTCTGGAGCCCACATCAGAAGGTCATTGTGGCAAAGGGCACTGCCAGTACAAAAGCCCTGAAGTTGGAAAAGGTATAGCCTGGATGAGTGTAGTTGCCAAAGGCACAGCATGCCCATTGGACCCCCAGGCCTTTTCACGTGTCACCTTCCCTATTCCATCCCATACTTTGGCTGCTACTTCTTCCAAGATGCCTTCCTTGATTACCATCACCCTTGCCTGAGTTGGGCACCTCCTCTGGAATCCCCCGTCTGCTTCTCCAGCGCAGCTCCAGGGTCACAGGTCTGCCTCCTCCATTTGTCTGCTTTGTAAGGACAGGGTTCAAGTCTTATTTCCCCTTCCCCCTTAATTCTTGTGCCCACGTGGTGCCTGCAACTAGGAGGGGCTCAGGAAGAGTGTGTCAATGGAACAAAAGAGCCTGGAGGTGGCCATTCTCAGCTCCAAATGTCTTCTAAGCTGGATGATGGTGCCCAGGAGCTCCACATACCCTGCCCAACTTACTCCATCTTCTCCAGCCTCAGAAGATGAGTCTTTGACCATTAAGGAAACAAAAGCACAGAGAGCTGAATGACCTGCCTGAGGTCACCCTGCCAGCAAGAGGCAGAGGCGAGATTGGAACCTGGAGCCCACAGTCCTTATGATGCTGGGTCATCTGTCCCAACCAGGGTGCTGAGATTTTCTCTTGGGCACACCATCTCCTGGCTGTGTCTGCCCTGGGATCGGGGCTCCCTGGTACTGTGGACACAGAGCCCACTCCCACCTGGGATGCCACCTGTTCTGCTTGGGGAACCACGGGGCCTGGGCGTTGCCCCCACCTGCAGCTTCCGCCACCTGCTGGTCCTAGCCACCTGGCCAGGGCCCAGCTGATGTTGGGGTTCAAGCAGCATGGAGGGATTTCCTATCCCTTCAGTTGGAATATTTTCTTTAAGATTTATTTTTATCTATTTGCATTAGGTAATGCATATATCATTTCTGTAACGACATTTTAACAATATTGCTGTGAAAAATGTCAGACCTAGGAAGAGGGATAGAGAATCATTTAACAAACATCTTAGTTCCCACTACTCTACCAAAGAATCAAAACATCACAGATGCTGGTCATTTAGTCATCAAATATTTACCGAGTGATAACTATGCACCAGGCACCACTCTGGGGCCAAGTCGTGGGGCAACACAATTCAGATGGACAGGTAGTAAGATGAACAATAAGAAAACGAAACAACTGAATGTCCCATCCTGCCTGAGGGAGGAGCCTGTGGACAGAGGTCTGGCCATTTCTCATAAGCTTAAACTAACACCTGCTCCATGGTACAGCAGTCCCACCCCTATCAGTTAGCTATGCTGCGCAACAATACACTGCAAAATCATGCCTTCAACAACACACATTTGTCTTTAAAAAAATGTTTTTTAATTTATCTTTGCCTGTACTGGGTCTTCGTTGCAATGTGCAGGCTTTCTCTGGTTGCAGCAAGCAAGCAGGGGCTACTCTTTTAGGTTGCAGTACATGGGCTTCTCATTGCAGTGGCTTTCCTTGTGGCAGGGTGGGGGCTATAGGGTGTGTGGGCTCAGTAGTTGCAACTTATGGGCTCCAGAGCCTGTGGGCTCAGAGTTGTGGTGCCCAGGCTTAGCTGCCCATGGCATGGAACCTTCCCAGACGAGAGGTCAAACCCAGGTCCCCTGCATTAGCAGGCGGATTCTTTACCACTGGACCACCAGGGACATCCCAACACACATTTATCATCTCAGTTATGGTGGGTCAGGAATCTAGAAGGGGCTTCTCTAGGTCCTTTCTTTCAGTGTCTCAATCAAGATGTTGGCTCAGAGCTGAAGCTCAAGTGGGGGGGATCCCCTTGCAGTAAATTGGAGATAACAAAAGTGTCCTGCTCAATTCGTATTTGGAAGTGAATGCTGTGAGCATGTGTGATAAAGACTAAACCATCACAACAGCAGCTCCCAAGCACCTTGTACTTGGGGGCGCCCAGGTCACAGCACAAGCTGTCCAGGGGATTTGGACACTGGGACACTGTCAGATGCTTCTGACATCTGCCTGCCCATCCTCCCACAGAAGCTACCCCGAGTCCGTGAGCATCGAGGGCCCCTGACCCAGCTGCGGGGTCACCCACCCCAGTGGCAGCCAACCTTCTGTGTTCTGCGTGGGGATGGCCACCTGGAGTGGTTCAGCCACAGAGAGGTGAGTGAGTGGCTTACAGTCCATCTGCCTCTCCATCCCACCCTCCCCAGTGTGGGTTTGGGGTCCAGTTCCCAGCATAGCCCCCCCTCCTTTCTTCAGTCATCAAATATGAATGTGCTTGGCCCCGGATAGGCAACCATCTTGTGCTATGCCAGGTGGGTAAACTGAGGCCCGGGCCAGGGTAGGGACTCACTTGTGGTCATCAGCAGAGTGAGGCTGAAACCATACGAGGCCTTTGCATATCCCACTTGTGTCCTGCTTCCCAGCTGAGGAATTCTTGTCTCCCTGGGACTCAGTTTTCAACTCTAAAATGGGATGATGATGATCTACACCACATGGGGCTGTGAGGATTCGATGAGATAGTCCTCATATAGCACTTCAGACTGGCCCAACACACAGTGGGTACTGGGTGCTCCACTATGGGGAAGGGGGGAGGGGTGGAGGCAGGGGGGTGGGTTAACCCCAGTTAACCCCAAATCTTCCCAGTCCCACGTTGGGATATAGAAGCCACCCTTTAGACCTGTCCCAAGACAGTTCTTTGGATGCCTTTTGCAGGAATATGAAAATGGGGACCATCCCCTGGGCTCCACAACCCTGACAGGGTACACAGTCCTGACTTCCCAACGTGAATATCTCCGCCTGTTGGATGCTCTCTGCCCAGACTCCTCAAGTAAGGCTCCTGGGGACCCCAAGAGCCAGTGTCTCTACTTTTGCACTAGTGATACTGGAGCCAGATCATTGTTTTTGCAGTGAGGGCTGCCCTGTGCACCACAGGATGTTAAATAGTATCCCTGGCCTCCACCCACCAGATGCCAATAGCACTCTGCACTCCAAATGTGACAACCAAATATAACTCCAGAAATCGCCAAGTGTCCTTAGGGGCAGCATGGCCTCTGGGTGAGCACTCTGTCTCTTGGAAGAGAAACACCCACTCTTGTCAGGGTGAAGGAGTTAAGTCACTAAACCAGAATCAAAGCAGCAAAGGATAAAAATGATAAAAAAAAAAAAATCTGGTGTCAGCAAGCATATGGAGAGATGGACAGTGGTGGGCAGGAAAACTGTACAGACTTGTTAAGAATCTAATTGTTCAGTTTAGTGTTTCCAGGAGGGTTCTCCTTCCCTCCTTCCTGCCTTTACTCCCTCCATCCTCCTTGTCTTCCTGCCCCTCCAACCTCTCTTCCCCTCACCTCCCCTTCCTTCCCACTCCTCCTCCTTCTTTCTCTGAATAAGGTAAGGAACAACATAAGTGGCTGGCATGTATCTGACCGAGAGCCTGCATCATCTCACTGAGTCTGCCCAGGAGGCAGTCCCATTACTAATCACTCCATTTCATAGAAGAGGACACTGTGGCTGAGGACTACCACACCATAAGAGATAGAGCCAGAATTACACCCTTTGCTTCACTGCAGAGCTATTCTTCTGCTTAATGATGCAAAGATGTAGCAACAAAAACCGTCTACAGAAATGTTGATGATGTTGAAATGATGGGAGTCCACTCAAATACTCATCCTTTGGGGTTGATTAAATAAACTATGGCCTGACCCTTAGGAAGGAAATCTGCAGCCTCTGAAGGTATCCCAGACATACACAGGAGCCAAAAGGCCAGTTATACATCAGAAAACTCCACCCTGTTAAAAAATGCATCCCATACAGCTTTGTGCAGATTTTAAAATCTAGAGTAATGTCTTCCAAACTATGTCCTCCTATCATCTCTGGAGCCTGCGATTAAAGGGCTACATGATGAGGAATGTCCAATGTCCACTTCTTTCTGCATTATTGTATTTTACTGCAGTTTGTATATATCACTCTGGAAATCTGAACAAAACACTTAAGGATTTACAAGATCCCAATTTAATTAATCTGGGCTTCCCTGGTGTCTCCATTGGTAAAGAATTTGCCTGCAGTGCAAGAGACCACAGAGCCCAGGAGACCTGGGTTTGATCCCTGTGTCGGGAAAATCCCCTAGAGAAGGAAATGGCAACCCAATCCAGTATTCTTGCCTGGAAAATTCCATGCATGGAGGAACCTGGCGGGCTACAGTCCATGGGGTCACAAGAGTCAGACACAATTTAGCAACTAAACCACCGCCAATTTAATTAATTGAAATAAATTCACTCATTTTTGTCCTCCCAACAGTTCTAGGTCATTGGTATCACTTTTTAGCCCATTTTACAGAGAAGAAAACTGAGGGGCTTTTTAGGGTGATGACAATCTGTGCAAAGAGCTAGAAAATGGTTTGGCCAGGTAAGAATCTGGACCTAGCTGACACCAGCACCCTCCAGCAAGCAGGGCTCAGATCACATGCCAATTCAGACAGTTGTTGGTGGCTGCCCAGGCCGCTGTGTTGAGAATCCTGAGATGGATTATTAATATCTGCCCTGGGCACACCTCCTCCTGGGACTGAGCTGAAATAAGGCTCTTCTAAGCATTTCAGTATTCTTGTGAAAATTCCATGGACAGAGGAGCCTGGTGGGCTACAGTCCATGGGGTCACAGAGAGTCGGACAGGACTTGAGCACCTGAGCTCACACACACTAGCATTTCATGGCGAACGAAGGGAATGAATGAGTGAAGATGTGAGCGTCTCTGTCTGCTTTCAGGAGACCATGCACAGGAAGAGCCTGATCCCCTCTTGGAAACACCTGTTAGCTACCCTCTGTTCCTGCAGCATCCCTTCCGCCAGCACCTCTGCTTCTCTGCAGCCACAGGGGAGGTGCAGCGTGCCTGGAGACTAGCCCTGCAGGGCGGCATCCGGCTTCGAGGCACAGGTGGGTCCTGGCAAAGGGCAGGCAGTGATGGGGTGCAGAATCTGGGGTCAGATGGCTCGGCTCCTGTTGGCTGTGGAATCCTCTCCGAGCCTCAGTTTCCTTATCTATAAAATGGATCGTGGGGAAGGACAGAGGGGAAGCAGGCAATTATGCATGGCCAGGGCTGTGATGAGGGCACAGGCCTGTGGGAGCTTAGCCTGGGGACCAGGGAGGGGAAGTCAAAGCTGGAGTCTCAAAAAGATGAGGGACCAGCCAGGTCAAAAAGAGGAACAGAATTGACACATATAGTTGGGCAGGTTGTTGCCTGAACAAATGTACCTAACTGGAGAGGCAATTGGAGACTGCCTTGGAACCTGGGTGGTGACTGCTTATAGGGGATGTCTTTTCCTAAATGTCATTGGCATTGACAGGAATTTAAGCCAACTGCAGGAGATAGTGGAGGACAGAGGAATCTGGCGTGCTACAGTTCATGAGGTCACAAAGAATCAGACATGACTGAGCATCTGAACAACAAAACATAAAGCTCGCTTGTGGGCTGATGATGGTCTTAGGGAGGTGTGCTTCCTGCAGAAGGCAATTCTTTGTGCAAAGGTCTGGAAGTGGTTGACCTAGCTGTTTGAACCTGGCTAGGAGGTGATGGGGAGCCAGGCAGTCTGAGAGCAGGGGAGGGATGGGTGGACACTTAGGAGCCGCCCCTCAGTCCTGCAGCGAAGTCAAGCGCCGGCAGCCCGTGCCTTCCTAGATGCCATTCGGCTCTACCGGCAACAACAGGGCCAATTTGGCAACGATGACGTGACCCTAGGCTCCGACGCTGAGGTCAGTGCTGCATCAGGCCGCACCCGGGACCCCCAGGAGCCCTCTCGGCCCACCGAAGTACCCATGGGCACCTCTCCCGCAGGTGCTGACCTCGGTACTGATGCGGGAGCTGCTGCCAGCGCTGCGAGCCCAGACCCTGCCCGGCCTGCGAGGAGCCGGCCGCGCCCGGGCCTGGGCCTGGACCAAGGTAGGCACAAGGTCGAGGAGGTGGAGTACGGACACTTGGGAGGCCAGGAGGGGGATAGGAGTCGGCCTTGAGTGCCCAGTTTCTCTGCGCGTCTCTGTCTCTCCGTCCCTCTCATCCCCGCCCCATCTTGGCTGTCTACCGCGCCCCTGGCCCTTGTGGGGTCCCCTCGATGATCTGAGCAGCTCCTGGATGCCGTCCACGCTGCAGTTCTGGCTGGGGCCTCCGCGGGGCTCCGCGCCTTCCAGCCTGAAAAGGAAGAGCTGCTCCTGGCCCTGGAGAAGACAATCCGCCCAGATGTGGATCAGATGCTGCGGCTCCGGGCGCGCGTGGCTTCGAGGCTGAAGGGTGCGGTTCGGGGGCGCGGCCTAGAGGGGCGGGGCTTGAGTGGGAGGGGCGGGGCTGGGAGCCCTAAGGGGAACTGGTTCGGTGTAAGGGGTGGGGGCCGAGGATCTGGAACCCGGAGACATAGCAGGGGCAGGGCCAGAAAAGGAAAGGGCGGGGCTGAAGTGGTTTTGAGGTTTAGGCTGAGGGTGGGGCGAGACAAGAGGAAGGGCGGGGCCGCGGGAAGGGGCCGAGCCAGGGATTCGGAGGGTGAGACTCCAGACCCTGACTGAGTGGGGAGAGGGGCCGAGGCGTTGGCGATAGTGGGTCTGACTCGGATTATGGGTTGTCCGGTCAGACAGCAGAGATGGCTCCTACTCGGACTCAGCCTCTCGGTGTGCGACTTTTGAGCTGATCCTCCTCGCACTTGAAGCCTCAGTTTTCTCATTTGTAAAATAGGGTATAGGAGGATGCTCAGAGTCTGCGCGCCCATCTTCCTCACACTGTTGAGCCAATAGCCGCACACCTTCCCCTACCCCTCTCCCATTTGCTGAGCACCTGGAGGAGATCCAGGCCAGTGTCTTCCACTCGCAGCCGAGGTCCAGGGCCCCCTGGAGTCGTGCCTGCGCGGGAAGGTGGATGCACAGCTGCCCCGGATCACGCAGACGCTGCTGCGCACTGTGGAAGCCGAACTCGCGGCGGTGCGGACCCTCCTAACCCAGGGCATGGACCGCCTGTTCTGCCTCCTGCGTGGGAGCTCCTCCAGCACCCAGCTGCGGAAGGAGGTGAGCTCCAGCGGCTCTAGGTTCATCGGGCCTATGGGCAGTGTCTTAACTTTATGAAAGAGTCACGTGAACCTTGCATCTTTCTTGTTTGAAAATCATCTTTTGAAAATCTCCAAACTTTCTTCTAGGCTGCATTTTACTTAGGGTGGGCCACGATGGGTGAGGAGGAGTAAGAGGACAAGATTAGCGATTTAGTAACATTCATCTGGAGTCACCTTACCTGAGAACTCTTCCTCCTCCCATTCACTTGTCTGGCCACAGACCATCCCATCTCCTGAGACAGAATTCTGCTCTATGCAGGTCAGCTCAGTTCTTTTGATATGAAACGAGAGCATACTATATGCCAAGAAACATTCAACTCATTAAATGTCTTTTGACCTTTAAAATGAAACAGCCAGTTATTTTACCAACAAAACATTTTAGGGAGAGAGAGACAGCCTCCACATTGCAATTTGGGACATGCAAGCTAGGGCAAAACCATTAGCAAGTCTGACAAAGGGGAGGAACATTACTTTATAGAGAAAAAGGAGGAAGTTGGGAGGGGTGACTTTGAAAGAAAGCAGGAGTTCAGGATGGTGACACCGTCTCATTGGCTGAGTGGTGGTAGTTTCTCATTGGTTGAGGCTGTTACTGGTTAAGGAGAAAATCTTCCTTTTGTGGGAGTGGTAAAGCAGTAATTTTCTCCCTGTTCGGAGTCTGCAGAGGGCAAGAAGTGGCAGTGCATGAGCGTGCTCCCTTTAGGGCTTAATGGCTTCATTTTATTTATTTATTTGGCCCAGCCACTCGACTTGTGGGATCTCAGTTCCCTGACCAGGGACTGAACCTGGGCCATGGCAGTGAAAGCGCCAAATGCTAACCACTAGACTGCCACGGAACTCCCACGACTTCATTTTAAATGAGGCTTCCAGTGTTCTTGCCTGGAGAATCCCATTGACAGAAGAGCCTGGTGGGCTACAGTCCATAGGGACTCAAAGCGTCAGACACGACTGAGTGACTAACACTAACACTCCCTTTATTAATCTTCACATCTCTGTTTCATAATGACCTCCTCCAGACATTTTCTCTGGTCCTTTCTCCAGCTGCAGCTACTTATGCTTCCCTCCGCATATGAGCATTTACATACCATCATAGTTGTTTGTCTAAACTCTGTCTCTTCCAAGTTTTGTGTGAGCAATTTGAGGGAAAATACCACTTTGGATTATTCCACTTCTGCAGCTGCAGGATCCAGCACAAAGAGAATATCAGGTGATGGCCTTGGTGGGACAAGGGCTGGATGTGCCCATTTCCCCTCAGCCACACCATCACCTCATTATCATCTTTTTCAAGTTTCACCATTTTATGTCCATCGCACCATACCTCACCTTTATTGTGACAACTGAGTTGTATTTCCAGTTGTGTTTCTCCTTCAGTGCATTGGCTGTGAGGCCGTTGGCCCTGCCTTTCTACTGGTGGTGTTTTTCTCACCTGACTGTCATTGGAATGCAGGTGTACTCATTTGGAGAGATACCATGGGACCCAGAGCTGATGCAGATTTGCTACCGAGAGGCCAAGAGGAGCCGGGGGCACCTGGGGCAGCTGGCAGCACTGTTTGGCTTCTTTGGAACACAGAGCCTAGTGTTTGGGGCCCAGGATCTCGCACAGCAGGTAAGGGTTAGTGGGAGGCTGGGAGGAGACGAGGCAAGGATGGTAGCCCCTACTTACAGGTGCTATGTGTGTGCTGAGGAGACCCCAATGACTCAGGCAGACCTGAGCCTCCCTTGCCGGGCTCCCAGTGTCACACAGACATAAACTCATGAGCAGGCAGTAACCACATCTGATGGACAGGGCTGTGATGGGGACACCCAAGGTGTTATGGGCACCCTGAGGGATCCATCTCCAGGGTTGGGAGGGTTTCCAGGAGGAGAGGACTGCCAGGCTGGAGCAGCCATGGGAGGAATGGGAATAGGGTATGTCCTGGGTGTAATGAACAGTGTGGCTAAGCCCTGGGAGGTGAGAGAGCTTGTCCACCTTTGGGAAAGTAAAGCAATTTAGAGGCATTGTGTTGTAGATTTCAAGAGTGGGCAACAATGTAAGAGATATGACATAGAGGTGGGGAGGCAGATGAACTGGGGCCTTGAGTAATGGGGCTGCAGGGGCTGGGAACTTTCAAGGGCAATGGGAACCACAGCAAGTGTGTGAGCAGGAGAGGGGCACGAGCAAATTCAACGTTTTTTAGAAAGCCCTGCCTGCCTTGGGGAGCAGTGGCTGTTGGTGGCAGGAATGGAAGCAAGGAGGTCTGAACCAGAACAGGTTGGTAGAGAGAAGCCAGGGGTTTTGAAGGCCAAGGGGATGGGCTCTGCTAATGGACATGGTGAGTGAGAGAGACAAAGATTGAGAAGACCCAGTACTGCCTAGCTGGGTTGTTCAGTCTGCATACTGCACAAGAGGGCTCAGTCATGGGGCCTGGACTCTGGACAACTCTCTGCTCCCCATGCTGGGCCTCCTGGCACTGACTAGATGAGGCCCAGGTCCTGAGAAGAAGAGAGTGCTATATTTGTCTTTTTTTAAATTGTATTTTAAAATATTTATTTATTTGGCTGTTCCCAGTCTCAGTTGTGGACACGGGATTAGTTGCAGCACATGGGAATCTTCAGTTGTGCCATGCATCATGTGGGACTTAGTTCCCTGATCAAGGATCACACCAGACCTCCTGCATCGGGAGCTCAGAGTCTTAGCCACTGAGCCACCAAGGGAGTCTCAAGGGTACTATGTCTTGGAACAAGAAGGAGCCTGGGGGCAGGTAGCTGGTCAGGGCAGGCTGGATACTGAGAAGGGTTCAACTGAGCAGGTGCAGGGCCCAGAAAGAGCATGGATTTGCAAGGCTCATCTCAGCATCTCCTCCCACAGCTCATGGCTGACGCCGTGACCACCTTCCTACAGCTGGCTGACCAGTGTCTGACCACAACTCTGGACTGCGACCAGGCCACCCAGCAGCTGGAGAGAGTCAGGGGGCGCGTGCTGAAGGTGAGGTCTGTGAGGAGGGCATGGCAGTGGGCCTGACTGTTCAAGTGGCTGGGGGACCAGCTGCTTGCTGTGTGTGTCACGCAGAAATTCCAGTCGGATAGCAGCTCTGCGCGGAGGAGGTTCATCCACGGCTGGCTGCTCTGCATCTTCTTGCCCTTTGTGTTGAGCCAGCTGGAGCCAAGCTGCAAAGCGGTGAGCTGCTGGGGGACAGGCCCTACAGAACAACCATCCCAGAGCCACCTTGATGCTTCAAGACTTTTGTCCCCTGAGCCTGAGGCTGGGTCAGATGGCTCTTCTGGACTCCCTTAGTGTCCTCTGCTTTTCCCATGACAAGGCTCGATGTCTGCCATTTGAGAGCTGGCATGGGGTCCCATGTATCCCATATCAGCAGGTGATACAGGCTTCAGAGAAAGGAGGAAGCAGAGACGGAGTGTGTGTGTGGTGAGGGTTCTGAGTGGGTAGAGAGGCTCTCTTTGAGAAGATGATGCTTGAGAAGCAGTGAACTAAAGGCATGAGCCATATTCAGGGGAAGGGTGTTCTTTGCATGTGCATAGGTCCTGAGGTAGATCTGCTTCTGGTATGTTGGAAAGCAGTGAAAAGGCAAGTGTGGTTGGAGCTTGGCGAGCAAGAAGGTAGGAAGTAGACAAGGGAAGAGGTCGCAGGCACCTGGCTACCCACGGCTCAGGGGCACTGGAAAGTGGTCTGCAGCAGGGATCAGGCAGGAAGTGGCTGTGAGGGGACCCAGCAGGAAAACCTATACTGTTCCCACTGAGGTGTGATGTGCTTTGTTTCACCAGTCCCCACAACAACCAAGGGAATAATGAGTCGAGGAGTCCATTTTAAAGATGAGGAGACTGAGGCCCAAATTTCCCTGGCTAATCAATGGACATGTTGGTGATGGACAGGGAAGCCTGGGGTTGCAAAGACTTGGACATGACTGAGAAACTGAACTGAACTGAATCAATGACAAAGCTGGGGAAAGAGTCCATTTTAAAGATGAGGAGACTGAGGCTCAAATTCCCCTGACTAATCAGTGACAAAGCTGGGGCTGGAACCCATGTCACACACAGCCCACTCCTCTAGTTCAGCCCCTCACCTGCTTCGGTTCCAGGAGCTGCTTAAGTTTGAAGGGGACATCCTTGCTGTGGGCAGCCCTGCCCTGACCATCGAGGGTATTTATGAGGATGTTGTCCGGGGGTTCCTGCTCCAGAGGATCAATCGAGGTGAGCCCCTCCCCCTACAGCTCAGGGGAGCCTGGTGACTCCTTGCTGTGTCTACTGAGCCGTACTAGAATCCCCATTACCTCTCACTTCCTGTGAACACTAGCCTTTTGACTCAGGGCCAGGACTGGGAAAGAAGGTATCTGGGGTGGGAGAGCCTATAGGGACAGTGATGGAAGTTCCCTGAAGGAGGGGCCACTGGAGTGGGGCTGTGAGGGATGTGTAGGAGTTCTTAGGATAAAAGGAGGGAGGGCAAATTTAAAAACTGGAGATACATATTTACATTTATTCATTCAATAACCTCTCCCTGTTTTATTCCGAGCTGGTATTGAGGCCCCAAGTGTACTTGGACTTGGGAGTAGGCCTCTCAGGATTTCCTGGGCTGGGAAGAGGCTCCTGAAGGGTCTCTTCTCCCTCCTGCCTTGTCACTTCCTTCTTAACCCAATGCCTGTGACTGCTAAGACATGTGTACTCACAGGGGTAATGAGCAATGTGAAATGGTTATTCAGGGAATGCCGCAGCTGACGCAGAAGGAAGGAGAGGAGGCTGGGGGCTGCCAGGGACGATGTGCAGGGCTTTGCATGACAGGCAGAGGAATTTAGGCCTTTCGTGGCAGGCAGCAGAGAGCCATGGAGAGTATGTGAGCAGAGGGCAACAGATGCCAGACTGGAAGCCAGAGAGGAGGCTGAGGACCTGGTCCTGGAAGCAAACGATGGACTTGAGCAGGGGCAGAAACCAAAGGGACAGAGCCCAGGCACGAGGAAGAGGCAGAAATCAGAGGCTGTTGTTGGTCTTGGGCATTACTGGGTACATGGGAGAGACCTGGAAATGGTGTGGATAGACTGGAGAGGCGTCCCAAAGGGCCTGGATTTGAAGGACACAAAGAGGAAGAAAGGGGATTTCCCTGGCGGTCCAGTGGTTAAGAATCTGGCTGCCAGTGCAAGGACACAGGTTCGATCCCCGGTCTGGGAGCTAAGATCCTATATGCCTCAGGGCAACTAAGTCCATGCACTGCAACTACTGAAGCCCATGTGCCCTAGAGCCTGTGCTCTGCAACAAGAGAAGCCACTGCAGGGAGAAGCCTGCGCGCTGCAATTGGAGAGTAGCCCCCACCCACTGCAACTAGAGAGAAGCCCCCACGGCAACAAAGACCCAGGGCAGCCGAAAATTTTAAAAAAGATAAATAAAATTCAATGCATATACATGTATATGTATTTTTTTTAAAAAAAAGAGTAAGAAGGGATGCAGAAAGAGCAGTCAGAGTTAGCAAAGTTCTGGGAGCCAGGAAGTCAGGGTAAGAAGTTTCCTTGTTCTGCGCATGGCCAAACAAAAAGAACGCAGTTATCTTAGAATAGGAGACATTTTAAATGGAAAAAGGCTATCCTACGGAAAAAAAATTCTTAGAAAACAAGTTTGTTTTCCTAGAGGCTTTACATGTCATGCGGGTGGGGTATGGTGGGTGGTTGGGAGCGGGGTTTCCATCCTGAATTGATTTGTGATGTCTGCTTGAAGGGCTGTGCTGGAAGGTAGAGTAGGTCACGTTCGGGGTCAGTGAAGGTGTGAGGATTGGCTAGCAATGTCTGCCACAGGTACAGGTGTGGACATTGGCTCGTATGAGCCATTCCTTTAGGGTTCCTGGTTGAGATGCATCCCCCATCCTTTGTCTTCATGTGGCCTCTCTGGGAAATTCCTGGAAGCCCTGGGATTACAGGGTTTATCCACATGGGCCTAGGGGTTTCTGTTTTATTTTAGAATTGAAAAAGGCTCTGGGGGCCAGAAACGTGTCCTGCATTCTGGATGACTGCTCGGAGGAGCTGTGGGACGAGGCAGAAGCAGGTGAGGCCCTCAGCGGTTCTTGACCCATGCCAGTGAATTGCTGGGGGTCAGGCAGCAGGTCTCCAGGGGCAGGGGTCTCCAGGGGGGTCGTGAGCGTGGGTTCTTGGGTGGAGCAGCATGCACCTTGTCTGCTGACTTGGCCAGGTTGGCCAGGCTCATAGTGAACTAGGGCAATGGGAAGCCACAGAGTGTACCTGAGTGATAGAGGCATCCTCTGATATGGATATGAATTTATGTTCCATTTCTTCTTGTCAGGACTCTATAGGGCCTCTCGAGCAGCTACTGGTTCCCAATACTGGTGGGGAAGATAGTGGTGGTGGGAGTTTTGAGTTCACCGTGAACAATGCAAGGAGGTGTGTTCGGGGCCGGGGCAGCCTGGCCTCCTACTGTAGGACCCCACAGCAAGCTCCTTGCTGGAATGGTAAATGTGTGTAGGGCTGAGGCTGTCACTGCTGGTGGTGCAGGGATCCTGAACTCCAGCCCTAAGATGGAAATGTTTTATGGAGAATTCCCTGAAATGGGACAGAAAACAGCTGGTCCAACCGGAATCAGACCAATGGGCAAGATGTTTATAATCTGGGTGCTCAGAACCCAGGGTGCATGTAGGGATTCTGGAGTGGCTCACAGTTCCTCAACTCCCTTGGGTATCACTGTTTTGAGAGCTTTGTGAATCCACCCAGCTACACGGCTCCCATATTCTTTACCCACTGAAACTCTGAGATAATAAATGTAGTTTTCAGTGGCTAACTTTTGGGGTCCTTTGTTATGTGGCAGTAGTTAACTAATACACATCCCAGCTGATCTGGGACAGCATCTCAGGGTCAATTGGGTTTCTCAGGTAGCTCAGTGGGTAAAGAATCTGCCTGCAATACAGGAGACGCAGGAGATATGGGTTCAGTCCCTGGGTCAGGAAGATCTTCTGGAGGAGGGCATGGCATTCATGCCAGGAAAATCCCATGGACAGAGGAGCCTGACAGGCTATATAGTCCATAAGGTTGCAAAGAGTTGGACATGACTGAAGTGACAGCTCAGAGTCATTTCTCAACAGATTTAAATGTCTACTAGTGGAATTTCTGAGTCAAAACATATATACCATTTCAAGGCTTATTATGACCCCCACACCTTCACCTTGCTCCTCTCCAGAAAGGCTGTGCCTTTTAATGAACTCAGAGTCAGCTGCTGCAGATAAACTGATGAATATTCATACTCACTGGGGTGAGTGAAGATTAGACAATTTTTAAATGATTAAAATTATCCTGAAATGTCAGAATATTTGGGGATTTGCAACTAGGATGAGGGATTGTGGATGGGCTTCTTAACCTATTGTTGTTCAGTTGCTCAGTCGTGTCTGATTCTTTGCGACCCCGTGGACTGCAGCACACCAGGCTTCCCTGTCCTTCACCATCTCCCAGAACTTGCTCACACTCATGTCCATTGAGTCGGTGATGCCACCCAACCATCTTTTCTTCTGTTGTCCCCTTCTCTTCCTGCCTTCAACCTTTCCCAGCATCAATTTAACCAGAATCTAATTGATGATGGGGTTTTGCTTCTAGTCTTCGGCACTGACAGCTAATACCACTGTGAATGACCTTTCATGTACTTCACATGCATGTGGGTAAATCCCCCAAGGTGAAGTCTCAGGGCTTAGAGCATATATGTTTGTCATTTCAGTAGCAGTTTCCAGAGTGCCCTCCATCAGGGTGGTCCTACCTGGTACCCCCTCACCTGGAGGTGGACCATTTCCCCACAGGCTGTCCGCTAACTTGGGATTTCCCAGATCTTCTGGGTGAAAATTGTCTCCGCATCATGTTAATGAACATGTCTTTTTGGGAATGAGGTGGAGAGTCTTTTCACATGTTTAGGAGCCTCTCTGTGAAACTCTGTTTCTCTCGGTGGCCCATGTACATATCTTCTGGGCATTTTTACATTTCTATTAAGCTTTTCTCACTAAGCTTCCGTTTCCTAGGTATTTATTATGTTCCAAGCACTTGATATGTCCAAATGTTTTGGCATCATTATGATACTTTTCCATTTTACAGATGTAGAAACTGAAGCTCGGAGAGGGACTTGCTCCAGGCAACCAGGCCCCAGCACCAAGGTCTAGCCACTATGCCGACTGCCTCCTCCGGGGACATTCCAGCGCTGAAGCTCTGCCCACACTTATCATCATTCTCAACAGATAAATGTCTACTTGTGGAATTTCTGAGTCAAGCATATGTACCATTCATTTCAAGGCTTATTATGACCCCTACACCTCCACCTTACTCCTCTCCAGAAAGGCTGTGCCTTTTATTATCACTCCCACCAACAGTGTTTGTGCATATTCTCCTTTCCAAATACTGGGACTTTTCATAAAAGAAAGACTGCCAATCTAATAGACACACAGATTGCATTGTTTTAATTTCTTTGATGACTGCGTGCATGCATGCTAAGTCACTCAGTTGTGTCTGACTTTTTCTGACCCTTTGGAATTGTAGCCCACCAGGCTTTTCTGTCCATGGGATTCTCCAGGCAGGAATCCTGGAGTGGGTTGCCATTTCCTTCTCCAGGGGATCCCCCCGTCTCGGGGATCAAACCCTCATCTCTTACGTCTCCTGCAGTAGGAGGGGGCTTCTTTACCACTAGCGTCACCTAAAAATATCTCTACTGACCATTTATATATTTGTGTGTTTTGCTTTGTTTTAGTGAGTTGCCTGTTCAGAGCTTTTACCTACTTTTCTCTTCAGGAGAGTTTTATCTTTTTCTTATTGATCTCTAATAACTCTTTATATATTCAGGATATTAACAGTTTTGTGATACAAGCTATAGATTTTTTTTTCCCCCTCAGCTTGCTGTGTGCCTTTGGGATTGTTTACTTGCTCCAAATCTTAACTTAGTGTCAAGTTTCCCAGCTGACAGTAGAGCTTTAACTGGTTTTCCGCTGCCTGCCAGAAGCCATCAGTCCACTGGAGGTTGGCAGTTTCTGCACATCACAAGCCTTCCAGCTGCTTCCGGCACCAGTCCCGAGAAGGATTTCCCCAGGGTTTTTCTCAGTTCAGCTTTCAGAGGGAGGACATGAGACTCCCTGGTTTTCTCCCATTCTGCCCTGGAATGTTCATCCTCCCCCAAGAAAATGAGATTTTCCTTTCCCTCCTAAACTTTTGCCTCATGTCGCTTGAGCACATTGAGGACACACAATGTGTGCTCTGAATTTTACTTAACAATATTGAGCCTCCCTCCACCGCTCTCATTAACAGACATCTGAGCATCTTTCTTAAAACAATTTTTTATAATGACACAAAAGCAATCAGGAAAGCCTGCTCACGGGGTCGCAAAGAGTGGGACACGACTTAGCAACTGAACAACAACAAAAAGTGATTAGAAACACATTAGATTATTGGGGAAAAAGAGATTATTGAAAAACAGTCCCCTTGTAGCATCCCTAGGGAAACGCCCACCTTGTCTCCAGAGCGCGTGCCCAGCGAGTTCTAGCCTCTGACAATCCTGAGGTTGTTATGACTCCATTCTACATATGGGCAAACTGAGGCTCACACAGCGACCCCCACGCGGGGGCTGGATTTATAGCCAGGTCTGGAGACGCTTCGTATCCAACAACCCCTGAGGACATCTCTGGGAGATCGAGAACTAAGACGGCAAACCCATGTTGCAGCACTGGAAACTGAGATTCAGGTCTCAGGAGTCTCAACCCAGAACCTAACGATCCAGGTCTGCCTCGTGACACAGTCGGGGTCTTAGACAAAGAAGGGGGACAGAGAATCGGAGCAGTTTCTGAGGCAAGGCGGGTTCTGAGCTCTGACACCCTTGGGGCACAGACCCAAGCTCAGAGCGCTCCAAGTCTTCGCGGGGGCGGGGGGTCCCGCGCCGGCCGCAGGCTGGCGTCATTCCTCCCGGCGGGCAGCGGCTGAGCCCCGGGCCTTTCGGTCTTCGGGGCCGTCTGGAGGCGGGCCCTAAAGCCTGACTCCGCCCGGAGCGCTCCTCCCCCGGTGCGGCGCGCGGCGGGGGCGGGGCCCTGACGTCCCCTTTAAGGCGCGCGGCGGGGGCGGGGTGCCGCCGTCCCCTTTAAGGCGCGGTCCGCGTCCGCCGGCAGAAAAGCGGCTTAAAGGCGACTCGTGGCGCGATGGCGGCGGCCCCACGCGCGCGCAGGGGACGCGGGCGGCCGCTCCCGGTGCTGCTGCTGCTGCTGCTGTGGGCGCCGCCGCCCTTGGGCGGCCCGCCGGGCGCCGCCGCCTACTTCCCCGAGGAGCGCTGGAGCCCCGAGTCGCCGCTGCAGGCGCCGCGAGTGCTGATCGCGCTGCTGGCGCGCAACGCGGCCCACGCGCTGCCTGCCACGCTGGGCGCGCTCGAGCGGCTGCGGCACCCGCGGGAGCGCACGGCGCTGTGGTGAGCGCGGCGCCCACCGGCTCCGCTTCGGGCCTGCTGCCCCCGTCCGGCGGGTCCACGCCGCGCCCTGCCCTCTGCCTTCGCCCTGGGCAGGGCGGGCCGGACCCACGCGTGCCCTCTGCTTGCTGTCTCCTTCGGGCGGGCCAGACCCGCGCCGCGCGCGCGCCCTGCCTGCTGACCCGCATCGGAGCGGACCAAAGCCGCGTGTGCCTTGCTGCCAGCCCTCCTCCGCCGCGTTAGCACCGGCGGAGCCGCGCTGAGCCCGCTGGCCCCTTTAGGGTGGGGCGAGCCACTGCTCTGCCGCCTGCTGGCTTCCCTGCCCCCACTCCCATTAGGACATATCCGGGATCACCCGTGGCGCGCAGCCCGAGACTAACCCGCTAACCCACTTGGGAGAGCACTCACGGCTGCAAAGATGGAAAGCCTGAGAGCCACCCCCCGCATTGGGGCGTTGCCTCGGCCCACACTGCACTTCTACTAACTGAACATCTTTTCGCTCCTGCTGCGTTTTGGTCCCTTGAGCCCAGCCTGCATCAGACTTCCTGACTACTGGAGTGGGTGGGTGGGGTGCCGGGCGGATGGCGGAGGGTAGCGGGGAGCAGATCCTTCCTGGAAGCGGAATGGGGCAGGGCCAGGAACAAATCTGGCTGGTGACTCATTGCTTCCTACCTCAGTTTTCTCATCTGGAAAGTGGGGATACTAAGATAACTCTGATTGAGTTGTCTCTGAAGGTGAGCCAGTTAATGAGTGTGAAGCCCTTGTGCTGGGCATCAGTGACCCGACTTGTGAATATAATAATAATTTTGTTCGATTTTGTTGTTATTACTGTCATCAGTGTTATCGTTGTCAACTAAATAATTCATTTGGGAGAATAGCTCTCGCCTGATGGCTTCCAAATATTCCTTTTCCCTCCAGTCCAGAGAATCCAAGCACATAGTTGGTGCTTAAGAAATGTTTTTTGAATGAATGAGTGACAACAACCCCACTACTCACAGGAGAGAATTAAAGAAGGCAGGACCGGACCATATGATATATATGTATTTTTACTAAGTTGTACATATATAGTAACGAATATAGTTGTAAGATCCTAGATGCCCTAGAATACTGGCATCATATCAAATGTGTTTTTCCAAAATTATCAGTGTAGTCCTCTCTGCAACTCTGTAACCCCCTGTGTTACAGATAAGGAAACTGGGGGCATGGTGGGGGGACGTGTCGTGCCCAGGACTGTGTAGCTGCCATGTGCCAGCCCTTGCTGTCTTACCGTTGCCTGTCCTGCCTGTCCTGCCTCCGTCTCCCTCACTTCACTCACTGTCCTGCTCTGTCTACAGGGTGGCCACAGACCACAATGCAGACAACACGTCAGCAGTGCTTCGGGAGTGGCTGGTGGCTGTGAAGGGTTTGTACCACTCTGTGGAGTGGCGGCCATCGGAGGAGCCCAGGTGAGCTCCAGGCCTTGCCCTGATTCCCTCCTCCAGTTGGACCTGGCTGTGTCCCTGCTCACACACCCTCCATGGCTCCTGTTGTCCTGAGACAGACATGCCCGCCCCTCCCTCCAGCCCCTGATGCTCTGCAGCCTTCAGCACTGGCCCTGGCTACCTACCCACCTCCCCTCCAGCTTCCCCAGTGGGCCATAATCCTCCTGTTGGACTTTTACCTCCTCTTTTTATTCCACCTGGAATTCCTTCATTCCCTGGGCGGTGGTGGACACCCGCTGCTTTATTCCTTGTCTGCTTTATTCCTTGTCTCTTAGCTCAGCTGATTACCTTCCCCAAGAGCCCTTGGCTGATGTGGACTTCAGTTCCTTTCATTCTTTCAGGTTTTAGCTCTGTACCCAGCCCCTGCCGAAACCAGATTATGAGGACAGGCTCCCAGTTTTCTTCAACTCCCCCTCCCCCTTAGAGATGGGGATGTGTCCCTACAAGGCAGTAGAGGCCCCTTTGCCCCTCACCCCTCTCCAAGCGTTCTTCCCCTCTGGGTCTTTGCACACACTGTGTCCCCTACTCGGGACACACCATACCTCCCTCCTCCTCTGTTTTATCCTTGCTTCTTCCCAGCCTTCAGATCTAGCTTACACATCCCCTCCTTCAGGAGGCCCTCTCTGACTACCCCAAATTCAGCTAGTTCAAGGCCTCTCTGGGCTCCAACAGTGCCTGCGCTTCCCCCATCACAGCTGCCTCTCCGCAGGTCCTACCCAGATGAGGAGGGCCCCAAACACTGGTCTGACTCACGCTACGAGCATGTCATGAAGTTGCGCCAGGCGGCTCTGAAATCAGCCCGGGATATGTGGGCTGATTACATCCTGGTGAGTTTCTTGGCCACCCAACCCAAGGGTCCCCAGCAGAAGGTCTGGGGTCTCCAAGAGAAGGTGGAGCAGCGGGATCAGAGACCAACCTTAACCCCATTTTACAGAGGGGAAAACTGAAACTCTTAAGAGGGGAAGTGACTTGTCAGAGGTGGCACAGCTGGTTAGTGGAGGAGCTGGGTCTTGATCCTAAGCCACCTCGGTTCTTAATCATCAGAAGTGAGTGGGTTTTTATGTCCTCTGTGGTTGGACACTTGTTCATCTCCCCTTTTATCACCATCACCAGTGATCTGATATCTCTGCACAGTCAGTGACGACCTCTGGGTGACTCCGAGAAGCAGGAGGATGGGGTTATGGCTGGGGGACATTGGCAACACGGAGCTGCTGACTCCTGACTTTCACTTCCCCTTCCTGGGCCCCTGGCAGGAAGGGGCTGGTTGAGGTTTGAATGCAGTGTTGGGATACACACCCACAGATCACGAGTCTTCTGTGAGCTCCTTCAGCCTGGCCCTTTGACCAGGCGTGGTCCCCTCAGTCGGTGCAATGGGCAGGGGGCACTGACCACTGAGCTTAACTCTCTGTGGAGGTTGAATGTAACGATGCCAGACTAACAGTGCCTGTGGTGGTTTCCCATCTATGCACCAGACCCCAAGCTTTGCTCTTCTCCTTCTCTTTAAAAAAATTCTTTTTGGCTACGCTGTGTGTATGCAGGCACTCTTGAGTTGCAGTGCACGAGCTCCTCATTGCAGTGGTTTCTCTTGTTGTGGAGCATGGCCTCTGGACCACATGGGCTTCGGTCATTGTGGTCCACTAGCTTAGTGGCTCTGTGGCACGTGGGATTGTCTTGGACCAGGGACTGAACCTGTGTCGAACCTGTGACCCTGCGTTGGCAGGCAGATTCTTAACCACTGGACCACCAGGAAGGTCCTGGTCTCTGTCTTCTTATTTCTTATTGATTTTTGGCTGCGCTGGGTCTCGGTCGCTGCATGTAGCTTTCTCTGCTTGTGGCGAGTGGCAGCTGCTTTTCCTTGAGGTGCACGGGCTTCTCACGGCGGCGGCTTCTCTTGTCGTGGGGCACGGGCTCTCGGGCTCACAGGCTTCGGTAGTTGCGGCTTCCGGGCTCAATAGTTGTGGTGCCCAGGCTTAGTTGCCTGTACGTTCTTACTGAATCAGGGATCTAACCTGTGTCTCCTGCACTGGCCAGTGAATTCCTTACCGCTGAGCCACCAGGGAAGCTCTGGTCTGTACCTTCTTAATGTATCAATTCCTGTGCCCTTCTCGTGCCAGGCCTGGGGGGCATGGTGACAATAAGCACCGGCTGAGCCCCACCTTCCTAGCTTTCCAGGAAAGGTGAATGTGACCAGAAAGCAAACCAAACCGAACTAGCAAGTCTCAGACGGTGGCCGATGCTCTGAAAGGCGCTTGACGGCGTGGTCAGTGTTCAGGGGTTGCTGTAGCAAAGCGCCAGCACTGACGGGCGTAACATACTAGTTTCTTGTCTCACGCTCCTGGAGGCCAGCCATCTGAAGTCTAGGGGAGGAGGCTTCCTTGCCTCTTCCGGCTTCTGGAGGCTTCAGGGGTTCCTTGGCTTGCGGCAGCATCCCTCCAGGCTCTGCTTTTATGACCACGTGATCTCTTCTTGCAAGTCACCAGTCACTGAATGTAGGGCCCACCCGAATCTTGCATGGGGCTTGCCCCGTGGCTCAGCAGTAAAGAATCTGCCTGCAGTGCAGGCGCTGCAGGAGACAAAGGTTCGATCACTGCGTTGGGAAGATCCCCTGGAGGAGAGCATGGCAACCGGGAGAGTTCCGTGAACAGAGGAGCCTGGCGGGCTACAGTCCGTAGGGTCGCAAAGGGTCAGACACGGCTGAAGCGACTTGGCATGCATGCACTAATCTAGTATGGTCTCCCTGGTGGCTCAGATGGTAAAGAAGCTGCCTGCAATATGAGAGAGCCGAGTTCAATCCCTGGGTCAGGAAGATCCCCTGGAGAAGCAAATGGCAACCCATTCCAGTATTCTTGCCTGGAGACTCCCTGTGGACAGAGGAGCCTGGCCGGCTACAGTCCATGGGATTGCAGTCAGAGACGACTGGAGACTGACACTTTCACTTTCACTAATCTAGTATGAATCCCATCTTCTCTTTAAAGTGATTATTGTTTTGTTTGTTTATTTCACATTCTTTTCCATTATGGTTTATCACAGGATACTGCATATAGTTCCCTGTGCTGTGCAGCAGAACCATTCCCTTTATCCTGTGTGTAATAGTTGACATCTGCTAATCCCATACCCCTAGTCTTTCCCCCCCCCCCCCCCCCCCCTGCTTGGCAACCGCAAGTCTATTCTCAAAGTCTGTGAATCTCTTTCTGTTTTATAGAACAGGTTCATTTGTACGATATGTTAGATTCTGCATATAAGTGATATCATATGGTATTTACCTTGCTCTTTCTGGCTCACCTCACTTAGTATGATAATCTCTAGTTGCATCCATGTTGCTGCAAATGGCATTATTTCGTTTGTAGTATTCCATTGTGTAAATATATATATATACATGTTTTCTTTATCCATTCATCTGTTGATGGACATGTAGGTTGTTTCCAATGTCCTGGCTGTTATGAACAGTGCTGCTGTGAACATGGAGGTGCATGCATCTTTTTGAATTAGAGTTTTATCTGGATGTATGCCCAGATCTGGGATTGCTGGATCATATGGTAATTCTATTTTTAGTTTTCTGAGGCGTCTCCATAGTTTTCCATAGTGGCTGCACTGACTTACATTTCCACCAACAGCGTAGGAGGGATGAACTCCATCTTAATTACATCTGCAGAGACCCAGCTTCCAAATAAAATCACAGTCACTGGTACCAGGGGTTGGGGACCTCCCTTAGGAGGAGGCCCTAGCAGAGATCTGAAGGAGCTGAGGAGCCAGCCTCAGTGGGAGCTGGGGGGTCAATGTCTGAGGCAGAGTGAACAGAGCAGGAAGCGAGTTTGGGACATTCAGGGACTGGCTAGGAAGCCAGTGTAGCCAGAATGGAGTGATGGAGGGGGTGATGCTGAAGTGGTGGGTGGGGGCTGGACTATGCAGGCCAAGAGGGAGGGATATGGCTTTTACTTTGAGGGTAATGGGGAGCCATAGAGGATGTGTGAGCAAGGGAGGGCTCAGTTCTGATTTCTAATTTTTAGAAGTCTCTGTGGCTGCCATAGGGGGCAGGAATAGGGGCAGCGGGAGGCCAGGGTGGGCGCTGGTTTGGGGCTGTGGCTTCAGGATGTGTTCTGAGACTGAGAGAACAGTCCCTGCCAGATGTTTGGGTGCCAGAAGGACCGCACACCCTGGCGTGAGCCTTGTGGGGAGGACAGAGCCATCTCCTGGGAGGAGGAAGGAGGTAACAGGCTCCTCCCCGGAGCCCTGTGACTTGGTGCCTTATCAGACCAGTTTATAGATGGGAAAATGGAGGTTTAGAGAAGTGAGAACCTGCCGGGTGGCGTCTCAGAACCAGTGAGGAACAGAGGTGGGACTCAGACCTCCTGGAACCATCCAGCCCAGGGCCACCTTGTCTGCCTCCCTGGGTTTTGCTTTCACGGTTTGAGGTTGGCTGGTTTTCACTTTTTTGCCTCAGCAAACCTGGGTGGAACTCAGGCACCAGAACTCAAAGCAGCTTTTGACACACTGATGTATTTTTGTAATTGAGGGCTTTGGTAATCCGTATTGGAATGTGAAATCACTTGTTGAACGTTTTTGGTTTTTTTTTTTTTTAATAATTTTATGCATTTATTTGGGGCTTCCCAGATGGTGCCATGGTAAAGAATCTGCCTGCTAATGCAGGAGACGCAAGAGATCCAGGTTCCATCTCTGGGTTGGGAAGATCCTCTGAAGGAGGAAATGGCAACACACTCTAGTATTCTTGTCTGGAAAATTCCATGGACAGAGGAACCTTGCAGGCTACTGTCCATGGGGTTGCAAAGTCAGACACGACTGCATAACGGAGCACACGCATTAATTTGTTTATTTCTGAGTGCTCTGGGTCTTCGTTACTGCCCGTGGGCTTTCTCTAGTTGCGGCTAGCAGGAGCTGCTCTTCATTGCGGAGCACGGGCTTGAGGCTGTGCAGGCTCAGTAGCTGTAGCATACAGACCCCATTCCACCGTGGCCCGTGGAATCTTCCCAGACCAGTAGCCCCTGCATTGACAGGCAGATTCCCATCTATTGTACCACCAGGGACGTCCCTAATGTTTGAAAATTATTATTAAAAAGCCCTCTTTCTCTTTTTATGGATACTGTGGGTGTGGGTGTTACTTATAAGAAAATATACAAGAAATAGTAAGAATTAGTTTAAGGAAAAAAAAAGAGAGACTCTCTGGCTGTGTTTTTTTTAATTGAGGCACAAGTCACATAACATAAAATCAGCCCTTTTCAAGTGTACAGATCAGTGGCGTTTAGTACGTTCATCATGTTTTGCAACTACAGCCTCTGTCTGGCTCCAAAACTAGCTTCCATCACCCCCAAGGGAAACCCAGTGCCCACGAGCAGTCACTCCGATTCTCCCAGCCCCTGGTGACCGGTGATCTGCTGAATGTTTCTGTATTGGCCTGTTCAGGACGTTTCATAAGCTGTGAGGTCTGGTGTTCTCAAGAGTTCCCTCGTGTTGCAGCGTGCATCCCTGCTTCGCTCCTCTTCACGGCTGAGTCATGTTTTGTGCATGAAAGGACCACGTTCTGTTTTCCTCCGCTGATGGACACTTGGCTGTTTGCGCTGTTTGGCTTCTGTGGATAATGCTGCTAAACATGGTGTACAAATGTCTGTTCAAGTCCAGGTTTCCAGTTTCCCCAGTCTGCGTCTCTGAGTGAACTCGCTCTAACTCGATGTTGCACTTTCTGAGAAACTACCAGACTGTTCGGGCCGTTTTCACTGCGTGTTTCTTCCAAGGTCACAGATTCAAATGTCGGCAGCGGCTGGGCGGGGAATATGACAGGACTGCACGGTTTGTCCCAAGGGGCGGCCACCTCCCATCTCCAGCTGCACCTTGCCTTGTGGGAATGCCGTTCTCATGTTGCTGGAGAAGGCTGGTGTTCTGGCGCGTGCTGTTTGCATAAATGATTCGAGCATTCTCAAAACCCTGCGTGGGTAACAGAGAGCATGTTCTGTGGACCAGATGCATTAAAAAAAAAAAAAAAGAAAAACCAAGAAGCCCACCTCCTGACAGCTCTCTGTAATATACTGTGATCTGTGTGTTTTCATATCCTGGTAAATAGAGAGATCCTTACCTGTTTTCTGTTGCTTGATTTTCACTTGTCTCGACTCTGTAGCCAGACAGTGGGACAGGGCCAGAGTTTCTGTAGCTGATTCTCCACGGCTAGACTCCTGAGTCGTTCCCAGCTTGTGTGATGAGTAACTCTGCCTTGTGGCCTTCTGGGGGGCCCAGCAAGTGCACCCTATCCCCACCCCCATGATGACCCTGTCTGTGGGTTTGTGAATTTCCTTCCAGGTTGCCACAAACAAGTGATCATCTTTTTACTCCAGTGTTAAAAGCGTTAAAGGAAAAAAAGAACCTTACATAAAGATCCTATTTTTAACAAATTTTTTGGTTGCCGTTTAGCTCATATAGAAAAAAGTGTCTTCCTGCCGGCCCCTCCCTGCAGAGGTGGCTGCTGCCCCCACCGTCCTCCTCGTCAGCCAGCGCTGCCCATCTGGAAGTTCCCATAAATGGAGCCATGTGGTGTGCCCGCTGTCACTTCCGGGGTCTCGCCAGCACTGTGCGTGGGACCCGTTTGTATTGCTTTGCTCCGTGTGGCCCATCCCTTCTCTTGCCGTGTAGTGTATTTCATCATGTGATCGTAACTCTGCTGGTGACTTCGGTCAGAGCTGTCTGTTGAGAAGCACGGGGGCTTCCAAGGTCGCGTGTGCTACTCAGGGTACCCCAGGCCCCCGGGACTCTGGCCTCGGTCCCAGGTGTTCCAAGCCACGGCCTAGCCCAGGTGACTCTGTTGGTTCACACTGATGCCAGCCCAGGTGACTGTTGGCCCACGCTAATGCCAGCCCAGGTGACTGTTGGCCCACGCTGATGCCACACTGGGTGTCTTGCAGTTTGTGGACGCCGACAACCTGATCCTCAACCCTGACACACTGACCCTGCTCATCGCAGAGAACAAGACGGTGGTGGCCCCCATGCTGGATTCCCGGGCTGCATACTCCAACTTCTGGTGCGGGATGACATCCCAGGTCAGGGGGCTGCTGGGGTAGGGCAGGGGCCTGGGGGTGGTGGGGGCTGGACAGAGCAAGTAGGGGCTGGGTTGGAAATCTAGCTTATTACCATGCTGCCTCATCATGAACATTTATAAACAACATTGTAACAATCCTTAAATAAGGGGGTGGTCTGCGATTGTTTCCACCCGACCCATTGCCCCCAGCCACCAATACTCTGAGGCAGAAAGACAAATACAGAGAGGGGGAGTGACTTGCCCATGCAAACAGCTATGACATGGTAGTGCCAGGATAGGACTCCAGGCGTGGCTTGACCCATGTGTTCAGCTAACATTCCTCTTCCTCCTTGAGTGACTTCATTTTCAAATGCCTGTGGAATAATTCCAGCGGCATTCAGCTAGTTCACTCTTACTGAACCTTGTCCTGTCTTCTTCTTCACCTGAACCAATTACTGAAGCCAGGAAAATGCTGGGCTCTGATTGTCCCAGAGTTGAGGGTGGGGTTGTAGGGAAAGCGAGAGGGGGTGAGGGACAAGTGCTGGATCAGGGCTGTGCCACCGAAAGGGGGCCAGGTGGCCAGAGCCAGGATGCTGACCCATCCTATCTCTCCCTATCTTTTTGTTTTGAATTGATATATAATTCATAGACTGTAAAGTTCACCATTTTAAAAGTGAATCATTCGGTGGTGTTTATATTTTAAAGTATTCGTAGAAGTCTTAAGTGTATATGCTAACAATTCAAATTTGTTAAGGGTACAAGAAAGAGAGAGAACAATTCCAGGTTGTTCCAGAAGCTTTTAGAACTTCTAAAAGATTCCCCCTGACTTTTTTGAAGTCCTGTTTCTGGTGTTTAATTTTAAAATCAAAGAATCTCAAGTATCTGGTCCCTTTTCAGCTTTTTAATTTCCCTTCCCAAATGCTGCCTTTCTGATCGGAGGTATTGATCTGGGTCTGTGAGTGACTATTTCCCTGTGTTTCTCTGCCACTGCCCAGAGACTGAGGTTTGGGAGTTGGAGACTGATTGGCCTGCCCAGAGCTCTGCACTCAGGGAATGCCCGCTGCAGCCAGCAGCTGACACCTGGTCTTACTCGCCAGGCGTTCTGGGCCTCCCACTGTTCTGGGCCTGCCCTTTAGGGACCCCCACGCAGACCTCTGCCTCCACTCCCACAGGGCTACTACAAGCGCACGCCTGCCTACATCCCCATCCGCAAGCGGGACCGCCGGGGCTGCTTTGCAGTCCCCATGGTGCACTCGACCTTCCTGATCGACCTGCGGAAGGCAGCATCCAGGAACTTGGCCTTCTACCCTCCGCACCCTGACTACACCTGGTCCTTCGATGACATCATTGTTTTTGCCTTCTCCTGCAAGCAGGCAGGTGAGCCCACAGGGGATTTGCCGTCATGGGGGTCTGTCTGGCTCTTTGGGACCAGTTCTCAGAAGGTTCACAGAACCAGCACTACAGAGCACAGCGATGGCTTCAGGTGCGGCTGTATCCAGGTGTTCAGGTGATACCCTCAGGACCCACGCTGTCTCCAGCCCTGGCTCTGCTGGGTGACTTCACTCCCCAGGTCTTTAAGACCTCCTTATTGATATTTTCCTATGTTCTTCCAATTCTCTATAGTTGAGCATAATTGCTCTCTAATTATATAGTTAGGGCAAAAAAAAAAATTTTTTTTAAGAGAAAAAGAATACTGAATGCTGACTTGTCATTTATTTTAAAGATGGGTCAGCAACTCATAGCCCATGGGCCAAATCCAGCCCACCATCTGTACTCATACGGACACAAGCTAGAATGTCTTGTGGGTTCTAGGATCCAACTCCCGTGTGTGTCTTTTGGAGATGGGGTGATTTCGCACGCCAACCAGAGGTTCTAGGACACCAGCAAGATGTCTGATAATTCAGCTCAATTGTTTCAATTTTGACTCTGTCTGCTTGGAGATAGCATCTGATTCCATAGGTTAAGGTCTCAGGCCCACAAAACTGACCCCTCTCCTGCTTCAGATGCTGGTCACAAGTTCAAGTTGTCACCTGTGTTTCTACTGCACAGTCAGTTGCTCAGTTGTGTCTGACGGTAGCCCGCCAGGCTCCTCTGTCCATGGGATTCTCCAGGCAAGAATACTGGAATGGGTTGCCATTTCCTCATCCAGGGGATCTTCCCAATCCAGGGATAGAACTCACATCTCCTGCATCTTCTGCATACATTGCAGGTGGATTCTTTACCAGGGAAGCTCCCATGCTTCTGACCAAATGGCTATAAATCAGAGGTTTTGCAACTCCTTCCTTGGGTTCTGCTAATTTGCAAGAGCAGCTCACAGAACTCAGGAAACTCCTTTACTCACTAGGTTACTGTTTATTATAAAAGTGTATATAACCCAGGAACAACCTGCAGGAAGAGATGCATGGGGCAGGGTGTGGCAAGGGGTGCAGAGCTTCCATGCCCTTTCTGGCCACACTCTGAAGGCAGACTTGAGTTGTTGAGATAGAGCGGTTTGACCCACAAACCCAAATATTTAGTATCTGGCCCTTTAATGAAGGGCTTCCCTGGTAGCTCAGCAATAAAGAATCCGTCTACAATGCAGGAGCTTCAGGAGATGTAGGTTCAATCCCTGGGTTGGGAAGACCCCTTCAAAGAGGGCAGGGCAACCACGCCAGTATCCTTGCCTGGAGAATCCCATGGACAGAGGAGCCTGATGGACTATACAGTCCATGGGGTCGCAAAGAGTCAGACACAACTGAAGCAACTTAGCACCCACACACCTTGAATGAAAATCATTTTTGTTGAAAATGAAAATCATTTTTGTTGAAAATGAAAATCATTCACTTTAAAAAAACATCTATTCTTGTTATAAAGTTTTAAACTATTCAAAAATTTTTTTAACTATTCAGAGAAGGACAAACACAGAGGTAATGATATTCATGGTTTGTCCAACTGCATCTCATTTCTGTGCATAAATGTATTTACTGTTCACCCACCATTTTGTGGTTTGCTTTGTCATGGAAGCCTGCAGGGACTGTCCGTACCTGTGCAAGGTGCTTGTTAACAGTTCTGGGGTGTCTTTTCGTCTTCTCGCCTGGCACTGTGAACCCCTCTTCTGACTCCAGTTCCCAGATGGAGTGCTGGGGTGGTCTCTGCCAGTCGCTGGGAACAGCTGGACCCATTTATGCCCCGGCCCCACGCTGGGCAGAGCGGCTAATGCTGCTGCTAGGAGGCTGCCTGCGCGGCCTGGCCGCTCTGTGTTCAGTTCTCCTCGTTGCTTCCCTGGCCCAGAGGTCCAGATGTACGTCTGCAACAAGGCCGTGTACGGCTTCCTGCCGGTGCCGCTGCGATCGCACAGCTCCCTCCAGGACGAGGCCGAGAGCTTCATGCACACTCAGCTGGAGGTCATGGGTGAGTCTGTCCCCACCCCCCCCGGAGGGCCACGGTGCCTCGCTCTCCCCCCCATCTCGCATCTGTCCGTGAACACTGACTGAGTGTCTTGGGCATCAGTCTCTCTGCCGGGCACTGAGAATCCAGTGGGAACAGTTGTCCCCGCTCTCATGGCTTGCAAGCGGCTATGCATGGCACGCTTGGGGAAATCAGGGTGAGCTTTCTGGTGGGGGTGGCATTAAGATGCAGGGTGAGTTAGCTGGAAGGGAGATTACAGCTGGAGGAAGCAGCTGTGCAGGAGCTGGGCAGCTAGAGGGCCTGCGAGCTCAGAAAACCGGCAAGGTTGGTGCGGCAGAAGGGGGACAGAGCCAGCAGGCAGGGCCACGGTGGGGGCATCAGACATTGGACTTAGGAGAGGGTCTTGTCCCTGGGGTAGGCAGGAGCCGAGGAGGGTGTGGGAGCATGGAAGGTGGGAGGTTTCACTGATGACCCTGTACGTGCGTGGCCGTGTCAGCCATTTCATCACCCATGCCCCTGCCAGCCCCCAGACCATTTGTTTAATGTTTTCTTATCGGACACTTTCTTTTTTTTATTTGAATACACTTTGAAAAGGAAACTTTAGTATGTATTTTTACTGTGGTTGAAAGCTGATGTCTTTCTAATACACATACGAATAAATCCATAGACTATTAGTTAGCACCTGTTCCTCTGGTGAGGTGGGCGGAGCGCACAGGGCTGAGCCACCTTTGAGGCCGCTTGAGGAAGGGCCCTGCCAGCTGGAGAGTCTCTGAAGCGACCAGACAGTGGAGCAGTGTCCTCTTCTGTGGGGGCCTTGCCCTGTGCCGAGCACCCACTTCCCTGTGAAGGCCTGTGAAGCAGCACAGCAGTTCTTTCTGCTGCACAGAGAGAGGACTGGGGAGCCAGGCCCCTGTCCTGGGGCTCAGTCCCCAGCCCCCCATCCATTTCTAGAAGGTTCTGTCTATGGCTCCCCCTTGTGGTTGAAGATGGAATGACACTCTGCTCTCTAGAAGGGGGCTTTGGGGTCTTCCCGGGTGGCTCAGATTGTAAAGAATCTGCCTGCAATGCGAGAGACCCGAGTTCGATCCCTGGGTCAGGAAGATCCCTTGGAGAAAAGAATGGCTATCCACTCCAATATTCTTGCCTGGAGAATTCCATGAATAGAGGAGCCTGGCAGGCCACAGTCCACTGGATTCACAAAGAGCTGGACACAACTGAGCGACTAACACTTAACACTTTGAGTTTTTTGAGAGAACACCTGGAGGCTGCAAGGTCACCAGGGCGAAGGACCCCCTCCCCCTACAACACCCAAGTGTCTGTCCCATGCACTTGCCCAGGCCCAGCATGGCAACCCCACCATAGTCACAAGAGGTGGGTCTCTGCTTATTGCCAACTCCTTTCGGTGATTGGACCCTGAGAAGCTTCTCTGAGGCGACTATTAATGGTCCTAGTTTAAATTTTCACATGTATTCTTGTTTCTGGTCAGGAAACCATTCACTCCACTGTTACAAACTCAAACACAGCAGAGGCATGAATATTTTCCTGTTTTTTTGAGGGCTCGAGCAGATCACCCAGGACAGATAGAAGGAGGGTCTGGAAGTGTCAGATATTTGTGCAAATCTTTCTTTACAGTTCTTGTGAAAACCATCTTTTCTCTCTGCCTGGTCCCAGGCCATGCATGTGATTTTACATGTGTTCAAAGCTCTTTCTTACCATAGAATTTCAAGCTTACAGAAAACCTCGGAGAGATACCCTCTGTTCATGGGGAGTCCAGCAACCTGCTTCCTTCCCTGCCTGCTCATGGAGTGTCTTTCCCAGTTGGCCCCATACACTTGGCTCCATATAAGTCCTGTTCTCTGAGTTTTGGCACACAGAGCAGTGACAGGTCATGGGTGTGCCGCGTGATGATTGTTTTTCTATCCTCTTACATCCAGATGCAGACCAAGCCCTGACCCTCCACAGTGTCCCCATTGCCCTGTCCACCAGCTGACAGGCTTTTCCCATTTTGTGCTTCACATCAGTGGACTCACACAGCATGCTGCTCGAGTGCGGTGTCTGCCGCTCAGCGTCCCTGTCTGTGTTGTCACTGGTTGCTGAGTGTGGCTGTGACTCATTCCCTTGCCTTGCGGTCTAATATTCCATGTAGATGTTCAGCTACAGGTGTGTTTACTCTTGGCTGTGTCATATGTCACTTTACCCATCTTCTCTGGGTAGGGCATTTCTTATTTCCCAGCACTGCAGTGTGTACAAGAGAGTTCTAGATATCCATCTGTGGGTGCAAAGTTAGGAAATATCTGCAAGATTGCTCTCACTTCTTACACCAGTTACAACATTAGGAGTCCCCAAGAACATGTTCAGGTTGGATAATCTACTAGAAGAACTCAGAGCTCACCGCAAGCTATTATACTCACAATTCGTTACAGCAAAAAGACACATTACCATCTTGGCAAAGGGAAAAGGTGCATGGGGCAGCATCCAGGAGAGTTCCAAGCACAGGGATTCCTAGTGCCTGTTCTCTGTGGAGTCGCTTGGACAGTGCTCGCTTCTCCCAGCTCTAGCGCATGACCACATGCATGGGGTACTGCCAACCAGGGCTGCTCCCCAAGCCTCTGCATCAAGGGCTTACGCTGGGGCTCATCCAGATACAGCTGACTGCCATGTGGCTGACCCCCATCTCCAGTCGCCATAGAGACTGAGCCAAGACACCCACCCTAAACTACACTGTTGGCATAGATAGCCACTATGGCCCAAGGCCTGAAATAAACAAAGACATTTCCAAGGTCTTCAACTACCCAGGAGCAGAGAGCAAAGGCCAGACCTCTGCGGTCACATTATAATCCTATAATAGGTCTAGCAATGTTACAATTTTTTTTTTTTTAATTTGACTGCATCTGGTGTTAGCTGTAGCCTGTGGGATCTTCCTCTGTAGCTCATGGGCTTTGTAGTTGCCCATGTGCCAGCTTAGTTGCCCCGAGCATGTGGGATCTTAGTTTCCTGACTAGGGATTGAACCCACATCCCCTGCACAGGAAGGCGGATTCTTAGCTACTGGACGACTGGGCACGTCCCTAGGGGTGTTTCATTTTTATATCACTGTGACATAGCTGCGTTGCCTTGCTCCTTCTGGACCCTAATATGCTCCATTTCCCCAGAACTGATAAGACAGGATAAAGAGATACCTCCACTTCCCACAGGCAGATCTTTCCCATACGTACACCCCAAGGGGGCAGGCAGAGACTGAGAAAGAGAGAGAAAGCGATTTGCAGCCGGATTCTCAGATCCCAAAGCCTTGCCCTTTTGGGTCCCAGGGTCCCCTGAAGATGGCAGGGGGTGGCAGGGAGCTGTGATGGGTCCCGAATAGGAAGAAGCCCCAGGGCACAGTGTCCCTAGAGGAGGAGGCCCAGGGCGCGAGGTGGGAGGCTCCGGGTGCACTCTGGGCCTCACCCAGGCCTCTCCCAGACAGAGGGGTCTGTGTCTGCCCTGCTAGCTCACACAGGGCCTTTGTTCTTGGGGAGGTGGATGCCACACTCCCTGGCATTCTGGGCCTTTCTGGGCCAGACTGGTAGATACCGGAGCCTCAGCAGGCTCACAGTCCCCTGTGGATCTATTTCTTCTATGGGAAACCATCAGGGATGGGCCAAGACAGGGCTCTGGGGATGTGGTCTGAGCACTGCCCACAGCAGCCAGGAGGGGAGCGATCGTGACCACCCTGAGATCCTTGGCATACCTGGGCATGTAGATGTGTCGCTCCAGTCACATGGCCGCCAGCTCCCTGTGTGTCTTCACCCTGTCTACCCTCCGTGTGGCTCTCTGTGTCCAGATTTCCCATTTTTATGAGGACCCCAATCATACTGATTACATGCCAAGTGTATATGTGTTAGTGGCTCAGTCATGTCTGACGGTTTGTGACCCCACAGACTGCAGCTCTGTCCATGGGATTCTCCAGGCAAGAATACTGGAGTGGGTAGCCATTCCTTTCCCCAGGAGGTCTTCCTGACCCAAGGATGGAACCTGGGTCTCCTGCATTGCAGGCAGATTCTTTACCATCTGGGCTACTGGGGAAGCCCATATTGATTAGGGTCCACCACCCTAATGACCTCATTAAAGATCCTATTTGTAAATAAGGTCACCTTCTGAGGTACTGGAGACCAAGATGCCAGCCTATCTTTGCGGGGAGGACAGTTTAACCCAAAATAACGTGTGATTTCATGGCATTGTCTCATGATATAAACCTCTGAGAGGTTTTTTTTAGCATATTTTCAAGATTGAGGGAAGGAGGAGAAGGGGGCAACAGAGGATGAGATGGCTGGGTGGCATCTCCAACTCGATCGGCATGAGTTTGAGCAAACTCTGGGAGATAGCGAAGGACAGGGAAGCCTAGTGTGCTGCAGTTCATGGGGTCGCAAAGAGTCAGACTCGACTTAGTGACTGAACAACAATACAGATGAGGAATGGCATTCCTTTGCTTGTTTTATGAGTTTGTGCCAAGCTCCTTGCTGGGCGCCAGGGAGCCAGTGTGAGAGAGTGGACCTGGTGTCTGTCTGGTGGAGCTCATGGGAGATAATCAGAGAACTGGGACTTAGGGCAGCGGAGTGAGGCTTTGACGGAATCCCAGGTGCTGTGGGGACCTCCAGAGAGGTACCTGACTCAGCCTGGGGAGGTCAGGAGACTCCTGGTGGTGCATCCCCCCTCCAAGAAGACATCTTAGCTGATAACTCAGGAAAAGGAAGAGAGGAAGGAATGGGGTTTCAGCAGAGGCCCAGCATGTGCAAAGGTCCAGGGGTAGGAATAGGGGATGGGTAAGTCTGGAGCAGTGCCAACAGCCAGAGTGTGTAAGAGGCAGAGGAGGGAGACTGGCACTGCTTTTGTGGGTGGGGCTGGGTCAGGCGGGTCTCTAACATCTGACAGAGGAGCCTGGGCTGACAGGAGCCATGCAGAGGTTGGGGAGGGGCCATCAGGAATGAGGCTGGAACCCTTTGTCTCCATGACCCCCTTGTGACCCCTCGGCTTTTCTGCCCCCCAGTGAAGCACCCACCCTCGGAGCCCTCGCGGTTCATCTCAGTGCCCACCAAGGCGCCGGACAAGATGGGCTTTGACGAGGTAGGCAGGGCCTTCCCTCAGGGGTGGGGGCCAGGGGCCAGCCTGGAGGGTCCAACGGAGGCTCTCGGCTGCAGGTCTTCATGATCAACCTGAAGCGGCGGCAGGACCGGCGGGAACGCATGCTGCGGGCCCTGGAAGAGCAGGAGATAGCCTGCCGGCTGGTGGAGGCCGTGGACGGCAAGTGAGTTGGACCCGGTGGGGAGGGGCAGCACCACGGGTGGGTGTGGACCGCACGGGTGGCCGCCGCGGAGGGGGCGTGGGTCTGACGCTGGCCGGGTGCTGGCAGACCTGCTCCGGGTATAGACCACGCCCACGCAGGCCACATGGGGCCCACGATGGGCTGGGGGAGGCTCGCTAACTGGAGGGGCTGTGGATAGACACGGTCTTCCTCTGCCCCCCACCCCTCCCCACTTGCAGAGCCATGAACACCAGCCAGGTGGAGGCTCTGGGCATCCAGATGCTGCCTGGCTACCGGGACCCCTACCATGGGCGGCCCCTCACCAAGGGCGAACTGGGCTGCTTCCTCAGCCACTATAACATCTGGAAGGAGGTACGTCTGGCGGAGAGGGGGCAGGACCCTCCTCGGCCCTTCTTTTCATAAAAAAAAAAATTATTATTTTATTTATTCGGCTGCATCCGGTCCTAACTGCAGCACACGGAATCTCCGCTTCACGTGGGGGCTTCTCATGGCGGCGAGGGGATTCTCCAGTTGCGGCACTCCGGCTCTCGAGTTGTGGCTCGCGGGCTCAGTGGTCCCACGGCGTGCAGTATCTTAGTTCCCCGACCAGGGATCAAACCCGTGTCGCCTGTGTTGCAAGGCAGATTCTTAACCACTGGACCACCAGGGAAGTCCCCCCAACTCAGGCCTCTTAACAGCTCAGGGAGGGAATTCCCTGCACCCCAGGCAGGCTTCCAGAACCACTGCAGGAATGCTCAGCCTCTCTCCTTGGGTGAATGTGGCACTCGAACCCTGAGGCCTTCCACTGTGCAGATGTGAGTCCTGAGTCTGAGGACGGGTGAGCCTGACTCTAGAAACAGGTGGGGTCTGAGGCCCGGGACCTCCAAGGGAAGCCTCTTCACACCCAGCCACTGTCAAGTGTCTGGAGCCTGGAGAGCTCAGAGCTTCCTAGCAGGAACACCAGCCATAGTGATGTTAACTCACGCACAGCCGCACGTTGGTACCCCAGTAGCTACAGAGGCTCATCAGACACCCTGGGAGGGAAAGCCTATGATGGGCGAGGGTGCCAGATGGGGCTTTGAACCTGGGTCTATCCAACTTGAGGCCAGATTTGGTGTTGGAGGCAGTGCCTTCTCACCCAGGTTGCTCCCTTATCTCTGACATTCATCATGGAAGGTATGGGGCAGAGGATGCGGTGTCCAGGCAGCTGTGGAGCCAGAGGGGCTCCGGGTTCAAGTCCAGCCCTGCCTCAGAGCTGGGTGAGCTCTGTGAGCAAGGAAGGCATTTCCCAATCTGAGCCTCGTTTTCCCAGATGAAGAAGACAGAGTCTTCAGTCATAAGATTATTGAGTTCATTCATTCAGGGAAGATTTGTCAAGTACAGACTGCGTGCCCAGCCTGATGCTGGTCCAGGGGACATGCCAGCCCCCAAGGCACGCCAGCCCCAACAGGGGAGTCACAGCCCTGGGAGGTGGGAAGACATCAGAGAAATGACTAACGTTGAAATAAGTGAGAGGCACCTACAGGAGAGGTGCAGGGTTATGAATCGTCCTCAACTAGTAGTTTTGGGTGATAGTCATAAGGGATCTCTTTAGTTGACATTGGAACTGAGGCCAGCAGGGTGACAGGGATCCTGCCTGCTGCTGCACGGGAGAAAGGTGCTCTGTATCAAAGGCACAGGGCAGGCCCAGGCCCTGGGATGGGAAGGGGCAGCCAGGCTGAGGCTGTGGAATCTGCTCCCAAGTTGTAAAGAGAAGGTTTTGGCTAAGATGTAGATCTGAACTTCTGATGGTGTGTGTGTGTGTATTTTGCTTTTTTCCTGGTGCCCCAGACCTCTTAAGCAGAACTAGCTTTGGGGTCAGGCCTGGACTTGATCTCTCCAAGATCTCAGCAGGGCCTCCTCCCTCAGGTTGTGGACCGTGGGCTGGAGAAATCACTCGTGTTTGAGGATGACCTACGCTTCGAGATCTTCTTCAAGAGGCGACTGATGAACCTTATGCGGGATGTGGAGCGGGAGGGTCTGGACTGGGACCTCATGTGAGTCGGGCCTGGGTGGGGCCGGGACTCCGAGGTGTGGCCTGGAGACTAGCTTTGAGGGCCTTTGCAGGTTGGGTCAACCTGTGGGAGGTTGGCAGGAGGACTCATACTTGACCTGCAAGTCTGGGGTCTTGGAAGCCTGCCAGCGCTTTCAGGGCTTGGAGACCTGACTGGGGCCTTCCTCTTACTTAGCCAGTATGGCTAAGATTAGACCTGGAGGCCTGTGGGTGTGGCTAAAGAACTTGGGGGTGTGGCCTGGTCAAGGCTTGGGAGCAGGGTCATCTTTGGTGTGTGGCCAAGGGAGCCTGGGTCTTAGACCAGTACTAGGTGGAGGGTGGCCAGCCTATTTCCAGAACAGTCTCGTGGAGGTGGGTTGGTTCATCCCCCCTGCTTCCCCCTCCCCTGTGCAGAGCCCTGATCCGGGGTCTGGGGCTCAGACTCCCCAGCGTGCCATTAAAATGACTAGTAATGGGTCCCCTTCACTCCTGACAGCGGCTCAGTGGCTCCCTGGGTTAGCATTCTTGGTTATGGGAACAGGCGGAGGGTGACAGAGCCCCCATTCTGTACCCCAGCTACGTGGGCCGGAAGCGGATGCAGGTGGAGCACCCCGAGAAGGCTGTGCCCCGTGTGAGGAACCTGGTGGAGGCCGACTACTCATACTGGACCCTGGCCTACGTGATCTCCCTGCAAGGCGCCCGCAAGCTGCTGGCTGCCCGGCCGCTCTCCAAAATGCTGCCCGTGGACGAGTTCTTGCCAGTCATGTTTGACAAGCACCCAGTGTGAGAGGGGGCGGCAGTGGGCAAGGGGAGCTGGGGTCTCGATGTGCAGCTGGCCTGGGTAGGGGGCGTGAGGCTCGCGGGTCCCAGGGAGGGGGCTTCTCCTCTGCCGCATCTTCCTTTGTGAGTCCCCTTCGCCACACACCTCTGTCTCCATCTGCCTCTGACCCCCACCCCGCGCTTCCCCGCAGGTCTGAGTACAAGGCCCACTTCTCCCCTCGGGACCTGCGCGCCTTCTCCGTGGAGCCCCTGCTCATCTACCCAACGCACTACACAGGGGACGACGGGTATGTGAGCGACACAGAGACCTCAGTCGTATGGAACAATGAGCACGTCAAGACCGACTGGGACCGCGCCAAGTCCCAGAAGATGCGGGAACAGCAGGCCCTGAGCCGCGAGGCCAAGAACTCTGATGTGCTGCAGTCCCCGCTGGACAGTGCCGCCCGGGATGAGCTCTGAGAGCTCTGGGGGCCGGTGGCCGTGGAGCCAAAGCAGCCGTCGCTGGCCCGGCCCCCACACGCGCACCGGGGACGGCGGGGCCCCTGGCAGGCCCTGGAGGGCTCCCTGCACAGGGCAGCCTCCAGCCGGATCTTGCTCAGCAATCACGTGCACGCAGGCAGCATTAATGGAGTGCCTACTGTATGCCAGGCGGACTGGGTGGGAACTTTTCATCTCTGGGCGCACCCAACACTTGATTGGTTACAGGGTGCCAGGTTCCCAGGTTCTGGCAGTGAATGAGGTTTGATTACTCCCTCAAGCAGTGATGGAGTCAATCATCAAGCGTTATCGATCCCCCATCAAGAATCAGGCACTAGTGATACACATTCACTGTTTCAATTCATTTGAGTATTTATTGAGTGCCTACTGTATGCAAGGCACCATTCCAGGCTCTGGGACAAGTGAGGCAACTTTCATTTATTTGAACACATACTGAACACCTGCTCTGTGCCCGGTACTTGTGACACAAAAGTTCATACTGACTCGGTGCATTTATGGAGTGCCCTCTGTGTGCTGGGAGCTGAGCGTGGTGCTAGGGCTGAAGATAATCAAGGTGCTTTTCACTCTTAATTGGTTTCTTCTCCACACATCCAGAGAGCATCTCTTGCACTAGTGATGCAGACAGTAGGACGACAGCTATTCAGTCAGCATCCGATCCCTCCCCAGAGATGGACAAGTCCTTCCATCTCTTCATGCAGCAAGCATTTATTGAGTGCCTGCTGTGTGCCTGACCTCATGGACTCCTGGTGGGGCTGACTGAGTTTGATTCCTCTCCTGCACCACCCCCGTCACCTGAAATGTGTGTACATAACATCCCCCCACCACAGGGAGCAGGGGTGACTCTTCCCTCCCCAGGGGGAGAGTTTCAGTGACCCCATGTCCTCATGCAAGACTCCCCTAGACCCAGCCCCCCTGGAGGGGGCAAGGACCCTCCTGTTCTCGGTTGCTTGACTGCCCTGCCCTGCATCTCAGGTGTGGTCTACCTGCTTGATGGCATTCTTTTCGAAGCCTCTGGTGGGATCATGTGTTTGGGGCCTTGGACGGGCTCCACTGCCCTGGAGCTCTGTCTATGGCCTGGGCAGGACGTCCCCCAGCACAGCCTGGAGGACTCACCGTGCCTTCAAGCCTGAAAGGAATGTCAGAACCAGCCAGCGGTGCCTCATTCTCTGAGGGGTAGCTAACTGCTGTCCCGGTCGGGTTCTGGATAACTTGCTTATTTTTTTATTAAACGTTCCTGGTTGGGTTTTCACATACATCTGTGTTCCCTTCTTGGCCCGATGGCCTGCTCATCGCCTACTCACCACCCACACTCCCCACCCCCCACCCCGGTTCAGACCAAGACGTGGGAGGAAGTCAGGTGCTGGCGAGAAGCCAGTGAGGCGGGGTGAGGGTGGAATGAGAGCCGGGTGTCCCAGCGTGCCCCATGAAACTTACCCAGAATAGCGCGGGGATGACAGATGGTCAACTTCACTCTATCCTATAGGGTCAGCTGCAGGGCTGTCTCAGATGACGGAATGGGGAGGGGGGGCTGTCATAGTTTGGAGTCTCCAAAATACAGACGCTGAGGTGAGGACTTGAGTTATCCAAGAGATGACCCCCGACTAGCCCCCAGGGTGACGTGAACAAGATTGAGGAGGAGTCCTGCAGGGGTCGCCAGTGAGCCGTTCAGTCGCTCAGTTGGGCCCAGCTCTGTGACTGAGCCATTTAACTACTCGTAACTGGGGACCCGAGATGGGGGCTGAGCAATATAGAGCATCGACCTTAGAGTGGTCCCAGCCTCCAGAGAGGGAGGTGCAGCATTTATCCACCCTCAACAACATGTACATTTTCTGGGTCAAATACTTAAAAGTTTTCAGGATTCTTAAGCCCTTAGGGCTTGCAGGCATGTACCGGAGGCTTTTACAAAATAACAGATGGTGTATGATCCCAGTGAAGAAATGAGAACTTCACAGCTAAGCAAACTGAAAAAAGCAAAATTAAATCACACCTCCTCAGAGGCAACAACTAACTTTGGTGACAAGCCTTTTCAGTCTTACCCATGTGCACGGTGCAAATATATACATGTTTTGAAAAAGAAGTTTCATGTTACATAAACTCTGTTACAACCTGCTGGTATTTTCTCTCACACAACACATATTTTCTCCCACACAACACATTTGCATTTCAGAAACAGGATCAAATTGTACCCAGGTTTGTTTTTTTCTCCCCCGGCAAGGTTCTTTTTAAGTTTAACAGCATATTGTGGACATTCTAATCCGCGTGGGCACCTACCAGCTCTTTTTGGATTGTAACATATAAAAAATAGCATAATCAGGATGGACCAGCATTTACTCAATCATCCTGACTGAAGAATATCACAGTCTGGCAGTGAACAGCGTTGTACAACACATCTTTCCTACTGGATTTTTTATTTCGGTTGGGCAGGTTCATACAGATGAGATTGCTGGGTTAACAGAAATGAATGCTTGGTGTTTCAGTAGAGACTACCATCTTTACTCTTGTTAAATCCTAACTATTCATCGTTTGTCTACCGGGGTGTCCAGTCCCCTCTCATCAAACACTGGAATCCTGTCTCATGTGTTACTGTTGCGAGCGATGTTGCCATATCTTATTTTAACTCTTCGGGGTTAAATCAAGATTTTAAAATGTGGTGGTCACTACTGGGTTGGATTGTGTCTCTCCAGGACATTTGGTGGTGTCTGCAGATGTTTCTGGTTGTCATGACTGGGGGTGGGTGCTATTGGCATCTGGTGGACAGAAATTAAACACTGTGCAGTGGATGGAGAAGGTCCATAACAAAGAATGATTGGGCCCACAGTCACAGCCAATTCCATTCAGCCTCTTGAAGACACGAGCCTCTAGAAGAGACTTCTTCGTGGCATGAGTAAAATTTCCTTTGCTATGAAATGTCTCTGATTCAAATGTCGATTCTTAGGCTCTGTTTCCAAACTGAAGGGGTCAGAATCTTGGATGTGATACCTAGGAACCAGAGTTTTATTTAGAGGGCAGCAGAGGACGAGATGGTTAGATAGCATTACCGACTGTGAATTTGGGGAAAGACATGAATTTGGGGAAACTGGGAGATAGTGGAGGACAGGGAAGCCTGGCATGCTGCAGTCCGTGGGTTGCAAAGTCAGACATGACTCAGCCAGTGAACAACAACAGTCCAATTGTCTCTGGGGCTTTCCAGGAGGCTCAGTAGTAAAGAACCCACCTGCCAATGCAGGAGACGCAAGAGACTCAGGTTTGATCCTGGGTTGGGAAGAGCCGCTGGAGAAGGAAATGGCAACCCACTCCAGTATTCTTGCTTGGGAAATCCCATGGACAGAGGAGCCTGGTGGGCTGTAGTCCATGGGATCGCAAAGAGTCGAACAAAACCGGGTGACTGAGCATGTGTAGGCATCTTGTTATCTAACTTGGTTCTCTCCTTTGCTCTCTGAAGCTAGGAGAACCACAGCCTTCTAGAACATTCCAACAGAACTGGCTCAGCTGGGGGAACTGAGGCTCCCCACCCTCACAGAAAGGGGGCAGTTGGGAGATTCTAGAAACCGCCAACTTGGGGCACATACATTGTATCTGCCTCTATTAGAACTGCTTTTCTTTTATTGTTTTTGATTTTGTTTTGAGTTTTGGCCATGCCACGTGGCATACAAGATCTTTAGTTCCCCAACCAGAGATCAAACCTGTGCCCCTGCTATGGAGCCATGGAGTCTTAAGCCCTGGACTGGCAGGGAAGTCGCATAAACTTCTTTTCAGTGCCTTCCAAACTGGTCACCAAACAAGGGAATCTGAATTCCAAAATATCAGATGACGTGAAAGCAAAATCAAGACATCTCCGATTGCTTCTGCCTTCCAACCCTCCACTCCCGCCCGAGGGCACCTCTGGCCTGTGGACCTGAGCACAGACACTGATGCAGGGACTTCTTGCAGTCTGGTTGCAGCTCTGCAGCCTCTGCCCAGAAAGGAGTTGGGTGGGGGCGGGTGCTGATGTCAACCCAGCACTCCCTAATTCAGTGATTCTACATGGTGATGGTGGGAAGAATGACTGTGTAATTGCAGACTGCATAATCATAGAAACCATTCTATGTAATTGCAGGATTAGGAACTGAATAATTATAATGCGGTATAACAAATTACAGAATGAAATGTAATTCTTACGTTGATCAGGAATCAGAGTCATGTTACACCCTCCAGGAACTGTGTGTGCATTTTGTTGACTTCCTCTGAGAGAGCCTGCTGTGTTGGCAGGTGTCATGATGAAGAGGTGTGGATAAATGGGGAGAGGGTGGGATTACGTTGTTTAAGGGGGAGCAGAGGGCTCAGATGAGAGTGGAGGGTGGGGTGAGTATAAGGAAGGGTGGTGATGGAGTCTCGCCTAAGGTTGGGAGAAGTGAGGAGAACCAGCAGGGGAAGTTGAAGAGAAGTGGATTAAGTCATGGACCATCCTGGTGGTCCCGCAGCTAAGACTCTGGGGTCCCAGTCCAGGGGGGCTGTGTTCCCATCCCTTGTCAGGGAACTAGATCCCTCATGCTGCCCCTGAGAGTTTGAATGTCACAACTAAAGATCCCACGTGCCTCAACTAAGACCCGACTCAGCCAGATAACTACAAAATATTTTTAGAAAAATGGATTAAGTCAGGGGTTAGCAAACTGTGGCCTGAGGGCCAAATCTGGCCAGCCATGTTTCATCATTGTTGTTTTTTCCTTAAATTGGGACTTGCTTGGTTGTCCAGTGGTGAATACTCTGCCTTGCAGTACAGGGGACTCAGGTTTGATCCCTGGTCAGGGAACTAAGATCCTACATGCCCTGGGGGTGCTACTGAACCTTCGAGCCACAGCAAGTGGTGCCAGAGGTAAAGAATCTGCCTGCCAATGCAGGAGACACAAGAGAAATGGGTTTGAGTCCTGGGTTGGGAAGATTCCCCTGGAGGAGGAAATAGCAACCCAATCCAGTATTCTTGACTGGAGAATCCCCGAGGACAAAGGAGCCTGGTGGGATACAGTCCATGGGGTCACAAAGAACCGGACATGACTGAGCACACAGGCACAGCCAAAAATAAGTAAATATTAGAAAATAAAAGTTAATTTTTTGTTGAGGTGAAACTCAGGTAACAGAACATTAGTCATATTAAAGTGTACAATCTCATAGCATTTACTGTATCCTCATTGTTGTGCCACTATCACCACGAGCCATTTCCAAACATTTTCATCCCCCGAAACTGAAATTCTGTCCCCAGTAAAGACTCACGCGCCGTTCTCTGCCTCCCAGCCCCTGGCACCCACCATCCTGTTTTTTGTCTCTATGAATCTGATGACTCTAATGACTTCATTTAAGTGGAATTATGCCGTAATTGTCATTTTGTATGTAGCTTCTTTCACTCAGCATACTGTCTTCCAGGTTCATCTATGTTGTAGCAAGAACCAGAATTGCCTTCCTTTAAACAATTTATCGACTTATGTAGCTGTTCCAGGTGTTAGTTGCAGCACATGGGATCTTCAGTCTTCATTGAGGCATGAGGGACTTTTTTTCCTTCTTTCTCTCCTTAGTTGCTGCATGAGGGATCTAGTTCCCTGACCAGGGATTGATCCTGGGACCCCATTATTTGGAGTGTGCAGTCTTAACCACTGGACTGCTGGGGAAGTCTGAAAATCGCCTTCCTTTTTAAGGCTGAACAGCATTCTGATCTGGGTGACCTTGGGCGGCAGCGGCTTGACGCGGGATGTTGACGCAGGATCTCGAGGCAGGATCCCGGTTCGCCCACCAGAGACTGAAGCCAGGCTGCAGCAGTGGGGGCACTGAGCGAGTCCTGACCACGAGACTATGCGGGCCACTGGCCAGGGACAAGGCCCTGGCTTTTCTGCTTTGTGGAAATGACTTTTTAAAGAGACAGAAGGTGGTGAAACAAGTCAAGCGTATATCAGGAGGAAAATAAGAGAGTGTGTGAACAGACTCAGAGAGTCTCTCCGTTGTGGTAGTTTCAGTCATTTATATGGGGCCCTTTCTTCCCGGTTTCCTGTGGCCAATCCCTTTGCTTTCCCTGGCTCTGAGCCTGTATTTAGTATAACTCAGGGCCCTCCTCTGTGTGCGTACACATCTCTTAGCCAAGATGGATTCCAGCGCAGAGGCCTAAGGGAAGGTTGACACCACCTATGATGGGCTGGCGTTGCCTCCCTTTTTGGCCCCAGAGGAGCCTCTCTGTACGTGTGTAGTTGGAAAGGTCCCCTCAGCCTCAAGAATGAGAACTATGTAGTCTCTTTATCTTTTATCAGGACAGGACACAGCTCCGCTCTGTCCCTGCCATTGTCTTCATCTTGAAGAATCTGTTCACAGGGGACAGACTTCAGCTGCTCAGCCTGGAGCTCATCTCTCTCCTGCCTCAATTCCACTGCATGTATGTAGAGACCACATTTTGTTTACCTATACAGACACTTGGATTGCTTCCACCTTCTGGCTATTCTGAATAAAGCTGCTATGAACAGAGATGCACAAGTATCTGTTCCATATTTATTTTCAGTTCTTTAGGGTATACACCCAGAAATGTGTTGTTGGATCATATGGTAATTCTGTTTAATTTTTTGAGGAACTCTCAGCCAATGGTCCATAGTGGTTACATTAAAAAAATTTTTTTAAGCATTATTTATCAGGGCCCAGTTGTAGCATGCAGGATCCTTGTTGCAGACTCAGTAGTTGTGGCACACAGGCCCTGCTGCCCCATGGCATGTGGGATCTTAGTTCCCCAACCAGGGATCAGACTGTCCCCTACATTGGAAGGTGGATTCTCAACCACCGGACCACCAGGGAAGTCCAGATTTCCTTTTCTTCCTCCCCACGTCTTTTTTTAAAAATGACTTATTTTATTGTCTTCCTTGCTTCGAGGGCTTTTTTGAGCGGGAGTGCCTCTCTAGCTGGGGTGCGGGGGTTTCTCACTGTAATGGCCGCTCCTGTTGCAGAGCTCAGGCCCCAGGGCCCGAGGGCTCCAGTCGTCGCAGCACACAAGCTCAGTAGGTGTGGCTCACGGGCTTAGTCACTCTGCAGCCTGTGGGATCTTCCAAGATGAGGGATCCAACCTGTGCCTCCTTCACTGGCAGGCAGATTCTTTACCACTGAGCCAGCAGGGAAGCCCCCCCATTTCTTTTTAAAAAGTTATTTATTATTGTTCATATTGTTGAAATTCACATAATACCAAATTAACCAATTAAAGTGTACAATTTAATGATGTTTGATACATTCACCAAGTTATACACCCGTCACGTCTATCCAGTTCTGGAACATTTTCATCACCCCAGTGGAAACCCGGTACCCGTGAGCAGTCACTCGCCAATTTCCCCTCCCTGCAGCTCCTGGAAATCTGCTTTCTGTCTCCTCCTCTGGACATTTCATATGAATGGAATCATATCCATGCGGTCTTTCATGTCTTGTTTCTTTCATCACCATGCTTTTTAGGTTCATCCACACTGTAGTATGCATCAGTGCTTCTTTCGTTTTTAAAGCCAAGTAATACTCCACTGAATGGATGGACTTCACTGTGTTCATCTACTCATCTGTTGATGGACATTTGGGGTTGTTTCCAATCCTTGACTATTGTGAGCAATACAACTAGAGCAGCTTGTTTTTCCAAGCAAAGTTCTATTATCGCCGAACCCTGCCATTCATTCATGTGTGGCTGCTTTCATGCCATAGTGGCAGAGTTGAAGAGTGGCATATCAGAAACCGTATGGCCTAAGATATTTACTATTTGGCTCTTTACAGAAAAAAATTGTTGACTCCTGAGTGAATGAGTTTGGGAGCTGTGTCACCTGGGAGAAACTTCAAGTTTTTTTTTTTTTTTTTATTCAATATATATTCTTTATGTTGGTTGACAAGGTGTTCGTTTTTGCTGTATAGCAAGGGGTTCAATTATACGTATATATGTATGTTCTTTTTAAAAAACAGTCTTTTCATGATGGTTTATTATGTTATGTGTGTGTTAGTTGCTCAGGCGTGTCCACGTGACCCCAGGGACTGTAGCCTGCCAGGCTTCTCTGGGCATGAGATTTCCCAGGCAAGAATACTGAGTAGGTTGCTATTTCCTACTCCAGGGGAACTTCCCATACCCAAGGACTGAACCCTGGTCCCCCACACTGCAGCAGATTCTTTACCATCTGAGCCACCAGGGAAGCTCTTGTGGTTCATCCTAGGATACTGAATACAGTTCTCTGTGCTTGTAGAAACTTCTGGCTTTGCCCCAGTAACATTCTCTTCTCCTACAGGACTATAACTATGGTTGAGAAAATGGCGGCAAAGAGCACATTTCCCAGCATCCTTTGCAACTAGGTACTCGCCGTAAGGAGGTTCTGGCCGGAGGACTCCTAATGGAAGCGACGGTCAGAGCTTCTTGGTCTTGCCTGAAGGGATGAGGTTTGACCTCTTCAGGCCTTCCCCCTTTACCACCAGCTGGAGCAGACATCTTGGACCCCGAGGTAGAAGAAGCAAGATGAAAAGATGGTTCCACATGGCCATATCAGCCCTGGTAATACAATTCCACTGTGGCTCTCATTTTCATTCTGTGATTACCAGAAGTGTGTGCCTTCCCATATGTTTATCAGCCATCAAGTTTTCCATTCAGGAGATTCCTATACATGCTTTAGCGTATATCCTATACGGTGTGATCCGTCCCTTATTAATTCAGGATTCTCTAGAGATGCTAGTCTTTTCTTTTTCTTTTTGGCTGCGCTGGGTCCTCGCAGTGGCACAGGGCTGTTTGTTGTGGGCGCTGGCTTTCTCTGGTTGCAGCACTCAGACTTAGCTGCCCCACATCATATGGGATCTTCACTTCCCAGCCAGGGATGAAACCCAAGTTGTCTGCGTTGGAAGGTGGACTTTTAACCACTGGACCACTAGAGAAGTCCTGATATTAGTCTTTTTTGGTCAGGTGTGGTGCACACATATGCTCCCAATATTTGGCTTGTCATTCCATTCTCTTCACAGTGTCCTTGATGAACTGAAATACTTCACTTTAATGAAGTTGAATTGATTGTCTTTTCCTGTATTTTCCTTTCATGCTTGTTGTGTCTCCTTTAAAAAGTTTTCCTGGAGCCAATGTCATAAAGATATTCTCTTACACTGACTTCTAAAATCTTTATCATTTTGCTTTTCACATTTAAATGTTTAATACGCCCAGAGCTGGGTTTTGTATATAGTTTCATGTAGGGACTTCCCAAGTGGCTCAATGGTGAAGAATCCGCCTGCCAAGCAGGAGACACAGGTTTGATCCTTAGGTTGGGAAGATCCTCTGAAGAAGAAAATGACAACCTACTCCAGTATTCTTGCCTGTGAAGTCCCATGGACAGAGGAGCCTGGCAGGCTTCAGTCCAAGGGATCCCGAAGAGTTGGACATGACTTAGCAGTTCAACAAGAATAGTTACATGTTGGGTAAGCCAGGGTCCTCAAATGCTTGGCTTTTGATTTTTGACACAGAAACCCCATTTCTGTTTTTATGAAAATCATCAGTGGAGCCCTTGTAAACTTGTAGCAGGATGATCTTCCATCTTATTTCTGATGTTAGATCATACTTTATTGTCACTCAGTTCCAATGCATTTTCTCCAGCAGAAAAAAGCAGACCAAAATACCCAAACTCCTGTAAGCCTCAGGATTAGGGTGGGATTTTAAAACCAAAGGGAGTGTGGTCATAGTTAGGGAACCCCCAAGGTGGCTCCCAGTGGTTTCTGCCTGGTCTTCAGGCCCTTGTGTCATCTCCTCCCCTTGATGTGGGCTGGGCATAGTGACTCCCTCCTAACTAACAGATTATAACAAAAGTAATGGAATGTCATATCCGAGATTAGATTACAAAGGACTGGAACGTCTGTCTCTCTCTTATAAAGCCAGCTGCTATGCTGTGAGCTGTCCTGTGCAGAGGCCCCTGGCACAGAACTGAGGGGAGGCCCCAGCTAATAGCCAGCAAGGCACCATCAACCTGCCAACAACCACGTGAGTGAATTGGGAAGTCGCTCCTCCCACAGTTGAGCTTTTACATGAAACCACACGTTTGGCCAACATCTTGATTGTGGTCTGTGTGAGACTTTGAGAAAGAGGCGTATCCCTGACCCAGAGAAACAGTGAGATGATAAATATTGGTTACTCTTTTTTTTCTAAGTATTTATATTTACTTAATTTGCTGTGCCAGGTCTTAGCTGCAGCATGCTGGCTCTTTTTGAGTTGTGACTTGTGGTATCTTTAGTTACAGCATATGGACTCTTAGTTGCAGCATGTGGGATCTTGTTCCCTGAGCAGGGATCAAACCTGGGCTCTCTGCCTTGGGAACTCGGAGTCTTAGCCACTGGACCGTGAGGGAAGTCCCAATATTTGCTGTCCTGAGTTGGTGCATTTGAATGCAATTGTCACATAGCGTCAGATAACTCACACAGAGGCCATCGCAGACTGGGGCAAGGACAATGAATGTGGCTGATTCTGGGGGCTGTTTACCTGGAAGCCACCCTTTGCTTCATGGGCTGGGTGGCCTGGAGGGAGGTAGGAACCAGTACGAAAGGCCTGATTGGTCTACACCAACCCTGGTGATCCATCTCCCTTGTCAGCTTAGGTGTAGGCTTGTGACCCAGTTCTGGCCAATGGTGTGCAAAAGGAGCTTTCCAGAAAATTTTAACTGCCTGAGAAAAAGAGATACACGTAAATGGAGTTTTGGAGCTCTGACAGCCATCCTGGGGTTGAGGAAAAGGCCATTAAAGACAGAGAAAAGACAGCAAACACTGTCCAACACTGGACCTCTCTAGCCTTCTTTTTAAGGATATGACCTAGTTTTGTCCATGTGGCTTCTGCTCATACCTCATTGGCCAGAAATGGTCACATGACCATGAGCTACAAGGGAGGCTGGTAAAGGTAGCCTTTGGTTAGCTAGCTATGTCCACAAATGATGCTTCTATTATTGGACTAAAAGAGGGAAGAAAGTGCTGGGGGAGGGGTAACCAGCTACCTCTACCACAAAAATATATGTTGTACATTATAAAATAAACTCCTACAAAGCCACTGCCCACTAAAAGAACCAGATTTTTATTGATATCGTCTCACCCACACTTCCCTGCTCCCTGCTCCCACCTCCCTGCCTTCCCCACTCTGCAAGGCAACCGCTGCCCTTGGTTTTTATGTTTCCTTTTTTAATCCTTGATTTTTAAAAATTGTGTTAAAACACATATAACCTAAATTTTACCATTTTAACCATTTTTAAGTGTACAGTTCAGTGGTATTAAATACATTCACCATCACCACCATTCATACCCATAATGATTTCATTTGTAAAACTGATATTCTGTACCTGTTAAACACTAACTCTTCATTCCCCCTTCCCCAGTCTCTGGAAACCACCACTATATTTTCTGTCTCTGTGATTTTGCTTAGTCTTGAGTGCCTCATATAATTAGAATCAGACAGTATTTGTCTTTTTGTAACTGGCTTAGTTCACTCAGTATAATGTCCCTAAGGTTTATCCAGTTGTAGCATACTGCAGAATCTCTTTCCTTTTTAAGGCTGAATAATATTCCATTGACTGGATGGATCCCATTTTGCTTATCCATTCTTCTGATGATGGACACCTGAGTTTCTTCCATGTTTTGGTTATTGTGAATAATGCTGCTATGAACATGGGTGTACAAATATCTTTTTGAGACCCTGATTTCTATTCTTCTGGGCATATGCCAAGAGGTGGAGTTGCTGGATCATATGGTAATTCTATGTTTAATTGAAGTATAGATGATTTAGAATGTTTCAGGTATACAGCAAAGTGATTCAGTTATATGTATATTTATACATAGATATTCCTTTTTCATATTCTTTTCAATTATTACAAGATATTGAATATAGTTCCCTGTGTTATACAGTAGATCCTTGTTATTTATCTTTCTTCTGTATAGTAGTATGTATCTTTTAATCCCAAATTATCCATTTATACCTTCTTTTCCCCTTTGGTAACCAAAAGTTTGTTTTCTATATCTGAGTCTGTTTCTCTTTTGTAAATAAATTCATGTCTTTCATATTGTAGATTCCACATATATACCATATTGCTGACTATACAGACCTTTGTGGGCAAGGTGATGTCTCTGCTTTTTAATACACTGTCTAGGTTTGTCATAGCTTTTCTCCCAAGGAGCAAGCGTCTTTTAATTTCATGGCTGCAGTCACCATCTGCAGTGATTTTGGAGCCCAAGAAAATAAAGTCTGTCACTGTTTCTACTTTTTCCCCATCTATTTGCCATGAAATGATGGGACCAGATGCCATGATCTTTGTTTTTTGAATGTTGAGTTTTAAGCTAGTTTTTTCACTCTCCTCTTTCACTTTCATCAAGATGCTCTTTAGTTCCTCTTCATTTTCTGCCATTAGGGTGGTGTCATTTGCATAGCTGAGATTATTGATATTTCTCCCAGAAATCTTGATTCCAGTTTGTGATTCATCCAGCCTGGCATTTTGCAAGATGTACTCTGCATATAATTTAAATAAGCAGGTTGACAATATACAGCCTTGACATATTCCTTTCCCACTTTTGAACCAGTCCATTGCTCCATGTCCTGTTCTAACTGTTGCTTCTTGACCTGCATACAGGTTTCTCAGGAGGCAGATAAGGTGGTCTGGTATTCCCATTTCTTGAAGAATTTTCAACAGTTTGTTGTGATCCACACAGCCAAAGGCTTTAGCATAGTCAATGAAGTCAAAATACATGTTTTTCTGGAATTCCCTTGCTTTTTCTATGATCCAAAGATGTTGGCAATTTGATCTGATTCCTCTGCTTTTTCTAAATCCGGCTTGTACATCTGGATGTTCTAGGCTCACATACTTTGGAAGCTTAGCTTGAAGGATTTTGAACATTACTTTGCTAGCATGTGAAATGAGTGAAATTATGCAGGAGTTTGAACATTCTTTGGCATTGCCCTTCTTTGGGAATGAAAATTGAATTTTTCCAGTCCTGTGGCCACTGCTGAGTTTTTTATATTCACTGGCATACTGAGTGCAGCTCTTTCACAGCAGCATCTTTTAGGATTTGAAATAGTTCAGCTGGAATTCCATCACCTCCACTAGCTTTGTTCATAGTGATGCTTCCTAAGGCCCACTTGACTTTGCACTCCAGGATGTCTGGCTCTAGGTGACTGATCACACCATCGTTGTTATCTGGGTCATGAAGACCATTTTGTATAATTTTTCTGTGTATTCTTTCCACCTCTTCTTAATCTCTTCTGCTTCTGTTAAGTCCTTGCTATTTCTGTCCTTTATTGTGTCCATCTTTGCATGAAATGTTCCCTTGGAATCTCTAATTTTCTTGAAGAGCTCTCTAGTCTTTCCCATTCTGTTGCTTTCCTCTGTTTCTTTGCATTTTTCACTTAAGAAGGCTTTCTTATTTCTCCCCCCTATGCTCTGGAACTCTGTATTCAGTTGGGTATATCCTTCCCTTTTTCCTTTGCCTTTCACTTCTCTTCTTTTCTCAGCTATTTGTAAGGCCTCCTCAGACAATCACTTTGCCTTCTTGTGTTTCTTTTTCTTGGGGATGGTTTTGGTCACCACCTCCTATACAGTGTTACAAACCTCCATCCATAGTTCTTCAGGGATTTTGTCTATCAGATCTAAGCCCTTGAATCTATTTGTCACCTTCACTATATAATCATAAGGAATTTGATTTAGGTCATACCTGAATGGCCTAGTGGCTTTCCCTACTTTCTTCAATTTGAGCCTGAATTTTGCAATAAGGAGCAGATGATCTGAGCCAGGTCAGCTCATGGTCTTGTTTTTGTTGACTATATAGAGCTTCTCCATCTTTGCCTGCAAAGAATACAATCAATTTGATTTCAGTATTGACCATCTGGTGATGTCCATGTGTAGAGTCGTCTCTTGGAAGATGTTTTTGGAAGAGGGTGTTGCTATGACCAGTGCGTTCCTTTGGCAAAACTCTGTTAGCCTTTTTTTGTACTCCAAGGCCAAACTTGCCTGTTACTCCAGGTATCTCTTGACTTCCTGCATTTCAGTCCCCTGTGATGAAAAGGACATCTTTTTTGGGGGTTAGTTCTAGAAGGTCTTGTATGTCTTCATATAATCGTTCAACTTCAGCTCTTCAACATTAGTGGTTGGAGCATAAACTTGGATTACTGTGATACTGAATGGTTTGCCTTGGAAAGGAACTGAGATCATTCTGTCATTTTTGAGATTGCACCCAAGTACTGCATTTCAGACTCTTTTGTTGCCTATGAGGGCTACTCCATTTCTTCTAAGAGATTCTTGCCCACAGTAGTAGACATAATGGTCAGCTGAATTAAATTCACTCACTCCCATCCATCTGAGTTTGCTGATTGCTGGAATGTCGATGTTCACTCTTGCCATCTCCTGTTTGACCACTTCCGATTTACCTTGATTCATGGACCTAACATTCCAGTTTCCTATGCAGTATTGCTCTTTACAGCATCGGACTTTACTTTCACCACCAGACACAATCACAACTGGGTGTTGTTTACTGTGTTGGCTCAGCCTCTTCATTCTTTCTGTAGTTATTTCTCTGCTCTTCCCCAGTAGACTGTTGGGCACCTAATGACCTAGGGAGTCCATCTTTCAGTGTCATATCTTTTTGCCTTTTCATACTACTCATGGGATTCTCAAGGCAAGAATACTGAAGTGGTTTGCCATTCCCTTTTCCAGTGGACCACGTTTTGTCAGGCTCTGACTAGCAGGGACATGCCACTCAGCTTCTCCATGTAGCTGTAGGACATGCCTGGCACCCTGGTTGTCCCACTGCTGGTCCTCTTGAGTGTGTAAACCTTCACAGGCTGCTGGGTGTTGGCTCACATGGTGCCCAAGGGCTTGGGCAAAGACCCTGCTGGAGTTGTTGGCTGGAGCCCATCGATGTTGAAGGATATGCAGGAGCAGAGGGCTCTCTGGCCTCACCACTGTTACTGGCCACGTACCGTGTGGTATTTGTCTTTCTATTTCTGACTTACTTCACTTGGTATTATAATGTCTAGGTCCATCCATGTTGCTGCAAATGATATTATTTCATTATTTTCGTGGCTTATTAATATTCCACATTTTCTTTATCCACTCATCTGTTGATGAACATTTAGGTTGCTTCCACGTCTTTTGTTGTTGTTGAGTCGCTAAGTCGTGTCCGACTCTTTGTGACCCCATGGACTTCAGCACGCCAAGCTTCCCTGTCCTTCACTACCTGCCGGAGTTGGCTCAACTCATGTCCACTGAGTCAGTAATGCCATCCAACCATTGCATCCTCTGTTGCCCCCTGCTCCTCTTGCCCTCAATCTTTTCTAGCATCGGAGTCTTTACCAATTCTTCACATCAGGTGGCCAAACTATTGGAGCTTCAGCTTCAGCACCAGTCCTTTCAATGAATATTCAGGGTTGATTTCCTTTTGGATTGACTGGTTTGATGTCCTTGCAATCCGAGGGATTCTCAAAAGTCTTCTCCAACACCACAGTTCAAAGCATCAGTTCTTTGGTGTCTAGACTTCTTTATGGTCTAACTCTCACATCCATACCTGACTACTGAAAAAGCCATAGCTTTGACTATATGGACCTTTGTTGGCAAAATGATGTCTCTGCTTTTTAATGCATTGTCTAGATCTGTCATAGCTTTTCTTCCAAGGAACAAGTGTCTTTTAATTTCACGACTCCATCGCCATCTGCAGTGATTTTGGAACCCAAGAAAATGACATCTGAGACTGTTTCCACTTTTTTTCCCATCTATTTGCTATAAACTGATGGGACTGGATGCCATGATCTTTGTTTTTTGAATGCTGAGTTTTAAGCCAGCTTTTTCACTCTCCTCTTTCATCTTCATCACCAGGCTCCTTGGTTCCTCTTCGCTTTCTGCCATTAGGGTGGTGTCATCTGCGTATCTGAGGTTGTTGCTATTTCTCCATGTCTTGACAATTGTAAATAGTGCTGCTGTGACCATTAGGATGCAGGTATCTTTTTGAATTAGAGTTTTGATTTTCCAGATATATGCCCAGAATTAGGATTGTAAGATCACATGGTAACTCTATGTTTAGTTTTTTTTTCAAAGGAATTTCTGTACCCTTCTCCTTAGTGGCTACACCAATTTACATTTCATGTTTAATCTTTTGAGGACCATGTACTGTTTTCCACAACAGGTATATCATTTTGCATTCCCACCTAAAGTGCACAGAAGCTCCAATTTCACTACATTGTCACCAATGCTTGTTTTCTGTTTTGTTTTGCTTTTTGATAACAGCCAATGTATATAAGGTAGAATTCTCAATTTTTTTAACCCTTGCTGTGTGTGCTGTGCTTCATTGCTCAGTTTTGTCCAATTCTTTGCAACCCTTTGGATTGTCGCCCGCCAGGTTCCTCTGTCCATGTGATTTTTCAGGCAAGAATATTGGAGTGGGTTGCCATTTCCTTCTCTAGGGGATCTTCCCAACTCATGGATCAAACCCATGTCTCCTATGTCTACTGCTTTGCTGACAGGTTCTTAATCCATTGAGCCATTGGGGAAGCTTTGTGCTTATCATATTTTATTAATCATCCTTAATTATCCCTAAATGAAATCTCCGTGGGTGTACCTAGTAGGTCTTTTGAGCTTTATAAATGTAATGTCATGTTCTTTGAAGCCTTCTAGGACATTCTTTTTTTTCACTCATCATCACATTTCATTCGTCAGAATGAAGAAGCTCACTTCCTAGAGAGTGGCAGAAATAAGCCTGTCCTTCATCCATTGGTGTGGAGTCAACTGTGGGACTCATTGCATCGGAGCAAGAAAGTTTATTTCTCACAGTTCAGCAAGGATGAACCTCAGTCCCCAAGCCCCATGGGTGACACGATGAACCTCACATGCTGAGAGGCAGAGGGCCAAGGGTTAAACACCTTTTGTAGAAAGCAGTACAAGCTGGCTTCCCTCTGTCAGGGATGAAATAGTTACGCAGAAGTCATGCTGGGTGGGTGGGTGGGGGGGTTCCTGGCAGTCCACTGGTTAAGACTCCATGCTTCCACTACAGGGGCATGGGTTCAATCCCTAGTCTGGGAACTAAGATTTCGCATGCTTCGTGGCCCAGCTAAAAAGAAAAGAAAGCCATGTTGTGTAGACTACGTGCTTAGCTATGGAAACTGCTTGGTCTTGGGAGAAGTACGGATCCGCAGTCTGGCACAATCATCAAAAACCTGCAGGTGGACTTCCCTGGTGGTCCAGTGGCTAAGACTCCAAGCTCCCAGTGCAGGGGGCCTGGGTTCAATCCCTAGTTAGGGAACTACATCCCACATGCCACCAGAGTTTTGAATGCCACAACTAAAGATTCCACATGCCATAACTAAAAGATCCTGCCTGCCACAACTAAGGAACCAGCATGATGTAACGAAGACCAAAAATCCCTCATGTCATCACAATAGTTACAGATGGAATTCAGCTTGGAAATTTGCACTCCATTCAAACAAGTGGAATAGGTCAGTCCATCATTGTGACCATGCCAGATGGACAACAAATATTAACAGTACCAGCAAAGGACATTGCTGAAGGAACTGTTGTAAGTGAAGGACCACAGAAGATAATGTATCGAAATAATTGAAAGCCAGGTGGAGTCTGCAGAAATAGTCTTTTACCCAAATAAATAAATAATTAAAAAAACTAATTTTTTTAAAAAAGAGTTAAAAAAAGAACTTGCAGGGTGCTCAGGACCTGCAGGCTGCCTCCAGAGAGGTCATGCAGACACCTGTACCTTATCCATTTCATAGCTGTGTAATATTCCCCCCACCGCGTGAAAATACCATGTCACTGACACTGCTTCCAATCTTGCCCACATGCAAGACTCTCTTGTGAACAGAGTTACTGCATGGGTTACCCCTGCAGGTTAGCCACTTTTTCTTTTATATTTTACCCTTTTTGGTGGGGGGCACGCAGCATGCGGGATGCTAAGTCCCCAGTCAGGGATCAAACTCATGCCTCCTTCAGTGGAAGCACAGAGTCTTAACTGCTGGACCACCAGAGAAGTCCCTTACTTTTAGCCTTTCTGACTGTTACTTGCAGCCAAATGCACTTATCAAACTCGCTTCCAGGGGTGGATCCCACAGCCCCTGCCCTGGCCACTCAAATGTAGAAACAACTCCAGGTCTTAGGAGGAAACCTATAGAAGAAACCTCAAGAGGAATCTCTGGACTTTACCGAGGAAACTCTGAGTTAAGTAAGATTCCATTTCTGCTCCCTGGTGGGATGGGGAATTAACAGAGAAGTCAAACTCTGCAATAGAAAAATGAAGCTTAATTCTTTGCCCATTCAAGTTGATAACATGAGCTTCTTACTTGCTTCATCAAAAAACAAAACAAAAAAACTTCCAAACAAGGGTGAGTGGGTGGAATTTGATGTGTTCTTGCATTTGTGTCTTAACTTGTTTGAGAAAAGAGTGACAGTTGCAAAATATCTTGGGTTCAGATCCCGGCTCCATCCCTTCTGAAGTATCTCCCTTCCTGGGACCTGCTTTCTTCTCTGTAAAGTGGGACCATGGTAGTTGTAATGATTTGCATTCGTGGGCGGGAAGTATATTGAACGGGTCGCTGCTCACAGTAGATGCTATGTGATTTTTTTGCCAATTTAGGAAGGCAAGAAGGTCACCACGCATTGAGGCTGTGTGCTTTTTCTTCTTTTAATGTCTGCTGTTAATAAAATATTTTTACAGAGACCAAAAAGTCAGAATAGTGCAAAACATCGCAACACCATGCATTCATGACCACTTCTTGTTGGTTTTAAACATTTGTTCCAATATTTACAGAGAAATGGGGACATCTGTGCAGATGCCGGACTGACGGGATGGAATTAAAACAGACAAACAGCATTTTAAGTTCACATTTGCAATCACATGCTAAGAGAAGGTGTGTGGAGGAAGAACCTCCCTGGACTGTGTGGCCAGGTTTCGGGGTCTCAAGGGGCCGGGGCCAGAGGTGGGGTCTGAGTTCCCCTGACTGTGTAGCCAGGGATGCCTAGGGACCGTCCGCCAGTGACCTATGCCTTGCACAAGAGTCACTATGGCTAGGCGGGGGTTGGGGGGCAGATGGAGGAGGTCTTCCTTGACACTGTCAACTTGATTTGTCTCTTTAAAAAAAAAAAGGCAAAGAGAAAAGCAACACGTGTCAGCAAAAATGCCTTTGGTCCTTGACAATTATTAGGAAAGGATGTTCAGGGGACAGCAGGGGTCATGATGTAGAGCAGCTCCACGGTGAGTTCCCCTCCTTCTCTGCCTGAGCAGCAGAACTGGGGCAACTCTGGGCTGTCTCCCCTCTGCCCCCGTGTCTCAGTGTTCCCACCTGTAAGATGGACATTGATGGGGGTGAAGGACAGAAAGGTCTCTGAGGTCCCAAGGATTTCTAGTTGGCTAAGTTTTTTTTTTTTTTTTTTTGCATCTCTGATGGGGGCACGGTGAAGTTTCAGGATGTAGTGCCGGAGAACCAGGATTGGGGGATGCAACTGGGCACCTCCTTATTTTAGGTAAATCTTTTGAGGACAGACTGGTGAGAGCCAGATAGAGCAGGAGGTCCCTCTTCCTTCTAGTTCTCTGTTTTTGCCTTTTCTCTCTTGTCTCTGCAGCCCCATCTCTGAATTACTCTGTTTTCAATTCAGAGTTCTGGCTGTCCTCATCAGGGCAAGATCTGATTCTCTTGATTTCTTCCTCTATCTGTCTGCCCAGCCCTCTTTTCTCTCCTTCCCTCCCTTCTCTTCTTTGTGTCTTTACTGTCTCTATCCCTTTTGAGGGAGGATTTGCTATGTCCCTCAATGTCACCCCCCCCACATCCCACTATGAGCCTATTTTATCCTTTTCCTGATCTATGCAAATCTGGGGCGAGTTCCCCGCATGGAGTGAGGTCCAAATGCAATGCTCAGAACCCCAGGCACCCCAGGTGAGATGGTGAAAGCCCAAAGGTATCATGCAATGCTGGGTGGCCCTGAGGAAAGCTCTGCTCCTCTCTGAGCCTTGTAGTTCCAATAGAGGAACACTCTGATTTCAAACATTTCCAGTCCCCTCTGTCCTCTCTTTACTCTCTGCCCTGTGACTCAGCCAGTCTGCTGGGAATACCTCCTGGGTGCCTAGATCTGTGTGGGAGGGGAAGGTTGGTATGGGCAGACACATGGGACTGTGTGGGCACACACAGAACTCCCTGCCTGAGACGTCATTCAATTAGACATCCCCTCCCTGACAACCGCCCTGGGCCCAGCCTTTGCTCACTGAAATTGGGGCTCTTGAGGGGCTGCAGAGCCCCATCTTGAGGGGAAAGAGAGCCTTTCACAGATACTCTCAGCCCCATGGCATCAGAGACAGAGGCTGGGGGAGAGGCAGATAGAGGAGGGACACTGGCTGGGGAAGTCCTGAGGGAAAGCAGAGGTTTTCCACAGAAGGGAATATTTGTGATGAGTTTTGAGGAATGACTAGGAGTTCTCTAGGGGAAAGAAGAGGGAGAAAATTTCCCGAACAGTTTTAGCCTGGGAGTCAGAAAACGTCATTTGACAAATACTCCCTGAGGCTCCCTCCATGTGCCTGGGCCCGTGCTGGAGAACCCTACACACACACACACACACACACACACACACACACACACACTCACTCACTCACTCACTCACTCACTCACTCACTCACTCACACCCCTAGACCAGAGCACCTCCCAATAAAGCTTTTGGGAAACATCTTGGCTTTCTCTGGCAGCTCAGCTCCCCCTGCCTTTTCCTGCTAGTCATTCAAAAAGTCTTTCAGAGCCTACTCCAAACCACAGATTAACTCCCCTCTGAATGTTGCTCCTGTCCTCATCTCCAAGTCAGCCATCCAGCCCACCTCCACCTCTTGGATGGTCTGAAGTTCACATCTCCCTCTTGCACTTCATGATGGAGACTTCAAGTCTCTGTCAAGCAAGACACCTTCCAGCCTGCCCCTTGTCCCTGGGGCCAGGGGCTCTCCTGCCCCACCATCCTAAATGAGAACTTTTGTCCTAATTCTGAACCATCAGTCACCTGAAACTGCCTGAATTTACACACTCTCAAAACGCTCAGTCATGTCCAACTCTTTGTGACCCCATGGACTGTAGGCCACGAGGTTCCTCTGTCCATGGGATTTCCCAGGCAAGAATACTAGACTGGGTAGCCATTCCCTTCTCCAGGGGATCCTCCCAACCCAGGGATCAAACCAGGTCTCCTGCATTGCAGGTGGCTTCTTTAGTCTGAGTCACCAGGGAATTGAGGGGACACACGAATACTTTCAGATAAATTAGAAATAAGAGTGGCTTCACCCAAACTCTTGTTCACAGATGGGGAAACCATTACCATAAATATACAACTCTCAGTTTGCACATGGGCTCCTTAGAGATGCTCAACCCCTGGCAGTGCACAACTAGGACATCTGTACCAAGGGGCCCTGGGGCTCATCTAAGGCAGTTTCTAGTATATCCTCCAAAATCTTTCCAAGAATTAATTTCAGTGTCCTGCAAGCATTTTGTCCTCCCTCCCACCCCCACCATCACATCAGTCCATTCTTCATGAGGTAGCCAGAGGGAGAGTCAAAATCTGAAATCCAGACTCTCCCCAGATTTAAAATCTCCTGGGGCCTCCCAAGCCTCTAGGGTAAAACCAAAACTCCTCAGGGCTTTGTACCAGATCCCACCTGGTCTGAGACCTCTGCAGGCCTCCTCAACCTCATCAGCATCTCCCACCAACCCATTGCTTGGCTCAGCTCCAGCCACCTGATCTGGCTATGCTTCAAGTCAGCCCACTTCCGAGCCTTTGCATCTGAAGTTGCCTCTGCTTGGAGCTCTTTTCTCTCCAATGGGTGGTTCTTTTGCACTATTCACCTCCACAGAAAGCCCTCCGTCACCTTCCCCATCTGAGGTAGCCCCCATCACTCCAGGAGCCCAGTTAACCCTCATCTCATCCCTCTGTTTAAATTTTTCCCTAGTACAGCACAATCCTGTATTTATCAATCTGGTGGGAAAAAAACCCATGGCATACACACACTGGTCCAGTGTGAAAAAGCAGATCCTGGTCTAAGACAAGTCATGACAAACTTTCCCAAAATGTCTCCCCAAATGCCTGTGTGAACTAAAATGGGGAAATTTGGCCTAACTGCCCCCAAATCCCTGCTGGAGGAAGAGTTTCAGGCAGCTAGAGGCTCCACCTGGGGGGTATCCTGTGGCCTGTGTGTTTAAATGAATGAGTGAAATTTGGGGGGAGTAAGCTCCCCAGCAAATCTGTATATTCACACACACACACAAACACACACCTCAAGTTTCTGGTCTCTTTCCTGACTGGAGCATTCTAGGGGAAGAAGAAGTGGTTGGGGCAGGGGATCGGTCCTGGGAACCCCAAATCTTCACTCTATTTTGGTGGGAAGTCAAGAGTTCTCAGGTACCTAACCCTGGTGTCCCTAGGAAAGTAGTGAAGGCAGGGGTTTTGCTTGGCAGCCAGAGGTGGAAGGGGGCACTGGGGGCCTAGGCCCTGAACCCCCACCTCTTTAAGGATTGGGGGCAGTCCCCTGAGGGGGGTTAGCAGCAATGGGGAGCTGTGTCGGGTTATACGATCTCAGCTCACCCTTTAAAGGGGCACACAGGCCAAAGGGGACGGGGAGAGGATGTGGTACTGGAACCCTCGGCATCGTCTTAAGCAGCTCTCTGGGCCTCGGTTTTGCCATCTGTCAAATGAGTGGGTTGAACTCTATGATACAAGGACTGGGTATGTGGTGGGGAAAGGGGGAGGCAAAACCCCGTAGGGAAGTTGGGGCAGCGTGGATGCCCCAGAGCCGACCCCTTGGCCGGGTTTGGGCGCCCGAGAGCGCATGTGCTTTTGAAATCCCATCCTCCCTCCTTCCCTATTTTTTGCACAAACATCAAAACGGACTCTAGTCCACCTTGGTGGGGGGGCTCTCTATCCACCACCCTAGGCCCTCCAGTCCCCACACCACCCCAGGCGGCGCGCCAGGAAACCCTGCCCCTTGCCCAAGGCCCGCCCCTCAAGGGAGCTGAGAGTTCCATACTTGGCAAATTGGTCTTGGGCCCCAAAGGTTGGGACCCATCTTATGGCTTTTCCAGGGGGCAGGAGGCAGGGCGTCCAGGTAACACAGCTCTGGGACCTGGCCTCCTCTATAGGAGCTGGTTTTCCTCCCATTCCAGCTCGAAAAGCCCCTAGATGCTGGGGGAGTGGCCTCAAGTAGGGGGGATGTGGCTTCTTCCTTCCTCTGGCCCTGGCGCAAGGCCTCCTGAGGGGGCGGGGCGTTGCCATTCACCTTTCCCCAGAATGGGAAACTAAACCAAAGGCGCAGAGGCAGGATGCCTTCCGTACCGACCCGGAGACTCGCCCTCAGGGAGGTCCGAGCGCGCAGGCACCGCCCCGCCCTGCGCGCTGTGCGCAGGCGCACTGGCGCCTGCCCGTGAGCCCCGCACTAGGGGGCAGGCGCGGCACCGCCTTCCTCGGCGGAGCGCGTGTCCGACTTGAGCTTGACGAATTCCTTGGCCACCTCGTCATTGCTGCGCTGCGACAGGATGCGCAGCACCGTGAGGCCCGTGTCGTCCATGTGGATGCGGCGGCCAAGGGGCAACCAGCAGGCGGCGCTCCCGCGCTGGACCAGCTCGCGCAGCTGAAGCACGGCCAGCCCCACCGTGCGGTCCTCGCGCGCGAAGCAGTAGTCCTTGACGCACACCTGCAGCTCGTAGCACTCGGGGCCTGTGTCAGCGCTCAGCGTGCTGCGGGAGGGCGGAGCGTGAGGGCAGGTCTCACCCGCCCTGGCCAACCACGCCCGCCGGTGACGACTCCTCCCCCACAGGGTCACGCCCACCCCGGGTACTAGGAGGCTGGGCCACGCCCACATTGAGTGATCCTGTTTTCATAACCTGATGCGAAGAACTGACTCATTGGAAAAGACCCTGATGCTGGGAAAGATTGAAGGCAGGAGGAGAAGGAGACAACAGGGGATGAGATGGTTGGATGGCATCACCAACTAGCTGGACATGAGTTTGAGTAAGCTCCGGGAGTTGGTGATGGACAGGGAGGCCTGGCGTGCTGCAGTCCATGGGGTCGCAGAGTCGGACACGACTGACTGAACTGAACTGATTTTCATAACCTTCCAAGAGAATAAGCCTAGCTCTGCCCCCGTCCCAGGTATCTTGCCTCACAACCCCATGCTGGGCCACGGCCACATCAGCTGACAACTCCTCTCCCTAGGATGATCCCTGCCCATTCTCTCCATCTTTCCTTCTCTCACTCCTCACTCAAGAACGCCCCCATGAAACTACTCCCAGCCGCCAGCCAAGCCACATCGCCACCCCAAGAGCCCCATGCTCCCACCCCGTGATACCAGCACCCACACCCACGGCCTGCTGAACTGCTGCCTCCACCACCCTGACCCAGATGTGGCACCCAGAAGACCCTTTACCAGGCTCCCATCTGAACCCAAGTTCTCCCCTTGACGTGGCCCCTTCCCCATGCTCCCCAGCCTACTCTTCTTACCTCCAAGATGCCTGCTCCATATAACCCTGCCCTGATGTCTCACTGAGAGTGACTACCGACTCTTCCTCCTCCAGTTTACAAAGTTCCTGCTGCTGGGCTGTCCTGCTGCTGGCTAGTCAAGAACTCTCTTCTTTCCGGCTACACACGCACTGATCCCTTGCATCTCCTTCCCAGGCTGCATTCCTAGCCCTCAACTACTTGGGCCCATCCCCAGGAGATAGCTGCTCCTATCAGGCGATGCTCTTGTTCCCAGGTATTGCTCTAGGTGACCCACCTCTCCAAAGTCCTCTGACCAGAAGCTCTTGGTAGGGTAGGATAGGCCAGGCTCCTGTCCCTCCCGGGGCCCCTCCCTTCAGCTCTGATGCCCTCTTACCCTGCTGCATTCCTGCAGGTCCAAGAACACCTCCCCAGTGTTACCCTGCCCCAGTGAGGCTCACACATGATCCAAAAATCCACCAATCCTCACCCTCACCCCAGGAATACTTTGATCAGACTTATGTTCCCTTATAAATCATCCGCTCCTCTAGATCCCTTACGCCCCTGACCAAGATGATTCTTGCTTATTGTGAAGCCCCATCTAGATGTGATCTCAGCCTTACCCACATGACACATATCCCCATGCTCTGGACCAAGCCACATTCCAATCTTGTCCCCCAGAGCAGACTTCTCCAGATGACCTAGCCCAATAGCACCAACAAAGCTCACTGCTGACTCCAGGAGGTCCACCCCTATGCCCTTCAGTCCCTCAGCCAAGTTTCTTGCCTCATCATAACCACCCATGCCTCTTAGACCACTCAACATGTTCCTTCCAGCCAGGTATCTTCTCCCCTTCATGAGCCCTCATTATGCTATTATATCATACTCACTGTCCCCGACCCCGACCTGTGTGTCCCCCAAGGTGGTCATCTCCATCCTGGTGTCATTCCTGCACTGAGGTGCCTCCCTTCCCAGCACCCCCACTTATGATGTGATCCCTCCTGTTCCTGTCCCCAGAAATCACTGGTCCACCCGACATCCCTCCTGCCTAGTAGGCCCTGAGGTTCACATAGGATCATGTCCCCTCGCCATGCTCCCCAAAGCATCCCAGACTTACAACTGAAAGCTCTCATTGTACTTGGGGGCCCAGCTGTTGTTCTTGGATTTGGTCGCAAACTTGCGTTTCTTGTCACTGAGCTGGGGCCCAATGATGTTGACCTCGATGAATGGCCGGAAAATGCCAGAAGTCTGCCACTTGAGATCATTGGCAGCCACCACTGTTGGGGGAATTAGAAGGCAAGACTGCTTAGGGTTCCCCAGTACATAGCTGTGGTTTTCAAAGCCTGGCTGAAAGATTACATTTCCCAGCATGCTTCTGTAGCTATATATGACCACGTGACTAACATCCAGCCAATGAGATGTAAGAGGAAGTGACGCAAACAGCTTTCAGCAGGGCAATACCCTAAAGGCAAAGAGAATGCGCTACACTTTCTCCTTCCCCTAGCTGTAGACTGGGAAGCTGATGGGGGCTGAGTTCTTTGGGACCTTATAGAGGAGGAAATCACATTAGGGATAAAAATACAGCAAAAGATGTTTGGAGCCTGTATCTCCACCACCGTGAATCCCCCACGTCAGTTCCTGGGCCTATTGTTCTTAGAGTTACCCTAGAGGAAGATTCATTCCATCTATTAATATCTTGTTGAAGCCATTGTTATTTTAGGTCTTGGATAAAACAGACCCATCTGTGTTCTAACTAGAAAATTAAAGCCCACAACAGGCAAGCAGGGCTGGGAAAGTGGAATGAGTCCTGTAACACTCTGTACCTTTCGATCCTGCTGTGCCTGAAGGTGGATACTTCTGAACATTTCAGAATGTATTACGAAAACATTTTTTAAAATAAAACAAAACAAAACAAATTTCTTCCTTAAGCCTGTTTGAGTTTGGTTTCAGCCTTAGAATCTAGTGCATTCTGGCTGAGGCAGTCTTCCTCCCACCTCAGGCTACTCACCTTTCACTGTGACCTTGTGTTCCCCAGTTCCTGGATGAGTGAAGAGCTCTACGTGGACGGAGACCTCACCCACAGGGTCTTCCACACCCGAGCCTGGGCGGGGCAGGGGAGGATGCTTGGCGTGAGCTTCATTCTTTCCCACCCACCAGAAAGGAGGTGGACTGCCTCCCACCCACCATATGCTGGCGGCATCAGGTCATCAGCCATGACAGGTTGGCACTGAGGACAGGCTGGGAAGAGGGGTGCTCATAAGGAGGCCGGGAATCCTCGGTTGTAGCCTTCCACTATTTTGTTGTGTGATTTCAGACACATCTCTTAACTTCTCTGAGACTAATGTCCTCTTTTGCATTCCCTGTCATCAGACTCAGTCTTCATCTTTCACACCATCTTGGCAGCATCTGACACTTTGGCTTTCTGTGCCTCAGTTTCTACTCTTGGCTGCAACAAGGCTACACTCTCCAAGTTCTCATCTTACAGCTGTCTCCTTTCTCACCCTCGTTTTCCATTCCCTACTCCTCTGTTGATCTTCAAACTGTTGGGGCACCCTGTTCCTCAGTCCTCAACCCATTTTTTGTTTTCACTTCCTCGCTAAGTACTGGTATGGTGGACGATACGGCCATGTCTGCCTTCAAAATACATCCAGACTCTGGCCCATCTCCACAGCCTCATCCTGGTTCAGTCCCTGTCAACCACGTGGCTCCCTCTCACACTTCGGGTATGGCTAAATGAGCCACAGCTGCCCAATCAGAGCGTTCTCTGGCCATGGCTGCAGTGATTGGCTCAGGGATGGTCACGTGACCGGAGCTAGGCCAACAGGCGCTGTCCCTGGGCCAACTATGCCACTCTGAACTGTCGTAGTAGCCTCCTCCCTGTCTCCTTACACTCAGCTTCTTTCAGTACACCAGCCAGAGAAATCCTAAGTTAGACTGTATCCCTCCTCTGCTCAAAACCCTCCCAAGGCTCTCATTTCACTCTGAAATAATCAGAGTCCTTTCTGTGACCTGCAGTCACTCCTGATATGTCCTCACTATTACCTCTCCTGCCTCACCTCCCTCCATTCTCACCCTTGCCAGCTCTGCTCCTCTAACACTCTGTGACAACATGATCCAGAATTCTCCATTCTGCTGAAGTGACAGCTTGTAGAGATATTTTTTATTTTCTCTGCCATTCCTTTTCCAACGGATCATCTCAAGTTTCCACTGAAAAATGTCCCTACCTCATCTCAGACACTGTGGCTCCACGTCGTACTTCAGGTATGGCTAAATGAACCAGGGCTGTCCAACCAGAGCTGTCCCTGGCCATGGCTGCAATGATTGGCTCAGGGATGGTCATGTGACTCAACCTGGGCCAATAGGAACTGTTCCCAGGACTTTTGTTGTAACTCTTAGGAAAGAGTCTCTCTCTGGTTAAGGTGCTCCAACGCCCAGTGAGGGGAGAGTCCATTCTATAGAGGTCTCAACAGACCAGTGACTAATGGCATTGTTGGAGACTCTAGACCCAGCTATTACTGATGGCAAATCAATCAGTAGGCTTTCAGTTACAGGCTCACAAATTCTCTAGTCCGCTTGAATCAAGGTAAGGTACTTTTCGATTTCAGCCACAAGCATCCTGATTGATTAGTTCTGATGGGGATCATTGAAGGAGCAGTTTAAAAGCTTCTGCCCCTACTCCTCCGTGACTCTTGGGAAGGGCATCCTGTGGGGCCTGGGGACCTGTGACCGCCAGCACCTCCACCAGCGCCACCCCCCAGGAAGCTCACCACACCTGGAGCGCCCCATGCATGAGGGGAGGAACAAGGGGAAAGTTGGGGTGGGGTGGGGTAGGAGAATGGGTCAGTCCAAGGTTGATCAGGTTACCTAGCTCTGTGTGGTTAGTGACCAAGGCTCAGGGGGCAGAAGACCCCCATTGCCCCAGTATTGGGGTGTGCACCCCCTCATCTTTGTCACCCACCCCAGGCTGCCTTCCTTGTCATCTCAGGCTCCCACCCCACTTCCCCCAACCAGTCACATGCTCAGCCTCACCCCCCACAACCCCCACCCCAGGCTGATGCTTCATAGCAAGCTCAATCCGGGCCAGACTGAAGGGTGCCAAGGGGAGAGTTGGACAGTGGTGGGTGGGATGAGGGGTCAGATCACGGCCAAAGCTAGTAAGAAGGGGGAGGGGGGCAGTGCTGGGCACCCCCATCCCGTGGTTTGCTGGCTCCAAGGGGAAGTGTCTTTCCCAGGCCTCTCTGTGCTTGTCCCAACCCCACCCCCACTCCCCCAATCCCAGGCCCCCTTGAGGGGAAGGTTCCCTGGGCAAGGGGCTTAATCTCCTTTGAGACAGCTTCCTCATCTATGGAATAACGGATCACCCTGAGGGGCAACCTAAAGAAATGTCTTCTAGAATCCTGAGAAACGCTTGGCACAAAGGCCAGCTCAGAGTTAGAGCCTGAAAAATGCTCGTTTTCTTTGCTCATAAAAGTGACATCAATAAAAATAATAATAATACAGCTAACGATTGCTGCCAGCTAGTACATGTCAGGAACTGCTCTAAATTGAATTCATCTAGTCCTGAAAATAATCTTATGAATTAGGGTCCTTGACTGTTCTCATTTTACAGATGAGAAAACTGAGGCTCGAGGAGGCAGCCGGTTGCGGGAGGCGCCCACCCACGGAGTGGCACAGCTAGAATCTGAGATGGGCAAGAGCCTGTCTGGGGGACCCGGGATCTGGGTTAAGAGCAGCACCTAGGGAGAAACGGATTCCGACTCGAATCGCTACTCCTTCCCCAAGTGGAACCAGCAAGCCGTCCTTCCCCCGGTCCGCCTAGGCACCCCTGAAGCCAGTCGGGCCTGGGGGGGCCCCGCAGGCCTGGGAGGCGGAAGGACGGGCCTTTTACTAGCCGGGCCAGGAGGGGTGCAGGCACCGGGCACCGGGCGCGGGCGGGCGGCGGAAGCACGTACCCTTCTCAGGATAAATGTCTTCACTAAGGGTAAACCTAGTCCCTTTTCCACCATGGACTAATCACGGGAGTGGGAAGGTGGAGAAAGGAGGGGAGGGAGGTGGGAGGGGAAAGACGAGCGAGCGAGAGAGAGGCGAGGATGGAGGGCAAGTGTGCGTGGCGGGGAGCAGGGTAGGCGCGGAGAGGGGGCGGCGAGTGAGAGGGAGGAGAAACAAGAGAGAGAGAAACGTCAGCTGCAGACGGACAGACAGACAGCTTCCCGCTCCGGGGGGACACCAGGAACACTAAAAGCAGCAGCGTGGGCTGGGCACGAAGCTGAGCGCAGAGGCCCGACGCCCAGGGAGGGCTCTAAGCCCTGGGCTGACTCGGGGGAAGGGGGCAGCTGGTGGCCGCAGGGTTTAGCTCCCCTCACCCCAGCCTCCTCTTCCACTGCCGGTACTAAGCCTGGGTTAGCGGCCAACCTTCGCTCCCGTGTCTGTACTCTTAGGGCCAATTTTGAAAAGGAGCGTCCCCAGGGAGGGGAACTAGGACCCTAGAGTCCTGCCCCCCAGCCCCAGCTGCTGTGTGCGGACTCAGAGATGGACAGGAGACAGAGGCAAGAGAAGAGAGAGAAAGAGAGAATTTGAGAAATAAGAACTCCCTCTCCGTCCGCCCCCTCCAGGTCGGGGTCCCTCCCATCTCTGGTGCTGTCACTCCTTAGCCCCCGACAGTACAGAGGTCCCTCCCCAGGGTACTTTCAACCATTCTTCCAGAGGTCCCTCCCCGGGAACTGCCAATCACTCATTGGCCCTGTGATGTCAGAGATCCCGCCCCTGCCATGGATGTCAATCACTGGCTCCGCTGTCACAAGTCCCTCCCCTAAAGCTATCAACCACTCTCTGGAACCAAGGAGTCGAGGTCCCACCCCTAACAGCTGTCAATCACTCCCTGGTCCTTGCGTACAGAAGTCCCGCTCTACAGATTTCCATTACATCCTGACCCCCTGAGGTCACGGGTTTCCCCAGGAGATGCATTCCCTCCTGGCCCATTGACGTCAGAGGTCCCGCTCCTACAAGCTGTAGAACATTCATTGGCCCGGTGACATCATGGAGCTCACGTGCGCCCCCGGAGCTGTCAATTCTTCCCGGACTCATGACGTCACAGAGGAGGTGAGTCCAAGGCGACCGCCTCGCCGGGCTTGGGGCTGGGCTGCCCCTGTGGGAGGCGGGATTTTCATCGAGCTAACCAGCGGCTCCTTACCCTGGGCCGACTGCGTCTGCACGAATGTCTTGATGAGCAGGTCGGTGGCCTGCGTGTAGAGGGACAGGGCATAGCGCAGGGACTGCAGGTCTGGGCTCTTCTCCAGGAAAGTTTTCTTGAGGCCCACGCCACCTGCATGGAAGTATTGCTGTGGGGAGCAGGGTAGAGAGAGGTCAGGCTCTGCCCTTCGGGATGGGCAGCCCCAACGCCCCTCCCGCACTCTGCTGCCCTCTATTGTGATGGGCGGGGTGACAGGGCGGGTCTTCAGAACACCCAGGTCCCAGGACGTCCCTGGTGGTCCAGTGGCCAAGACCCTGCGCCCCCAATGCAAGGGGTGTGGTTTTTGATCCCTGGTCAGGGAACTATATCCTACATGAGGCAATCAAGAGTTCACTGCTGTAACTAAACATCCCACATGCTGCCCTGAAGATCTAAGACCCCGCGAGCCGCAAGTAAGTCCCAACACACCCAAATAAATAGATAAATAAAAATAAATATTAAAACAAACAAAAAACCCAGGTCCGGCTACTCCCACCCTTATCCCTGCCCCAAGCCCACAGGTGGGCTACCAGCACCCTCAGAGTAACACTCATGTCTTGCACCCCCTCCCAGGCCCTTTGCAGCTCTAACCTGCAATCTCTTAACCTTCTTTCCAAGAGTCTTCCCTTGCCTCAGGGCCTTTGCACTTTCTCTGTTTGCTGTTGAGAAGGTCCTCCCAGCCCCCACCTCTAATTTTCCATTTTGCCTTGGCTGGCTCCCTTTCTTTCTCTGATTAAGTTTTCAAAGGGTTTTCCTTAACCACCCCTCCTTAATATGTTGCCAACCATATTTCGCTGTAATTCTCCATTTCAACAAAACATTTCCTTCTACAAGAGTAGTCTTCCCACTTTTTATTTCATGGACACCACAGTCCCTTTCATGTCTCCATATTCTTGCAAGGGCTGATTCCCTGCCTAAGAATGCTCTATTTGTCTTGCCTTGTGAGTTTCTATTTCTCAAACTCCACCTCCCAAGTGCTCTCTTCCAGAAAGCCCTCCCTGGACTCTCCTATCCTTTCCAGTACCCCGTCCTGATCCCAAAGAGCTGGGGTTGTCCTCGGGGTCTGCTGTCAGCCAGCCTGGAACTGATAAAGAAGGGTGACCAGGGAGTGTTTAGAAATGGAATGCATTAAGGTGGGCTGCAGCCTAGATTCATGTCCACAGTAGCCACATTCTCTGCTTGCCCCACCTGGGGTGGGCAGGGGTGGGGCCTCTCACCTTGATAGTGTCCAGGGCCAGCTCAACCACTGCGCACTGCTTCGGGGTCAAGCTCTTGGCTTCTTCTCGTACCATGTGGTCCTGGGTGGATGGAGAGAGGGGCCAGGTGGGCAGTGCAAACCCTCCTTTGGAGATCTGCCTATCTATGGGTCTCATCTTCGCTAAACTCCAAGGAGTTGGATAAATAGGCCTTTCTTTTCGTCATTGTGCTCTCAGTGCCGAGCATGTGGCTGACACACAACATGTGCTCAATAAACATTTGCTGAATAACTATTTTCCTCTTGATCAAGCTGTATCTGAAGCTGAACCTTACAATACACTGAGCAAATAAATTGTGCTTAAGCCAGTCTGAATAGGCTTTCTGTTCTTTGAGCCTGCAAAGCATGCCACTATTCTTAGACCTCTTCCCCAGGAAGCCCCCCACCCCTGACCTCACCTTGAGTTTAGATAGCTGACCCAGCTCCTTGGCTGCATTGAAGATCATCTGGGTTCCCTGTAGGTAATAACCGACATAACCCCGGTGAGGGCAGGGTCCTCCTGCCCCATGCCCAAGCCCCCAATGACACCCTAGCCCCGGACACCATCTTGGTTCTTGTCCAAAGGCTCTGGACAACCTTGTCCCCAGGTTGCGTCCTGGGGACAGACGTTTGGAGCCCCCAGGAAGTGCTGAGGAGGAGATGGTCACCTTGTCCCCAGCAATCTCAGCCCTGTGGGGGCACTACCCATCCTCCCTCCTCCACCATGGCCCCAGGTTTGTGGCACAGAGAAGAAAACAGGGCAGTGGGAGGGGAAAGCCCAACTTGATGTTTATGGGTTTGAGTGGGACTTGCCAGCCCCGGGTCATGGAGCCTTGAGAAAACCATGGGGTGGGCTCTGGTGAAACCTACCACCCACCATGGGCCCATTCCCTTTGTGGGAAAACTCCCCCGGTAACCTGAGGGGGTGGGTAGGGGAATATTAACCTGAACTTTTAAAGAAAGAATCCTCCCCCTTAACACCCGCCTCTGGACCCATCTCCCATTCCTCCCCAAAACAGACATCAGCAAGATGACATCCTGGTTATGGCTCCGATGGGCCAGGTGGGCCTGGGTTCAAATCCCAGCTCTGCTGTGTGGTCCTGGGCAAGTCACTGAACCTCTCTGAGCCTCAGTTTTCCCATCTCCGATGGAGGAAATCCTATTCCATTTGTGGCTTAGCTGGGTCTAAACATGTCTTTGTTCAGTGTTCACAGTTATTATTACTCAGTATCAAGGTCATGGACAGTGCTAGGGGAGACGGGGCCCTGGCCTGAAAGCTATATATACTGGCCCTCACCCCGCATCATGATGCTGAGTGAACCGAGACATGTCTCTAGCCCTCTCTGGGCCTCAGTTTCCTCCCCTAGGCGGCTTGGGGGGCTGAGTATCACTGAGGTTATGAGCCCTGAATTACTGTTCCTGAGGTAGCCTGGGAGTCCTGGGCAAGGCTAAGCAGGGAGGAGGGCCATTTTCAGCCGGGATATTTAGAATCACATTGGTGCTTTTCCAAGCTGGCCAGTGGGATCCGGTCACCCTGCCACTAGCGGTATTAGTATTGTCATCCTGGCTGTAGCTACTCTTCTCAGTCCTTGTCTGTGATTCGCCGAGGCTGTCACAAGGCACAGTTACTCGGGAGCCCAGCCTGGGCCTCGGTTTCCCCTGCCACACCCTCCTCCCCACTTGCCACCCACCCCTACCACCCCTCACGAGCAAGCCAGACAGACAGAGGAAGAAGAGACCGACAGACAGGGTCACAGTACACCCCCAGACGGCACAGATCACAGAAGTGGAAAGAGGCATGGGTGGGGGGGTGGGTAGGGGTGAGGGTGGCAGCCAGACAGACAAGTGAGAGGCTGGTCTTACATCTGAGTGGCTTGGCAATTTCACCCTGCCCTGTGGAGAGAATCAGGTGAGGGTCAGAGGTTGGGTTGCTGCTGAGAAGATATTCAGTGGCGCTTTCCTGCCTCCCACAACGCACAGCCCGCGAGTTCCCTCCCAGGTTCTGGGACCAATGCTGGACCCCCTCCCCAGCTAGGCACCTCCCCTCGGGCCCTGGTGGGGATTAGGGGTCAGAACTGCCAGGAGACTAGAATCAGCCCATCACCTGGGGACAGGTACCCAATCCCACAGTCAGCCTGCCCCAAGATGGGGTGCCTTGGGGAAGGGGGGAAAAAGAGAGAGACAGAGCTTGCAGTCTCTCCTTCCTCAACTCCCAAGACCTTACCCCAGCAGGCCTGACTCTAAAAGAAACATACTAACACAAGTATCACAAGTTCACACAATACACAGACACACACCCAGGCATATCCATGCCTATGCAGAAAGTTTACGTACACACACACCCGGATCAACATACAGACACATACACATGCAAAAGAACTCAAGAGCTAAAATACACACATGTACTACTAAACACCTGCACACATGTGCACAATCACACACATAAACCCACACACTCTCCACCCCCACAGGGATGCACATACATGCATACGGTGCCTGAACATACTGAACACATAAGCCCTCCAAAGGGCTGGATGGGTGAGTTGGAAGCCCTACAACCTCTGTTCAGGAAGTGGAGACCCCACTTGTGTGCAGACGGGCATGATAGCTCCTGTACGAGCACACAGCAAGGGTAACTGTTCATGTATTACTGCAGCTCCCATCTCCTTACAACAAACACCCATTAGAATGAACAAAACATGTCCACGGGTAGTCCAGTGTCTGGGCCCTTCTAGAGGCCAAAGAATTTCAGCTGAGCCCAGGACTGGGATTAGCCCTTTGGGCACTGTTGTGAGAGGACAGAGCTGTTTGTGCACAAACACACACGCGCCAAGCCATGTCCCTGGGGAACCACTTTGTTTCTGATTCCTGGTTTTGTGGGACTTAGTTAGGGCACCCACCTCCTACCCATGAAACTCCCAGTTGACCTCCCTGCCCATGCAAATGGACACACACATATACACACGCACCCCCACAGCAGAGTTTGGGACCTCAGCACAGGTGAGGCCCTCATTACCTTTTCTAATCCCTTGCCATGTTTTCTCAAGAGGGTGCCCTGCAGAGACAATGTCACAGGGTGATCAACCTAGCAAGCTGTGTGGGGTGGGAACCCAGGGTGATAATACATACTCATGGGGACAGGAAGTAAAGGGCATCTTCACTGCACAGTGGGCTGGTGACAGTTGCTGAGGGGATAATGTGTGTGCCTTAATGACTGACTTAAAAAGGTGAGAGCCAGAGACGCAGGAAAGAGAGAGAGAAGGATAAACAGAAATACAGAGCCAGAGAGAGAGAGAGAAGTCACTGCCAAAATATAATCTATATTTACTGTATATATGAGGCTCTTGGTTTTTGAGTCAACAGAAAAGTAAATGGGCTCCATGTTCAGACAGACCTGAATTTGAATCCTGGCATATATTTACTATGTGGCTTTGACCAGGTGACTCTTCTCTCTGAGCCTCAACTTTCCTCATCTGTAAAATGGAAATAATAGTATCTATCTCACTCCAACAGGTGTCATGAAAGTGAGCTGAAACAATAGCTATGAGGTCTGGAATACAGGAAATCCTCAACAAATGTATATTCCCTTAGCTCTCTACCCACAGATGCACTGTCTGTAGTTGGATACGCTGCAGATTGCAGCCACAAGTCCCTTAGCTCTCTACCCACAGATGCACTGTCTGTAGTTGGATACGCTGCAGATTGCAGCCACAAGAAGTGAGATGAGCCTTAGCAAATTTTCGACAAACCTTGAATTTTATAACAACCTTGTCTTGCCCAAAAAGAGGACTCCAAAGTGGTTCTAACTGACCTCTGCCCTTTTATGTGTCTACATACTACCACCACCACCAATAATATTAGCTCTAACTTAGCAAGCACTGCCTTGGTCAGTCACTGAGTTGAGCACTTGAACACATCATCCTACTTGGTTCTGAAAACAAGCCTCAGAGAGCTGCTACAATTAACCTCTTTTTTTTTTTCCAGACAAGGAAGTGGAGGTTGGGAGGTGAAGTGACTTCCCAAGGTCACAGGGAAAACGGCTGGGCTGAGATTTGATGCCAAGTCTGCCTGACGCCAAGGAGTCACAACGTTGTCCCCACCTGGGTGCCTGTCTGGGATTCCTGTGTGTTAGCATGTGTGGTGGGAGTCGGGTGGGCAGGGGTGATGGTGCGGTCTGGCTGATCAGCTAGCTTTGGGAACCGGGGTGGTGAGGGTGTAGTTCACACGGTTACTAACAGTTCAGAGCGGAAAGGGGCGGTCAGAGACGCTCCATTGACTTTGAACATCCTTTTAGCTTCAGGGAGACACCCAGATATCCTGGTGGCGTCTCAGCACTGCAGTGAGGGTGAATTCTAACTAAATCGTGTGAGCAGATGTGAAGGTGGCGGACCGGGTTTTGGAAGGCGGAAGGCCCCTCCTCCGGGCTTCTAATTGGGCGGGGTGGGCGTGGCCTCCCGCCCTCCCGGCCCCGCCCCTCCCCATGCCCCGCCCCAGACAGACACAGGCACATCTAGGCGGAAGGTGGGACAGTGGGTGGGGGGCCAGTGGGTGAGGAGCGGGCGCTGGGGGGGTGCAGCCACGCGGTGGGCCGAGTCCAGACACAGAGCGGACGGACAGACAGACGGACAGAGGGGCCTCTACTTACGATCATCTGTCAGCCGTGATGGGGGCGGGGCGGTGGGGGAGGGGGGAATAAGTCACCGTGAGTCTCCCGGAAAAGCCAGGGAGGGGGCGGAGAGGGCACCAAAGGGCGGACCCCGAGTCCCAGCCCAGCCCAGTCCAGGGGAGGAGGGGGGCGGGCGGGCAGCTGGAGGTCCCCAGCTTCCCCCACCATCACTGCCTCTCGGCTGCCCCCGCCGCCCCTCCCACGCCTCCCTCATCCACCCAGAAACTTCCTCCGACTCTATGCTGTGCCATTAACCACATGCCCTCACTGTCCTTAGGCCCCCCCGGCACCTCCCCAGGGGAAGCCACACCCAGCCACACCCCTCTGAAGATGACACAGTCCCTCCACCCCTACCCAGCAGCCTGACCCTGCAGATCACTATCTCTGGGCTGTCCCAGAGGCACGGTCCTGGTCTCCAGATGACCACTGACCTCTGCTTGACCTCTGTTAATTTCGGTGCTCTCTATAACCTCTGGTTGACCTCCTGGAACTCTGTTCTATTGGCCTCTGATCTTCGAAATCTGGGTATCTCCTTTACTTGCCTCTTGATTGGCCGCTACAGCCCCTTGATGAACCTACTGACCCCTATAACCTCTATGACCCATGGATGGCCTTGATGCCCAAGCTGAACTCTCTATTTTCTGAGTAATCTCTGACCTTTAAATAATAACTTGTTCCTCCTATGACCCCTATATCCCCTAGATATACTTGGCCTCTTTGACCCTTAAATGACTGACCCCTGAATGACCTTTTGACCCTTTTATGACTTTTCACCCATGTGTGACCTCTCTGATTTCTGAAAGGTCTCACTGACCTTCTGGTGGACCCTCAAATGGCCCTTGTGCCTGGATGACCTCTAAGCCCCCAGTGCCTTTGACATCAAGTTCTCTGGGCTCTCACAGAGGAGGTGGCCCAGGTGTCCCCTCTGGCCCCCTGCAGGCCTCACCGTCTGGTCAGTGAGGGGTGGCAGGACGATCGTCTTCTCCATGGTGTTCATGACCAGCTTCCATAACTCCTTCAGCACCCGCTTCAGCACCGTCTTCTCACAGATTTTGGCAAAGAGAGTCAGGCTGGGGGCAAGGGATAGGTCTGAGAAAGGGCCCAGATTGTCCCAACCTGAGGAACCTCTTCCCCTTACTACACGGGCAAGGTGGGAAGGCATGCCATGGACATGCAAGAGGGTCCAGAGCGTGTACACAGACCCCAGGTGGTTTGATGGGGCTGCAATGTGTGATGCACAGCGAGAAGAGTGGATGGCAGCTGGACAGATCAACAGGAGGTAGACTGGGAAGGAGCCTCAAAATCTAGGAGGAAGGCCTGGGCCTTAGCATGAGGGCAAGGGGGGAGCTGTGGAGTGTTCAAGAGAGAGAGCCAGATTTTTCTATTTGAACCAATAGAGTTGGGGATGAACTAGAATAGGAAGGTTGGAGACAAGGCACTATGAGGGGGCTGGGGCCATGCTCAGGAGAAGGGAATGCTAGGGAAAGGGACAACCTTGAGAGGGAAAACAACAGAGTTCATGACTCGCTATATGGGGTTGACAGAGGGCAATCCATCATGATCCTTCCAACAACTTAGCTACCCTCCACCAAATCATCCTTCCCCCAGCCCTAATGCTTCGTCTATCAATTTTTTGAAAAAAGTGAAGTGACAGTGAACTGACTCAATGGACATGAATTTCTGCAAACTCTGGGAGATGGTAAAGGACAGGGAGGCCTGGCATGCTGCAGTCCACAAGGTCACAAAGAGTTGGACATGATTTAGTGACTGAACAGCAGCAACCATTACTTTTTCCTATCTCCCTTCTTTCCTTTTTCCCATCCTCCCACCCATACATCCACATACCCATCCTCCAAACAGTTATTCATCCATCCAAATATTTACCCAACTCTCCATCCATCCATTTATCCATCCTTTTATCCATATACTCTCCATATAGCTTTCTAAGCATTTTTCTTTTATCTACTCATCCATCCACCCACCTATCCATCATGTCTTTTATCATCCATTCATCCATACAAATATTGACCCCCCCATCTTTCCATCTCTTCATGCCTTGGCTCACCTGCCCATCCAAACCATTCAACCATCACCCAGCAAGCATGCCCTGAGTATCTTCTCCAGGCCAGCCCCAAAGTTATTGAGGCCCCACCTGAGAGCCCTCCCTCGTGGACCCAGTCCACACCACCCAGCCTGGCTCACTTGCTATCCAGCAGGTCCATGATGGGTTGTAGTACATTGTCAGCATCCTGGGCCACACTGCTGCAGGCACTGGCTGGCACATTGCCTGTGCCTTTCACCTGGCTGAGGATGTCACCCATCTGCTTGACACAGTCTTCAATGTGTGGCTGGAAGCTGGGGACACAGAGAGGAGGACCACAGATTACACTTCCCTGGCCTCTGGAAGAAGGGCAGGATGAGGCTGATCTGTGGACCTTTTATCACCAGCATCAGAGAGCCACAGCATATAACAGGAGTGGGGTTTAATAGCAGAATTGGGCATCAGGCTAAGATATTTACTTGTGTTATTTCCTAGTCAGGTACTACTGTTAATTATCTTCACCATCTGAGCTTCCCTGGTGGCTCAGACGGTAAAGAATCTGCTCTCAATGCAGGAGACCTGGGTTCAATCCCTTGGTCAGGAAGAGCCCCTGGAGAAGGGAATGGCAACCCACTCCAGTATTCCTGCCTGGAGAATTCCATGGACAGAGGAGCCTGGCGGGCTACAGTCCATGGGGTCACAGAGAGTCGAACACGACTGAGTGATCCACATGTTCACATTGTCATCATCATCCCCACTTTATAGATGGGTAAACTAACATTCAGAGAAGTTAAACAACTCACCCAAGGCCACACAGTAGTAAGCAGGGAATCTAGGCTTGAACTCAGCTTTGTATAGCTCCTAAGGGCCTGAGGTCTTCGCCACTACATCTGCTGAGTCTCCAGATGCCCCAGGCTGGGGGCTGTCCCCTCCCTTCTGCTCCCAGCTCTGGAGATGCCCCCACCTGGTAGCAAACACCCGGCTGAGCTCATCCAAGACGTTGTTGAGTTTCACCTGTAGCTCCTTCAAGATGTCACTGGCCTCGGCATCCAGCTGAGGAGGGAGAAGGAATGTCAGGTCAGGTTCATAGTGCATCTGCATGGATGGGGCATTTTCCCATCCAATTTTGGGGAAAGGAGCTAGAGAGGAAACTGAGGCTCAGGCTGCTTGCTTGGGTCTGATGAAGTCGCTGAGCCGGAATTCATCAGGAACGCATTCTGGGGCCTGCAGGGACATGGAGATTATAGTGACCCCGCCCGGGCCCTCGCTCACCTCCTTCCCTCCCATGGCTTCGAACATCTTCTCCAGCTGAACTCTCAGCTGCTGAGTGTTGTTCATGAGGATGCAGGGCTGCAGATGGGGCAAGAAGAGGGAGTCAGAGCTCAGGACCTCTCCCCAGGGCCTCCCCCACACCCCCACTGCCAGGGACCTCAGATGGCTACAGGGTCTGTGTCTGGAGGAAGCTGGGGTCCCATAAGGTCATCTGAGCATGGAAGACAGCATTTGGGATCAGGTCCCTGGGAATTCTGGGGGGATCTCTAGAGATCAGGAGGGGGAAGGAGAACTTCCCCTCTGGGGAGGCTGAACCTGGTGAGTCTAGAAGGGCTGGACCTCTGGGAGTAGCAAAAAGGGGAGTTCCTGTCAGACACCAGCATTCTCTACATGGGCTCAAAACTTTGTAAGCTCACAGACATACTCCCTGAGGGCTTCATTCACAACAACCAGATGACACATTGAAGACGTGTCCCCTCACCTGCAGATCGCCCTGGACTCACACAGTCAGACACAGAGACACACACACACAGTTGGGAATACATGCAGACACAGGTATCAGAGCCCAGGGAAGGATGCTCTGGGGGCACAGAATGGGGTTGGGGGAAAGAGGACAGGGACCCCCGCAGGTCACCACTTTCTCCTTCTCCTTGGAGCAGTAGGAAGCGAAGTCCTTGGAGATGATGTCTGCGTACTGGAGGAGCACATTGCTGATGGTCTGGGGAGGACACAGAGGGTGAGTGAGACAGGGCTGGGGCGAGGTGGGCCCAGCAAGAACCGTTAGTGAGGTCAGGGATGAACCTGAACCCCTACTAGCACCTAAGATGGACCACCGGACTGGGCGAATTCTCCACCCAGGATGAGTATCATGACCAAGGGGAGACGCCACCAATGAAGATGACTGTTTCACACAGACACAGCTCCTCTTCAGAGCAGCCCAACAATATTAATAACCTAACCCCAAGCATAAGCATAACTCAGTCCCAAATTGAATCCCAATTCCTATCTACAATCCTCAACTTTCCAGGTTAAAGTTAATCCAACTGAATTTCAACCCCAGGTCAATGGCCCCAACCTTCAAACTCATCCCAACACCTGGTTACATTCTATATAAATCCTAATACTCCAAACTCAATGTCTGATTGAGTCCCAGTCCTAATAGTAACCCCCAAATTAACCCAAATCTAAATCTCACCCCTAACCCTGACCCCAGGTCCAAATTCAACTCCAACTTTAACCATGACCCTGACCTCAACCCCAACCTCAAACTCAACCCCAACCCTGATCCCAATTTCAACTCCAGTCTCAACGACCTCAACCCTAACCTCAACCCAACCTCCAACTTCTAGTCCCAACCCTAGACTCCAACCACAACTCCAATGTCTATGGCATGACCAATCCCAACACTGGCATCAACCTTAATACCAGTGATAGCAACAACCCCAACCTTGACCTCAGTCCCACCTCAACACCAACCCCAACTTTGACCCTATTCCATCCCCCACCTGGACCCCATCCACACCCCCAAACCTTGGCAAAGCGCCTCATGTAGTGCCCCACAATCTGGGGGTCAGGACACTCGAGTTTCTTGATGATCTCGAAGCTCTGATTGAGCTGAGAGAAGACATCCACCACGGAGCAGGAGAACAGGGCATGCTCTGAAGTCTGCTGGAACTGCATCGGAAGGGAGGATGGAGGGAGGAGAGAGGTCAGAGCAGATAGTCCCCGGAGTCCAACCCTCCTGCTTTCCACAGGGAGAACCAGAATGCCCTGGGATGACAGTGAGATGGATAGTGGGCAAGGTGAACTCAGAGCCAAGACTTAGAGGTGGATGCAGGGGGAGGGGTCAGGCTTGATAAATTCTCATTCATTTGCTAGATCAACAAAAGACCCATCAACACTGTGAACAAGACAAGGATGGACATGTTTTCCAGAGACTGGCCTCATCCCAAGGGCAGTTTTTCCCCCAGATTGGATCCCAATGGACCCCTCAATGGAAGCCGCTGTGGGCAGACTGGAAGCTTGGTGGTGGATCAGTTTTCTTACCCCATCCTTCTTGTCTCTCTCCAGGGCTCCATGCAAGAAATCTCGGGACACTTCCTCATTCTCGTCCAGCCACTGGATGACAAAGGGCTCAAACCACCTGGAATGGAGAGCCAAGATGGTCCCCTACCATCTCTTGTCTCCCTAATCCTCTGCTCAGACTCGCCCTGTGGCCTGGGTGGCTACTCCCCAGCTCCCCTCCTACTTCACCCTTGAAATGGACTGAATGACCACTGTCAGAGCAAGGCCCAGACCTGTGGGATCCTGGTGGATAAACTGCCTTTGGGCAAGTGGGTTTATTCTCTGAGATCCTGATATAGCACACAGTAGGTCCTGGTAAATGGTGACCATCCCACTCCCCAACACTGCCCAAGAGTCAGACGTCCAGAGTTCAAATCCTGACTCTATCACTAATTGGACATCACCTTGGGCAAATCCTTCAGTATTTTATCCTTTATTTCTTAATCCACAAAGTAGAAATGACAATACTCCTGTCTCATAGCATTGGTGAAAGGATTAAAGGAGAAAGGACAAGTGGGACTGCTCAGCATGGTTCCTGGATATTCTGATCATTAATTCTCAGGCTAGAGAAATCCATAGTTCAACAGCTGAGAATAGAGAATATGGGGATTGTAGCCCACCTGTGCCCCCCTGATGCCCAGGGAACTCGAAGGAGGTTGACTCTCCCATCTGGGACCTCAGTCCAGCTGTCAGCACTACAGTCCTGGCTTGGGCTCAGGACAGGGGACTTACGCAGGATACTCGGGCACTCGGTCCTTAAAGGCAGGCAGCTCAGCCACATACTCATTGTAGAGCCATTTGACCTTGAAGTGGAGGTTCATGTAGTCGGCACTCTTGCACAGGCGATGCTTATCATGCTCTGGTGGGGAAAGCAAGGGGACAACTTAGCTGGACGTGTCTACCACTCTCTGCCTTGGCAGTGCCCACTCTGGCCATCACTGAGGTCTGACCTCCAGTATGAGGGGCCAGGGAACTCACAACCTTAGCGGGGACACTAAGGCACAGCTAACCACTGTTTCCAGGCTGGGAGATGTGGGGGTGGGGGGGGGCACTCACCCTCCATTGCATACTTCATATCCTGGGCAAACAGATTCCACATCACTTCAGCACTGATTTTACCCACGTTCAATTCCTGGGGAAACCTAGTGAAGGTCATAAAAGCATGAAACCTTAGCAGACAGAAGCAGACAGGCTGCTTTGGCCTTCCCAGTCCCAGAGGGTAGTGTGGGACAGGCAGGGGTCTGGATTCAAGTTCACTCATAGCCACTGACTTGCTAGGTGACTCTGCACTGAGACCTGCTTCTCTCTGAGCCTCCACCTACCCATCCCTCCATTCATTCATTACCCTACTCATCCATCTATCTACCCATCCATTCACCCACCCATCTGTCTATTCACCCATCTATTCCTGCATTCGTTCCTTTACTCACCCAACCATCCATCCATCTGTCTATCTATCCACCTATTAATCCATCTGTTTATCCATCCAGCCATCTGTCTATCCATCCATCTCCATTCACCTGTCCATACATCCCTTCATCCGTCCACCCTTTGGTCCGTTCACCCAAAATCCCAGATCTTAACTTAATATTTAAGTAACCAAGAGATGCTGGCACTCCAGAGTCAGGAGCCTTTCTAGCATTCACCTCAGGGAGTAAGAAAAGACAATAGCTCATTCAGTTAACACAGATGAAAATTCTACAGACGTGTAAAGCCACAAACCAAAACTGGGCACACATTCATACATAATTACCCAACTCACATCACATATTAAAGTATATGACTGTACACAAGTAACAACTAAACCCACAAACCACAACTATACACAAAATTATATTCACACATGTAAGACAATAATGCAACGTACATGCAAAAGATTTAGTAGAGTATCTAACACACACGGAATACTCGAGCAACACTATTGTTATTTATGACCCTACAGACACATAAAATCATATATACAGGTACACACTGTTACACACATCAACACGACCAGTGGTTGTGTACATACAATTCTGGGCAAATCATGCTGTATTTCATCCAAGCATAACCACATGCACAATTGCCCCCGTATACACATTTCATACATAATTATATAGGGCTGCCTTTACACACAAGACACAAAACTGTGACACACATTCAGGACGACATCCAGATAATTAATTACACAGACACAGAACTCACTGGTTGAGGCAGGGAGTGTACGAATTTTTGTCTTCCTCAATGATGGACACTATGAGAGTGATCAGCTTGGACCAGAAGTCGAGGTTCTTGATGCTGGGGCCCTGTTCCTCTGGGGGAACTTCCCCCTTCTTGGCCTGGAAAGAACAGTGGGGATGTTAGTCACAAAGGGTTCAGGGGTGCTCAATGGGGCAGGAGGTCAGGGAGGGAGGGCCCCATTAGCATGTGTATGATTCAGGTGGGAGGTCTTCTGGAAAAGGAATTAAATTCATGTCAACTGGCCTCAATGGGCATGAGTTTGAGCAGACTGGAAGATAGTGGAGGATGGGGAAGGCTGGCATGCAGCAGTCCATGGGGTCGAAAAGAGAACAAAACAGGTCCCATGTGAGCTCATGTCCACATGGCTCACGAAGCTTAATTAGACTCATAAAAGTAAGTGGAACTGAATTTAGTTGAACAAACGCAAGCCCACTAAACCAAACAGAATCGAAATAAATGCAAATCAGGACCACTTAGCCTAACAGATGGCAGTTCTCAGAGTTAATTCAGTGGAACGGGGCCAATTACACTGAATGAATAGAATTAAACTTAACAGGATTGAATTAAACTCAATGAATCCAATTGGGTTGAACCTAACCAATGTGCCCAAGATCAACATCAATTTAAATCAAAATAATGGAAATACATCAACTTGAACTCAATCCAACCTAAAGTAATCTAATTCAATTCAACCCAAGTCAACCCAATCCAACTTCACCTACTTATCTCAGCCTAACATACTCAGGCCAACTCAATCCAACTTTGGTCAATCAATGGGAACGAGAATATTGGTAGTTAAACTCAACTGAAATAAGTCCAACTCAACTGAACTCAACTATACCTAATCCAACAGCCAAGCTCATTCTAACTCAAGCCAATTCAACCCAGTCAAGAACAATTTCAAGTAAACTAAATGGAAATGAATAAATTTTTACTCAACTCAGTCCAACTTAGTGATGCTCACCTAAGTAGCCTAGAGCGATTTTAACTGAAGTCAAGTGAATAGAAATAAACAGATCTAAACTGATTATATTAATAACTGAACTAAACCCAACCCAGTTTAATCTACTTCATTCCAACCCAGTTAGGAGCAACTTGATCTCAGCTCAAGTCATCTGAATGTAAATGAACAGAATAAAAGAAAATTAAGCTGAATTCAGCTTATGTGTTATCTCTTATCAGAAGCCCAAGCTGATGCAAGGGCTTGGTTCCCACAGCCTCTTGTGATTTCTCCATCCCAATGCTAATAACTCCGGTTGTAAATTTCTGATGTATACATTTTCCCCTCAATAGAGTATAAGCTCCTTGAAACCTCATTGACAATCCTGGGACATTATGTGTGTAAACAATGTGTTGAAAGATCTCAAATAAATAAATAAATACTCAAATAAATTGAGTACAAGACTGAACTGAAGAAATTCAATTCAACTCAACATTTATTAACAGGGACTCTATTGCAGGCACATGGTACTATGCCAGACTCAACTAAGTTTGTGCTCAGATGCTTCAGTTATGTCTAGTTCTTTGAGATCCCATGGACTGTAGCCTGCCAGGCTCCTCTGTCCATGGGATTTCCCAGGAGAGAATACTGGAGTGGTTTGCCATTTCCTCCTCCAGGGGATCTTCCCAATCCAGGGTTTGAACCTTTGACTTCTGTGGCTCCTACATTGGCAGGCAGATTCTTTACCACTGAGCTACCTAGGAAGCCCCTAAAACCAAACTGATTGAGCTCCTACTGTGTACCAGAGGCTAAGTACTTAACTGTATTTTATCTAAAGCTTGCACCTCATTGAATTTCCTCCTCAATCCTGAGGTGTGGGTTTATGACTCCATTTTACAGGGGAAGATACAGAGGTTGAGAAGAGTTAAATCACCTGGGAAGTGAGACTCAGACCAGGGTCTAGTCGGAGCCCCCTGGTCCCCTCTGCCTCATCTGGGGTCCTTACCGGATCAGTCTGGTACTCTCGACTGTAGAGTTCATGACAATTGTTGAAGATGTACTCATACGTAGAGTTGAGGCAGGCTTTCACACAGTCCTTCACCACCTGGCTGGCTCGGGGTGGGCTCTGGAGTTCTTGTACCTGGAGGGAGGAAGGGAGAAGGGCATGGTTGTGCACAATTGGGACAGGAGGTACCCAGAAAGTGGCTACAGGTGGATCTGTGTTTAAGGAAATGATGTAGCAATATGAAAGCACTGAGAAAGGGCCCTGCTTTCCAGACGAAATGTAACTTGTTTAGGACCTAAGAGTCCTGGAGTATCCTTCTCGGAGAACTAATGGTGTAAGGTAAGGTCCCCTTACCTACCTTCATCCGAAAGAAGGTGATGCTGGTGAGAAGGTCCACAGTGGATTTGAGGTCCTGGAGTCTCTCTGGGCTGCTGGCTGGGAAGTTATTCTATGGAAGGGAGGTGGGGTTATGGAAGAAGGCTAGGGGGTGATGGGAGATCATGTTTTAGGGGAGACACAAGAGCCTCCAAATTTCAAGAGGTGCGTTCGGGGCAATTGAGAACATCTTGAAGTCACTGGGGGTATCTTCTTGGATGTACTAAACATGTTGAGCAGGTGCTGCCCACAGACGTATACATGTGTTGGAGGAACACATTCCACGTTCCACATGTTAAGATGGGTCCTCCTATATGCATGCTGCTGGCAGCAGTCCCCTTCAGGCACACACATGCATGCGGTGAGTGAATCGTCATACGTGCACTTCTCACCCGATACATGGAGAGGTCGATCCGCAGGGAGTTATGCAACTGGTCCAGGAGCTTCACAAAGCGCTCTTTCTGAGGAGGTAGAGGTGGAGGAGGAGGTTGGGTGAAAGCAGGGACTTGGGGATCAAGCACACCAGCCAAAGTTGGCTGACACATTGGCTATACATTACGCACACCCCATCCACTATTGAACTGACCCCTCATAACATCCATTCCCATTCAACACAGGGGCAAAATTAGGCTCAGAAGGGAACTGAATGGTGCAAAGTCACACAGCAAGCGAGGTCCAGACTGGGGATTTGGGAGTCACATGAGGTCTGACCAGCACAGGGTCAAGCTCCCCCTTATCTCTAGGCCTCTGCTCCTGGAACTGACCCCAAAGTTGGAGGCGGCGAAGCGGTCGGAGGCAGACACGTTGGTGGAGGCGGTGGTGTGAGCATAATAGGCGTTGATGTTGGCAAGCAGGGTGCTCATGACGGCAGGCACCCCGGGACACATGTACTTGGAAGAGAGGCAAGCAAAGTGGCTGGTAGGAGGGAATGGGAAGCACTGGGTCTGGTGTCCAGACCCCAGAATGCCTCTAAGACAGCACCCCAACCCCTCAAACCATCCCCTTACCCTTTCCTCTGAGTTTCTGTCTCTTCTCTGAATTGCTCTATCTCTGCCTCTATCTCCAGCTCTCATCCTTGTCACTCTAGTCCCCACCAATGACACTTTCCCAGCCTCCAGGAAAATTACAGAACCCCGACCACACTCACCTTCTCTCTGGATTCCCCTCCCAAGAGCCCCTTCCACCCCACATCTGCCAGTGTCCTCTTGGTAACCACCCCGCCCCCCCAGGTTTCCTGCACCACCCCCCTCCAAGTTTTCTGCGCCACATGTCCACCTCAGCCTGCAGCCTTACGTCATGGCTTGGTAGATGGACTCGACGCCGTAGCGCATGGCAAATTCATCTACAATCTCCTGGGCTGTCTCATCATAGTAAACTTTCCAGGCGTCGTCACCCTTGGCATCTGGGATCTTCACGACCCCATTGTTCTGCACGTCTGTCACGAAGTGGAACAGGTTCTGCCACCACAATGGAGAAGGTGTCAGCGAGAATATAAGGGGACACAGAGGGTCAGAGATCCCAGGTAGAGGGCAGCTTACCTCATTCACTGATCTGCTTACTCACTAATTCATTCATCTCTTTGGTCCATCCACCACCAATCCATCCATCCAAGTACCCCAAATTTCAGTTATCCCTCATCCATCCTTCCAACAGTTCAACTACACACCCATCCATTTGTACGGCTGTCCATCCACCCATCTACCCACCCATCCATCTCGCTATCCATCTATTCATTTACCCATCAATACAACTACCCCAAAACCCACCTGTTCACTTATACACTTTCAACAATTCAACCACACATCCATCCATCCCATACATTTACCCACAACTTCACTGTCCATCCAATAATTCATCCTTCTACCCATCAACCATCAATCCACCCATCTATCACCTACCTGTCTGTGCATCTACATATCCACCCACCTACTCCAAAATTCTCCCATCCACACATCTATACTTCCAGTAGTTGAACCACACATCCATCCACCCACCCTTCCTTCCATCCATTCATCTCTCCACCTACCTACCTACCCACCATTCAAACAACCCCCAAATCCACCTATCTACTCAAACTTCCCTCTAACTAATTCAGCCACATATCCCTCTATCCCATCTAACTACCCACAGCTTAATCACTCCATTGAACATAATCAACCCATTCAACCAGCCATCACCCATCTATCCACCCATCAATTTATTCATCCATCCATCTTTCCATCCATCATCTATTTTTCCATCCATCATCTATCTGTCCATCCATCTACTCACCCATCTATCTATCTAACTACCCCCAATTCACCAATTCAACTCATCTGTACTTTCAACAATTCAACCCCACATCCATCTACCCATCCTTTCATCTTTCCACACACTTTTTATCCACTCAGCACTCCTTCATCTGTTCAATCAACAAACTGAGTTCTCTCCAGAAACCCCCAGGCAGTTAGAGGAGACAAACCTTAGAGCAAAGAACCTAACTGTGAGTGTTCAGGGCTGAGACAGATGGAAGACCTGGAGTTTGCTGGTGGGAGTCCATTCCCCTTCCCAGAGGAGGGGGGCCTGAAGATGGAACTTGATTGATGGGGAGGAGTTTTCTGAGCAGAAAGAATGGCATGAGGGACAGTCTCAGAGGCCCAGAGGAGTGTGGATGGTGTGGTCAGAAAGAGGAAGAAGAAGCTGGGGCAGAAAGGAATGGTGAGTGGAGGGAACGTGGGAGATGAAGGTGAACTTCAAAGGCAAGGTGGAGTAGTGGGCCTTACCTCGTGCAGACAGGTGTACTGAACGTGGTATGGAGCCACCTTCTCTTCACCTTTGATCTCCACACTGATGTGCAGCCGGATGGCACCTGACACAGCAGATTTGTCAGTCCGTTTGTCTGCAGAGCAGAAATGACGGCATGTCAGAACTTCCCAATGTAGCCCCGGGCTATTTTCACATATGCGTAACTGCAGGCCTCCTAGACTTCTTGAAAAGGCCTAGGAGTTTCTCCTTAGATTGGCTCCCTAGACTTGTGCCTCTCCCATTAGACTAGAATTCTTAAGTCCTGTGTCTGCCTTCCAACTAGGATTCCAGATCTTGCTTCCTCTCCCAGATTAAATACCTTGGTCTGCATCTCCTTCTTTACACTCAGAGCCTTGCTTCTTCCCGAGGCTGAGCTCACAGACTCTTATCTTCCTCATCAGATCAAGCTCCCCAGAATCTACTTATCCTCTTAGACAGGATTCCTGGATCTGTGCCTCTTTCCTCAGACTAGTATCCTCAGGTCTTGCTTCCTGCCTCCTCCATCAGAATGGGAGATGTAGACTTCCTCTAACCAAACTAAGAAGCTCCAAGACTCTGCTCACCCCTCTCAGACTGGGGTTCTTCCTCTGCCCTTGGTTTGGGCTCACAGATCCTACTCATCTTCTTAGAGTTCTTGGGTTTATAGCCCCTGCTGTCAGATTAGGAATCCCCAAATCTACCTCTTTCCTCTTCCCTTATGCTGGATTCTCAAAGTTCAATTCCCCTTCTTGGTTTAGGTGCCTGGCTCTGTGCCTCTCTCCTTGCACTAGGATCCCCTGGTCTTGTTTCTGCCTCCTGCATCAGAATGGGATATGGAGACTCTGTCCCTCCCTCACCCAAACTGAAGTAAGAGATGCCTAGGTTCTGCTCACCCTCTCAGCCTGGGTGCTTCCTGCTCCTATCAGACTGGGCTTACAGACTCTGCCTTCCTCATCAGATGGGGCCCCACAAACGCTGCCTCTTTCATTAGACTGGGCTCCTAGACTAACTCCTCCGGACACTGTCTCTTCCCTCCAGCCGGACTCCCCACTTGGGCTGGCTCCCTGGGACTCCTCCTCCCCTCCCCTTGCCCGAACCCCACTCTTGCTCACCCAGGTTGTACCACACGTCCATCTCGCCGCTGAGTGTCCGCACCTCGATGATCGTCTGACCCAGGAAGTCATCGGATTCCCTCTTGAACCGCTGCTTCACGCGAGATTTGATGTCGTCGTCCTCATCCCACACGCGCACCTTGATTCGGTCTGAGGAGTTGTGGCATTCACTGCAGAGCGGAGGGGGAGGAGGTCGCGGCAGGGCCCTTGAAGCCCGCCCCCCTCCACCCCGCCGCCTTCAGCTGCCCCAACAGGAAGCTCCGTATGGGAGGCCCTAGCCGGACTCTTACAAGTGAAAGTTCTCCTCCCACACAGGGTTCAGGTTTCCATAGATGGTTTTCGTCCGTTTCTTGGTCTTCCCAACCTGGACGGTGACATAGGGGTCACTGGATCCCGTCTTGTCCTTTGCCTGCAAGCCCTGGGCACAGACCACTGGAAGACACACAAAACAAATATAAATGTGGGCTCCAGGAGTAGGCAGGCCAAGAACAGACACTCCACAGGCCCCACAGGGAACCCCTGTGATGAGGACTGAGGGCTTTGCCCTGGCCACAGGAGCCGTCAGCATACCCACTGCGCTTGCGCGACGTGCCCGCGCCGTAACAACCCGGGGAAACCTCACCCAGTGAAGAAGGCGAAGGTGCCCCAGGGTCACCCCTGGGGCGGGTCACTCTCAGGCATACGCTCTACACTGCCCCCATAAAGTCCCCAGAAGGATTGAGCCGCCAGTTGCCCACCGTATGACCTGATTGGCATCCTCCTCCGAGCTTCTTACCTCCCTGCTCCCAAATTCATGTCTCCATCTCCCACTGGGACTTTCTGGGACAACATCCCGGATACCCATCTGCCCTGAAATCCTCATCTTGTCATCTGTTTCCCGGGAAATCCCCAGGAGGATGAGGAATGGATAAACTCTACAAGGCCCCAGCCCCTGGGAGGGACCTCTCAGATCTGGGAGCCCAATACTGTCCCCTAGCGGTTTCAGGTGGGACACCTGAAACCTACATCCACGACACCGCTTGCTAGGTGGCGCCCTGCGCGCATGCTAAATCGCTTGTCAGGTCTGACTCTGCGACCCTATGGACTGTAGCCCTACATCCCCTCTGTCCATGGGATTCTCCAGGCAAGAATACTGGAGTCGGTTGCCATGCCCTACTCTAGGGGATCTTCCCGACCCAGGAAATAAACTTGCATCTCGTATGTCTCCTGCATTGGCGGGCAGGTTCTTTAACACTAGAGCCACCTGGTAGGACTTATTCCCTCCTGGTGTCACTTCCCAATACTCCTGGGGGCTTCCTGGGTTCACCTCCCAGATAAACTGCTTGCCCTCATCTCTTCTTCAGGTCTGGTTCTAGGGTCTACCAACCAAGATGCACCCAGGTAGTTTCATGGACACACGTTTGGAGACATATGGGCCCAACTGTGCGCGCAAACACGTACACACAGCCATGAGAAAGTTACAGAAACCCTCAGATATGTGTAGCAAAGGAAAGGAAGGAGCGTGGGGGGGAGCACAGGAGGCTAAGGTGGGACCCCATGGCAGCCCCTCCCCCACTCTGCGGCCTCACCAGTGATGCTGATCTTGGCCGACCACTTGGATGTCCCGTCCAGCACGCTCTGCTTGACCGCCTTCATCTGCTGCGTGTGCGCAGTCTTGGTCACCGCGAAGATCTCCTGGATGAGCTCGAAGATCTCGGGCTTGTTGCGCTCCCGGATCTTCATGCGGTCCTTGAGCACCATGATGATGTTCTGCGTCCGGTCCTCCGCCCCGTGCTTGGAGCTCTTCTCCGCCGCCCCTGCAGACAGATGCAGACAGGCGTCACCCTACACAGTGCACCTCCTCCCAGAAGCGACAGCCCTGATCCTCACTCCAGGGTTTCCTCATCCGCTGCCACGGATACGGGGTTCAGGCGAGTCACCGCTTCCAAGCTAGAGATACCAATGTGTGCTCAGTTGTGTCCAACCCTTTGAGACCCTATGAACTGCAGCCCCCCAGGCTCCTCTGGAAATCCATGGGATTTCCCAGGCAAGAATACTTGAGTGGGTGGCAACCCACATTTTCCTTCTCCAGCGGATCTTCCAGACACAGGGATCGAACCCGAGTCTCCTGCATTGGCAGGCGGAATTTTTTTTTTTACCACCGAACTACTTGGGAAGCACTAGAGATACCAGAGCTCCTACCAGCTCTCTGAATCCTCCCCCAAACAGGCCTTTCGCCCTAAAGTTCCCAGCCCCTGTCTTAGCTCCTCCTGTCCGAGTGAGTCCCTTCCTGCTCTGACCCCAGCCCTCGCCAAGCCCCTCCCCTTCTCCAACTCCTCTGCCCAACTTGAGACCTCTCTGTCCTTTGAGTTAACCCTATCCATAACCCATTTTTCTCCGTGGAAAACCTCTACCACACATTAAGCCCGCCCCTTGTACAGTTTATTCGCTTCCCAGGTGGTGCTAGTGGTAAAGAACCTTCCCGCCAAAGCAGGAGACACAAGAGACGCGGGTTTGAACCATGGAGAAGGGCATGGCAGGCTACTCCAGTATTCTTGCCTGGAGAATCTTCATGGACAGAGGAACCTGGCGGGCTGCAGTTCGTGGGGTCGCAGAGTCGGACACAACTGAGCACGCACGCGCACCCTTCCACAGTGTACAGTTTAGCTCCTCCCTGAGTCCTGCCCCGCCCCTCTAGGACCTCCCGCCCTTCTCCCTTGCCAATCCTCCCCAACACCATCCAGTAGCATAGCTCCGCCCCGCCACGCCCCCTTGTCAGAGCCCCCGCCCCATTATTAACAGTCCCTCCCCTTGGCCTCAGCTCCACTCCCGCCAGCGTCCAACACTCACGCTGCAGACAGTCTGCATTGAGCAGGTCCTGGCACTTCTCGTGGCACTTGACACCACACTCGGTACAGCGCATGCCCTGCCGCGCGATGCCCCACAGCAGCCCTTCACACTCGTAGCAATAGGTGGGTGTGGTGGCCGTCCACACCTCGAAGTTGTGTGGCGTTGTGCACGAGATGGGGTAGATTAAGGCTTGCAGGGTCTTCTTGTAAACGTGATTTTTCTGCGGGGGAAGCAGGGCATGTGACATAGAGCCCTCACCTGGGGGCACTGGCTTCCCTCTCCCCTCACTCCACCTCCCCAGGCTTGCGGAGTATGGTAAAGTCCCCGGTCCCTCCTCCACCTCCCCACTGTCCGGTGTATAGACTATGCTGCTGTGTTGTCGAATTCTGTTAAGTGGGGAGTGCCTGTCTCTGCCACACCCCACTTCCTTTCCTCCAGGAGCCCCCAGCCCAGTCCACCCTCCAACCTGGGGAAAAGAACCCCACGCACCAGCTCTTCGTTGTTCAAAGTGCTGGATGCCAAGGCCGAGGTGATGCCTGCTTTTCTGGACTGGACAAGGGACTGGAAACAGGGAAGTCGCCAAGGGAGTCAGAAGGGTCCGTTGACACCCAGGGGATATCACCACAAGCAGAATCCATGGTTTGAGGCCACCAACCACAGATCACAGCCGCAAACAGGAAACAGGTCATAGCAGTGAGAGCAAAAATGGCAAAAAAAAAAAAAGCGGGGGGGGGGGAGTAACAGAAACCCCAGGTTAGAAGAGACCCTGGAAGGGGAGCAGCTCCACCTCTCTGACTCAAGCATTCCTCACCACCATGGGCCAGCCTGGGGAACTACACTTGGCCATGGTCACCAGCCACAGAACAAAACCGCCAGCCACAGCATGAACCAAAGTGGGGAGTCACCTACTTTCTTCCCCACTGGCGAACTATAGGACATGGCAAGGCCCCCTCCCCAGAACCCATGTGCTGGGGGCCAGCTGGAAGATCCCAGTGCGGGGTGGGGGCCTGGAGAGGATATTCAAGGGCCTGGGTAGCCATCACTCACCATGGCCTGAAGTGTCCAGGCAGCACGCAGAATGGAAATCAGATCACATTAGTCTCAGACAATGCCTTGCCAGCCCCCAGCCCCAGGTCTGCCATGGGCAGCTGTACAGGTTGAGCACTGCCTGAGGCAGGGCTGCTCTGCTGGGGGAGGGGAGGGCACAGGCACTCACCAGGTCGCTCACAAGTGGGATCGGCTTCCTCTTGCGGATGTCCGGCATGCTATCGATGATGATGAGACCACCGCCAGGGCTGCAAGACACCCAGGGACGTCAAGGGCCCAGGGAAGTCCCCCTTCCTCCAACAGACATCATCTTAGCCCTGGGGAGGACACCTGATCTCCCCAGGTATTAAGGGTTGAATTATGCCCCCCTAAAAGATACACTGAAGACCTAACCCCCAGTATCTCAGAATGGAACCTTATTTGGAAACAGTCATTGCAGGAGTAATTAGTTAAGGCAAGATCATACTGGAGTAGGATTCACTCCTAATCCAATATAAGTGGTATCTTTATAAGAAGAGAGACACACAAGGAGAAGACAGTGGTGTGATAATAGGGGCAGAGATTGGAGTGATTCGTTTACCACCCAAGGAATACCAGGGACTTCCAACAACTAACGACCAGAAGCTAGAAAAGCAAGGATTCTCCCCTACAGATGTCAGTATGACCCTTGCCAACACTTTGGTTTTGGAATTCTGGCCTCCAAGAACCACAAGAGAATAAATGCTGTTGTTTTAAGGACCCCGTTTATGGCAGTTTGTTACGGCAGCCCTAGGAAACAAAGACTGGGCCTCAACTTCCTGGTCTGAGGAATGGGGAGATGATGCAGTTGCCCGCATTTAATGAAAATTTGAATTAAGGCAAACCTAAATAAAAATATATTTGAGAAATCAATGAAAACTTTATGCTCAAAATTGGAAATATATGTGCATATTTAAAGTCTATCCTGGAGGAAGGGATTTTACCATGGGAAGGAGGAAACAGGAAATGGTATATGTGCTATTTCCTCTCTGCTGCTTTGGTGTAGCTAGTGAATCGGAACGAGGGCTGTGGCAGATGCCCATGGCCTGTCCAAATTCACTTTACTGAGAGACGCACTCATCCCGGAGATAATTCAGGTGTGGTTCCTCTCTAGAATGTTCCCATTGGCCAATGAGAATGATTCCTGCAGCCAATGACCCCGGACAAGCCCTGGGGTGCTGTTCATGCACCAGCTCTCCGTGAAGGATCAGACAGAGACTTGGAGATGTCTGAACTGTGTCTCTGCTTGGCTGCTTCCCCTGCCTGGCCCTACCTGTGAAGGAAGCACTCTTGAGAGCGCTTCCTGCATAAATCATGCACACAGAAGCCCCACTTTCAGACCCTGTTTCCAGGACTCCCCTCCTGGGACACTTGCCCACCTGGGAGTCACAGTGTCTGTCTCCCTGCCTCTGTTTGCAAAGTATGTACAAGGCAAAGTAGTAACCCTCCAGCTGCCATTTAAAATATTAGTGTAATTTACAAACATCTTTCGCATCCTCTAACCTCACATAATCTTCCCAGGAATTAATGGTTGAATTGTGCTGGAATGCACAAATGCTGAAAAAGCACCCTGGAAAATCAGTAATTTAAGAAACTAGACATGAAAAATGTTCCATGTAAGAACAACTAGTGTCATGAAACAGTGGGCCACTGCAGCAATAATCTGAGAAATGTAAAAGCAGAATTGAAGCAAAAAATTCACTCCAAGGTTGCAGCTGTATCATGTAGGAAGTGGGTTCTTCTTTACCTTACATTTTGTCTAGGGGGAAATGGTCTTGAATTATATGAGTGGCTTGGGCGAGACCTCTCTGGACTCAGTTTTCTCAACTGTAAAATAGGGGTAGTGGGCCGCCCATGGGTTCCTTGTGCGGCTTCGATGTGTCACTATCTTTGGCTCGTGCTGGTCATGAGTGTCTTATGACAGTGGCTTCATTATTTCACTCATGCTCAATCTGTCTCCTGTCTAAAGGGAACCTCTCCCTGCTTTGGTTGGGCTGAGGCTATGGTGCGAACCAGCCTCAGGCTCTGGATTCAAAACCTCCTTTCTCCCCACCGTGATCCATTACTCACCCGCCTTTGAACCACAGGGACTTGGACATTTCTCCTTCTCCCCGGGCCTACAGGACAGATAGACAGAGTCAGTGTGGTTGCCCCTTCCCAGGTCAGCACAGGTACCACACTCACAACCGTCTCCCCTTTGCGCTGGGAGTCAGAAAGCAAAGTGGGTCCTAGTCCTCACTGTGTATCCTTAGGGAGCTCACTGACTTTTTCTGGGCCTCAGTTTATCCATCTGTAAAATAAAAAGAAAGGAGATACTCTCTGCCACTAACTGCAGTGAACTTTAGTCCCCTTGTCTGTGAAAATGGAGGACTTTTTTGGGCATCATCTCAAGCAACAGCTCATGCTCTATAGTCCTGGAATTCTTAGAGGCTGGCTCAATATTCATAAGATCCTATCATTTGACTGTCTCGCCTGATTATCTGATCTCATGCCCCAGGGCCTTTGCCTAAGCTGCACCATCTGTATGCTTTCCCACCTTCATTCCCAACCAGCCTCCATCTATCATTTAGGTTTCAGCATAGACCCAAAGTCAGCACCTCCCACCATGCAACTAAAGGGTGGCATACTGCAGGCAGGGGGTGGGGGGTGCGGTGGACAGGGCAGGGGGAATGGTCTGGCACTTTCTTCTGAAATGCTGTTAAAGTAGTTTGAATATCACTTCACTTTAAGTAGTACCTCCTTCACTGAGGTTTCCTGATGGTCAGATTAGCTTTATGCCCCTTCTACGAAACCCAGAGGTCCCACTCATGTTTACTTTTTTCTTGTCATATTATTAGTTTCATTACAAGGGTAGCTGCTGCATTTTTCATTTAATTTGCTGACTTAGGGAAAGTTAGTCAATAGCCTTTTCACAGTATATTCTTTGCTACTGTTTGAATCTAGAGCCATGGGTCAGCCTGTTCAGTTGCTCAGTTGTGTCCGACTCTCTGCGACCCCATGAACTGCAACATGCCAGGCCTCCTTGTCCATTACCAACTCCCAGAGTCCACCCAAACCCATGGCCATCAAGTCGATGATGCCATCCAGCCACCTCATCCTCTGCCGTCCCCTTCTTCTCCTGCCCTCAACCCTTCCCAGCATCAGGGTCTTTTCCAGTGAGTCAGTTCCTCACATCAGGTGGCCAAAGTATTGGAGTTTCAGCTTCAACATCAGTCCTTCCAATGAACACCCAGGACTGATCTCCTTTAGGATGCCATGGGAATGTATAGTAAAATAAAATTCTATTGCACAACTGATAAGAAATTGGACTTGAAACTTTTGTAGCTCTGACAATTGATGGTCTGAGACTTTGGGAGTCTGTTTAGGATCTCCTCCTCCTGCCAGCCTCACCCCAGTTTGGAAGATTGCTCTGGATAACAACACTGCTCTGTCCCCAGCCCAGAGAAGACTGAATGAATAAAGCAGTGAGTGAATGGCTTCATTCCTGCTGCCCATTAGAACTGTCATCCTGACCCTGACATTAATTCTATTTTTCACCTAATTCCTTTTCCAATACTGATCAGACTTCAGACCTTTCCCTAGTCCCAACTGTGACACCCACTGTGACCCCAAGCACTGACCTCTTGTCCCAACACCAAGTCTAACCCTGAGCTAATGTTTGGCTGCTGCCCTAATCTGATGTCCGTTCCTATCTGACCTCTGTCCCTGTCCATGAACCTGGCCCCCTAACTTGGCCATAGCCACGCTCTCAGCTTAATTTCAGCTCCAGGTTCTAGTCCACCTCTCCTTCTTCCCCACTTAGAAATCCAGGGCTGCCCTGGGGAGGTTGGACTGGGGCTCGGTGGAGCCAGCAGGTTGCACCGGAGAGTAGGTAGGCATGGGTAGGGCCGGGGAGGAGTCAGATTGGGTAGGGGCTGAGCTGGGAATGATGGAGCTGGAGCCAGGGCAGGCGTGTGTGGGGCTAAGGAAGGGGGAAGTGGGTGGCGTGGGCTAGTGTGGGCAGGGCCAGGGAAAGGACCACAGTAGTAGATCGGGGCTTGGGAGGAGTGGGGAAGTGGGCGTGGCCAGCCTGATCAGGCTGTGGGTGGGGCGTGGGCGTGGCCAGGCTGGGGGGAGCCTGCTGCTGCTGTCACTCACCTCCTGCAGCTGGAGCCGCACTTTGTTGAAGGCTCGCAGCCAGTTGGCCTTCGCTCTAGACATGGAGTCCTGACTCTCTTGGCCTTCCTCCTCTTCTTGTGGCCTGAAACTGAGGCAAGGGGTTTTGTGATGCTCCAGGGCCAGCCCTCCCTCCACCCTCCACTGTCTAAGTGATGCTGGGCCCGCCATAGCCTCCCTGGCACTTCAGAGATACAATGACCCACCATGACCCTCCGACCATCCTCAGTTACCCTCCCTACTTCCCACATGCCCATCACCTCTCTGACACCTTCAGGTCCCCCTGGGTCCCCTTGCCACCTTCCTGGACCTTCTGCAACTTTGTAATCCTATCTGCCCAAGATTCTTCTGATGCTTTTGTGACCTCTCCAACCCTGGAAAGCCCTCCAGTCCCTCAAAACCCCCAGGACTCCCTCATGACCCTGCCTGACCCACTCTGACCCCACTGAGTCCTTTCTGACTGCCGAGACCCTCCTACCCCATCCTAGACCCATGACTCTGTGACAGCTCTCCTCCCCATTCCCCAGGTCTACACTGACCCTACCATGATACCACTGACGCTGTGATCTTGTGAGACTCTCAACCCCTTCCCATTACCTCTCCTCAGCCTTGGGGGCCTCCGGCTCCTGCTCAGATGCAGGCACTTCCTCAGGCACGGCTGGCTCAGGGGCCACCTTGGGTACATTGGGGGCCTCAGTGGGCATGGCTGGGGCTTTGTCTTCTTTCTCGGGGGCGGCAGGTGGAAGGCTGACACGCTTGAAGTCCTTGGGCTCGGCCACGGCCACCTCCTCTCGCATGGCATAACCTCGGATGTCATCCGGCACCTCCTCCTCCTCCTCCAGCTCTTCCTCGTCTTCAGGTAGCTCCTCCTCCTCCTCCAGGAAGTCCTCCAGATCTTCATCCAGCTCTTCATCCAGCTCCTCATCCAGTTCGTCCTCATCCTGGTCCCAGCGCGGTGAGTCCTTGTGGTAGCTGACCGAGCTATGGCAGGAGTGGTAGGAGTCCCGGTCCCGCTCATCCTCTAGCTCAGAGCCCTGCAGGCTCTGCTCATCCGGGTCGAAGTCCTCGCTCAACTGGGAACTGCCTTGGCTCAGCTCCCCTGATGAGGCGTAGCGGCTGCTGCCTGTGGGGCTACAGGGTCGGGCCAGGGCTCAGGGGCTGGAGCACAGAGCAGCTGCCCATCCCGGCCCTGGTCACACAGCTTCCCTCACCCAGTCGTTCCCTGGGTTGGTTATTCCCTTTATTCCCAGCACTGGTGGAGCACCTCTGGGCACCAGGGAAACACCTGTTCTTCGGTCAATGACTATCTTGGGGGGCAGGCAATAAAATCAGATTGATGACAATATCAGTGCCCTACTGTGCACCTATCCAGGCACTGTGGAAGCTGTAAAGCATTCACTCACATGTTGAGGACTCAAATGAGTGTCCCTGCCAAAGCCCCCTTGGAGACCTAGCGCTCCTGAAACACACAGAGTTGCCCCTGTCTCCTGATGTCTCCCTTACTCCCGCCTCAGCCTGGTCTTCCCCCTGTTGAGCCCGTTCCATTCATGAGGACTCCCTGCCTCCACTCTTTCCCCAAATTCCACTCACAGCTGATCCTTCAGTGGGTCCCCTCAGCTCCACCTCAGAGACATATGTATAATGCGTCCACTTCCTTGCATCCTGGGCCTCCCATTAGTCCAGGCTCTGCCCTCTCCATTAGGCGCTGTCTTACTCAATGTCCACTTCTCTCCTGGACATTAACATTCCATGAAAGCCACAAAGGGGTTTATCGGAATCATAATCCCAATCACAGACTTGTCCTGTTCCAAACTCTACCATAAAAGTAAAGTTAGTCGCTCAGTCATGTCCAACTCTTTGCAACCCTATGGACTGTAGCCCACGAGGCTCCTCAGTTCATGGGATTCTCCAGGCAAGAATACTGGAGTGGGTTGCCATTTCTTCCTCCCGGGGTTCTTCCCAACCCAGGGATCAAACCCAGGCCTCCCGCATCGTAGGCAGATTCTCTAAAACCCCATGTGATGCCCTGCACCTCTGGGTGGCCCAGGCCCTCCAACTTCCCTACCCTCAGCTACCTCCATCTTCCCTTCTCTCCCCCTGCTCCAGCCACACTGACCTCCTGACTTACCCTCCAACACCCTAAACTGCTCCCACCTCAGGACCAGTGGTAAAGAATCTGCCTGCCAATGCAGGATAAGCAAGAGATGCAGATTCAATCCCTGGGTCAGGAAGATTCCTTATAGAAGGAAATGGCAACCCACTCCAGTATTCTAGCTTGGGAAATACCATGGACAGAGGAGCCTGGCGGGCTACAGTCCATGGGGTCGCAAAAAGAGCGGAACACAACTAAACAACAACCGGGCCCCAGCACTTGCTATGCTCCCCAGGAACATCCTTCCTTGTCTGCTTTATCTGGAAAATTCCTTTGGTGCCCAATGAAATAGCACTTCTTTGGGTGAGTTGAGTCTCCTTCAACCTCAAGTCAGGTCAAACCTACCCCCATCCACATTATATGCTCCTTATATGCACCCTGGATCACACTCAACATAACCAGGAAAAAATATCTGCGTGAGGGCAGACACACAGGCCACCTCTCAGCCCCTTCTAACTACTCATTCATTCACTTACTGAACAGCGTTCCTTGTCTTAAACACTTCCTCCATTCTCAGTGACTAGGATTCTCTTTCTTAATCAGCCCCTGTAATGCTGTAGGAATCAAACAGGGGTTTCTCCCCCTCGTCCTTATTTGCTCAGCTATGTGTCTGGTTGACTGCTTTTCATTGCCTGTCCTTGTAGACAGCAAGGATGGGGGAACCCTGAGATATTATTGGGCTGGAACAGATTCCCAGCTCCCTCTGCTGGTGAATACTCCCAAAGTCCACTACATCACATTCTGGGTTCCCAAGTGAGGAGTGCGCCTAGGATTGGGATCGCCACACAGGTCTGGAAATGCCCACCTGTGACACCAGGCACCGTGTAAATCTCTCCAGACCACAAGATGGTGGGACCAATGGTCCCCAAGACTCCTCCCACCCCAGCTCTGACATTCAGGAGCCAACACAACTCTGATCCCAGACGCTGCTCCTGGATCCCATTGAGTTAGCCACCAAGAACCTCCCTGCATGCTCTGGCCAAGTCTACCTTTAGCCGAACCGTTTTCTCTGCCTAGAGTTCTCCTCCTCAGACTCCTCATTTAGACTTCAAGGGCTAGCTCCCAGGCACCTTCCTCCAGAAAACCCACCCCACCTTGCCCTTTCCCACCACGAGGGCATCCAGTTGTGTCCCTCTCTTAAGGCAAGCCCTGACCTGCAGGTTGGAATGTCTGTTCCTCTGGGGATACTCAGTGCCCAGAACTGGGCAGCAAGACCAGGGTGGCATGGGATGGTGTCTTGAGTCACCGTCAGGCTGTTTCTGCCTGTGCACCCACTCTCTGCTGTGTGACCTGTTCATGGGGAGAGCAGAGAGGGCTCCCCTTTTTCCATTCCCACCCCCCATTCCATCCCAGGAATGCTTGCAATAAATAGACTCTCCCTGGGACATACAGACACACCCAGGGCCAGAGAAGGACAAGACAAGCCCATGCACACAGACTGGGAGCCGGTCCGGGACCAGCTCTGTGCACACCCTGCTTTGAGACCCAGGCAACTCGCTCCTACTCTTTGAGCCTCAGTTTCTCTATCTGTAAGATGGGCACTCTTCTGCTTTTTTCCTCCAAGAGAAGACTTTTCCACCTACCAAAAGAGCTCATATTTTCTTTATATTTGATATCTTACTCTCCTTTCAGCTGTTTCCCATATGTTGAAACTTTGTTCCAATAATTACATGAGTCTGAGCCAGCTTGAATATGCAAGTGAATGATGTTTCACAAATGGTAGTGGTTGCAGAAATGGTAGGAGAGGCTGTTAGGGAGACAGGAATGCTTCTGAAGATATTTGGAAAAAGGAAGTCACTAATACAAACAGAAAGGGATCTAGTTCTTTGTTTTCAGGATGGCTCGCGCACAAAGGAGTTAAATGAAGGATGCTTGAGTAAATTCAGGGTAAGACTAATTCTACTCTCTCTTATATCACTAAGTGGTTTACCTTGAGTATGTCATTTCATTTCCTTGGACCTAAAAAATAAAGAGGCTGGACTAAATGCTCAATCTTATTTTCTCTTTTGTGAAGTACAGTCGATTTACAAAGTTGTGTTAATTTCTGCCATACAGCAAGGTGATTCAGTTATACATATACATTCTTTTTCATCATGGTTTATCAGAAGATACTGAATATAGTCCTCTGTGCTATACAGTAGGACCTTGTTATTTATTCATTCTATATATAATAACTTACATCTGCTAAGCCGAACTCCCACCCCACTCCTCCCCCAAGCCCCTCCCCTTTGTCAACCATAAGTTTCTTCTCTATGCCTGCAATTCTGTTTCTGTTTCGTAGACAAGTTCATCTGTGTCATGTTTTAGATTTCACGTATAAGTGATATCATATATTAAATATTTGTCTTTCTCTTTCTGAGTTACTTTACTTCTTATGATAATCTCCAGTTGCATCCAAAAATGCTCTGGAAAAAGTTCCTTCTAACACATGTCATCTGTAAACTATCTGAACTTCCTATGGTCTATGCAAAACATAGGGAAGGTTAACATAAAACTTGTTTAAATATCTGCAAAAAAATATGGTACTGGATGGTGCTAAAGAGTGAATAAGGAGGACTTCCCTGGTAGTGCAGTGGATAAGCACCCACTTGCCAAGGCGGGAGACATAGGTTCGATCCCTGGTCTGGGAAGATTCCACATGTCGTGGAGTGACTAAGCCCCTGAGCCACAATTACTGAGCCCACACTCTGGAGCCCACACACTGCAACTACTGAAGCGCTCGCGCCTACGGCCTGTGCTCTGTGACAAGAGAAACCAATGCAATGAGAAGCCAGGGCACAGCTACAAGAGCGTAGCCCCTACTCACTGCAAACTAGAGAAAGCCTATGCAAAGCAACGGAGAAATCCAGAAATAAGAAAATAAATAAAAGGTTAAAAAAAAAAAAACCTGAGTAGGGAGTTATCAAGGTTTTCTTCAACTTACGTTTTTACCGAAACTCTCTAGAGTGTTGTCCAGGAGAAATGTTTTCTGTCCATACAATCCAACATAGTAGCCATACATGCATGGCAGTTGAGCACTTGAAAAGCTTCCAGTATGATGGAGGGACTAACATTTTATTTTACTTATTATTTCAAATTTGGGCTTCCCTGGTGGCTCAGATGATAAAGAATCCACCCGCAATGCTGGAGACCTGGTTCAATCCCTGGGTTGGGAAGATTCCCTGGAGGAGGGCATGGCAACCCACTCCAGTATTCTTGCCTGGAGAATCCCCATGGACAGAGGAGCCTGGCAGGCTACAGTCCATGGGGTTGCAAAGAGTCAGACACGACTGAGGGACAAAGCACAGTGCACAGCATTTAAAATTTAACTTTGAAAAGCCACTTGGGGCTGCCATGCTGGATGGCACGACTCTGAAAGCTCATTTACTTCAATGGCACAAAGAAAAGCCATTTAAGATTTCTTTTCTTTCTGCATTCAAAATAAAGTGATTCTGAGGGTTTCTCCAAACCTCAACCAGGATGTAAACACTTGTTTACATCATTAACGTTTTTGTCAAGAGTTGGAGAAGGTTTGCCATTCAGGAGGCTGGATGGCTATGTTTAATACCAGGTTTGCCCCTGAATTTTTGAATTCAGGGTTTGCCCCTGAATTTTTGAATTGAAGGATAATTGCTTTACAGAATTTTTTTGTTTTCTGTCAAACATCAACATGAATCAGCCAGAATGTGGTCAGCAAAGGGGTGGTTCTAAGATGCTGCTGGGAGCAGAGAGAATGGACCGTCTCTTTGGTGGATGTCCTTGCTGATGATGTAGAAAGAACACCACTTCTGTCCAGCTGTAGGACCTTGGGAGGCTAACTTTGTGGGTTCCCAAGTGTATTTTTTAGGGCTGATAGGCAGAGCGGCATTGTGCCTGTGGTAATGGACTCAGAAGTCTGCTTGACAGGGTTTAAATTCTGGCTCAGTCACTTAATAGCTGTGTGATCTTAAGAAAGTCACTTAATCTCTCTGCTTCATTTTCCACAGCCGCCCCAAGGCATGTGGGATCTTATTTCCCTGACCAGGGATTGAATCCACGTCCCCTGCACTGCAAGGCAAATTCTTAACCACTGGATCACCAGGGAAGTCTCATAAATAAATTGAAAAAAAAAAAAAAACCCCAAGAACCTAGCTCTTAATAAGTGTTCAATTAACCAGCATTACTTTTCTTGCTTATATACATAGCAGAACCAAGATCAGGAAGAGGCAGGTGCGGATTCAGCTCCTGCCTTTACTTAAACTGTGTATTTTGCTCAGCATGGATTTTTTGGAAAATTCACTGAAGTGTAACTTACATACAACAAAATTCACTCTTATGAAGATACATTTTGGTGAATTTTTGTTTCATGGGCTATTTTGGCATTCATTTTGATTTTTTAAAAGATTGCATTGACATATTGATCTTGATGACTGAGTTTTTTGGCACCCTCTAAATTTTGTACTTGAGGCAACCACAAGTATACCACACTTGCCAAAGCCTAATCCTGGACCTATGTTACAGGGTTTACCTCCAACTCTGCTATATCAGAGTCTTCCACAAATCAGAGGCCCTGGTATATGTGTGAACTGAGCCTAATATCTTATTTACTTACTTATTTATATGTTCTATTTATAATTTTCTTGGCCACATGCCATGATACATTTGGGATCTTAGTTCCCTGACCAGGGATAGAACCCACAACCCCTGTATTGGAAGTGCAGAGGCCTAACTGCAGGACCACCAGGGAAGTCCCTGATCTAATATCTTACAGAGATTTAAGGGGTCATATTGATAGAATTGGGCTTCCCAGGTGGTGCTAGTGGTAAAGAACCTGCCTGCCAATGCAGGACTTGTAAGAGACGCGTGTTCAAACCCTGGGTCAGAAAGAGCCCCTGGAGGGGGCATGGCAACCCACTCCAGTCTTCTCGTCTGGAGAATCCCATGGACAGAGAAGCCTGGAAGGCCACGGTTCTATGAGGTTTCAAAGAGTCGGATACAAACTGAAGCAACTTAGCACACACATGCATTAATAGAAGTATAGGTTCAACAAGAGAGTAGAGAACACTCAAAATTTTCATCCTGCCCATCTTTTAATGATGGAAATGTATTCTTTGGGGAGCAAACGTTTGCGAAGAAGACCCATGACCAAGCCACTGCTTGCCACCCAGCGGCTTCACCACAAATACTTGTCCTTATGATGATTCACCAACTGCGTGACATCAGGCAAGTGACTTAACCCCTCTGGGCCTTGATTTCCCATCTGTGAAATGGAGTCAATAATATTCCCAACCAGAGAGTGAAAGAAGATGATGAAGGAAAAGTGTTGGACCAGAGCTGGGCACCCAGTTAACTCCGAATACTATTATTTGTGTTATTTACCTACCAGTCACTACACAGCACTTTCAGGAACCACCCAAAGTGCTTTACAAATATCCAACCTGTTTAATATCATGTTTGCTGTGGTTCAGTTAAGAAACCAGGACTGGGGAGATCAAGGCAGCGAAGAGGGGAGCAGCAGGCACAAGTTTCAGACTCGTGGGCTCAAGGGCCAACACACTGCATCCATGTAAGCCAGGGGACCAACCTATGAGGTAGGTCTAGGGACAGCCTACTTTGAAAAGAGTAGTGATGGTGGCTGGACTGAGAAGGGGTAGCTCCTAAGTCACTGCACCTGGGTGGCAGTGGTAAAGAGCCTGCCTGCCAATGCAGCATTTGTGAGAGATGCATGTTCGATCCCTAGGTAAGGAAGATTCCCTGGAGGAGGGCATGGCAACCCACTCCAGTCTTCTTGTACGGAGAATCCCATGGACAGAGGAGCTCGGCAGGCTAAGGTCCATAAGGTCTCAAAGAGTCGGACAAACGCCCATGCCTGACTAGTGGTGCCCAGGCCTGCTGGCCAGGAACACAGAGTCAGGGGCCACCAGGAAGGCCGAGCAGGACCACCCCAGGACCACGAGCCACCCGCTTGCTGGGAGTCTTTCTAGCATTACCATGTTTCACACCACCCTCCCCCGCTCCCCATCCCTGGTAATGCTCATCTCTTCATCCACCTCCTCGCCTGAGCAGTTAGAGAGGACACAGGGACCAGGGGCTTTTACTTGGAGGGCCAAAGAGCCCCCATTTTGCAGGGGAAACTCTTAGGGGCTTTGTGACTTCCTTCTCCTCCTTCGACCAAAGCAAACGCTTTTTTTTCAGGCTTGCAGAATTTTCTTGGTAAGATTTTGGCTAAAGAAAATTTCTACTGCCTATGAGAAAGCATGGATGCTGCTTTCTTAGACCCACTTGCCTCCAGCTCCCTCCAGCCTCCTATGCCTCTCTCCATTCCAGGAGATGGAACTGGACACACACACACACACGCACACACGCACCCTCCGCTCCACAGTGACTACCTCAGGGCCCGCGGCTCGGAGAACTCCTCATAGCTGTGCGTGGAGTCACTGTAGGACTCCCGGGAACCCGGGGGCGGTGGGCGAACAGAATACTGGTGGACGGAGGCGTTGGGCTGGGATGTGGTGTAGTAGGGTGGTGGGATGCTGTTGCTTGCCTCACTGCGGTAGTCGCTGTCTCGGTCATCCACCGCACTGTCAGGGTCATCATCTGGAAGAGAGAGGCGGTGAGAGGAGAGAGTGAGGAAGGGAGGCAGAGAGAGAGAGAGCACGCAGTGGAGGCCAACACGGTCTCTCAGACTTAGGAGGGTCTTCACTGACTGCTACCCCAAGAAGAGGAATTTACCAAAATGAATAAAGGATCTTGGGTCATGTTAATAGAGGCACAGGATTTAGAATAAAAGAGGTGAAAACCCCGCTTTTCTGTATGTGGGTCAAACTGAACCGAGTCTGGGGACCAGGGTAGGTCCTACAATGTGAAGAGGACAGGAACAAACTGGAAGGCGTCTTTCAGCTCAGATGTGAGAATGGACCAGTCCAGGCTCTCTGAAAACTATACGGGTTTTCCAATCAGGTAATGAGTTTCTCATAATGAGAGTCATCCAAACACTTAGGGGGAAGTTGGAGGGAGATCAGGGAGACAAGGTAGAGTATAAATGCCCTCTAACCTTCAGAGATTTCTTGCTATTCTAGGAAGGTGACCCAGACCTGAACTCACATGTATAGGAAGGGGCTCTGACAAGGTATTGTCTCCCTCAGAAAGATTAGATTATTAGGTTGGCAATACCACAACGAGCCCAGAATCTATCGCTCAAATGGAACAGGGTGGGGTTGCCAAAATCCAAGTGTTTAGTAAGAATTAAAGGATACTTTAGTTCAGTTTGCTTTCCTTAGTAAACAGAAAACAGATTTTTTTTTCTCAGTAAAAAGAAAACAGTCTCAAAGGATGTTAAATTGTGGTGGGAACAGGAGAGACTCAATTTATTTGGAAAGCAATAGTTGAGCTGAAAAGAAGTGAGCTGCCTGCCCCAAAATAACTTCCTGATTGGGTACCCCATGGTACACTAGGCTGTGGTATCAACTTACTGGTGATTTTAAACACCAAGAGGGTGAGTTATACTTTTTATGTAAAGATTTTGTTTTAATGTGACCACTTTTCAATTCATTTTATTGAATTTGATACAATGTTGCTTCTGGTTTTTTCCGATCTGGAATCTTAGCTCCCCAACTGAACCTGTACTCCCTGCATTGGAAGTGCAGAATCTTAACCACCAGGTCACCAGGGAAGTCTCTGGCTTATACGTTTTTTATGTCTTTAAGCATTTTCGCTCATCTCCTAGATTTTTTTTTTTTGCTTTATGTTAACTTTCTAATTCCTTTTCCCTCTAATAGAGTCTATCTCTTTATATTAAAAATAGGTTGAATTTTTTTAATATGGTAAACTGGTAAAATATTAGCTTCATCCTTCGCTTAAAACTAGCTATCTGATTCAGTCCCTATTTTTGCCTCCAGAAAAACCTTAAATTCCTTTTTAGCAGCATAGTTCTGGCTTTTCTTTTTGTAGCTCTGGCTTCGCGATTTCTCATTTGACTTGGGCCATGGTGACCTGCGAGCTTTTCATCTTGTCCCTGCCGTACGACCATCATCGCCAGATACACTGTGTGCTGACAGCGCTGGCGTCAGAGGCAGAAACATGTGAATTTCCAGAGCTTAGATGTATGAACTTCAGGGCCAAACCGATGGACCTTCAGGCCTGAAGTAGGGCATCTGAAACTGGGGGCCATGTGGCAGGGTTACCAAACCACCCCTCTCAGCATTTGTTTTCTAGTTATTTGGGTTTGTAGTCTACCAAATTGCCCTTGACCAGGCTGAAATATTTCCAGTCAAATCACATGAGACTCTGCATATTCACCAAATTGATTTTTTTTCTGACAGATTATCAGTTTTTAAGGGGAAGCTTGCTCTCCGTTGGATTCTTTCTGCCTTTGTCCAGACTCTGCTCTCTCCCAAATTGTTTTTGACCAAATTGCCTGCTTCTGGATAAGACATTTTTAGCCACTTTTGTTTTGACAAAATGCTCTGCTTTGGGTTCCATTGTCTTTGGTCTTCTTGACCCAATTATTGTCACAGGCTTTTGCTAAATTGGTTTTAATCCAGAATGTCTTCTTTTTTTAAAACTGTATTGCTTGTTTGTGTGAAACTGCTTGTGACCAAGCCTTCTTGTCTGCCAAATGTCTATTTTGGCTAAACTGGCTTCTGATCAACTTGCTTTGACAAATTCTTTTGGGTCAAAGTATAGCTGACCCTTGAACAATACTACGGCTAGGGATGCCAACCCTCTGGGCAGTCAAAAATCCATGTGTGATTTTATGATTGGCCCTCCATAGTCACACTTCTGCATCCGTGGATTCAACTTACTGGGATTGCGTAGTATTGCAGTAGTATTTACTGAAAAAACTCCGCGCATAAGTGGACCTGTGCAGCTCAAAGCCATGTTGTTCAAGGGTCAGCTGTGTCTGTAAACAGTTTTCCTAATTCCTGGGTCAGGAAGATCCCTTGGAGAAAGGAATGGCAACCTACTCCAGTATTCTTGCTTGGAGAATTCCATGGACAGAGGAACCTGGCAGGTTATGGTCCATGGGGCCACAAAGAGTATGACACAACTGAGCAACTTACACTTTCCTGATCCTGAAGGGAAGGTGGGGTGGAGCTTGTCCATCAGGATGTGGGGATGGGGTGGAGGAGCCTCCAGTTGATGGAGTAGAAATCAGGAGGTAGATACATGCTCACATTAGAGGATTGGATTTCTCGGGAAAGGGCATGGGGAAAAGGGAGCTATCCCTTAGGGAGAACACGGTCCTCTAATCTGGGGAGAGGTGGCTTGTTTCCTTTCCCTGGGGGCAACTTGGAGGAAGCTGTATGTGTTGGGGGCGGGGAGGCTTTGGGAGCTGAGCTCTCCAGAATGATATCTGCCTGGTGAGTTCTCTGCCCAGCTGCTCTGCCTGAGACCCTCTCCCCTCCCCACCCACCAGCCTCTGAGTGACATTGGGGCTGGATGAGGGCTTCAGGTAGAGGAGGAAGATGGGGAGACAAAAAGAGGAAGGAGTCACAGGAGAGGAGACGAGGTTATACATGGGGAGCGAGGTGGTGGGGGGATCACAGTGCCCAGCTGGAGACAGGCAGGTCTCCTGTTTAAGTGCCCACTCCTCCCAGCTGAATCCCCCCACCCGAGGGATAGGACCCACTCCCCATGAGACAGATCATGACCCTCAAACAGATGTTAGTGATGGGGGGCAGGAGGGCATAAGAGTGGTCTGGCCAGTCCTCTGGTCTCAATGCATCAGCCGCAGGCTCCCCACTTCCCTGATCAAAGGGGAGGGGGCCTCGTGGTCTCCGAGGCGCCTACCTCCCCATGGCCTCTCAGAACATCAAGCTGAGTACTTACTCTGCGGCTCACCCCAGCCGAAATAATTCCAGTTGCCTACAAAGAGAAGGGGCAGAGATAATAAAAGGGAGCAGACGGGGGGAGGCGTGGGGGGGCTCCCCATCCTCCTCATTCTCCCCATCTCCTCCTCCCACCCAGGACCCCATGCCCTTTTGCCCTGAGGATCTTTCCCAAGTATCGTTAACCACTGACTTTTGTTACCTTCACTCGCCATGTTGGGAGGAAGGCAGGATACCCTCATTGTTTGACAAGACCACAAGCTCAGCCAGGAAGTGATTAAGAGGCCATTTGGACCCAGGGTTTTCCATCTCTGAAGTCTGGGGTCAGCACGCCTCATTCCTCTCCCCGCACCTCCCCATCCTCCAGATAATGAAGGAAACGCTCAACTGGAAATCTTCAGCTTTGAAACATCCCTGTTGTGTGAGTTTTTATTTTAACGATTCTTGTTTTATAAGTAAAGAAACAAGGCTCAGATAGGTAGCGTGAACAGCCTAAAGTCGCACAGCCTGAGTGTCAGAGCCAGGGGGAGAACTACAGCTTCACTACCTCACCCTCATCTTCTGACATCTCAGAGAAACGACTTGGACCAGAATTTTGACTCCTCTGACACTCGGCGGCCTCCTTTGTGATAAAACTGTTCCAAGAGAACTTGGAGGTAAATGCTGGGTGGTGGGTGCCCATTCTTAAACTGAACCCACCTCTGGCTTCAGGTCACCTGCCCGGGTGCTCTTCATCATCTGCTCCCGCCCCCACCTTGCCTGGCCCTGCTCCCACCACAATCCTTCAATGACCCCACTCACCAGAGAGGGGGTCTATAATTTCTTCAGAGCAGTGGTGATCCCTTCCCAGGTGTGGAAATCAAGGACTTTCTCCATCTCACACCCCCAGAGAGGGTAGGAATGGGGTCCTTCAATGGAGTCGCCCAGCTCCCCCCTCCACCACTCTCCATCATCACACATCCTGGGCATATGGGGTGGGGGAGGGGTGGTGGACCACAGATACAGGAGAGACCATGAGAGGAGAGGAGAGGAGGATGGGGAAGCAGGTGCAAAAGGAGAAAGAGGTTGAAGGGTGGGGTGGAGGCAAGGTGTCATGGGTAGGGGTTTTGCCCAGAGACTATAATTTTCACTTCGCCATCTCAGAGGACTTGGAGGGCACTTTAAGGAGAAAGACATCTCCTAGATCTGTGAAGACCTGGTCTGGGGGCATCCAAGTGTCCACAGGGCCAACCAAGGAGGGTAAACACTCTTGAAAAGTCCAGCCTTTGATGAAGGAGCAGTATACAGAGGAATACAGTGACCATAATCATCATTAAGAGATACAGCACAGTGGAAAGAGAAGACAACTCAGAGTCCCTTGGACCTGGGTTCAAACCCTCCTGCCATGTGTGTGACCTTGGCAAGTTACCCCTCCTCTTGGACCTCCATTTCTTTATCTGAGAAAATAGGAGCCTATTGTACATGTGTTGGCAGGATCGTTTGTCTGCACCCTCTGACTGTGGGCCACTTGGGGATCTGTGCTGGCCTCATGAAAGTTTGTTGAATGAGTTATAGGTCCTCATCCAGGGCCTAAGGAATGGAATTGAAGACTCTGCAAGTGCTTTTCAACCCTCTAGATGTCCTGCATTCTTCCAAAAAAGAGCAGAATGTAGGGGGGCTACCAGATGCCCCTGTTTCAAAGAGAGGAACTCTAAGGATCAGACAAAGACCCTGGCATGCCTGTGGCCACATGGCAAGGCAAGATTCAAACCCAAGTACCAGATCTTTTCTCCTTTCCACTGCACCGTGACTGGTTTCTATTCACTCTTAGGACCCATATCATTGGAAAGGAGTGACCCATTCATTACAGAGGACAGTCATGGGGTGGAGGAAGGATGAGAGTTTCAACTGATGCCCAGGAAGGAACTGAGAAGTACTTACAACACTGATTACTGGGAACAGGAAGAGGCTTGTCTTGTTCATCCTGGAATGAATACTGAGGGGGAGGGAAGGAGAGAGGGTTTATCTCAGTGGGTTACCAGAAGACATGGCCCTCTGTCCTCTTCCCTCTTGACCTTCCCCACCTCATAAGTTCTCTCCCTCTGGGGGAGGATACAGCTGTCCACAGAGGAAGAGGGAGAGAGATACACACAGAAAGACAGTGAGAAACAGACAAAGAAAAAAAGAAAAAGAAACACAGATGAGGGGAGAAACCAGAGGGAGAAGAGAGAACACTGAGGCAGGGAGCTAAAGAAAGAAGAAGGTGAGAGCTGAGTTTGGACAAAAATTACTAACCCGCGAGTGATACTCCCTCTGCCCCCTGCTCCCCACTAAAGAATGTTCTAAACTTGCCTGCTCTTTCTTCCCTGCCCTTATCTTCTGAAGACTGTCTTCTGGGCCACACTGGGTTTTTGAACTGTGAGAATACAGAATCCAGAAGAAGGGGGATGGCAAGGAAGAACAGGTACGGGGGCAAGGGTTGGTGGGGAAGGCAAATTTTTAAGAAAACCTGAAGGTGTGACTTGAGGAGTTGAGGGGTGAGGGGCAGAAAGGGGACTTAAGAACTGTAATGGGGCCTCTGCATCTCCTTGAGAGTACTGAGTAAACACAGAACCTGAGTCCATTGATAGCATCACGTCCTTGGTCTGTTCCTTGATGCCATCACTGGTTTGAGACTAGACCACATGAGTCACAGAATTTAGTCAGGTTACAAAGAGTTAGAGACAGAGACGCAGGGGAAGACAAGCGGAAAGAGAAATAGAGGGTGGAGGACATGGGGCGACAAGGAGAGAGAGAGGAAGGAAAGAGAGGAAGGTGATGCTAACGCTCACCTCATCCTGGTCGCGCATGGCGTTCAGCTGCTCAAGCTTCTTGGCCCAGTAACGGGCCTCCTCTTCAGGGATATCTGGAGGCAGAGGCCTGGCAGTGAGCCTAGGAGCCCCTCCCTGCCCCTCAACCTCCATCCAGTGTGTCCTGCCCGCCTATAGGGCTGGCCTCCAATGAGTGGGGAGAGAGGACAGGAGAACAGAAACACCCGCTCCACCACAGCACCCAGAGCTGCCTTGGGAATGAATGGAAGATAGGAGAGTAGGCGCATCCTAGCATTACCAGGATGGGAACGCCATGGGTTCTTGGAAGGGTGACATGGGAGAACTGAGCTGCTTCCAGGAAAGGTAGAGAGGCTTTTCTGTGTCTCTGCCTTTGCTCATCTCTACATCTCTCTCTCTCTCTCTGGTTCTATGTTCTCTTTGTCTCTCTGCCTCGATCTGTGTCTTCTCCGTATCTAGCTCACTCCTGCAGCCTAAGACCTCACCAAGGACCAGCCAGGACAACTCACATCTGAGCCCCATAGGTTGAAAAGCACTGGTAGCCCACTGGTGACCTGCAGGGGCTGGAGAATGCTCTGTACCCAGCAGGCACACATCTCTGCGGACTATGATCTGGGAGACTCTCTTCTGGGGAGGGGGAGCCTCATCCTCAGAATGAAGGATCATCTGATGAGATCGGGCGCGTTCAGGATGGTATGGCTATAGACATGAAGAGTTTTCTGGATCCACCCAGGCCTGGTGATTCTCCTGGGGCTGGGCAAGGCTTCCTCCCCACCCCTCCCCAACCACACTCACCTAAGGGCAGCTCAAAGCGAGTGTCAAGGAGGATGCGGTGGAAGGTGGGATCCTTCGTGCCGCAGATCTCACTGTCTGCCATGATGACCTGAGAGTCCAGGGTCAGCCACTCTCCAGGGCCCTCCTGTGGGGTGGGTGGGGGGACAGGGGGTAGGGTCCTGTATCAGGCCAGGTGGTTCACGCATCTGCTGTGCATTGCCCAGCAGGCCTCTGCTCTCACATGACATGTCTCTCTCCCTTCATCTCACCCTTACACCAAGAACAAGGGCCATAGCCTCACTTCAGATAAGGAAACCGAGAAGAAAGGTCACAAATTCAATGCACCATGGTGGGTCTGGGGAACCCAGAGAGAGGGACCTGCAGGATCAGGTAGGGGTGGTCCCAGCCGTGCACAGCACTCCTCAGCCCTACCGAGGGCTCAGCTTCAGATAAAAGACCTGATCTTACCCCCATCCCGGGAGGAAACCCTCAAGTGAATGAACCAGCCCCCCTTGGTTCAGGGAAACAAGCTCTTGAGCAGTGGGGTCCACTCTGAACCTCAGTTTTCTTCATCTCTCAAAGGAGACTGATGCTCTGTAGTCCCAAGGAGAGGCTGACAGGGGTCAGGGGAGCAGTCCAGGGTCCCCGGCCATAGGTCGTGGATGTCCCAGATGACCGGGCCTTCCTCACGCTTGCGGGGAGGGGTCACTGAGGGAATTGTGGTTCATCCACAAGGCTTCCTTTTGGAATCACTTGCCTGGACTATTGCACCCTTTTCTTCCCTTTCCATTCACTCATTAAAAAATAAACCCTCCTTGCCTGCTCTAAGCCTGGGCCATATTGGGCAATCCCTGAGAAGCCCCCAGGCACAGAGTCTGATGCAGACACTCCCAGCACAATGAAGTCAAGAGGAGGCCAGAAGGTGGGAGGGGAGCTGAGGGATTCAAGGGGGGCTTCCTGGAGGAGAGGACATTGGAGCTGGGCTTAAGGGTGATGGAAAGGAGGACACTTGAAACCCAGAGAACAGCTTAGGTGAAAGATCAAAAACCATCTGTGGGGCCTGTGAGGACTGTAGGTTGCGGTGTGGGGGAAATAAGGCTGGCAGAGTTGGTGGATTCTATCTGGAAGGCCTCTCAGAGTGACAGGCAGGGAGGGCAGGATAAGATTCTAGGGGCCAAGTGGAGGGGGTGAGACTTAAGGCCAGGAGGCCAGAGAAGGGGGCCAAGGTTATTTTCTAGTACTTCTTCGGGAAAGACTGCGGCAACCTCCCTCCCTGAGGCCCATCTGGGCACGAAGTGCTAGTTGCTCACAATATGCTTTCTCCTCTCTTCCACAGGGATACATCTCTAGTGGGGCTGTGCAGCTGAAGACTATATTTTCCAGATTCCCTTGTAGGTAGGTGGGGCCCCATGACACTTCCGGCCAATAACATGTGAGTGAAGTGCCTTGAGCAGTTTCCAATTTGGGCCCTTGATCAGGAGTGCAAACCCCCTCTCTTGTCACCTTCCCCTGCCCTTGACTGGAATGCAGATGTAATGGTAACACGTGAGCAGCCATCTTGGGCCATAAGATGGGAGCCACGTCGGGAGAAAGGCAGAGTGACAAGATGGAAGGACTTTGCAGCCTGGTGACTGGAGCTATCACAGCCTCCCTGAATGCCTGCATGAACGTCGTCGGGAGAGGGAGAGAGAGGCCTATCTCGTTTAGACCGCTGGCCTCTGGGCCCCTCCCAAGCACTTCTCTCCAACCTTCATCCTACCGCTCACTTCATTGGACTGGCGGATGGTCCTCAGGGGGATCCACACAGTGCCCACCATCGTGTCCCAGATGAGACCCTTGTTCCATACCTCCACCGTCAGCCCCAGATCCAGGCGATTAATCTCACTGTTGAGAGAGGACAGGAAAGTCAGTTTAACAGCATTTGGACACATGACCAACTGGAATGTAAACCCAGGTCTGAATGAGTGCCAGCCAGGAAGGTGACACAGTAGTTCTTGCTTTATAGAGGGAAAACCGAGGCCAGAGGGCTAAGTTACATGCTCAGGGTGTCACAGCAGAATCAGGATTCCAAGCCGGGAAAGAAGGAGTGGGGACAAGTATTACATGTACCTACAATTCACCTGGCCTTTCCACTAGCCCTCAGACCCTGAAGATGCTGGTTAAGTGAGGAAGAGGCCCCAACACCCTCCATGGCTCCCTATTACTCCCATGATAAGGGCAGTTCATGGTTCTTCCATCCTTCCCAGTCTCATCCCTCTCTAATCATATGGGGACACCCTTAAGGATATGAATGATCCCCCTCTAAGCACTTTCCTTGCAGGAAATGTGCAGATTTAGGGATAAAATCTTCATGAATGTCCAATTCACTGAATCTACCGATTTACCAAAGATTCATCTTAAGGAATATTCTCCTTGAATATACCTGGTCATTCAGTAACTGGCTTTAGGGGAAGTTGAGGACTATTGTTTCCCACTCCCTTCACCTTTTCCCTAGATTGTAGAACTAGCACCTGCCTTTCCTTCTCTAAGTGCCCCCTTGCTCCAGAATCCCAACTCTGGATTCTCCCATGGCCTCCCACAGTCTCCAGCCAGCCTCTGCTCAGGGATTGAGGGCTGCCCGCATCCCCAATCCAGCTCTGCCAGATGGAGGCTAAATGACACTGAGCAGGTGGCTTTGCCTTTCTGGTCCTCTGTTCCCTCATCTGTAACATGAGGATTGTGTTAGCACACTCTCTCCCAGGGCTATAAGGCAAAACTGATTTAATCAAAGCCTTGGAAGAGGTCACGGCAGATGTTGGCCAACATTAGAGTAGGTAGGATGTAATAGGAGGTCTTAAGTGGCTCCAGGTTGAGAAGAGGGTCCAGGTCATTAATTAATTCAGTTATTAGACAAATATTTATCGAGCACCTATTGTGTGTCAGCCTTGGTGACATGGCATGGAGGTCACAGGGGCAGAGACCAATAGGGCCTTACCCTCTTGGAGCTCATAGTCCAGGGGAAGAGGCCAGAAATGTGTCAAATGTCACACAAATGAATAAAATAACAACTCATGGCGAGGCAGGACATTACTCTTCAATTACAGTTTGAGGGTGGTGATCAGAGGGGACTGCCCTGAGGAGGTGACACAGCTGAGACCCAAAGGACAGGAAGGAGCCAGCTGGGATGGGGAGAGAACAAGAGCAAAGGTCCTGCGGGCAGGAACAAGCTGGACATGTTGGCGGAACAGCGCAGAGGTGGGTGTATCTGGGGCGGGTGAACCAGGAGAAATGGAGCAAGGTACTGGTGTGGGGTCACAGGGACCGGGTCTTAGAGGGCTGCAGGGAGGGATATGGGCTTTGTTTGGAGGTTGATGATCCACAAGCCAGGGGCAAGTTTGGAGAGTGACAGGATGTGATTTGCAATTTTAAAAATATCCCCCTGGCTGCCTGGAGGAGAACAGATTGCGGGAGGCGGAGGCGGCGATGGCAGCAGGAGGCCAGGGTGGAGGCTGTCGGGCAGCGGGGACTTGGCTGCTGGCCTTGGAGACAAAAGCAAGCGACTGGATTCGAGAAGCGCTTCAGAGGCAAAGCTGATGACTGGACAAGGGGCTGAAGGAGGAGGGAGGGGAGTCCCAGACAACACCCGAGTGTCTGGCTGTGCCCTGCGGGACCAGCAACAGGCCTGATTGTGCCAGGGGGTGAGGCCATGCAGGTTCCAGTCACTGCAGACTCACAACATGAAGTCCTGCTCCCAGCTGGGCTGGCTGCCTCGGACCGCGATGGTCGTGCTTTTGACATTCTGTACCTTCAGGGTCACGTAGGTGTTGAATTTCTCTGTGGCGGTGAAAGTAGATGTCAGTGCAGGGGCTCAGGGACTCCCCCATATCCCTTCCCAAGCTCTCAATGACCCCACTATGATCTCCAAGGGTCTGTGAGTTCTTGGCCACCCCAGGTCCAATACACTGGGGTGCTTCTGTGCCTCCCACCCCCAGGTCAGTCCCCAGAACCCCACCCCAGCACCTCAGAGCACACCAGGGAGGGGTCTTGGTGCAGGGAGACCGGGAATTTGGGGCTGCTTAATCTTTATGCTTAGAAACGACAACGTCCAATATCCATGGACATAAGAAATTTCCTTTACCTCTCTGAGCCCCAGTTTTCTTCCCTGTAGCCTAATCTAAGAGTGCCTGACCTCTCTCTTAGGATCCTGGGAGGCACCACTGGCTCAGGGTGAGCCTTATTCCCATTAGGGTTTTCAGGGGATGGTAGGGAAGACTGCCGGGGGACCCCAGACCAATTCCAATGCTCTCTGTGATGCTTGCAGTCATACAGACCAAGCTCCCCATCACTGGCTCAGACACCCTCCCTCATTTCTCAAGAGGCAGACAGACAACACAGGACAGGACAGGAATAGAGGGCACTTACCTTGGGCACCATCAAACTTCGCTTTTTTGACTGTGGAGAGAGACAGAAATAGGGAAGGGAGACGGGGAGAGTGGTGGGGAGGAAAGAGACAAAGAGACACAGGAAAATAGAGACATAACGAGAAAGATAGAGAGGAGAGAGACGCAGAAAGAGAGAGAGAAGAGAAAGGCAAGAAACACAGAGCAAAAGAGGCAGATAAAGAGACCAGATTAAAAAAAGAGAGAGAGATAGTAACAAAGACAGAGGCGAAACCAGAGACAGAGGCAGAGACAATGAGAGAAAGAGAAATAAGGAGAGGAGGGAAGCAGGGATGAGTGGGAGAGAGAGAAGCCGTCAGACAGATGAGCACAGGCAGACCTGTGATGGAAGGAAGTTTGGACTGTGGGAATATTCTCTGTCCCAACCTCCTCCTCATCAAACTTCCCCAAAGCTCCCTCCCTCCAGTGGTGATTTACAATTGAACAAAGATTCAAAAGAAGAGACCTCCTACAGGAAGCCCTCCAGGATTTCTTCAGAAGGAGCCGGGAGTCGGGGAGTCGGGGAGAAGGAGGTAGAGGAGGAAGGAGAATCAATCTCCAATGATTCCCATCTCCCAGTTAGATTAGTGAGACTTCTCCCCTAACTGTCCAGCTCAGTCTGTCCTACCAAATGGTCCCAGGGTTTAGAGTCCAATATTCAAAAGGGATTGGGAGAGGTGAGAAAAATCAACCCAGAGAGCTGAATCTGCAGTATACATAAAGACATCCCAGTCCTGGCCAGTAGGTTGTTAGTTTGTCCAGCTCTACATGACTGTGAAAGGTGCAAGCCAGATATACCTCAGGGTCCCAGGGGGTCCAGTCTCTTCATATTTCACATAACCCCACAGCCCCAAGTGATTCAAAGCAGTTTCATTCATTACTGGACTTTCTCACAGAATATTAAACTTTCACTTTCAATATCTCCCAAATTCTGCATCTGCCCTCAATGTATTTCTCTACCATTACTCTCTACTCCCACCCAAAAGCTGCTGCCAAACTGAGGCCTCACTCCTGGTTTCTATATTTCCTGTTCCCTTTAAACTTTTCAAGAGACTATTTTTGTTTCAGTAAGCAATCATGCATATTTTACAAAATCCAAGGCAACCCAAAGATTATACGATGAAAATGAGATTCTTTCTACCCCAGCTCTCACTCTCCCTTCAGAATGCAATCAACATTAGCAGTTCCTCATGGGACTAGAGACAGATAGTCCATGCATCAGCAATTGTGTGCACGTGTGTGCTATTTCCTACACAAATGGCAGCAATTTATACCCTCTGCATGTCTTGAAGAATGTGTGCAAGTAAGTTAAAGGATAAATTCCTAGAATCAGAATTGCATTTCTATTCTTTCTCCTTTTTTTTTTGAGAGTCAAGTTCAGCCTTTTTCCCGGCAAGTACAATGGCCTTCCATCTGGAATTCAATCTCCCATAGGGATTTCATTTATCTGTCCTCATCACTTGAATTTCTTTCTCAAAGAAGTACCTGAATGGAGCCAGTGAAAAAAGAATTCCCATCAAGGGCTGGGGAAGTAGAGTGGCTCTAAACGCTTGTCAGTAAATACTACTTGTTCCCATTGCAGACAGACTGTGGGGGTGGGAACTGATGCCCAGAAGCACTGAGTGAGCTCCCCAGGGTTGCAGAGCAGAGAGGGAATGAGCACCTTCCTACACCAACACTACCATCACCCTAAGACCCAGATTTTAAATGCAAATGCCCACTATACCTGGATTTGGTTTTGGAACGTAGAAGACAGATAGAGCTCTTGACTGGGCATTAGGAAAGGTGAGCCCTGGTTCAGCATGGAGTCAGGTGGAGCTGGATTCAGGCTATGGTGCTGTGTGACTCTGGGCAAGTGAATCCCCCTCTTTGGGCTTCCATCTCTGTCTCTCTCTGTCTCTTTCTTCCACATCCAAAATCTTCCCACCTGGGGCACATAACTGCACATGCAAGCTTCTCTCTCCCACAAGGTCCCTCCCTCTGTCCCACACGCCCCCTCTCAAACCCTCAGCCCCACCTAGACTACAGAGAGCCCATCCACCTAGCCCCTCACCCCTGGGACAGAGTGAGGCTCAGGGGCACTTAGGACTGTGACCAGCAGGAGCTCCAGGCCTCCCTCCTGGGGGAGCTTCAGCTTGCAAACCTAATGACTCTGTAAAGGGGGAGGAGGGTGCATGGGGAGGATGGGGAGGGAGAAGGATGGGAGAGACACAGAGGCTCAGAAAGGCACACACGGAGGCATCAACATGAGAGAAAGGAAAACGAGGTGGGGAGAAGTAAGGGGCGATAAGACATGAGAGTCAGACAGACAGAGACACAGAAAGACAGAAAGAGACACACAGATTTCCACTAGGGAGAGCAGGCAGGGGAGATGCTGCAGAGAGGAGAGGCAGGATTGGGAAAGAAAAGTTGGGGGCAGGTACCAGAGGGATTTAGGTGCCTGGCCCTGGGGGATCAGAGGAGCTCATGGTGTCTGACCCGACCTGGGCCCCAGTCTGGAGTTCTGTCACTGTGCCCCTTTTTTACCGATGGGGGGCAGGTCTCAGAGGGGAAGCAAGTTGTCCAAGGTCTGTCCTTCATCCTCTCCTCCAGGAAGAAAGTCTCTCACTGTCTCCCTCCTTCCAATTCTGTGTCTTTCCACTCCTGTCATCTTTCTGTCTGTCTTCCTCCCTTTCTCCCTCTGTCTCTGTCTCTCTGGCTCCTAGTCCCTCAGTCTCTCTCCCCTCCTCCCTAATCCTTTCTAGGCCAGAGAGTAAAGGGCTCAGTTGGGGTCCACTGGCAGTGGGAGATTATCAGAGAGCTCTAGCTCTAACAGCAAGCCCCCAGGCCCCTTTAGAAAATCCAAGGTGAGGACATCACTGTTTGTTCATCATAGGGACTCAGAGGGAGGAGGGTCAGACTCAGGGTGGGAGATGGAGTTCAGAGAAGAATGGAGAATCAGAGAAGGGGGTTCAGAGTAGCAAGCTCATGGAGAGGGAATAGGGTATGAGTTAAGGAGGAGGAAGGTAGGGGACTAGGGATGGGGTCTCAGAGAGCTGGAGGAGGCTCACGATGGGGGAGGGGACACAGGAAGAGGGAGGGGAATGGAGGGGCGGGTAGCCTGGGGGAGGTGCTCTGTAGGAACAGAGGGCTTGGAGGCAGGGGCTCAGAGAAAGAGTCACGGCTCTCTCCCCATCTCTCTTCCCCTTCAGCAAGCGAACCGAGTCATTGTCATCACATCTCCGCCCCGCCGCCTTCCTCTTGCCCGTGGTATCGGGGTCACCAGGGCGGAAGCGCCGCCCCTCCTTCAGCGAGCTCCTGGTCACAAGCACCGGGCTATTTATAACGTGGGCGCCGAGGGCGTGAGCTACGCGACCGCGGGGAGTGCTGAGTGGGGGAGGTGCCCACTGACGGGCGGGCTGGAGATACCGCGTCACGGCCAGGTCAGCAGCCTGCGGACTCCTCGGTCCCGGCCCACCCCAACCCCCACCGCCCATCGGCGCGGACTGATTAATGTGGTTGCACAGGCAGTTGTTGCCGGGGGCAGAGCCAGTGGAGGTGGGAGCAGGGCATTGGCACTGCCAGGCTCTGGGCCTCAGTTTCTGTATCTAGAAAATGGCCTTACTTGGACTCAGTTTTTTCTCCTCCTCTTCCCTTCGTCCTTCCTCTTCTGCCTTCTCCCCTTTTTTCTTCATTATTAGCATTAGCATTATTATATTGTTGTTCCTATTATTATTACCGTCACTAGTATCTTTATGATTTGGTTGAATTTTAAGTGTACCCCTTGGCCTGGATTACTCTGGATTTTAATTGAGATAGTCTCCAGTCTTCGAGGTCCATTAATCTGCCAGGCCTGGTGGTGGGAGTGGAGAAATAGAGAGTTCCAGCCATCAATGGAAGAGGCTAAAAGCCCAACCACAGGAGGTTCTTCCCTGATAGCTTAGTTGGTAAAGAATCCACCTACAATGCAGGAGACCTTGGTTCAATCCCTAGGTTGGGAAGATCCCCTCGGAAAGGGAAAGGCTACCCACTCCAGTATTCTGGCCAGGAGAATTCCATGGACTGTATAGTCCATTGGGTCGCAAAGAGTCAGACACGACTGAACGACTTTCACTTTCCAAAAGCCCACCCACAGGAGGTGCTTACTGGGTGTCAGAAGGCACTATAAGTGGTAGAAGGGAAGCATAGAGAATTCAAAACTAGATTCTAAGAAGTCTGGTATTTAATATGTGATGTCTGTAGCGGACATGGGCTTTGTGATGAGGACATTGGTCCCTCTGACTTGGCATCTGGGAGAGAATAAATGAGGACTCTCATCATTCATGGACAGAAATAAGCCAGGACCCAATTGAAGGCTTAAGTGAAAAAACACACCAAGAACCTGGACAGATAGTCAGTGTTGTTTACCAAGTAGCACTTAGAACTATGTCTGGCATATAATAGGTACTTATTTAAAAAGCACCTACTGTTCATTGGAAGAACGACATCATTGTCCAGCACCGAGAGCGGGTCCCGCCACGCGGAATCGTGCTGTCCACGGTGCTGAAATCGATGGCACCTCTCTGAACTGTCCGCGGTGCTGAACTTTTCATTCCTACTCAAGTACCTCCAAAGTTCTTTCGCCCCACTGTGTATGACTGAGCCATCTTCAGGCCTGAGAACGCAGTGAGCTCTCAGGAAATGTCCTACACTCATGGAGCTTTTAGTCCCCATTAATAAAAACACCATCATTGATTTTTCCTGCCTTTGGCTCACACTTATTGAAACTTTTCACAAGCCATGCATCATGCCAGTATCTCTGCATGCCTCATCTGACTGGAGAGTTCCAGTAAATCTAGGCAGTGGACACTATTAGTGTGCCCATTCTACAGACAGACACACTGAGGAATGAAAAAGTTACTGGACTTTCCAGGAAGTGGTGGATTTGGAGATTCAAACCCAGGCCTTCTGGACTCAGGTGTCCTAGTCGGCACCTCACAGATAAGTTAATAAATCTAAAAATAAAATCGCAGAGGAAATCCATTGTATGCAGGAGAAAAGCGAGGTGCAAGATAGGCAGATGGCTAAGATTGCAGCCCTGGAAATGAATCAGAGCCCAAAACCAGAGGCATCCTAAGAGGGTGGTAAAAGCAAAGACCCAGATGCAGTTCCCCCACCCCCTGACTGGATGGTATCACCAATAGGGCAGCAAGAGGCAGAGGAATTTGTGAAGGCTTCCTGGGAGAGAGGCAGGGGAACAGCCATGACGAATGGGGAAAATATGATGTGTCTAATTACTGAGTGGATGAAGGAAAAGGATAATCCTGAGACAGATTCTCACCCCATGGCAAGGACTTAGGTGTCTCTCGGTCCTGAAGACTGGGGGTAGCCTTGACCTTCACCCTTCACCCCTAGTAGACTGTGGAGTCAGGCAGCTACACCTCTGACCCTGTGGCACCAGGCAAGTTGTTGAACTTCCATGAGCCTCAGTTTTCCTCATCTGTAAAATGGGTTGCTCTGAGGATTAAAGTGGGCAATGGGCATAAAAGTCCTCAAAACTATGCCTGTGGAATTCTGGATAGATGGAACTTGTTGTAGATATCATTATTGGTTATGAGACAAACTCACCTTCAAATGCGTTGCTAGTTTATATGCAATATTCAGTCATCAAATATTTATGAAGTCTTTTAAACACTGAGTGGCCTAGCAAAATGCCATGGGACATATAGGGAGGTCTGGAACCAAAACACTACCATCATGTTTTTGCATATACCCTCCACCTAAAGTAAGATCTCTCTTCTGCTCAGCTTCCCCTCATCTTCTGAGACACAGGCAAATGGTGACGATAGGAATGGGGTAGGCTTGCCAGAGGAAAAGGGCCATGGAAACCCTTCTCCTTAGCTCCCCATTTCTCCCAATTTGACTCCATCAGCATGAGGCCAGGAGTAAGGCTGGGTTCCAAGAGCCAGGATCAGTGTCTGGCATATAGTGGGTACTCAATGCTTGCTGAGTAAATATATGAATAAATTCACAAAGGAGTTAAGTGGCACTTGCTATTAGCAGCCTCAGGGCTCTGTCAAGACTTAGAAAGTGAATTAAGGTTGAGGAGGGGCAATGGGGCTCTACATAAAGAAATGAGAGGGGGCAGAGGCAAGGTCTATACAGGGTAGTCTCCCATATGTAAATTCAGGATATGCACACAAGAATTGCATTGTGTGTGCTTGAATGTGTATTTGCTCATTACCCGGGCAGGCAAGTGAGTGTACATGAGTGTGTATGTGTACATGTGTGGTGGGATTACACATGTGCACCATCTGAGTGCAGGTGAGGGTCTGCACATAAGCACTGGGGAGTGGGGTGTGACTATGGGGACATGCTGGTGTGAGCTTAGGTATGTGCAGGCTTTTGAGTGATACGTTAAATACAAACACATGTTGGGTGTGTGTGTGTGTGAGTGTGCTATGCAGTTGTATAGCATGTGTATTTTCGTTTACTTGCATACATGTGCAGGCTCCTCTGAAGCTACATATATTAGTGTGTGTGTGCATCATCAGTCACCTGTTCAAAGTGAAAGCTTGAATGTCCAGGGAAGGGTTATCATGTGTGTATATATATGGCCTTGGCATGTACTCATGTGTACATATGTGTCTTTTGTGATTTGGGGCCCTAACAGGTATATATAGGTACATGCCTGAGTGTTAGGGCATGGGTTGATATTTAGGTGACATGGATACCGTAAACATGCATCAAACATGTGTGGATATATCTCTGCGTGTGTGTGTGTGTGTACAGATACACATGCCTGTATCATGGAGACCATGTCTGTGGCACAGACTGTGTCCAGTGTATATGTATGTGTGTCAATGGGCATGTCAATCTGCACATATGTCCATGAATGTGAAGTCACGGACACATGGTCTTCATAGAGACTGGCTGAATCCTAAGCACTTCTGTTCACACAAGGCAGGCAAGCCTGGGTGTGAATATACCAGCCCCAGTGTATGCTGGTGTGGGCAAACATGGGTGGGTCCCTGGGTCAGGGGCAGATATTTCCTCAACTCTGAGGATGAACTCAGATCCAAGGAAAGCCCTCCCAACCTAGTTGTCCTGATCCTTCCCCCTTTCCCCTCAGCCTTCAAGACTTCCAACTCTGGGCATCACCCCACTCCTTTCAGCAATGCTTCCTCTCCCTGCTTCTCCCTGTCACCCCCTCACATACACACACACACACACACACACACACACACACACACAGCCTCTCCCAGCATCAACTGTTCTCTTTACACCACAGGGCTCTACTTCCCACCTCATCCCCTGTCTTACTCCTCACAGCAAGCCCCCTCTACTCTGCTGATGACTCCTTCCATATAAGTTCAACAAAGTCATCAAATACAATTCTTTCTCACCCCTTTTACTGCCTCCGCTTCACACCACCCCTGTAGCCAAGACTCCAGTTTACATCAGAGTTAAGGGTGAGATTTCGGAGAAGAGATTGGGCTAGGGGGCAGAGGAGAGTGAGCTTGGAGGAGTCAGCCAGGAACCCACATTGACCCCCTCCTCCAGGGCTAACCCCTCTCAAGTGTTAGGCAGTTCAGAGGAGGCGGGAGGGGCCAGTGGGGGGTTTGGATGTTCACCTCCTCCTCGCCTTGAGCCTAGACTGTGAGGGATGCATGGGGGTCTGCTCCGCCTCTCGATTCTCCTACCTCTGTAGGCTAAGGGCTGAACGAGTTTGACTTTTGATTTTACTGGCCCTTCACTCACCACCAGCCCCGCCCGTCAGGAATGAGTTCAAGGAAAGGAGGCATCTGTCCCTTTAAGAACACCCGCGTCCACGCCAGCCCAGCCCCGCGCGAGCGGCACACGGGAAGCCACCGCGGCGGGGAGCGGGCGGGCGGGGTTGGGTTTGTGAATGGAGAGTCACAGCACAGGGGGAGGGGGGGGGGGGGGGGGCAGCGGGGGCGGTTCCCGGCTCCCGGGCCTTCCCACCAGGGTCCAGGAGAAGGCCAGGGTTCATCCTTCTCTCTCCCCCCGTCTCTAGATTTCTCTCTCTCTCTCTCACACACACACACATATTACACTCCGGGCTGCCTAAGGTGTCCTGAAGCCTGCCTTCTCAGGCTTGGCCAGTACACCTCTTCTTCCACCTCAGCCTTCTGGAAGGGAGTGGAAGTGAGGACAGGTGGACCTTAGTACTTAAAACGCAAGGTTGAGACCTCTATAAGCCTTTAACCCTGGTTGGGCCACCACCCCCGCCGCCAAGGTCCCCTGCTGAGAACTCAGGAGTGCCCCAGGCGCCTTGGTCCAGGTGGGCTGGCTTCTCCCCTCCCCTGCCTCAGGGGTGCGGCGGCGGGGGGGCGGGGGGAAGGAGTCATGCCCCTCCGGAATCTCTCACTCCACCCACCCAAACGCAGAGCGTGGGCCTGGGCGTGGGCCTCGGTGCAGATGGCGTTCTGGCCCCAAAATAGCTCCACCCCACCTCTCCCTTCCTCCCTCCCTCCAGCGCAAAGTGGGTGAGGTGAGGATGGGCCGTGGGAGGAGCAGGGGTGTACTGCACTTCCAAGGGGTCGGCTTCCTGCGGAGAAGATCGGATAGGTGTTTGTTTGGTGGGGCCAAAGAGGGCGGAGAGGGTGAGGCCCTCCGGCGACTCCCCCAGCCCCCACTAGGGAAACCAAAGAGTTAACTGGAAAAGCGCCTCCAGACCCCTGCATCACAGTTCTCTTAGGATGCAGGAAGGGGTCTCCTCGGCCTCCTTCCCCAGTCCTCTCCATCCCCAGGGTAAGGAGTACCTAGAGCTCACCGGTAGTCCTAATAGTCAAGCCCCTCTTACACGCCCAGAGCTTGGAGACCGCTCCCCTGCACTCCACTCCGAATTCCGAGGCGGGTCCGCAGCCCAGCCTACAGTACAAGACTCCTTCCAAGGACCCTGCAGGATTCATTCGAACTACCCAGCTCCTTCCACACGAACCCACTAATAACTTGTGCAACACAGACAACCCAGACTAGACCGTTTCTAGGTGGAGCCCCGAACCCCTGCCCGCGTCCACACGGGCCTCCGCGTTGAGCCGTGTCCACACGACCCCAGCAGCGGCAACCAGGACCCCCTGAGAGCCCAGCTGTGTCTACACGGATCACCTTCTCAGGCACCCTGACTCGTCTACAAGGGCCACCCCTTCAGAAGTCCAGCCGCGTGTACGCGGGTCACCCCCTCAGGAGCCCAGCCGCATCCACCCGGACCCCGAGCCCAGTTCGGGTCCACATCGGCTCCCCGTCCCGCAGCCTCGCCCCCTACCTCCAACGCAAAGCAGAGACATGTCTCCAGAGTCGCCGGCGGGCCGGCTCTGTCAGGTCGGGCTTAGCTGCCTCTGGGGTGGGGCATGGCGGGGGCTGCAGCCCGCGCTCGCTCAGCTCACGCCGGGGCCCGGCCTCCGCCGCCGGCCATCTTGGTTCAGCACCGGGGGCGCGGACAGCTCCTGACGTGGTGCTGATGCGAGCCTGGCGGGCGGAGCCCACGGACGCCTGATGGGGCGCGGGCGCCGCGAGCTCGAGGGGTGGGGGTGGGGTTTAAAGGGCCGGAGCAGGGTGGGGGCTGAGGGGGCCACCGAGCAGATTCCCTTCTGATTCTACGTGTTTTCGTTTCTCCGTTAGCTCTCAATCTCGAGACCTTGGCTGTCTCTCTGCTCTCTCTAAGTATCTCCATTTCTCTGTCTCTTTGCCTCTGTTTCTGTCTCCCTCTCTGTTCTCTCTGGCTCCCGGTCTCTCTCGGTAATGTGTCTCCCTCTGTGCCTCTCTCTATCCAGTCTCTCTGTGTCTCTGCCACGTCCTGTTTAGGTCTCTCTCTGTGTCCCTGTTTTGCTCAGCCTGTGGATCTTTGCACACACTTGGACTGGATTCCATCCTTCATTCCCTTGTGTAACTGGCAACTCCTATTCATCCATCAATGCCCAGTTTGAATATACCCTTCCCCCAAAAGTCTTACCTAATTCCCCCAAACTGAGCCCTGACTCCACCTTTTTGAACTCCCCTGGATTCTAAGTCGTCCTCTGGTTGGGCCCTGACCCCAGCATAGCTCTGCTCATCACCCCTCTCCACACATCTGACCCGGCAGTTCCAAGTGAACTGGTGTCCAGCAAACCTGTTCACTCTGTAACACCAGTACCTAGAACAGTCCCAGAGGCTGAGCCCCAGAGAGTCCCCAGCCCCCAGCATATATGAAGGAACTTCATCAACACAAGATGTATATGGAGTTAGTGAAGCCTGTGTTCAAAATCCAATTCTGCCTGTAATCACCAACATGATTTCAGACAAGTCGTGTGACCACTCTGCCTTAGTTTCCCTGCCTGTAAAACAGAGGTAACAGGAACCCCTTCGCAGGATATATTGTTTAAGTTAACACCTGAAAGCATTTGGAATAGTAATGTATAACATTAACCATTGTTGTGATTCTCATTGCTTTAATTTTTTTATTCCATATCCATTAACCATAGGTAAGGAATTTGTTGTTGTTCAGTCACTCAGTCGTGTCTGACTCTTTGTGACCCCATGGACTGAAGCATGCCAGGATTCCATGTCCTTCACCATCTCTCAGAGCATGCTCAAACTCATGTCCACTGAGTCAGTGATGCTATTCAACCATCTTGTCCTCTTATCATCCCCTTCTCCTGCCTTCAATCTTTCCCAGCATCAGGTCTTTTCTAATGAGTCAGTGCTCCGAATCAGGTGGGCAAAGTATTAGAGCTTCAGCTTCAGTCCTTCCAATGAATATTCAGGGTTGATTTCCTTTAAGATCGACTGGTTGATCTCCTTGCAGTCCAAGGGACTCTCAAAACTCTCCTCTAACACCAGAGCCCAAGAGCATCAATTCTTCAACATTCAGCCTTCTTTATGGTCCAACTCTCAAATCAATACATGATGACCGGACAAACCAAAGCTTTGACTATATGGACGTTTGTCGGCAAAGTGATGTCTCTGCTTTTTAATTCACTGTCTAGGTTTGTCATAGCTTTTCTTCCAAGGAGCAAGCATAAGGAATAAGGAGCAGCAATGATAGGTGCTTGAATACAGAACAGTATCAGCACAGAGGAAGATCCTGTGGGCCACTGTCCCTCCCCAATCTGTTGTCTCATCTCTGAAGGATGAACTATGTTGAATTTTGTTTTTCATTCTCCTACTTTCCCTCATAGTTTTACCACATATTTATCATGGTTTAGGTTTGTATATTTTTGAACCTGACACAACTAGAATAAAACTCACATTCTTATAACTTTGTTTTGAGTGTGTGTATGTGCAACATGATTTTACTGATATTTATCTGAGTTTCTGTGGTTAGCTGCAGAGCATGCATTTTCACTGCTGTATAGTGTTCCTCTGACCTATTACATTTTATTAAGGTATTTGTTAATTTAATTTAATTATATGGGATGCAGGATCTTAGTTCTCCAACCAGGGATTGAACCCATTCCCCCTGCAGTTGAAGCAAGGAGTCTTAATCACTGGATTGCCAGAGAAGTTCCTGAATTAGTACATCTTTGATTATCTATTTTCCAGTTGGTGAACTTTAAGGTTGTTTCCCCACTGGGATTATCACAGACACAGTTTTTATAACCATTCTCAGAAATGTAGGCTAGTACACGCAAGTAGTGATAGCTTGATCATAAAACACCTACATACTTGGCTTCATGAAATAATATTCAACTTGTTTTGATGTGGCTTCAGCAATTCACATTGCAATAGCATCATATAAGCATCTGACTGTTCCACGTCCTTGCCAACACTTTGAGTTGTCTGGGTGTTTGAATTGTTCCAAAATAGATAGGGTGAAGTGGTGCCTCATTTTGGTCTTGATTAGCTTTCTGATTGCTCATAAAGTAGAACACTTTATGTAGGCTTTTGGTTTCTTATTAGGGTGAAATGCATGCTGAAGTCTTTTATCTATTTAAAAAATATGATGGTCTTTTCCTATTGATTTGTAGCTATGAATCTTTTGTTGGTTTCATGTGTTGTAAAAATCTCCAATTTTGTGGCTTGTTTTTATTCTATTCATGGTGTCATTTTCTCAACAGAAGCTCTCAATTTTTAAAATAACCTTTTTATTTTGGAAAGATGTTGGATGTATAAAAAAGCTGCAGAAGTACAGAACTCTAAAAAGCACAGAGCATTTCTGCATATCCTTCATCCAGCCTCCACTAATATTAACGTCTTACACATGGTTACAAGGTACATCATACTCAGTTGCTGACTGAGTATACATCATACTCGTGTCTGACTCTCTGTACCTCATGGACTGTAGCTTACCAGGCTCCTCTGTCCATGGAATTTTCCAGGCAAGAATACTGGAGTGGATTGCTGTTTCCTACTCCAGGAGATCTTCCCGACCCAGGGATTGAACTTGCGTCTCTTGAGTCTCCTGCTTTGGCAGGCAGATTCTTTACCACTGCACCACCTGGAAAGCCCTACAAGATACATATGTCAAAACTAAAACATCAACATTGGCATTTATTATTCACTTATTATTAACTAAATTGCAAACTTTGTATTTCACTTGTTTTTCCACTAATAGTCTCTTTCTGGTCCAGGATCCAATCTGGGCGCCTGTGTTGCATTTAGTCATCTTATCCCCTTGGTCTCTTCCTCTCTGTGAGTTCCTTTAGTCTTCCCTCATTTTTCATGGCCTTGACAATTTTGAAGAGTGCTGGTCAGGTATTTTGTTGCAAGTCTCCTGATTTGGGTTCATATAATGTTTTCTCATTATTAGACTGGGGTTATTGGGTTTGGGAGGAAGATCGCAGAGGTGGAGTTCCCTCCACGTCATTTCATACCAGAGGTCCCTGATGTCCACATGACATCACAGAGGATGTTAATTTTGATCACCTGAGTAAGGTGTTATCTGTCAAGTTTATCCAAGCTCAAGTTATCATTTTCACCTTTCTCTGATCTGTCATTTGTAAGCAAATCTCTAAGTCCAGCCCACACTCGTGGGGAGGGAATTCACCTCTTTAGTGGAAGTTTCTAAGAAGCTCTTAATTTTAAATTCCTTATCTTATTGTCATAAAATAAACATAACAAATTTTACCATTTACATACATTAAAGTGGACAGTTCAGTGGCATTTAGTATATTCACAGCGTTGTGCAAGAACTACTTAGTTCAGCTCAGTTCAGTAGCTCGGTCATATCTGACTGTTTGCAATCCCATGGACTGCAGCACCCCAGGCCTCCCTGTCCATCACCAGCCCCCGGAGTTCACCCAAACCTATGTCCATTGAGTTGGTGATGCCATCCAATCATCTCATCCTCTGTCATCCCCTTCTCCTCCCACCTTCAATCTTTCCCAGCATCAGGGTCTTTTCAAATGAGTCAAGTCTTCGCATCAGGTGGCCAAAGTATTGGAGTTTCAGCTTCAGCATCAGTCCTTCCAATGAATATTCAGGACAGATTTCCTATAGGATGGATTGGTTGGCTCTCCTTGCTGTCCAAGGAACTCTCAAGAGTCTTCTCCAACACCATAGTTCAAAAGCATCGATTCTTTGGTGCTCAGTTTTCTTTATAGTTCAACTCTCACATCCATACATGACCACTGGAAAAACCAGTACTACTTCTATCTTGAACTAAAACATTTCTATCACCCCAAAAGGAAACCCCGTCCCCATTAGCAGGCACTCCCTATTCCTCTCTCCCCTGAGGCCCTGGCAACCGTTAACCTGTTTTCTGTCTCTATGGATTTAATTTTAAATTCTTCCACTTGATCAATATTTACCTTTACAGTAAGCACACTGTCTTCTTTTTTTTTTGAGGCATGATCAACATGAAACATTATATTAGTTTCAGATGTACAACATAATGATTTGATATTTGCACACATTTTGAAATGCTCATCATGCAGAGTCTAGTTAACATCTATCACTATACATAGTGACAGATTTCTTTTCTTGTGATGAACAGATATTATGTCTTATTTAAGGAATTCTTTCCTGTCCCAGGATCAGAAAGATATTTTCATAGCATCTTCTATATCTTAAGTCTTGTCTTTTACAGTCAAGTCTTGATCTCTCTTGGAACTGATTTGGGAGTGTGGAGTGAGATAAAGTCCAATTGTATATATTTTTTCCAATGTGGATAATCAATTGTCCCAACACTCTTTAATGAAACGATCACAAAGCAAGTTTTTGTACAAGTGTGGACTTCATAGTGGACACAGAGCAACAGGAGTATACAGTGCTGCGGGATATCTGTCCTACCTGGGGTCTGTCCTGGCTCTTTCTTCTGTCCTGGGACCATCTATCCCTGTTACAGAACTTTATACCTGTCCTTGATATCTGCTAATAATGTCATTCTTTCATCTTCAGAGTATCCTGATTCTTCTTCTTTTTCTCTCAGCTTGTTGGGTTCTGTGGCGAAATCCAGTTGGGACTTTGATTGAAATTGCATTGAATCTATAAACCAAATAAAAGAAGAATCTTTTCTCATATTGACTCATCCGAAGTGTGAATACAGGTCTTTCCATTTGTCTATCTTTCAATAAAGCTGACAACTTCCTCCATAAATCTTCCATGTCTTTGTTTTTCAGATTTATTTCTAGGTAATTTGTATATTTGATGCTATGAATAAATGGCCTTTTTAGGTTACTTTTTTTTTCACCTGTTAGTCATAGGAGTTTCAGAGAAGGCAATGGCACCCTACTCCAGTCCTCTTGCCTAGAAAATCCCACGGACAGAGGAGCCTGGTAGGCTGCAGTCCATGGGGTCGCTAAGAGTCGGAAATGACTGAGCGACTTCACTTTCACATTTCCCTTTCATGCATTGGAGAAGGAAATGGCAACCCACTTTACTGTTGTTGCCTGGAGGATCCCAGGGATGGGGGTGCCTGGTGGGCTGCCATCTATGGGGTCGCACAGAGTCAGACACAACTGAAGTGACTTAGCAGCAGCAGCAGCATCACAGGAATTTAAAATGCAGTTGGCTTTAGTATCTAAGAATCTTTATTGACCTTCTGTAAATCCAGGAAATAGATCTGCAGATTCTTTGAGATTTTCGTTGTACACAAAGATGTCATTTGCAAATAAAGACACTTTTATTTGCTTTCCAGTCCTTTGGCTTTCGGTTCTTTTTCCTAGCCTACCATACAGGTCAGGTACTTCAGTACAATGTCAGACACCATGGTAACAGGCATCCTTCCCTTGTTCTGCATTTGAAAGAAAACATTTCAACATTTACCATTAAATATGACATCTGCTGTGGGATTTAATAGAAAATCAAATAAAGGAGATCTACTTCTATTTCCAGTGTGTTAAAATGTTTTTCTTTTTTTTTAAAAAAAAGATTTTTCTTATCATGAGCAGGTGGTGAATTTTAGCAACTGCATTTCCTACATCAGTCAGGATAACTATGTAACTCTTCACTTTTGTTAGTGTGAATTATGTTCTCTTAATATGTTTGATACCCATTGGTCTCTCTTATTCTCTCTCTCTCACCCATCCCTCATCTCTGTCCTTTTGCAAAGACCCTGATAAATCGAACGCTCAGATCCAATTAATTTTTAAGCCCTGGTGTCCCATTTCACTCCCAGCAACAATTTGGCTCATTCCAAAGCTATTTATCTGAGCTATCTCATCTCTCCATTTCATTATGCCCTGCTGTCTTTCTCTTGCCCTCTCTTCTCTGTGGCTCCCTCTTTCCCTGACTCTCCTCACTGTGCATCTACATTCAAGTCTTTTGCAAACTCCCTTGAACTCTTTATCTATCTCTCCTTCCATCTCTCACGTAGCTTCTGATGTCTCACTTTCTTTCCACCATTCTATGAAATTCACAGATAAAAACTGTTGAAAGAGAGGTGATGGGAGATAGCTCATAGACTGGTGAAAAGTACAACACACAGATATAGACACACGTATCTGTGAAGAGTGCTCCCGCCCACCCCCCCACCCCCACTCCACCAAATGCACACACACATCCCTCCCAGCCATCCAAGCTCCTGGCCATCCCCAGAGACTCTGCTCTTATTAAGACTTTACAATCCTTGGTGCCAAGAGAAGCTGTGGAGATGTTTGGGCTTTGGATAAGAAAATTCCTCCTCCGCAGCATCTGCTGAGCTCAGCTTTCTAATGGGGAATGAACAGAGCTGCTTCTAGAATCACCACACTGGGCAATACTGTTCGGTCTTCAGATAAATCTCCAGTGCTTACTGGGTACATGTGATGTTTCTGGCACTGAGTGAAGCTCCATGGAGGAGACAGATATGAATCAGATGTCAATCAGTTTGTTCAGCAAACATTTCTTGGCACCATCTGGACGCTGGGAACTACTCTTGTCAACAGGTTCCAATAAGTGACATGGTCCCTAACACGAGAGTTGGAAGCAAAAATAAGCATCTACAAAGAAAATCAAGGAAAATTAGGAGGAAAACAGGGAGTGTCCCGTGATAGAGAGAAATGGTGGAGGAGAAGGTAACTGCCTCCTCCTGGTGGAGGCAACACATGAGCTGAGACCCAAGGAAGGAGAAGGAGATGGGCATGGGGAGAGTTGGAGGAGGGGGGTTCTAGACGGATGCAAAGCAGAGCCCTGGAGTGTGACTATGTCTGGTGTGTTGGAAGAATACCAAGGAGGCTGGTGTGGCTGGAGCAGAGTGAGAGAGGTGGGAGATGAGCAAGGGTTACAAAGAGCTTATAGGGTTATAAAGGGTTTGTAACCCTTTATAGTTTATAAGTTACAAAGGGTTATAGGGGATACGGGGAGGAGTCTGAGATGCAGAGAGAAACAGAGACCGAGAGAGGGAGACTGAATGAGAGGGAGAGATGAGACCTCAGCCCTGGGAGCAGAGCATAGACCCAGCCGGACCAGAGACTCCACGGGCATTTTGTGACCGCCAAGGCCTCATCTGCACCCACAAACCCCATGCCAGACCTCTCTCTGATGCCCCATCTGCCCAGGTTGGGGGGGGAGGGAGGGGTGACTGCACTGTGCTGAGCTCAGTGTCATTTTAAGAATCTCTGATTTATCATTTTAAGGATCTCTCTGAGGCTGCTCAGGGGAGCAGGGATGTTCAGGGCAGGAATGTAAGTGGTGGAAGGCCAGGGAAGGATCCGGGAAGGAGCTGGCAGGACCCATGGGAGTGCTGGGCAGGTTTGGGTTCATTCTGAAGTCTGAGCCCACAGGGACAGTTGGATCGGCTGGACGTGTGGGGTAAAGGAAGAGAAGTGTGAGAACGCATCCAGGCTTTGGGACCTGGGGAGTGGAGTGATGGGGCAGCCATTCCCCTGCCATGCTGATGAAGAAGTTGATCTCGGTGCTGCAGACTGGCTGAATGTGAGATGCTTACAAGGCACCCAGTGAGAATACCGAGTCTGAAGCTCAGGGGAAAGGTTGGGCTGGTGATGCAAATGGGGGAGACGTCAACATGAGATGGGGTGTAGCCACTTGGGGCCGGAGTGCAGACACAGGGTAAAGGGCTGCCTGGTTTCTAGGACCAAAATCAAGACATCAAACTCAGGGTTCCACCGTCCACCTGTTTGTCTGTGACTCCAGTCCCTGTAATCAGGGTAGCAAGCAATGGTATGTGGGGGACATGGAATTCAGAGCCCCTGGGACTGTCCTATGAGACAAATCCTCCCCTTCCTCTGACAGTGCTGTTATCAATGGCCTTGTCTTGGGGCAGGGTGGGAATGGGGGAGTACTGAAATAGATGAAGTAGGACATGAGTCCTGAGTCCAAGTCTCTCATAATTATTTCTCATAATTGGAGAGGACAAGAGAGCTCATGTGGTTCCTGAAGGCCTACAGTGTGCTTGGCAATGTGCTGGGTGCCTGACATACCCTATTTTCCTTAATCCTCCGCAACCTGAGGTGGGTGCAATACTGTGCTCATTTCACAGATAGGAAGACTGGGTTCCTGAGAGATTGGGGAGACAAGGCTGAGATATAAAGTAAGATTGGGCCAACTCTCAGAATAGGCTGCTTATACAACACAGATGTTCATGTAATCACTTATTCATTAAAAAAACACAGCCTGGGACTTCCCTGGTGGCCCAGTGGATAAGACTCTGTGCTCATAATGCAGGGAGCACAGGTTCGATCCCTGATTAGGGAACTAGATCCCACATGCCACAACTGAGAGCTGGAAATAAATAAATAAAATGCCAAATAAAAAAAAAAAAACACAGCCTGGATCCACACCCATGTCCATGCCACATCCAACACCAGGGGAGGGGGTGGATCCTGCCTGGAGTCTGGGAGAAGGATGTAGGGCCACAGAACCCAATCTCTGCAGTCAGTGCTGGGAGATGACTAAGGGGGAAGGAGGCTCTTATTGGTATACTGGGAAAGGTGTCCTGGAAGAGAGGAAGCTGGCGAGTGAAGCGGTCTCCCTAAGTACTGTGGAATTGGAGGAAGGGCATTCCTAGCAGATAGCATAGCAAATATTATATCAATAACCTCAGATATGCAGATGACACCATCCTTGTGGCAGAAAGCGAAGAACTAAAGAGCCTCTTGATGAAAGTTCAGTTCAGTCACTCAGTCATATCCGACTCTTTGCAATCCCATGGACTGCAGCACACCAGGCTTCCCTGCCCATCAGCAACTCGGGGAGCTTGCTCAAACTCATGTCCATCGAGTCAGTGATGCCATCCAACCATCTCATCCTCTGTCATTGCCTTCTCCTCCTGCCTTCAATCTTTCCCAGCACCAGGGTCTTTTCCAGTTAGTCAGTTCTTTGCATCAAGTGGGCAAAGAGTATTGGAGCTTCAGCTTCAGTAGCAGTCCTTCCAATGAATATTCAGGACTGATTTCCTTTAGGATGAATTGATTTGATCTCCTTGCTCTCAAGGAACTCTCAAGAGTCTTCTCCAACACCACAGTTCACAACTTGCACTTTCAAAAGAAAGTGAAAGAGGAGAGTGAAGGAGTTAGTTTAAAACTCAACATTCAAAAAATGAAGATCATGGCATCTGGTTCCATCACTTCATGGCAAATAGATGGGGAAACAATGGAAACAGTGAGAGACTATTTTTGGGGCTCCAAAATCACTGCAGATGGTAACTGCAGCCATGAAATTAAAAGTAGCTTGCTTCCTGGAAGAAAAGCTATGATCAACCTAGACAGCATATTAAAAAGTAGAGACTTTGAGGACAAAGGTCCGTTGGCAAAGGGAGGACGCTCTCCCTCATAACTCATCCCGTTACTCCTTTATGCCTCGGTTATGAGCTATGAGGAATTGGCCTGGGGAGGCTGATAATACAAGACAGCGATTGAACTGCCAAGAGGATGAGGCAAAGTCATGGGACTGGTCCGAACAGGATGGTGGGCGGGGCTCCGGCCTCAGAGGCGGGGCTCAGTCTAAAGTCCCCAGAGTGACCAGCAGGGGCAGCACTGGGCCAACGGCTGATGCCCACGGCTGGAGGTCACCTGGAGTTCCTTCAGTGTGCCAGGTGCTGGGCAAAACTCTACAAATGTTCACTCCTTTAATCCCCAAATTGATTATATGGGCAGGGAAACAGAACAAAAATTTTAAGTCACATACCCAAATTCACACAGCAAGGAGGTGGCAGAGTTGGTGTTTGAACCCAGGGAGTTCAGCTGCAGCCCTTAACACCTATATTCCCAAATCCTCTAAAATGATACTTTTTTGTTTGTTTGTTTTATAAAGCAAGGGCTCCCTCTCAACAATTACTGAGCTCTTCTTGCTTACATTTCTTATGCGCCATCTTCCCAGGTCCATACAATCATTCCCATTCCCCAGGTGTGTATAATCATTCCGTTGAACTGAGGCATAAAGGAGTAACTCTTGGAGTCGAGATGCTTCTATGCCCAAAGTGAAAATCTCAAGAGTTTGTGAGGCTCATCCACTCTTGGGCCTGGATCCAGCTCAGTGAAGGAACCAGCAGGAACCCAAAGCCTCCTCCTTTTCCTGTCTCCAGGCCCCTGCTGCCACCACTGCCCCAGTCAAGGCCCGCGACATGCCCCAACTCAGAGGTGCACCCTCATTCATGCCACCCTTCCGAGACCTGCTTCCCCACCCCAGACTGGCTGGAGACCCCATGGACTCCCGCCCAGCCGAGGGAGAGGGCTGAGAATATTGGACAAAGGGGCTTCAGTGATGTTATCTTTGACAGGTGGGAAACTGATCAGAAATGCCAAAACATTTGCCCAAACTGCCGACAGTAGGAGGTACAGCTGGACTACCACTAAGGCACTGTCAGGCAGGTCTGTACGAGTCCAGGTGACCAGGGCACCCAGGAACGCCAGAGAATCCTTTGAAAATATTTGAGACCCAGATGCATAAACACTTGGGCTCTAGAATGCAAAAGGGGAACTGCAAAGCCCAAATGAACCCATGTTTTATTATGCTGAAGAACAGGATGTCAACTTTATTGTGGTTAAAATCGATCCATCTGGAAAGAGGCTTGGGTTTGGAATGCTCTCCCTGAGAAGACCCCAAGCAGATCACCGGCAGTTGTCTACTTTAGAGAACTGCCTGTGGCTAGCAGATTTCCAAAGCAAAATGATAAATTACAAGAATAATTAACCCGATGCGCATTTAGCACGTGGAGAATCTGCTTCGAGTTGGGAGTGTTTGAATTCCTTTAATCCTAACAGCGCCCCTACTGGGTGCGGCTGTTTTGATGCAGGTCCAAGCGACGGGGAAACTGAGGCAAGGAAGTCAAAGAGCTGAGGAGGGACACAGCTGGGGTTTGAACCTCACCAGACCCCCTCATGTGGTCTGCACCCCTGACCCCTGTGTTTTCTTCAGCCTTGTGTTTCACGGCGGCGTCTTCAGTGGAACGGGAGATGCGGATACCATGGTGACCGTTTGATTTGGAAAGGGTATGGATGTCAGGACATGGCGCAGTTTGGGGCTCCAGATCTGGATGATGGTGGGAAACTAGCTCAGGACTTATGTCCCCTCAAATCCCCGTTCCCCTCCCCGGACTGCAAGCCACCCAAGGCAGGTCGCCTCGAGCCCCGGACCTGGAGGTCAGACAGGATGTAGCCCCGCCCCTGACCACGCCCTGGTGGCCGGCGCCGATTGGATCCGGGTGGGTGTACCCGCTGGAGCCGTACTTCATACAACAGCTGGTAGCCAATTAGAGGACGTACTTCGAAAGCTCTGCCCGCAAGGCTCTTCTGGGGCGTGATTGGCTCCCAATCTTCCCTTCTCCTCTAGCATCTGCCTCCAGACTGTGCCTCAGTAAGCTGTCTTTAATTCCTCTGCCACACCTCTTGTGCAGGGTTCTGCACGCACTGTTCCCACTGCCAGAAACACCTCTTCCTCTCTCCCGTATAGGCTGCTTTCTCTCTCCTTCTCAGCTGAAATGTCCCCTCCTCTGGGAAACCCCTGATGCCGAAGGCTGGTTGGACACCACCCCTTGGGCCTTCAGCATCTTCTGTTCTTATACCAGTTTTCTTGTCTGTTTCCCAAGGCAGCACGTTCTTTAGAAGCTAGGGCTGGGGCTCAGAAAACATTGTCTCCCCATTGCCCAGCAGCATACAGAAGGAGCTCAAGCAATATATGTCGGACTTCCCTGGTGGACCAGTGGTTAAGAATCCACCTGCCCATGCAGGGGACACGGGTTTGATCCCTGGTCTGGGAAGATTCCACATGCCAGCGGAGCAACCAAGCCCAGTGCACCTCTACTGAAGCCTGAGGATCTCGAGCCTGCGTGTGGCAGCTATTGAAGCCTGTGATACCCTAGACCCTGTGCTCTGCAACAAGACAAGCCAATGCAATGACAAGCTGGCACACCACGACTAGAGAGTAGCCCCTGTTTTCACAACTAAAGAAAGGCTGAGTGCAGCAACAAAGATCCAGCACAGCCGAAAATAAATAAAATTAAAAAAGAAATAAATATCGCCTGGTATAATTAATGAATTAATCTGGTACCAGAGATTCGGGAGCTCTCCACTCTCATGAAATAGAAACAGACCCTGTGGGGCCTTCCCAGTGACAGACACCTGTGTCCCCCACTTCTTGCTTGTAGAAAAATCTTTTAGTCTCTTAGGCCTTAGGTGAGAGCAGACTCAAGCAATTCATGATTGGAGAAGTGGAAAATCAGGGACAAAAATGAAGCAGTCAAGCAGGAAAATAATAGCCAATTAAATAATAGGCCCACCAGAAAAAGAGTCACAAAACCCCTAGTTTCTCCTTGAGGTTACCCCTATATGGATAGACTTCTGACACATATTCTTATGTTGTTTTTGCAGAAACCAGGACCCCTGGATGGAAACTGCTGACCACAAACATATAGAGCCTAAACTAGTTGGAGGCAGAAGATTGATCCCCTGTTAACTCACCACCAACCAATCAGAAAAATGTCCATGATGTGGTCATACACCCTGTGACCCTCACCCCTAATGCTTCCTGGTATCAGTTGACTGGCTTTGCAGTGCATTGGGTGAGAGGACTGAGTTCAGTGTGGTAACACTTTTGGGAGCACTGAGCTAGAAGCTCCTGAGGTCAGGACCAAGACTCCCCCGCTGCTGGTCTGGCATTCACTACATGTGTGTGGAATGGGGGCGAGAAGGGGAGCTGGTCTTTTTTAAGGATGACATTGAGCACAGTATCTGGTCCATGGTGACTCATGGTTCCCCTTCATGATCCTCTGCAGCCCCCAGGGATTCAAGCCTCTCCAGCCTGGCACCACCCTCCCTGCTCATCCTGTCTCTAGGGCCCACACTGAGGTAGGATTTGGAGTGGCCCAAGGGGGAGGAAGGGGTGGGAATTCATGTCCGTGAGCCTCTGTTAGGTGTCCAAAGTGGGCTGTCTTGTCCAGTCCCCCATGGGGGCAGAGCTTGGCGGGACCCTGAACTGATAAGAGGAGAAAGGAGGGAATCACCATTTCTGGGGGCATCTTTGCACTAATTGGGGAATTTGGGGGAGTGGCTGAGAGATTGCCCACCCACAGAGGATCTGGATTATAAACAAGAGGCAGCATCCCTCCCCCATTCCACCCCCCACCCCGACCCCACATCGATTTTATAAAATAAACTCATTGCAAGCAAGTGCCTATCCCTGTCAGGTCACTCCTAGACTCCCCTTTCCTTTTTGCTCCATAGTGTGGGGTTGAAGAGGGCTTCCTTGGTGGCTCAGACAGGAGAGAATTCTTCTGCTATGCAGGACACCCAGGTTTGGTCCTTGGGTCAGGAAGATCTGATGCAGAAGGGAATAGCTATCCACTCCAGTATTCTTGCCTGGAGAATGCTATGAACAGAGGAGCCATGGGCTACAGTCCAAAGGGATCTGAAAGAGTCAGGCATGACTGGGAGACTCAGCACACACACACACACACACACACACAAACACACACACACAAACACACACACACACATTGAATTGGTCTCATTTGACCCATGCAATCTATTTCAAAACAAAAACATTTAGCATCAACTCTCCAGGAGCAGATTGAAGCCACATCCTCCTCTCAGGAGACCCCTGCTGGTCCCCTGAAGAACTTCTATGTTCCTCCATTTGGGGCAATACCAGCCCCTCCCTCCCCTTCCAGCCCATCTATGACCCTTTGGGGAGTCTGTGTCTGGTGCTGTCTCTCCTAGCTCCTTGCAACCAGACTGAGGCGAGGTTGGCACAGAGGATTTGGCTGAGGGTGTTTGCTGAATTAATGAATGCATGATCTGCCTGATGAACTCAAGTGCATTCTTCAAAAGCCCAGCTTCAGTGTCCCTTTTCCCAGGACACCTTCCCTGTCTCCCCATACAGAGCCTTCACTGCCCCCCTCTGGACTCCTCCAGGTCCAGGTACACCCTCTAGCCCAGCCCTGACCCCACAGCTAGGGGGCATCTGTGGCCAGCTCTTCCTCCTGCAGACTGGGGTCTCCTTGGGGACCTCTTGGAGGCATAGGAAATCTGTCAGGAAGTGTTTACTGAATGGATGAATGAATGCCTCTTGCAGGGCCTAGAGTCACATACCCTAGGTTCACATCCCCGCTGGGGTGCTAGATACTGGATCTGCCCCTTAACTCTCCGAATCTTTTTTTCTCCTTTATTAAATGCGTTTACTCAGAGCTTGGGGCCCAGTTGTTGCAAGAATGAAAGAACTGACATTAAGCATACAAGCCTCAGGCTCCCTCCCATTCCAGATTCAGAGTGATTTGCACCGAGGACCAGTAATTTTGTTCCCTTTGCAGCACCCAGAGCTAGAGTGTCGTCAACGCAAGCACTTAATGAATATTGATGGATAGGGTTGGTGATAGGCATTGGGGAAGAAGGGGGAAAGGCAAATATTAAAATAGCTGTTATAAAAAAGAATAAAATAATGACATTTGCAATAACATGGATAGAAATAGAGATTATCATACTAACTGGAGTAAGGCAGAAAGAGAAGGATAAATACCATATGATCCTAGTTGTATGTGGAATCTAAAATATGACATGAATGAGCTTATCTAAGAAACAGAAACAGACTCACAGATTTGGAGAACAGACTTGTGGTTGCCAAGCGGGAGGAGGGGTAGGGGAGTGATGGATTGGGAGTTTGGGGATTAGCAGATGTAAGCTATTATCTATAGAATGAATAAACAAAGTCTTACTGTATAGCACAGGGAATAATCTTAAATATCCTGTGATAAACCACAATGGAAAAGAACATGAAAAAGGATGTGTGTGTGTGTAACTGGATCACTTTGCTGCACACCAGAAACTAACACGATATTGTAAATAAACTATACTTCAAAAAATAAAATAAATTATAAACAAAAGAAAAAGCCTGAAACCTAAGTGTTGGTAGGACATGGGAGACATTTCCTCCCTCATATCCTACTTGAGAAAACAGCCTGACCATTTCTTACCCCATGACTCAGCCATTCCACCCCTAGGCATTCACTCGGGGAGAAAAGAGTATAGTCACCAAGAGACATGTACAAGTATGCTCAAAACAGCTTTATCCACAATTGCTCCAGTCTGGAAACAACCCAAATGCTCACCAAAGAGGAAAATGGATGAACGTGAAAAACTGGTACCCAGTGGTTACAATAAGAAAGGAAAAAAATCTAATTGTTTGCAAGGATGTGGAGCCTCTGGAACCTCTGCACACTGCCAGTGGGAATGTACAGTTTAACAGCTGCTGTGGAAAACAGCCGGGCAGTTCTTCAAAAGCTAAATATAGACTTACCATATGACCCAGCAATTCCACTCCTAGGTACAGACCCAAGAGAACAGAAAGCAATGTTCAAAAAAAACCTTGCACATGAATCTTTACAGCAGCACTGTTTGCAAGAGTGAAAAGGTAATAACAACCCAAATGTCCATCAACAGATGAATAGACAAGCCGAATGTGGTGGGTCCACAGGAAGCAATAAAGTGGTCACATATGATATAACAGGGATGCACCTTGAAAACATTATGCTGAGTGAAGAAAGCCAGAGAAAAATGGTTTCTTATTTATGAAATGTTCAGAACAGGACAATCGACAGGGACAGAAAGCAGATTAGTTGCCAGTGGCTGGGAGGGAGGGGGTTGGGGAAGACTGCTAAAGAGTATGGGGTCTTATAAGTATTTTGAAGCTAGATGCTAGTGAGGGTCATACTACATTGTGAGTGTCCTAAATACCCTGAATTATACACCTTAAATGGTTAAATAATAAGTGCATGCTCAGTCACTCAGTTGTGTCTGACTCTTTTTGACCCTTTGGACTGTAGCCCACAAGGCTCTTCTGTCCATGGGATTTCTCCGGCAAGAATACTAGAATGGGTTGCCATTTTCTTCCTCTAGGGGATATTCCCGACCCAGGGATTGAACCTGCATCTCCTGTGTTTCTTCCATCGCAGGCAGATTCTTTATCTGCTGAGCTATCAAGGAAGCCCCTAAAATGATAAGTAATATGTTATATTTCAGAGAAGGCAATGGCACCCCACTCCAGTACTTTTGCCTGGAGAATCCCATTCATGGAGGAGCCTGGTGGGCTGCAGTCCATGGGGTCATGGAGAGTCAGACATGATTGAGCAGCTTCACTTTCACTCTTCACTTTCATGCATTGGAGACAGAAATGGCAACCCATTCCAGTGTTGTTGCCTGGAGAATCCCAGGGACGGGGGAGCCTGGTGGGCTGCCATCTATGGGGTGGCACAGAGTCGGACATGACTGACGTGACTTAGCAGCAGCAGCATGTTATATTTATTTGATCACAATATAAAAAGAAAGAAAAGATACTTGAGAATACTACATAATCATGAAAAGGGACAAATGCCTGTTCCACACACATGAGGAGCAAGAGAAGCCAGAACCCAGAGTAGATACCCTGTGCAATCCCATATATGACAAGTTCGAACTCAGGTAAAATTCACCAAAGTGATGACAGTCAGATAAGCGGTCACCTTGAGGTTGGAGAGAAAGAACTGGAGTATGCAAAGTGGTGCAGCAGGGGCTAGAAATGTCCTAAACCCTGACCTCCATCAACCTCGACTCCTGACATTCATGAACTTGATCATGTCTATGTTCAACCTCAATAAAAATGTTAAAAAGAGAAAAGAATTGCCAGGGGAAGGAGACTAGGGCATCCAGCAGTCCTGACAATTGAGGGTTTTCCATTTCCCCCACAATTTCATCACCTGATCCCTCTGGGAACTGATGACCTGAAAACAGGCATGGAGCTGGATGTGGACAAAAGCAGGAGGGCCGTGACTGGAGTCTGTTGCCTGGGATTTCAGAAATGGTCCCCAGATGCTTCTTTCATCTCTTGGGAGATGCTCCCCCCACTCTTCACACTAGGGTCTCCAGACTGAGAGATATTCTGGGACAGGAAAACCTCAGGACTCCAGAACACTCAGAACAGCAGGTCCCAAATGCCTTGGCAACCCAGAGCCCTTTAAGACCCACTAGAATGAACACTAGGGCTTCTCAGCTGGTAAAGAATCTGCCTGCAATGCAGTAGACCTGGGTTTGATCCCTGGGTTGGTAAGATCCCCTGGAAAAGGGAATGGCTACCAAGTCCAGTATTCTGGCCTGGAGAATTCTATGGATTATTCTATGGGGTCGCAAAGAATTGGACACGACTTAGCGACTCCCACTTTCACTTTCAGAATGAATACTACCCATCATAATTCACAGCCCTGGGCAGAAGAGAGAGCATAGACTTCAAGCAGAAGGTTCCAGGTTCCAGTCCTGAGCCAATCAATCAATACAGGAGTGAATGGTGGATGAAGAAGCTTTTTGCTCTCATTTCACACCTTTTATCTTGCACTTCCCAGATGCTCAGCTTTGGCCTGCAAAAAAACTGGGATCCCAGAGAAACCTCAACCTGGTCTGGCCTCCAACAATCTCCTATCCTGCTGGGGGAGATAGAACCTGACACAGACACTCCCACTTTCATTACTGTTGAGAGCAATAATAGAAGAAAGTAAACAGGGAAGGGAGCCAAGGGGGAGGGACTGGGATAGAGGAAGGATGCCAGGGCCATAAAGAGAGAGGAAGTGGAGCACCCAAACGTTAGACAGACGGCACGTGGCCAGCGACTGTTATACACTGACCAGGGAGGAAGTTGGACTGAATAGATAATGAAGGGCAGTGGGAGGTTAACCTTTCTTGGCAGATCTTTTCATTTGTCTTGACTGGTTTTGTATACCTCCAGCGATGGGGAGCCCACACCTGAGGGATGCAACCCAGCCTTCCCTAGGCATGATCATCTGTCAAGTAGTTTGACGCAACACGATTTTTCAAGTAGTGGCCACCATGGGTAAAAAGGCTGAATGCAATTGACTGGGGAACGAGGGTTACCCATGTAAACGAGGCAGTCAGTCCCTGTCGCAGGCTGGATCTGGAATCAGACTCGCCTGAATCTCTCCTCTATCTCTTATGGGCCTGGTGACTTCATCTCTCCAAGTCTCTTTCCTCTCCATTCCTCTGAAATGACTGTGCCCACAGCCTACTTCGTAAGTGCCAACTTCATAGATTTATGCATACCTTCAATGAGCAAAATGCCCGGCAAACTGTAGGTGCAGAATAACTGTGGTGCCCTGCTCCAGATCCAGAGCGCCCTGGAATCTGTCTCAACCTCATATGCACTTTCCTAATCTCTAAACTCTGCACATACTCTAATTTATGCCTCACATGTCATTATCCCATAACCCATACCTGGCAAACTCCTAATCATCCCTCAAAGCCCTCAGAGTTACCCTTTTTTTCTCTGTTTAAGGCCGGACCTAGGGAACCGGGACCACCTTGGACCTGGTTCCGACTGGACCCACTGAGATGTGATGTGAGTTTCGGCAAGGAGTAGGCACACTGTCAGAACTCGCGGGATAAATGCGTGAGAGAATGAATGAGTGAATGAATGAATGAAACAGCAGTCATTTGCGAGAGGTGCCCAAAGGGGAGATTCCAGACTCCGCCCACCCTGACGAGCCCGCATCCGCACGCCCCACCGCCGCGGAGGGCGCGAGGGGGCGGACGACGGGCGAGGAGGGGCTTCCGGAAGGGTCTCCGGCGCTTCCGGTCCGGCCCCTTTAAGGGGCGGGGCCAGCGGGCGGGCGCTCGGAGCGTCCGGGCGGCGCGAAGATGGCGGCGGCGGTGGCGGGGCCCGGGGCGGCCGAGGCCCCCAGCTCGCTGCTGCTCGTAGTAGGCGGCGAGTGCGGGTGCCGGGGGCTGCTTGCCTACGTGCTGGAGGAGCTTGAGCGAGGTCGGACCGGTCCAGGAACGCGGTGTCGGGGAGGCGGGAGCGGCCGGCATCTCGGCCTGGGAGCCGGAGGATGGAGCGGCGGGGCGGGGGCCGGCCGCATCGCGGCGCGGGGGCTGCCCGGGCCCCTGTCCTCTTATCGATGGACGCAGGGCGCAGGCAGGGGCCGTGGGCGCCCGCGGAGGAAGCAGCGTTCGGGGTCGAGCTCAGCTGCCCCGCCTCGAGTGTGGTGCAGACCGGGGAGGGGACGCGGGCCCCGGCCTTGGGGGCCCAAGCGATTGGGCAGCATGGGCAACGGCTCCGCTTCCCGCCCTCCGGGCGCGCCTCGATTCCCCGGCTCTTAGTAGCCTGGACGTCCTGGAGGGAGGAGCAGGGATGGGGAGGTTGGGCCCGGAGCCCCGGGGGCCACTTTCCGTAGCTCCATGAGGAACAGCTAATTGGGGTGTGGGCGGGTGCGGCCTGCTTGGGGGATTTGGCACCTGAGTATGTGAGTCATAGATGCACCTGTAAGATTCACCTGTAAGCACCTGGCACGGTGGGAGCGGCGGGCGTGGTGCACCCCACACCGTGCTGCTTGGAGGGCATTCATCCGTCATCTTGCATCTCTCAGATCGTCAGCGCCTGTCCTCCATGGCCAGTAAAATGGGATGGCGGCACACATCTTACGGGTTTGGGGAATGTCACCCCGCAGGGCATCGAGGATAGGGCAGGGACCTCTGGCAGGTTCAGTCCTGCCCTCTCAGGACTAATGGTCTGGTGGGGTGGGGGGCAGGGAGATGGATCCAGTTTTAAGCTCAGATGGTTACAAGACTGTTCAGAGAAAGATGCTGAGGGCTGAGAGGACCTGAAGGCATGGAGAAGGGCCTCTGGGCAGTGGGACCATTCCTGCAAAAGCTTAGAGGTGGAACCTGTGTGTGGCAGGGCTGAGGATCAGTGAAACTGGTGGTGGGGGTGGGAGGACACTGAAAGGGACAAGATGACTGTCTAAGAGGCGGGGACTTTCTTACTGAGTTCCTAAGTCTTCTTTGTAAATGCCCGAGTTCTTGGGTTCCTTGATGGTGGATGCAGTGAGATCCAAAGGCACATTGGATGGTTCTGAATCTCCTGGCCTTGGTGTGCAGGGGCAGGTTGTGGGGGAAGGGGGCTGTGATGGCCCTCGCCTGCCCTCTGCTAGTTATTGAAATATTCTGGCAGCTGGGGAGCCCAGCTGATTTCCTATCTCCTTTTTCCCGCCCACCCCACCAGGCATCAGGTCTTGGGACATTGACCCTGGCGTCTGCAGCCTTGATGAGCAGCTCAAGGTCTTCGTGTCCCGGCACTCAGCCACCTTCTCCAGCATTGTGAAAGGTGAGGCTGTGAAAGGTGACCCTACGGGCACCCACTGCTCCTCTTCTGTTCCTTCAGTGGGCGGCTGTTCTCAAGTGCAAGCTGTGTGTGTCAGGGATGGCTGTAAACAACAACAGTAATAATACAGCTGAGATCCACTGAGTAAGAGCAGGGGCAGGCCCTGAGCCAGCACTCACTCCCTCAGTCATCACCAACTCATGAGGTCAGAACTTGCGTTTTTGTTCCCATGTGACAAATGAGGCTGTGTGGTGTGGGGGACAGGGACCTCTGAGGAAGGTCTTTTTGGATGAGAAGCAGCTGGAGGGGAGGGTGGAGGGAAACACCCAAGCCAAGAGACAAGACATTTGGAAAGTAAGGGGCTGTGGCATGCAGGTTGGGCCTGGCAGGGACCGGGTGTGGTTTATGGCTGTGATTCTTGCACAGGGCCAGGTACACAGTAAGTGCTCAGTAGATGGAGAGCTGAGAAGGCACGATCAAGGAGGGGGTTGGGACTCTTGGGCAGCCCTACATGGTCCGTGCTCCCTGGGGATTCTGGGGTGACTGGAGTGGACAGAGTAGCTATTGGGCGGGAGTGTTGCCTAGCTACCCCCTGCTCAGCTGGCCTGTTGAGTCACCTCCAGGCTGCTTCAGGAGGGGAAGGAAGTATCCGTCACCTCATTGTCTCAGCGGTTCCCGGTGGCTTCCTGACCCTCACTGTAGGATTTGGGGACGGAAATCCCGTCCATGCTGTGTGACCTTGGCGGCCGCTTCCCCCTCTGTGCCTTAATTTCCCTGCCTGAATGGGGCAATATCCGCATGTGATAAGAAGCTTGTGATAAGCTGATAAAGGGTAACCAGCAGTGGAGGTTCTTTGAAACATATCTGGACTCTCAGGGGACAGATGAGGGTTCAGATCCCAGAATCAACCCCACACCCCTCTCTGTGACCCATGAGGCCTCCCTGCCCTCGGCTCCCTCATGCTGCCCCTCACTCTAGCCCCTTCCTGATCCTCAGACACCGAGAGCTCAGTCCTGCCTCAGGGCCTTTGCCCATGTTGTACCCTTTTCCTAGTGTACCCTCTTTGGCCTTCCCTGGGCTCAGGTTCCTTGATTATAAAATGGGATGACAATGCTGTCCCCCACAGGGCTGACAACTGCGTTTGGGTCCTGCCAGCAGTGGAGGCTTTGTCCCTGCTGTCTCCAGCATGGGGCCTGCCAAGGCGGTTTCCTGTTTTTGCCTCATCCTGACCTGCAGCTCTGCTGCTGCTGCTGCTAAGTCACTTCAGTTGTGTCCGACTCTGTGCCACCCCATAGACAGCAGCCCACCAGGCTCCCCCGTCCCTGGGATTCTCCAGGCAGCAACACTGGAGTGGGTTGCCATTTCCTTCTCCAATGCATGAAAGTGAAAAGTGAAAGTGAAGTCGCTCAGTCCTGTCTGACTCTTCACGACCCCATGGACTGCAGCCCTCCATCCATGGGATTTTCCAGGCAAGAGTACTGGAGTGGGGTGCCATCGCCTTCTCCGGACCTGCAACTCTATCTCATGTCTGTAAATCTCTGCATGACCCCCCTGGCTGGAGGTCCTGGGAAACGAGTCCTAGAGGGGCTCCTGGCCACCTAGGATCACCCAGTGAGGCTGGATTTGACCCTGGTGCTTGTGGTTCAGCCCTAAACTCAAAGGGCTCGGTTCTCCCATAGGCCAGCGGAGCCTGCACCACCGTGGTGACACCCTGGAGACGCTGGTCCTCCTGAACCCATCAGACAAATCCCTGTGTGACGAGGTAGGAAAGGGAAGGCTTCTGGGGGGAACGGGCTGCTGGGACCAGCGCCATCCCCTGGCCCCAACCTCCGGGGGTCCCTGACTTCACCTGGCTGAAATTCTCTTCCTGACACTCAGCGGCCTTGCCTGATGACTCCAGCCTCAATTTAGTCCCTCCTCAGAGCTGCTGATGGGAGTAGGTGGAGTCAGAAAAGGCTGGAGCATGGGAGGATTGAATACGATAGGGAAGGGCTGGAGTGTGGGAGGACAGAACCCAGCAGTGTTTCTGGGTCTCCTGTGTTCCCCTGGGCTGGGCCCTGCTAGTTGTGTGATCTGACTTCTTAATAATTCTAGCTTGTGGACATCTGCACTCTTCTCTCAGTTTCCTATGAGATAGAGCCCTCTAGAGATCCTTGTACAGGCTGATGCCATTGATCAAAAATGCCCGGTTTTGCTCCCTGAGGAGGCTCTGGCGGAAACAGCCAGACACAGTCCCCTCTTCCCAATGGCACTTGGGGTGGGCCAGAGGAAAATGTGGGCTTGGGGGGCCCAGGAAGACTTGGAGGGGGCATTGGAGCTGGGCTTTGTAGAATGAGCAGGAGTTGGCAGGGAGGATGGGGGCCAGCTCCAGCAGGAGGCCCACAGGCTACAATCCTGGCTTCTAGTTTAGTACTAGCCAGGCCACTTGGGGGACAGAGTGTTGTGTTTTGGTCACTAAGTCGTGTCCGACTCTTTGATGACCCCTCGGACTGTAGCCTGCCAGGCTCCTCTGTCCATGGGATTTCCCAGGCAAGAATATTGGAGTGGGTTACCCTGCCCTTCTCTAGGAGATCTTCCCAACCCAGGGATCAAACCCATGTCTCCTGCATTGGCAAGCAGGTTCTTTACCCCGGAGCCACCAGGGAAGCCCTGGTAGGACAAGAGTTGGGTGGTTATACATAGATTTGGGGCTGGGGGCCACTCCAAAGAGGGGTGCTGGCTATGTCACTGCATGGAATAGGGCTTTGAACACTCTGCTCCTCCCTCAGCTCCGGAACCTTCTGCTAGACCCTGCCTCTCACAAGCTGCTGGTGCTGGCTGGGCCCTGCCTGGAGGACACAGGGGAGCTGCTGCTTCAGACTGGGGGCTTCTCACCCCGCCACTTCCTCCAGGTCCTAGGGGACAAAGAGGTGAGCTGCCCCCTCGCCATCCTGCCTCTGAAGTCTGGCTCATCCCCACTGGGCTGAGCCACCCAGGTGACCTACTGTCCCCCACCCCGAGCATCATCCCTGCTTTCTCTGTGGGGTGATGGTGACAACATGTACTGTCAGGCTCTGCCCATGGCCCACTGCAAGGTGAGGGCTTTTAGATCAGGTGTTGCAAAGGCTTCAAGTGGCACCCCAGATTCTAGGTCCCACAACTGGATGGGGTCCTTTCTTATCCCTTAGTCTGAGTGAGGCAAATGAGCAGAAAACTCTGGGAAACCATGTTTTCATACTGTGGTGAGTGATGTAGTGATGGTAATGTAAGGGCCAGTAGACAGAGGTGGGGGTGGGGGTGTGTAGAAAGTCTCCCTGGAGGCAAGTGTGCTCTAGGGTATGAAAACAGTGCAAAGGCCCTGGGGCAGGGAGAGTGAGGAGGTGGGGGAGGGCAGGAGGGGAACAGGTGGTGAGGCAGGACCATGGGCCCTCCTGGGCTGTGGGGACAGCTAGGTTTTGTCCTGAGGGTGACAAGGGCAAGCAAGGGGCTTAGCTTTCCCAAGGGGCTGGGTGTTGCCTGGCTCCAGGTGACCCCTTAACCATTCTCCCTTCTTCAGATCCGGGATCTCCTGGCCTCCACACCCCCGCCTGCAGAGCCACCCAAGCTCACCATCACCTGCCCAACCTTCGGTGACTGGGCCCGGCTGGCCCCTGAAGTGCCCGGCCTGCAGGGCGTGCTCCAGCTGCGGTTGAACCCGCCGGTGCAGCTGCCAGCTTCCGAGGGCCTGCGGGAGTTCCTGGAGTACGTGGCCGAGTCACTGGAGCCACCCTCCCCCTTCGAGCTGCTCGAGCCTCCGGCCTCCGTGGGCTTCCTGAGGCTCGCCCGGCCCTGCTGCTACATCTTCCCCGGCGGCCTCGGGGACGCCGCCTTCTTCGCCGTCAATGGCTTCACCGTGCTGGTCAACGGTGGCTCCAACCCCAAGTCGAGCTTCTGGAAGCTGGTGCGGCACCTGGACCGGGTGGACGCTGTGCTGGTGACCCATGCAGGCGCCGACAGCCTCCCGGGCCTCAACAGTCTGCTGCGGCGCAAGCTGGCGGAACGCGACGAGGCGGCTGCCGGCGGGGGCTCCGGGGACGACCGGCTCCGCCGGCTGATCTCCCCCAACCTGGGCGTCGTGTTTCTCAACGCCCGTGCGGCTGCCTCGCGCCTGGTGCATGGCGAGGATGAGGCCGAACTGGCCTTGAGCCTCCTGAGCCGGCTGGGCATCACCCCTATGCCCCTGAACCGAGGGCCGCTGCCTGCCGAGCCCACCGTGCTCTTCCAGAAGATGGGCGTGGGCCGGCTGGACATGTACGTGTTGCACCCGCCCTCGGCCGCCACCGCCGACCACACCCCGGCCTCCGTGTGCGCCCTGCTGGTGTGGCACCCTGCGGGCCCCTCCGAGAAGGTGGTGCGTGTGCTATTCCCTGGCTGCACGCCCCCCGCCCGTCTCCTGGATGGCTTGGTCCGCCTGCAGCACCTGGGGTTCTTGCGGGAGCCGGTGGTGACGCCCCAGGACCTGGCGGGGCCTCGGCGAGCTGAGAGCAAGGAGAGCGTGGCTTCCCGGGACAGCTTGAGGAGAGAGGGCCGGGCGACGGTGCCCGCCAGGCCCACCCAGGAGCGCCCCGGGGTGGCCCGGAAGGACTCCCCACGGACTGAGGCCCCCCGCAGGGCCGAGAAAGAAGCCAGGCCCTCCCGGGAGGTGAAGAAGGACCCCAGACCCGGTGCCCCTCGCACCCAACCCCGGATGGTGCGCCAGGCAGCCTCTGCCACGGTCAGTGGCAAGAATGTGGGTGCCCAGGTGGCTCCCAAGCCCCGCAGAGCACCCAACACACCCCGCCCAGGCGTCCCACCAGCTGAGAATGGGCCCCGCAGCCCCCCCAGCTTCCGGAGTGGAGAGGCCAGCCCCCCTACGGAGGCCTGCGGCTCCCCCGCCCCCCAGCTCGTGGCCACGCCCAGCCAAGAGAGCAGCCTGGATCTGGGGCTCAGCCCTGCCGGGGAGGAAGGCGGCAGCTTAGAGGAGAAAACCCTGGAGCTGCTCTTGGCCACCAGCACCCCTCAGCCGTGCACGCCCTCGCCTGCCGGGGCCCAGCAGGGCCCAACAGAGAGCAGCGGGCCGCTGTCGCTGAGCCCCCTGCGGGGTGGGGAGCCAGGGCCGGACGCCTCCCCCACGGTGACCACGCCCTCGCTGCCTGCGGAGGTGGGCTCTCCGCACTCCACGGAGGTGGACGAGTCCCTGTCTGTCTCCTTTGAGCAGGTCCTCCCTCCGCCATCTGCCGCAGCAAGTGAAGCTGGGCTCAGCCTCCCGCTCTGTGGCCCCCGGGTGCGGCGCTCAGTCTCCCCGCACGACGTGGACCTGTGCCTGGTGTCGCCCTGTGAGTTTGAGCACCGCAAGGCTGTGCCCATGGCGCCAGCCCCCGTGTCCCCGGGCAGCTCCAATGACAGCAGCGCCCGGTCGCAGGAGCGGGCGGGTGCTCCGGGAGGAGCCGAGGAGACACCGCCCACATCCGTCAGCGAGTCCCTGCCCACACTGTCTGACTCGGACCCCCTGCCTGCTGCCCTTGGCACTGCCGGCTCAGACGAGGACACGGAGGGCTTCGGGGTCCCCCACCGTGACCCACTGCCTGACCCCCTCAAGATCCCCCCGCCGCTGCCTACCCCACCTAGTATCTGCATGGTGGACCCGGAGATGCTGCCTCCCGAGCAGGCCCGGCTGAAAGAAGGCGGCAGCCGTACCCGGAAGCCCCTTACCCGCCCCAGCTCTGGCACCATCCCCTCCAAAGCCACTCCAGGGACGGCTGCCAAAACCAAGGGGCTGGCCAGTGGAGACAGGGCCAGTCGGCCACTCAGCGCCCGGAGCGAGCCCAGTGATAAAGGAAACCGGGCGTCCCTGTCCAGAAAGCCCTCGATCCCCAAGGCAACCACTCGAGGTCCATCTGGTAAGTACCTGTGGGCTGGAATCCTTCAGTGGGTTTTCTGTTTGCAGTGTGGTCTCAGCCACACCCACCACCCTCTCTGGGCCTGTTTCTCCTACAAAATGGAAGCTTTAGCCTGACTGTCTTAAGCACTTGCAGTTCTGAGGTGCTTGAGCAGTTTCGTCAGTGGAAACATCATCCCGGTGAGTACATCTGTGGTGGTGATGTTTCTAGTAGCCACTTGAAGCAGAAAGAAACCAGTGAAATTAATTTTAATGGTACATTTTATGAAACCCCTTTGTGTCCAGGGTTCCAAAACCACCTCCAGGTTTGATGATTGGGTAGGAAGAGTCAGTGTGTGGTCACACTTACAAATGTATTACAGCAGAAGGATACAGAGGACGATCAGCAAAGGGACGAGGCACGGGGAAGTCTGGGAAACCAGGCATAAGCTTCTGGAACCTTTGCTGTTCAGTTGCTAAGCCGTGTCCGACTCTTTGCGACCTTACGAACTGCAGCACACCAGGCTTCTCTGTCCTTCACTGTCTCCTGGCATTTGCTCAAACTCAAGTCCATTTTGTCGGTGATGCCATCCAGCCATCTCACCCTCTGTCACCCTCTTCTCCTCCTCCCAATCTTTCCCAGTATCAAGGTCTTTTCTAATGAGTAGGCTCTTCATATCTGATGGCCAAATATTGGAGCTTTAGTTTCAGCATCAGTCCTTCCAATGACTATTCAGGACTGATTTCCTGTAGGATTGACTGGTTTAATCTCCTTGTTGTCCAAGGGACTCTCAGGAGTCTTTCTCCAGCACCCAGTTCGAACCCTAGTGGAATTACACATCATATGCTGGAGTCCCTGATCTCCGAGCTGTGACATGTGTGACATGCCGTCTTCCGGGGAAGCTCCTTAGAGATTCAGGGCCCAGGGTTTCTATTGGTGCTGGGTGTGCAGGCACCTTCTACCTCATACACACACTGAAAAGGCTTCCTGGGTCCAAATCTTGGACACCAGCTGGGGAGCCCAGCATTCGCCTGCATGTTGACACCATCTGCCTGGAGAGAGAATCCCATTCCACAGGCAAAAGGCTCAGTCCCATGAGCACCCTCCACTCCAGCTGCCAGTCCCAGTGCAGAGTGTTACCTCTGCTTCTCACTGGCTGGAAATCAGAGGCTCCCATGACCCCTTCTTTCCATTTGTTAATGTGCCAGGGCAGCTGACAGAACTCAGGAAAACCCATGTGCTTACTAGATGACCATTTTATTATAAAAGGCTCTTAAAGAATACAGATCAACAAGCAGATGAAGAGATACCTAGGGTGAGATATGGCACAAGGGATTTTCTGTTCTCACAAGCCTTGGGGCCCTGTGTGGTAGCACAGAATGCTCTGGCTCCCTGAGGTGGGAAGCTCTGAAAAAGGGCTAGAAAGCTTGACGCTTTTATGGAGGCTTTATTACATAGTAAGGATTGACCAAATCATTGGCCACTGGCAGTTGGTTCAGCCTCAGGCCTCTCCCCTCCTCAAAAATCAGGGTCGGACTGAAAGGTCTGACCCTCTAATCACGTGATTGGTTCTCCTACAACCAACCCCCACCCTGGGCTGGGATCCAAAGTCGCTTTTGTTAGCGTAAACCCAGTTGTGATGGAAGAGAGCTTCTGAGGAGTAACAAGGCACCCTTTTTACCTCTCTGGCCCTAAAATATTTTTTGGAAATGAAGACTAGAGAGCAAATATAGCAAAATTTGCTCCCATTGCTCTTATTGATCAGAAAATTCCAAGAGTTTGAGAATTGTGAGTCAGGAACTGTGGATAAAGACCAAGTATATCTGAACAAGCTCTGGGAGTTGGTGATGGACAGGGAAGCCTGGCATGCCACAGTCCATGGGGTCGCAAAGAGTCAGACACGACTGAGCAACTGAACTGATATCTGAGAATGACCAAATATATTTATTTCTCATAAATCACAGTATTGCAGTCTACCCCCTGGTGGAACAGATTCCGTATGGCAAATGACACCCTGTTTTTGTGGATGGAAAATATTGATCTAAAGTAGCGGAAAACCATGGGAATTCTATAATTCCCTGTTATAGAATTACATTTGGGGTCACATCTATAGAACAGATACAACAATAGTACCAGCACAAATAGGACTGACATTTGGAGAAATCTGTGTGGGATAAGGATTGATTTAAAGAAGCGTCATTGCTGCTTGTACCTTACAATTTGTACAGAACTATTTGGCATGGAAATCAGCTGGTGATTAGCTAGATCCTGTTCCTCCTCAGGCCAGTCATTTTCCACAACTGTTAAATCCTTAGGAGACTTTAACTCAGGCCCGCAATACATTTGATCATCAAAATGCAGTGTTACTGGGGAACCGGCTTCCCTGGTAGCTCAGCGGTAAAGAATCTGCCTGCAGTGCAGGAGATGCAGGAGGTAAGGCTTCTATCCCTGCTTTGGGAAGATCTCCTGGAGGAGGAAATGGCAACCTGCTCCAGTATATTCTTGCCCGGGGAATCCTGTGGACAGAGGAACCTGGGGGGCTACAGTCTGTCTGTCCATAGAGTTGAAAAGAGACACGACTGAGTGAGCACACACACGTTGAGGGTTACCATAAACTCATTTATATGAGGTAGTTGAATCTTACCAATGCCAGGGTTATACCATATCAAAATATGGCCAGGGTACAATTCAGTTTTGTTACAGAACAAATTAGTAATAACTATGGAGATACTCATTTTGCCTTCCCAACAACATCTGCCTTTGCCCATGTACCAGATCTTATTAAGGATAGAGGTGGTAATGGTTGACCATGATTCAGTTAGCTCTGAATGCCAAGGTAACCAGGGACAAATGCGCAGGCTTGTACTGAGCCTGTGTTTTACAGCAGGGCCCACCTCTCCTATAAGAAGAACATAAATGGCATTTAGGTTATTCCTGTCCCTACTCGCTGTGCCGCGGGGTATATTTTATTTCTAGCTTTCCTGGAGGCGAGAGCAGTCCGGGTGCATCTGTGTAAATCGTTACTGTCTCTAGAGAACTTCCCTAAGCTTAAAGAGCCCTAGCATTGCCATAGGTGTGTGTGCCCCGAGCCTCAGTAGCTAGAACGGAGGGCCGCTTGCCCCCAGCCCCTTTAGCCTCTGTTTGTATTAAAACAATCAAGAGGCCTTGGGCTTGTTAGGTCAGGGTACAGGCCCCTTCCCAGCGCTGGGTTCTAACGTATCCAGCATTCCTGGCTGAATCTGCCTGACCCGCTTTGCTTCTACCTACCTCATTCTCTTTCCCTGGTCCAGGAAGATCCCCTGGAGTAGGAGATGGCAACCTGCTCCAGTAGTCTTGCCTGGAAAATCCCATGGACAGAGGAGCCTGGCGGGCTACAGTCCATGGGATCGCAGAGCATTGAACACAGCTGAGCAAACACATAAACACACATTCTCGCTCTCTCTCCTTTTCCAGGCTGGCTCCCATCCTTCGCCTTCCACCTGGAAGACAACTCCCCCTCATCTGCCTATTCTAGTTCATCTTTTTCCTCTGAATGCTCCTCCTCATTAAAAGCAAATTCCACTTGTCCTCAGATCCCCGTTAGCACCTGTTCATCCTCAGACTCTTTCTGGCTTGTGGGCCAGCATTGTTGAATCCACCAGGGACGTTGATGCCATTGCATACTTGTGGCCTGGGTGCACTTAGGATGCGTGTTTTGCACCCCAAAACTTTGGATCCCCCAGACTAGAGTTAGATGCATGGTGAGCACACCTGGTGTAGTTTAATTTAGTTGGATCATGCCACGAGACTAAGCACAGCCTGCCTTGTCTCTGGTGGGGTCGTTCCCCCAAGGAACTTGAGCCACCACGTGATGCCCACTGCTTTAATCCCATCAGGGACCCACTATTTTTCCCTTTTTTAAAAAAATTTTTTAATTGGAGGGTAATTACTTATTTTTCCCTCTTCTTGATAAATAGTTTTCTATCTGCACAAACAGGATGCCCTGTGCTTGTGCATGGCACACCCTCGGGTGTGCGTGTGTGCTGAGTCACTCCTGTCGTGTCCGACTCTGTGACCTCATGGTCTGTAGCCCACCAGACTCCTCTGTTCATGGCATCCTTCAGGCAAGACTACTGGAGTGGGTTGCCACGCCCTCCTCCAGGGGATCAAATCCAGGTCTCTTACGTCTGTTGCATTAGCAGGCAGGTTCTTTAGCACTAGTGTCACCCGGGGAAGCCCTGTGTGGGGCATGCTGCCGTTATATTTTGACCATCATAACCAGGGATGTTTCTAAGCAATTGATGATCAAGATTTGTAGTTACGTAGTGATTACATAGACCGGTCTGCTGGGAGCCGTACACCACACGGTTTGCGGTCCCAGAGGAAACGGTTCCCAAATGTTATCCTTTGTGTAGTAGATGTAGCCTGAAAAATAGAAGAGTCAGAGATATAGGCACGTCGCTTGAATTCCATTTAGTCATGAACAGTTTTCCTGTTCATTACTATACCTTAGGACCAGAGTGTCTCCAAGTGACGGCATTCAGGTTTGCAGGCTGCTGGTCCGTCTTGTCAGGTCCCCAAATCAGGGCTGCTCTCAGCAAACTAGCTTCAGCCTGCCGGGCGTCTGGCATGCTTCTGCTGAGATCATATTATTCTGCTCTAAGCCTCTTTCCAGGTATTAATAAAATGTTGGGTTTCCCTCATTTCATAACCCACTTACTCATCCCTTTACTCTCAGACGTTATTTCTCCTCTCTCCTTTCATTTGTCATTTCTCTCTTACCCACACTTTCGCACCCTTAGAAGGGACGTTACTTTGGCCACTGCGCTGGTCCATCTTGCGGCCAGGAAGCTAGGCTAGCTAACCCAAACCTGCTCCCCGCCCCCTCCCCCACCAGGGTTGCGCAAGTACAGAACCTGCGGGCTTTCACAACCTCTAGACAACACAGCAGCATCCGCTGTCAGCCCCAACGTTGCCAGAGGGGATGAGGGCACATTCCCCACCCACTTCCCCCGTCTGGCCCTTAGGAGTTCTGATAAAGATTTAAAGGTGTAGTTACCCATCTCTGTTTAGGAATCTGCTGTGCTGCTGGCACCCGCAGTGGCGTTCCTGGCTCTGGGACCACTGCATCAAGTAGCTGGGCCGGGCAGGGGTGGGTGCTATGGTGTGGGGAAGATGTACCAGCACCCACGCCTGCCTCCCCATACCCTCCAGAAAAGTGGAGGGAGCTGTTCAGTGGGGACCCTCCCTTAGCCCCCTCATGTTGAGTGTGAGCACACACACAGGAAGGTGAGTAAGCCAGCCTCTCAAGCCTTTATCATCTCCTCTGGTTTAATACAGCAAATGTTCCAGCCACTCATTCGAATTTTCTATTACACCATTACTCAGGGTGACACGCAACACCTCTGATGTGAAATCTCTTGCCCCACCGTCGGACAATATGGGCTGAAAAAGTGCATCTCTTTGTCTCTCTGAAGGAATGTAACTCTGTGGCTCAAACTGTTAGAGTATTGTCTGTTTTAACCCTTCAGTAGTGTTTTGAGCATTTGCATTGGACCTTCAGGTAGCAAACCTAGAGGGTCTGATCCTGTTGGGACTCATTTATAGCCCCCAGGGTTGCTGGCCTTGGTCCACTGTAACCCACTTACCAGCTCCGTCTCCCGGGGCATTTCCCCCAGAGCCATCTGTAGTTTTCTCTCTCTTGTTGACAGAGTTCTCGCTTGCATTTTTGTGCCTCGCAGGATGCCAAAGGACCAGATCTAGGTTTGGGTCCCTCCTCCTCATTGCTGAGGATCTGCCTGCAATGAGGGAGACCTGAGTTCGATCCCTGGGTCAGGAAGATCGCCTGGAGAAAGTATCCTTGCCTGGAGACTCCCATGGATAGAGGAGTCTGGCAGGCTACACTCCGTGGGCCGCAAAGAGTCGGGCACAGCTGAACAACTAACACTTCCACTACTGAGTTGCTGCAGCCCACCTCCCCGTGCTGACTCGTTCTCGGACCCCCAGAGCATCTGCTCTGTGGTTCGGTGACCTTCTAGATCTAGAAGGGGCTCGCCTGTCGGATGTCGGCGCGGCCTGCTTGGCCACGCCCTTTGAATCCCCAGAGTGCTCCCCATAGGGCAGCGCCCTCGCAGACGCCCCTTTATAGCCCGGGTTTCCATTGCCCGTCCGCCTGGCCACACCGCCAGGAGCCAGCGAAAGCACAAAGGGGCTTCTACCATTGCTCAGGTCCCCACCGCTGCTAGGAAAGCAGCACGCACTTCAGCCCCCTGAGCCGACCTGTTCTTGCTGCCTTCACTCACAGTCTTGCCATCTCCTGGTCTTAATGCAGTCGCTTGCCAAACAGGGTATTGTTACGCATTCATCTTAAAACTGCCATCCATAAAGCAAGCACACTCTGATTCGTTGGAGAGCCATCCACAGGGCTTGTTCCCAGGCCAGTTGGTTCCAACAGCTCCTCAGTTGGCTCCAAAATCGATCCTAGAGGAAAAGAGGCTACGTGCTCAGGGCACAGTGGCTGCCTCCCTGCTTCCCCCTGCAGCCCGCAGCCCTCTGAGCCACTTGTGTTTTATGATGGAGCTCTTAGGACGTTCCTGGTGGTCCAGTGTTTAGGACTTCACAGTTCCACTGCAGGGGTCCCGGGTTTGCTCCCCGGTCAGGAAACTAAGATCCTGCAGGCTGTGTGATACGGCCAAAAAAAAAAAAACGAAACTATTATGGAACTCTCCTGGGCACTGACTTCTCATTAGTGTTTCTCTGACAAAACCCAAGACATTATGGACACCTCTGGTTTCATGTCTGTCACTCATCAAGGTTATCTCAGTGAATGCCCAATCACAGGCTACTAATTGTCTCTCAAGTACCTTGTTCAGACGGCAGCATCTTGGATATTTGTGGTCCAAAATCCCAACAGTCATTGCTAGAAGGCACTCGTGGACTTTCGCTAGAAGCCCCAATCTTCAGAGTATGGTGACAGACACTCCCCAAATCATATCTGAGTTGGGGGGTCAGCAGGGCCCAAAGGCCACGTTGAGAGGGCTGCTGCCGTTTGTAATTTAGAGGCAACCTGCCCTCTTTTGGGACCCCAACTCAGAGCTGGCTTTCGGGTAGTCTTACAGATGAGAGCTAGCACCGTCCCAAATGAAAACCCAAAGCAACCGGCCAAATGCCAGGATTCTTGTTCAGTCCCGGGGACAGTAGTGACAGCAGTGTATTTCTAGTCTTCGGGGGACTATCCCAGGTGGCTCCTGCCCAGGTTCTCCCTGAAAATATGACTGGGCCAGCCTGGGGACTGGAGCTGGGTTTATTAACATGCCCCAGTTGGTCTGTGGACATGAGTTGGAGCAAACTCCAGGGCGTGGTGAAGGACAGGGAAGTCTGGTGTGCTGCAGTCTATGGGGTCGCAGAGAGTCAGACACGACTAGGCGACTGAGCAGGTAGGTCGCATGTGTCCCATTGCATTCAGATCAGCCCTCGCCTGCTCTTCGCTTTCCACCACCACCAAGCGCCATCAGCAGAGTGTATGGGTGTACCGGGGCTCTGCATCAAGCCACGTCACTTCTGAGCAGATTATGAGTTCAGGTATCCCTTAGCAGTGCAGAAAAAGAGCGTTGGGCTCCTTCCCATGTGAAGGCCAGTTGCTGCTGGCCCTTTTCTGAGATCAAGACAGAGAAGAGCATCCGTGACATGAGTTGCTGAGTAGCAGCCTCCTGGCATTTTCTGTGTGGTTGAGACCATGTCTAAACTGCTGAGCCAGTCGGCAGTACAGCCTGGTTTAAGCCTCGATAGTCTACAGTTAATGTCCACAAACCATCTGCCTTTTTCAGGCCACACAGGGCTGTATGGTACAGTGAATTCATTGGTACCATCCCTCTGGCTTCTAGCATATGATGAATTAAAGCAGTCAGCTCTTTTTGTTCCCCAGGCATTCTAGATCATTCTGCGTTAGCCACCTGTGTGCACACAGGTTCCCATCTAGTGTCCCCGATTAAAACTGGCCGGAGGGCAGACTTAACAGGCCTCTGCTGTACAGTGTTAAGAAGGGAAGACAACCCCGAGTCAGACATAACCTCCATCCTAGTTATATATTCATGTAAAGGAGATGTGACCACCTCACACAAAATCTGTTCCTCCACCCCAGGTTTCATTCAGGTGTTCGCCTTAATCCTATCAGTGTTTCATCTCCATTCATCCCAGTCTAACCTTAGCTGCCTGCTGAGACTTCACCGACAAGGGCTGGAATCACAGTGTGCGGAGCTCCTGTATCTAGGCGTCCTGGGGAAGGCCTCTCTTCTGGCCGTTTTATCCACACCTGTGTATGCATGTGGGCTTCCCAGGTGGCACTGGTGGTAAAGAACCCGCCTGCCAGTGCAGGAGACAGGAGACACCTGGGTTCAACCCCTGGGTTGGGAAGATCCCCTGGAGGAGGATGTGGCAACCCACTCCAGTGTTCTCTTCCTGGAGAATCCTGTGGACAGAGGAGCCTGATGGGCCAGAGTCCATGGGGTCTCAAGGAGTCAGACACAACCGAGTGACACAGCACACACGCGCTTGCACGAGGCTGCGGGTCCCTGCCCAGGCGTGGGACCGGAAGACCCTGGCTTCAGTCACACCTGGGGATCCCTAGCCAGGTTTCTTATTTAATTTTTTGCTTCCAGCTTTTGAAACTCTTCCAAACTAGAGTAAATCACAGACTTCTTTGGGGCCCTTCAATGCCGGGGTCCACACTGGTCCACTCCATCCGGGAGTGCTGCATCAGTTGCTGAAAACCTGGCCTCTAGGCCCCAGTGCCAGATTGAATCTTGGAGACAGAGTTTTGGATGAAGTAGGAGAGAGGACTGTTACTGCTTTGCCGGCAAAAGGAGATGTGTGGGTTTGTGCCCCTGAAAAACTGTCCCCCAACCCGGGAGGATGTGATGAGTTTTATAGCCAAGGTTCCAGCGCATAGTTGCTGATAAGATTAGGGTGTGTGCCAGGCCTGCACACCTGTAATCTGGTCTCAGGCAGTCTCTCTCTTTTTTTTTTTAATACATTTTTCTGGTTGTGCCAAGTCTTGGTTGCTGCGCACGGGCTTTCTCTAGTTGCAGTACGCAGGCTTCTCATCACAGTGGCTTCTCTGGTTGGGGAGCATGGGCTCTAGGCTTGTGGGCTCCAGTAGTTGTGGCTTGCAGGCCCTAGGGCATGTGGGCTTTAGTGGTTGTGCCGCACGAACATAGTTGCAGCTAGCGAGCTCTAGAGCGCAGGCTCCAGAGCTGTGACGCAGGGGCTTAGTTGCTCTGGGGCATGCAGAATCTTCCCGAACCAGGAGTCAATCCTGTGTCCCTGCATTGGCAGCCAGATTCTTAACCACTGGACCAAAAGGGGAGTCCTTCAGGTAACCTGATGAGCATCCTTGAATTCCTTTAATCTGGTGGTGGTCTCTGGAATGAAGAGTGCCGACCTCTTCCATTTGTTGGTTTTAGTTCTGTAAAGAGCTCTGAGCAGCCCTTGAGGTGCTCCTCTTTTCCTCTGCCTCCCCTCCCAGCCCTGACTTAGCACCTGCTAAAGGACCAATTGGGCAGTCCCCGCTCTCAGGATAAACACCCTTTTCATTGCCTTCCATCCAGTTGACCAGGCTGGCTGTCCCTTCGGGGCTAACCCCCTGTGTGTCTGGGGCAGCCTGTGACTGTTGGGTAGAGAGCTACGGGTCCTGCGTCCACCCAGATGTTCTTCCACGCCGAAGCCTTCACAACCAAACGCTCAGATGCTTCGGGAAACCAGTGATACCACTCCACAAAGTGACTCAGTTTCTTCACGTTCCATCCCTTGGTTTTAGTTGTTTCTTGGTTTTTGCCCTCCCCCGACATTAACTGCCTTCTTGGTGACCAGAGAGAGACCTGAGAGGTCCTTCCTGTTGCCCCCGCATAATCTGGGGCAGCTTTGAGGCTAATGGCCAGAGCTTGGATCTGTGTAAATCTGAACTGCGTGCAGGATCAAGGCCTGAGTGAGCACTTGTTTAAAATTTCATTTTGGCTATTATAGATATCGTTGCTGTTAAAATCTTGGCTTTTTCTGTCCCTGAAGCCAAATTAAAAAGAAAATTCAGAGACAGAGTTCAGAGGAAATAGAAAGATGACTTTACTCTCAGCCTGCAGAGTGGGAGAATGCAGTAGGCTCGTGCCTCGAGAACTGTGGCCCCCCCTTCCGTGAGGAATCTGGGGGATTATAAAGAGAGCACACCGGGATAGGTGCTGAGGAACAAAGGGGCAAGGATCTTGTCTTCTTTCTCTTGCATTGTTTCAACACCAGCCATAGGCTGGCTTCAGGTAACCCGGTAACTGGGTCCGTTGTCTCCTGTGTATTGTTCTGTATGGCCTTCTTTCTGTAATGCAAAAAGAGAAGAACCACAAGGGGTAGTCTGCGAAGAGAGTGCGGTAAAGGTGAGCACTGGATAGAAGATGTAATTAGTAGATGGTAGGTGCATAATGTAGCTCACGCCAAGTTGGGGGCAGAAAAGCAAACTTAAACACACTGCAGATGAGGAATAAAGTAAAAACTAGGAGTGACCAAGCCTGCTCACTGATCTTTTTATCTTCATTGTTCTCAAGAAAGAAAAACTCATTCCTCTTTTTCCCTTTTCACTGCAGCAATAACCGGGAAACTGTATGTTTTGTGTGCTGCTTATGATTCTGCATCTCTATATATCCAGTGAGCCAACTGCTTGGAAGGTGGCTCTGCTGTCATGTCCAGGTTCCGCTGGTAACAGTCACCTTCAGTAACTGATGCAGTGCAGCTGCGGTTTTACTGTGGTTGATTGGGTAGCCACCCAGGGACCAGAGTTTCTTCATTCCCCATCTTTTTATCCTTACTCTTCAAAAAACACATTTCTGTCAGCTGGGGCCATTCTAGCGAATCCCACTACTGACACCAATCGAAAAGGGTTCCTGTACCCAGTTCCAGTGTGTAGGTTTCCCCACACTACAAGCTTGGAGGCCAGCAGGCTGTCCAGGGATTCAGCTCAATCCTGCCACTATCTACCCAGAGATGGAATTGCATTCCATTCAGTCTCACAAGACTGACTCCATTTTGGATGCCAGCCACACGCCCAGGTTTCTCCCCGTGCTTCGACCAACTGACTGCAGACTGGAGGTTCTGATGACCTTCTGCGATTCAGGATGCCGATTGCAAGTCTCGGTTGTTACCTGTGCTTCTGACTGACTAGCTATAAGAGATTCCCACGACTCCTCCTTGGGTTTGGTTAATTCGATAGCACAGCTCACAGAACACGGGGAAAGACAGGTTTGCTCACTAGATTACCAATTTTATTATAAACACAAGGTTATTAAAGGATACAAATCAACAACCAGAAGAGATATATAGAATGAGGTCCCAAACAAGGGATCTGACGTCCTTGTGGAGCTTGGGGCATGCAGAAGCCTTCTGGTTCCCTGAAAGGACCGGAAGGCTGTCCTTTGGGGCTTTTACGGAGGCTTCATTACACAGTTGTGATTGACTAAATCATTGGCCAGTGGCATTGATGAACCTCAAGTCCCTCTCCCTTCCCTGGAAATCAAAGGGCAAGACTGTAAGTTTCAACTTTTTAATCACATGCTTGGCTCTCCTGGGAGCCAGCCCCTGGGGTGGGGCCCAAAGTCACCTTCATTAGCAGAAACCCAGCTGTGATGGAAAGGGTTTGCTTTGAATAACAAGACACTCACTTGGCTGTTATGACGCTGAAGTGGTTTCAGGAACTGCGGACAAGAAACCAGCTATTGGGACAGATAACTCACTTTGCTCTTACCGATCAGAAGATTTCAAGGGCTTTTAAGAGGGGAGAGGCAGAACTGTGGATAAAGACCAGATACATCTGCAAATGATCAAATTATGTAAAATAAATCACAATATTGCATACACCAAAATTTCAGACACCCCCCCCCCCCCAAAGGCGCGAGCAGGTGAGCAGCATAAACTGCCTGCTGCACGAGCAGTGTAGGCACAGGGAGCCACTTTTACCGTTTGGGAAACCTTTTGAAATTCAGGTTCCCAGAAGGTAGGTAGCCAGGGGCCAACGTGTCAGCTTTCTAAGGATAGCAGTCTCAGGCTTCACATACTAACTTTTTCTTTTCCATTTTTGAAAATTGCAATAAAATTAAGGTGACACAAAATTCGCTACCTGAAGCCATTTTTAAGTGCACAGTTCAGTAGCATGAAGTGCAGTAGACTCATATTGTACGACTATCACCACCATCCGTCTCCAGAATTTCCTTTCATCTTGTGAAACTGGAAACTCTGTCCCCATGAAATCCCAACTCGCCATTCCACCCTGCCCCCAGCCCACGGCAGCTACCATTCTGCTTTGTGTCTCGGGGACCTCATGTGAGGGGAATCATACAGTATTGGGGGTTTTTTGTAACTGGTTTCTTCCACTTGGCATATTGTCCTCATGCTTTATCCATGTTGCAGCGTATGTCAGAACTTCCTTTTTAAGACTGAAAAGTATTCCAGCACGTGGATGGAGACCACATATCCGTTCATCCATTGATGGACGCTTGAGTTGCTTCCACCTTTTGGCTGCTGTGAGCCTTTACAGATCCCTCTCTGAGACCCCTGGTTTCGATTCCTTGGGGTGCATACTCAGAAGTGGGGTTGCTGGATCTTACGGTGAGTCGATCTTTATTTTCTTGAGGAACGCCCCTCCTGGTTTTCCACAGTGGCTGTACCGTTTTAGAATCCGCCAGCAATGCACAAGGGTTCCACTCGCCACGTCCTTGCTATCACTCCTTTTATAGCTTCTTGATCTAGCCGTCTTCATGGGTGTGAAGTGGTTTTTATCTGCATTTCACCAATGATTATCGATGTTGAGCGCCATTTTCTGTGCCTGTGGGACATTTGTGTGTCTTTCTTTGTGGAAACATCCTTTGCCCATTTCTGAATCAGGTTGTCTTTTTGTGGTTAGGTTGTGAGTTCTCTGCACATTCTGGTATTCATCCCTTATCAGATACCTGATTTGTGAATATTGTCTTCCATTCTGTGGGTCGCCTTTTTACACTGTTGCTAGTGTCCTTTGATGCACAGAAATTTTTAATTTTCATAAAGCCTAGTTTTTCTGTTTTCTCTTGTTACCTGTGCTGTAGGTGTCATTGCCAAGCCCAGTGTCATGAGGGTTTTGCCTTATGTTTTCTTCCAAGAACTTTATAGTTTGAACTCTTATATTTTGCTGGTTGATCAGTTTTGAATTAATTTTTGGATACGTGTGTGTGTGTGTGTGTGTGTGTTAGTCGCTCAGTCGTGTCCGACGCTGCAGCCCCACAGACTGTAGCCTGCTAGGCTTCTCTGCCCATGGGATCCTCCAGGAAGGAGTACTGGGGTGGATTGCCATTGCCTTCTCCAGAGGCTCTTCCTCAGGGATTGAACGCGGGTCCCCTGCACCGCAGGCAGGCTTTTTACCATCTGAGCTACAGGGAAGTCCCAGTGTTTAGGTATAGTGCTAAATAAGCATTGAACTTCATTATTTTGCATGTTGATATCCAGTTTCCCAGGACCATTTGCTGAAAAGACTGTCCTTTCCGCCACTGAACGTTCTTGGCACCCCTGTCACAAATCATTTGACCGTATATGTGACAGTTTATTATCTATTCTGTCCCATTGATCTATAGGTCTGTCTTAATATTCTTACCATATTGTCTTGATTACTAGAGCTTCATAGTAATTTTAGAAATCAGGAAATGTGAGTCCTCCCAATTTTGTTCTCCCTTTTCAAGATTACCGTGGCTATTTGGGATCCTATGAGATTCCATCTGAATTTTAGAATGTAAATTTTTATGTCTACCAAAAAACAAATTCCTGTAGTGTTGGCATCCTAACAGTACTATCTTCCAGTCCATGAACATGATGTGTCTTTCTGTTAATTTATGTTCTCTTTAGTTTCTTTCAGTACTGTTTTGTAGTTTTCGTGTACAAATCTTTTACCTTCTTTCTAAGTTAATTCCCAATTATTTCATTCTTTTTATGCTATTGTAAAGGTTACTGTTTTCTTAATGTTCTTTTTGAATTGTTCATTGTTAGCGTATGGAAATGCAGTTGCTTTTTGTGTGCTAATTTTGTATCCAGCTATTTTCTAAATTCATCTAACAGGAATCTTTTTTCTTGAAATTATTTATTTACTTTTGACTGTGCTGGGTAATCGTTGCTGCACGGGCTCTTCTCTGGTTGCGTTGCGGCGAGCAGGGGCTAACTCCAGTTGTGCACGGGCTTCTCACTGCAGTGGCTTCTCTTGTTGCAGAGCACAGGCTCGAGGACGCCCAGACTTCAGTAGTTGTGGCACGTGGGCTCAGCACTTGCAGTTTCTGGGTCTAGAGTATAGGATCCATAGTTGTGGCGCGAGGGCTTAGTCGCTCCAAAGCATGTGGGATCTTCCCCGACCAGGGATTGAATCTGTGTTTCCTGCACTGGGAAGCTAACTGGTTTCTTTTTTGTGTATGAAATCTCTAGGATTTTCTACAAATAACGTTGTTTCACAGTCGAACAGAGATAACTTTATTTTTTCCATTCTAATGTGGTTACCTTTTAATTCTTTTTCTTACCTAAAAGTTCTGGCGAGAATTCCTAGCACTCTATTGACTCGGAGTGGCTTGATGTTGTTGTCCAGTCACTCAGTGTTGTCCGACTCCTTGCGGCCCCACGGATTGCAGCACACCAGCCTTCCCTGTCCTTCACCTCCAGGAGCTTGCTCAAACTCATGCCCATAGAGTTGGTGATGCCATCCAGCCATCTCATCCTCCTGTCTTCCCCTTCTCCTGCCTTCAGTCTTTCCCAGCATCAGGGTCTTTTCTAATGAGTCAGCTCTTCGTATGAGGTGGCCAAAGTATTGGCGTTTCAGCTTCAACATCAGTCCTTCCAATGAACACTCAGGACTGATCTCCTTTAGGATGGACTGGTTGGATCTCCTTGCAGTCCAAGGGACTCTCAAGAGTCTTCTCCAACACCACAGTTCAAGAGCATCAGTTCAGCCTACTTTATGGTCCAGCTTTCACATCCATACATGGCTACTGGAAAAACTGTAGCTTTGACTGTACTGACCTTTGTTGGCAAAGTAATGTCTCTGCTTTTTAATATGCTGTCTAGATTGGTCAAGGAGCAAACATCTTTTAATTTCATGGCTGCAGTCACCATCTGCAGTGATGTTGGAGCCCAAGAAAATAAAGTCAGCCACTGTTTTCATTGTTTCCCCACCTGTTTCCCATGAAATGATGGGACCAGATGCCACGATCTTCATTTTTTGAATGTTGACTTTAAGCCAGCTTTTTCACTCTCCTCTTTCACCTTCATCAAGAGGCTGTTTAGTTCTTCTTCTCTTTCTGCCATAAGGGTGGTGTTATCTGCATATCTGAGGTTATTGATATTTCTCCCAGCAATCTTGACTCCAGTTGTGCTTCTCTTCCAGTCCGGCATTTCATGTGATGTACTCTTCATATAAGTTTAAATAATCAGGGTGACAGCATACAGCCTTGATGTACTCCTTTCCAAATTTTGAACCAGTTCCAAGTCTGGTTCTAACTCTTGCTTCTTGACCTGCACAGAGATTTCTCAGGAGGCAGATAAGGTGGTCTAGTATTCCCATCTCTAAAAATTTTCCAGTTTGTTGTGATCCACACAATCAAAGGCTTTAACATAGTCAATGAAGCAGAAGTAGACGTTCTTCTGGAATTCTCTTGCTTTTTCTACGATCCAACGGATGCTGGCAATTTGATCTTTGATCTTTGGTTCCTCTGCCTTTTTTTAAATCCAGCTTGAACGTCTGGAAGTTCCTGGTTCACATACTATTCTCCAAGCCTGGCTTGGAGAATTTTGAGCATTACTTTGCTAGCATGTGAAATGAGTACAGTTGTGCAGTAATTTGAACATTCTTTGGCATTGCCCTTCTTTGAGATTGGAATGAAAACTTACCTTTTCCAGTCCTGCGGCCACGGCTGAGTTTTCCATATTTGCTGGCATATTGAGTGCAGCACTTTCACAGCATCATCTTTCAGGATTTGAAATAGCTCAACTGGAATTCCATCACCTCCACTAGCTTTGTTTGTAGTGATGCTTCCTAAGGCCGACTTGACTTCACACTCTAGGATGTCTGGCTCTAGGTGAGTGATCACACCATTGTGGTTATCGGGGTCATGAAGATCTTCTGTGTATTCATGCCACCTCTTCTTAATACCTTCTGCTTCTTTTAGGTTTGTCACACGAGTGTAGATGTCACGTGAGGGTATGCTCCTCGGTTCTTGTCTCATCACAACAAAGATTTGGAGTGATGGACATTGAAGCCCTCAGCAGGTCACAGCTCTCAGGTCTTAGACAGACGGTGTTATAGCTCTTAAATAAATCAGTGTTACAGCTCTATTTTATTTAGAAGAAGATAGCAGGAGAATCCATCCTCGAAGCGTGAGGGCATGCCGATCCAAAGTCGCAAAGAGAAGAACGCTGCAGCACGTAGGGGAGAAAGGGAGAGTCCATCCTCGAAGCGCAGATGGACTAGCCACCGCCATTTTGGACTCCTGTTTCCTGTTCTGACTACCTAACAGGTCCATACCATTTCTGTTCTTTATCGAGCCCATCTTTGCATGAAACGTTCCCTTGGTATCTCTAATTTTCTTGAAGAGATCTCTAGTCTTTCCCATTCTATTATTTTCCTATTTCTTTGTATTGATCACTGAGGAAGGCTTTCGTATCTCTCCTTGCTATTCTTTGAAACTCTGCATTCAAATGGGTATATCTTTGCTTTTCTCCTTTGCCTTTCAGCTATTTATAAGGCCTCCTCAGAGGACCACTTTGCCTTTTTGCATTTCTTTTTCTTGGGGATAGTTTTGATCAGCACCCTCCTGTACAGTGTTACAAACCTCCATTCATAGTTTTTCAGGCACTCTATCAGATCTAATCCCTTGAATCTGTTTGTCACTTCCACTGTATAATCATCAGGGATTTGATTTAGGTCATACTTGAATGGCCTGGTGGTTTTCCATACTTTCTTCAGTGTAAGTCTCAGTGGCAATAAGGAGTTCACGGTCTGAGCCATAGCCCGCTCCTGGTCTTGTTTTTGCTGGCTGTATGAAGCAGAAGTGGCCAAAGCAGACATTCTGGCCTTGTTCCTGATCTTAGAGGAAAACCTTTCAGTCTTTCTCCGCTGAGTGTCTGTGAACTGTGGGTTTTTCAGTATATGGCTTTTATTGTGTTAAGGTGGTTTCCTTTTAATCCTAGTTTGTTGAGTATGTTTATCACGAAAGCGTGTTGGATTTTGCCAGATACCTTTTCTGCACTAACTGAGATGATCGTGTGGAGTTTTTCCTCCCTTCTGTTAATGTGTTACACTGGTTTTCATACGTCAGGGCAGTTATTCCTGCATCCCAGGAATAGCTCGCCCTTGGTCATGGTGTATAATTCTTTGGAGATGCTGCGGAGTTCAGCGTGCTCGTGTCTTGTTGAGGGATTTTGCATCAGTGTTTATGAGAGGTATGGGTCAGTAGCTTTCTTTTTTCATAATCTCTTCGTGTGACCTTGGTATCAGGGCAGTGTTGGCCTCTGAGTGTTGTCAGAATGAACTGGAAAGTATTTCCTGCTCTTCAGTTTTGGGGGAAAGTTTGAGGATTGGTTCTTCTTTAAATGTTTGGTAGAAACTCAGTGAAGCCCAGGAGGTTTTTGATTACGCATCCAGTCTCTTTACTAGTTTTAATTCTGGTCACATTTTTTGAGTCAGCCTAGGTAGGTTTTGTGCTTCTAGGAATTTATACATCTCTTCTAAGTTATCCAATTTCGGTATATAATTGTTCACGTTTTCTCACAATGCTTTTTATTTCTTTACCTTTTTATTTTTTTTTTACTTTTTATTTCTATAGGATCGGCAGTAACATCCCCACTTTCACATGTGATGTTACTACTTTGAGTCTTCTTTTTCTTTCTTAGTCAGTGTAGCTGAAGATTTGTTGATTTTGTTGATCTTTTCAAAGAATCAACTTTTGGTTTTGCTTTTTTTCTTCTGTGATGTTTTTCTATTCTCTGTTCTTAAAATCTCTGCTCTGGTCTTTATTATTTCCTTCTTCTGCTGGCTTTGGGTGTAGTTGTAAAATTAGGTTGTTGATCTGAGCTATTAATAACAGCATTTATAGCTGTAAACATGCCTTAATCTCTTTATAGCTGTGTCTTTATTGTTGGACAGTTTGATTATATTGTCTCTGTGGTTCTCTTTGAGTTCATCCTCTTTGGAGTTCATCGAGTTTCTCAGATGTTTCTATTCATGTCTTTGTTTAAAATGGGAAGATTTTGGCCATTGTTTCTTGAAATAATCTCTCTGCCCCTTTCTCTTTCTTTTTTCTTCTGAGATTTCCAAAATGTGTATGTTGCTCCTCTTGATAGTGTCCAATAGGTCCCTTAGACTCTGTTCACTTACTTCAATTTTTGTTTCTTTCTGTTCCTCAGACTCAATTATTTGCATTGTTCTGTTGTCAAGACCACTGATTCTTCTGCTTGTTTAAATCTTGAGTTGAATCTCTAGTGAATTTTCCATTTCAGTTGTTATACTCACCAGCTCTAGAATTTCTTTTCATTTACTTTTATGTTTTCTATCTCCTTGATATTTGTGCTTTGTGCATATATTGTTTTTCTTGATTTTTTTCCACATCTTCCTTTAGTTCTTTGATTATCTTTAGGACAGTTTTTTAAAGGCTTTGTCTGGTGGTCTGCCCTTTGGTCTTCCTTAAGGATGGCTTCTGTTAATTTTTTTTCCTTTGACTGGGCCATGCTTTCCTCTTTCTTTGTGTGGCTTGTGATTTTTTATAATTGAAAACTGTACACTTGAATCTAACAAAGGTGATGACTCTGGAGATCCAAAATTTCCTCTTCCCCAGGGTTTGCTGTGGCTCTTTTGTTTGATTGTTGTGGGCTGTCTCTGGTGGAGATCAGCCTGAGGTATAAACTTAAGGTGTTCATATGCCTTTTCTGATCCTGTACCTTTGCCTAGGTGTCTATGGTTCCTTTCTAAATTCCCCTGTATCTGCTTGTGAGTGTCCTAGTCCTTGACTGGCTGGCTCCCAAAAGGGGAAAAAGAAAAAAAATGAAGGGGGAAGAAAAGAAGAATTAAAAATGTACAGTTCTTGAATCCCATGTAAGTAGCTCCAAACCTACAGGGCAGGGCTGGCAGCACAACTGTCTAGAAGGGGAGACCGATTCCCGGAGCTTCCTGCCCTGCCATCGTCCCAGAATCTTGCTGTGTTCATTCTTGCCTGCATACTACTATATCACAATGATAGTGCAGCATGCAACCAGCATTAAAAATGACTAGACAGTCCCCTTTTCTCTTTTCCGTACTGCATCTTGGGAGCCTGGTACGTATTTTGCACTCCCAGCATATCTTGGCTTGTACCACGTCCCAGAGCTCAGCGGCCGGTGCGTCAGTCAGAGCGGTCTGCAGTTACCTGGAAGGCTGGTGAGAAGGCAGCCGCAAGGGCAGTGATAATAGCTCCAGCTCATGTTCGCTGAGTGCTTTCTCTATTGTTGTCTTTAGTCCCTGAGTCGTGTCCAACTCTCTGCGACCCCATGGACTGCAGCATACCAGGCTTCCCTGTCCTTTACTGTCTCCCAGAGTTTGCCCAAACTCACATTCATTGAGTCGGTGATACTATCCAACCATCTCGTCCTGTTCCCCACTTCTCCTCCTGCCCTTAATCTCTCCCAGCATCAGGGTCTAAAGTATGGGAGCGTCAGCTTTAGCATCAGCCCTTCCAACAAATATTCAGGCTTGATTTCCTTTAGGATTGACTCGTTTGACCTCCTTGCTGTCCAAGGAACTCTCAAGAGTCTTCTCCAGCACCATAATTTGAAAGCGTTACTTTCTCAGTGTTTCCTTATGGTCCAGCTGTCACATCATAGGTGACTACTGGAAACACCGTAGTTGTGACTACATGGACCTTTGTCGGTAAAGTGCTGTCTCTGCTTTTTAATACGCTGTCTAGGTTGGTCATAGCTTTCCTCCCAAGGAGCCAGGTGTCTTTTAATGTCATGTCTGCAGTCTTCGTCCACAGTGATTTTGGGGCCCGAGAAAATCGTCTGTCACAGTTTCCACTTTTTCCCTTCTACTTGTGATGGGAACAGATTCCATGATCTTAGTTTTTTGGATGTTGAGTTGCAAGCCAGCTTTTTCACTCTGCTCTTTTATCCTCATCAAGAAGCTTTTTAGTTCCCTTTCTGCCTTTAGAGTGGTATCATCTGCATATCTGCGGTTATTGATGTTTCTCCTGGCAGTCTCGATTCCAGCTTGTGCTTCATCCAGCCTGGCATTTCGCATGATGTACTCTGCATGGAAGTTAAATAAGCAGGGTGACAGTATACAGCCTTGATGCACTTCTTTCCCAGTTTTAAACCAGTCTGTTTTTCCATGTCCAGTTCTAACTGTTAGTTCTTGACCTGCATACAGATTTCTCAGGAAGCAGGTAAGGTGGTCTGGCATTCCCATCTCTTTTAAGTATTTTCCACGGTTTGTTGTGATCCACACAGTCAAAAGCTTTAATGTAGTCTGTGAAGCAAAAATCATTGTTTTTCTGGAATTCCCTTGCTCTCTCTATGACCTAACAACTCTTGGTAGTTTGATCTCTGGTTCCTCTGACTTTTGTGAATCCAGCTTGCTGTGGGCTGGGCAGTGTGCTAGTTGCTTGGGGTGGCCCTGCCCCCCAGGAGCTGAGAAACATCTCCAGCTTCTCTCCCCATGTGGCCTGTCCTCGGTTCCTGGCCACCTTGGCCTCTTGATTTGCCTCTAGCCTCAGTGCCTCCCAGAGCCACCACTTTTTGTCTTTCATGGGTAGATTACAAGAGAGCCACCTGGTGGGCTCCTGTGACCTTTGGCAAGTCAAGGGTTCCCAGTACAGTGGCACGGCGAGAGGGGGTGGCCCTCAGGGCCATGAACAAGGCTGGCACCCAGAGACTGGGGGGTCATCTGAGGTCCTCTCTGCTGAGGTGTTTGGCCTCTTTCAGAGACCACATGTCTTGGCCACCTGGGGTCTCCTGCTCCCACTGCTCCTAGTAAACCAGTGGTCCACGCTAGTGTCAGCAAAGCCTGTCGTAAAGGGCCAGAGGGTTCTCACCTTTGCAGGCCATAGGGTCTCTGTCCAGCCGCTCAGCGGCTGTTGTAGCACAGAAGCAGCTCAGGAGCACCCAGATGGGTGTTCTCGTAAAACTGTTTGCCAAAGCAGGCAGCGGCTGTATTTGGACCCCAGGCCGTAGCTTGCTGGCCTCTGCTCTACCCTTGCCCTCCTGCCCCCTGGCTTCGGTCCTCATCCCCCTTCTCTTCTCTTTGCCATTCTGCCTCTCCTGCTCCCGTCTGCCTCTCGCCTGCCGCAGCTCTGGTGGCTCCCTCTCCCTGGCGCACCACTGTCCCCAGTCATAGCGAGGGGTGCTGCTGAAGCCGGGGGTGCCCTTCATCCTGCAGCTGCCCCCCACCCCCGCACCTCGCAGGAGCCCTCTGGCCCCACGCCCGCTCTGGGCGGCGCTGAGGGCCTTGAGATGCCCGGACATCTGACAGGCTCCCTGTGCCCAAGAGCCGGCTACATCCTCACGCAGCTGACGGGTCCACTGGCCTGGGAGTGAAGGCCCCAGGCTCTGGGTTCGGGGTGTAGCCAAGGCCCTGGTGCAGCCGCCCCGGCCTGCGTCTCCCTTTCTCGGCTCTCTCCTTCCCACACCCACTCTGGCTCCCCATCAATAGTGAAGGCGGGGATTCTTACTCTGGTCACTGCTGTGTCCCCAGGATGGGTACGGCGACCAGGAGTAGTTGAAAAACAGCAGGTAAACGTCCCATGAGTAATTAAACAGATGGCTGCTGCTGCAGAGCGTCCCAGATACTGCTGCTGTAGGGGCTCAAGCTCCAGAACCCCCTCCTTCAGGAAGCCCTCCCTGAATACCCCTCCTTCAGGTGCTGGGAACGTCTGTATCCAGGGACGGGCCAGAGTGTGTCCCTGAGGGGTTGACTGGGGTGTATGCAGGATTCATCCAGTTACTGCACCTGCCAGGGAGGACTTGTCTACCATGAAATGGTGAAATCAGGCCTCCTGCCAGGGAGGGAGCCACTCTGAGAGGTGCAGGTGGAGCTGGGAGCCTCGTCCTGGGCCCTGGGTCTCCAGCCCTTCCTTGTTCCCTGGAGCTCACAACTGGTCCCATCCCTCTTACCCACAGGGTCAGCTGGCAGTCGGTCAGGAGGGTCAGCGGCCCCACCGGGCTCCCCTGTCTATCTTGACCTGGCCTACCTGCCCAGCGGGGGCAGTGCCCGCCTGGTGGATGAGGAGTTCTTCCGGCGGGTGCGTGCGCTCTGCTACGTCATCAGCGGCCAGGACCAGCACAAGGAAGAGGGCATGCGGGCCGTCCTGGATGCGCTCCTGGCTGGCAAGCAGCAGTGGGACCGGCATCTCCAGGTGTGTGATGACCAGGGTGTCGGACGGTCCTGATGACGGCACAGGTCACTGGGGCATTTCCAAGCTCCTGGCACTGGGCAGGGCAACACTTCTCGGTGTCTTCCTGCCGAACCCACACCGTCCTGTGAGGTTGGTGTGACCTTCACCCACATCCAAAGAGGGAGTGGGTTTCAGAGAAACTAATCCCTGTCCCCAAGGCCATGCAGCAGTGAGAGCAAATGCAGGACCTGCCCTTCTCCCGGGACTCTGTTCCTGTAGCCTCCACTTCCTTGTCTGCAGCACCCCGGGGTGAGGTTGCAGGGTGGGGCTGGTTTGATCACCTCACCTGAGCCCTGGCATTGAGTCTCTCCAAAATTATGAGAATCAGCCAGGAGGAAGAGATGGGTGTATGGTGTCTACGCATGTTGACAATTGGCCCTTGAAGGCTAGGGTTGTCCCCATGAGAATCCTTGAAATACAGCCTCAAAGCACAAGGTGAGTTTGGGTAGGAGGAGCCTCCAGAACCTGGCCGCCCACACAGTGCGAGTGTGCTGACACCCGGTCTTGCAGACAGGTCACGGAGTGGCTGGGAGAAAGTGTTCCGACCAGAGGCGGGAGCTGGCGGGAGGTCTGGACAAGCGAAGCGGGGACATAGCAGGGGAGTGGGGGCTGGGTGGGAAGCATGGAGAGGAATTCGCAGAGGACTGGTCTGGATCTCCCAGGCTGTGAAAGGGCACTTGGGGTGCCATGGGAAAGAAAAGGGACTTCAGGGACAGGCCGGCCGTCAGCTGCTGACACCTAGGTGGGAAAACGGAGGCAGCGTGAACGTGGTCAGAGAAGAGGGAGGGGCCTCCGATGCCTTGGGGCTGGGCTGGGAGGGCAGAGGGTGCTCCCCCTCACCATTGGTCCATCTGTCCCACCCACAGGTGACCCTGATCCCCACCTTCGATTCGGTGGTGATGCACGAGTGGTACGAGGAGACACACACCCGGCACCCAGCTCTGGGCATCACGGTGCTGGGCAGCAACAGCACCGTGTCTATGCAGGACGAGGCCTTCCCCGCCTGCAAGGTGGAGTTCTAGCCCCACGCCCAGCACCCCTCAGCATCTGCCACTGTCCTGGGATGTACCTGCGTCAGAAATAAACCAGGTACCAACTCAGCTGTGGCCTCAGTTCCTTCTGCCGGCAGGAGACTCGGCAGCACTCCAGACGGTCATTGCTACCATGGGGTGGTCCCCAGTTTTGGGAGGGACAGCTTCTGTGAAATCCCCAGTAGCCTCCAGGTCAGATGTGCTCTGGCCCCCTGTGTCACAGATGGAAAAGCCAGGCCCAGGGGAGCTGGCTGCCAACATCAGCCCTCCAGCCCAGCAACTGTGACCGTGGGGCCCCGGTTTATAGACGGGAAGGCAGCTGCCAAACTCCAGCCGCACAAACCAGGTGGTGGCCAAGGTGGGATCTGAACCCTGACTCTGTGCTCCCGAGCCATTTCAGCAGAAGTCAGCCTCTGTTCCTAGAGATAATTGACACTCATGGCAGGACAGGCTCACTCTACAGCAAGCTCTCAGCTCATTATCGACCGGGAGATTTTTGCAGACACTAATACCCGTGACCATCGTTTTTATTTCGACCGGCCAGAATTTTATTCTGTTATTTCACTAACACTGTGTGGGTTATTACATTCTGTAGTTACACCTGACACACCTGTGAAGTCTTCTCCAGCACCGTGAGTTTCATTTTCACTTCCGTGTCAGAATCAGTCACTAAAGTTTCTTGTCTTTTCGTTGGTCTACCATTCACGTCGTCTGAATGGGAACTATCTTCGGAAGAACTGCCACCTTTGGAGACACTACTATGTATTTCACTCGGACAGTCAGAGCAGGTGTCTGCATAAAATGCACTGAAAAATCCTCCACTCAAAATTTAGCAACACATCATTTTTGAAAAGTTTATGGTAACAAGCTTGTGCTTATAAAATACACAAGGTTGAAACTAATGGAGGAAAACGTGAATGATAATGACAGTCGTAAGTTGTATAGTGACCCCTTGATCAGCTTTAAGCTCTAACAACTTTGCCTGGTGGTGTTAATTGTGTTACTGTCTAAATATTGATACGTCTTTGGTCAGTAATGTTCAGGTAACAAAAGATGTATCAATATGTCTCTAGTCAGCAATATGTTTAAAACGCAGTCTGAAACTTTTCTAGAAGCTACAAAACACCAATCTCCCAATGAACCCCCCTCCCTAATCTCTCTGTTCTGCACGTATAGGAACACCTCGATTTAATTTTCAGCAAGATGCCATCTGCACTGGATGGATGGGGACCTTAAAAAAACGTGACAAGTGCTAACCCCTCAATACCTACCCTCGTTTTCCTGTAAGCAGAGACTTGTTAGTCTGGGGTCTGAAGAAGGGTTACTGTTTATACATGAGGCCGTGTCACCCTGATTTTTCATCTTGTACTCTTGTTGAGTACAGGTGCTGCCTCCTTGTTCTCATTTCATTTCTTTCCCGGGAGGTTTTCTTATATTTATTTTTCATTAGTTCAATTTTTTTATTTAGATGTGTGTCTTTTTCTCATTCAGATATCATAATTCATTTTTTTTAATAGGGACAGTAAACTTGTTAAAATTTTTAATTGTAAAAAAATACATAACATAAAAATTGCCATTTTAACCACTAATAAACTCTTGCGTTGTACATTTTTTTCCCCAAAATTTGCCTTTCAGTTTTGTTTAGGAGCAGTTTTGCTGTAAACGTTTATTATCTCTCCTTTGTGCTTTTAGAGGTCCTTCCACAGTTGGTACATATTCTCCCAAGGTTGTTTTTTTTTTTTTTTTCCTGTTCATTTTTACCCACGTAGGACTTATTTGGGGATGAAAGGAGAGGTAGGGATTGCCCCAACCTGGACAGTTCAATTTCAATGCAATGTACAGATTTAAAACACTCCTTCCTCCCTGAAAAAGATCCCAAATGTGTTGTTGTTTATTTCCAAATCTGTACTAATCCATTGCCAACTTTTCTGGCCATCTCCTTGCTTTCTCTGGTGTAGATTTGTGTGCCTCAGTAGCTCATCAGGCAGGTTCTTTCTCCTTAATTTTACTTTTTCCCTTCATAAAAGGTTGTTTTTACATTCTCGTTCCTTTGGAGCTCTGAAATCTCCACAGAGGGGGCCCAAACACATGCTTAAGAAAAGCTGTCAGCTTCTGCTTCTGAACAAACAGTGGGCTAGAGTCCCAATAAAAACAACTAAAATCTCTGGGTGGAAATGAGCTAAGTGTTGTTTAATGTATCAGTGAGCACCCAGAAAATGAGGAACAGCCAGGACAGTGCATATAGAAGCCTCAGGAAGGAAAAAGGAAGCCGCTCGTCTATTACACAAGGCGGTCTTCCATCTTCTTTTCATGGACCTTCAAGATGGTGTGTCTGATAAGCAGAGACCTCAAAGCATGAAGTCTACATCAAAATAAGATCTTCCCAGAGATGGAAAGCAAACTTAGGTGGATCACATGGTTTAAAGCAGGCCAGGATGCTGGAGACCCTGGGGGAACTTTCAACTAATCTTAAAGAATTCTCCCGGTCACACCCCAGGACCTATGAGCCAGCATCAAAATTCACAGCCTATCACTGCCAGTGGCGAAGACCTGGGGTCTTTAATCCTGGTGTTGCTGCTGTGTTTAATCCTGAAAAGCGAACAAAGTGCAAGAGACAGTAATATTTGTAGAAGAGCCAAAGAGAAGTAAGAGAAATGAAAAGGCAAATAATTGGGTTGGATCAACAGTGAGCTGCAGGTAACTGAAGAGAAAATAGGTGAACTGGAAGATGGAACTGAATGAGTTTCCTAAACAGGGGAAGGGAAAAAAGGAGATGAGGAGACCAAGGAGAGAGAGCAGAGGCAAAGAAGTAATGCGAGGTGTCAGTTCACTCGTATTCAGAAAGCCAGCCAAATCCCAAGCAGGATATATAAAAAGACAACTTGGCAAACCTAGACAGCACATTAAAAAGCAGAGACATCACTTTGTTGACAAAGATCCATGTAGTCAAAGCTATGGTTTTTCCAGTAGTCATGTACAGATGTGAGAGTTGGACCATAAAGAAGGCTGAATGCCAAAGAATTTATGGTTTTGAATTGTGCTGGGGAAGACTCTTGAGAGTCCCTTGGATAGCACGGAGATCAAATCAGTTAACCCTAAAGGAAATCAACCCTGAATATTCATTGGAAGGGCCGATGCTGAAGCTGAAGTTCCTATACTCTGGCCACCTGATGTGAAGAGTGGATCATTGGAAAAGACCCTGATGCGGGGAAAGATTGAAGGCAGGAGGAGAAGGGGGGAGACAGAGGATGAGATGGTTGGATGGCATCATTGACTCAATGGACATGAGTTTGGGTGGACTCAGGGAGATGTGAAAGACAGGGAAGCCTGGCGTTCTGCAGTCCATGGGGCTGCAAAGAGTCGGACACGACTGAGCAACTGAAAAACTGCAGAAAACCAGAGTCAATAAGAAAAGCAAGAATAGTAGACGGAGAGACAGCTCAGCCCACAGCATGGAACTCGGGACACAGTCGGTACCGTCTTTAGCAACCCAGAAGTTCTCACTCAACATAAGCATCTTTGGAAGGTGAAAGAAATGAAGACCCTTGTTGAGAGAAATCCTGAGGGAATTTTTTTCAGGTAGAAAATGATCCAAGTGGAAGAGCTGACTTGCATAAGGAAACAGCAAAGAAGTTTGAATAACACCTAAAGTGTCACCCTCGTTAACAAGAATTATAGCATCCAATATGTAGGATGAAAAATTGCATTTAGGCAACAGTGGCAAATAAGTAAAGATTGAGTGGAGTAAGCTTTTAAAATCTTTACATTGTTTGAGGGGAGAGTAACATACTGCTTAGTTGAGCAGAGGAGCAGTATTAATAGTTACAGTAAATACTGGGTGAACAGAACTAGTCTATAACTTCCAGATTAGTAGAGGGGGAAATCAGACTGAAAAAAAAGGAAAATCCCAAATTCTTCCATAAGGAAACAGGTACAAATAGAAAGCACAAGATTATGAACATACATACATAAAAATTTGCCAGTAATTAATGCAGACAGACAAAAAACTCCAGTTAAAAGGTAGATTTTTTTCAGGCTGTATTTTTTAGTTCAGTTTTTGTGCTACTTACAAGAAACATCTAAACATGAAGATGCTGAAATTTTGAAAGTAAATGATTGGGGGGGGGAACCTGGCAAATACAAAAGAAAAAAATTAAAGCTGATATATATCCACACTAGTAAAGTTTTATTGTTGGTGTATTACTAGAAATTTGGGGTTTCCCAGTGGCTCAGTGGGTAAAGAACACACCTGCCAATGCAAGAGACATGAGTTCGATCCGAGTCGGGAAGATCCCCTGGAGGAGGGCGTGGCAAGCCACTCCAGTATTTTTTCCTGGAGAATCCCCATGGACAGAGGAGCCTGGTGGGCTACAGTCCATGGGGTCACAGGGAGGTGGACACGACGGAAGCAACTTAGCAGAGACACACTAAAAATAAGGACTATGGAAAGCTTTTAACTCACCGAAAAGATGCAACAGTTCCAGATTTGTGTGCATCTAATAGCAGGGCCTCAAAGTTACGAACCACCAGAGGCAGTAAGTTTATCTTTAAAAACAAAATCTAGGGGCTTCTCTTTCAGTCTAGTGGTTAAGACTCTTTGTGGGTGCAGGTTCAATCCCTGGGGGTGGGGGGAACTAATATCTAATATGCCATGCAGCAGGACCAAAATGTGTTTTGTTTTTTTTTAATCTATTAACTAGGTTTTCTAATATCAATTTGTCCTTGTGTTCCTAGAGAGAACTCCACCTGGATTATATTTCTTGTATTACATTTTTATTTCAGTAAGTTGTGTGTGTGTCGTGGGGAGCAGGGAGGGGTCTGGGCTTTGCCCTCAACACTTGGCGGATCTTTCCCTGCCCTTCAGATGTCCCATGCTGCTGTGTTTCTCATCACCCTCACTCAGCAGCCCAGCATGGAGGAGCTCCCACCACCTGGGACATGGGGTGGCCAGACAGGAAAGGGACATGACAAATCAGGCACCAGCTCCTAAGGATTTCCAGCAGGAAGGTATGTGCCACTTCCACTCTCGTCTCATTGGCCAAAGCAAGTCACATGACTCTGCCCAATACAGGAGCTGAAAGATATATACTCCTCTCTTGTACCTAGAAGGAGGAGAATCAGAAATAGTGATGGAAATCAATGAATAGCCACTGACAAGTCTCCCCAAAGGGGTAGTTTTGTTCTGGCGGGCAGGAGGTTTGGCAAGCTTGTATTTTAAAAAAAATTTTTTTTTTTTTTTTTGGTGGTGTGGGCCATAGAGTCTGTCCAGACCTCAATTCTGCTGTTATAGCTGAACAAATGGAAATAAATAGCTGCATTCCAATAAAATCTTGCTTACAGAAAGAAACCAGTGGGCTGGATTCCGCTTACAAAAGGCTGTGATTTGCCCAGCACCTGGTGTCAGGCAGTGCTCTGACGTCCCATCTTACCTCTTAGACCAATTAGAGACCTGGAGTTTCCCCACCCCCTCTCTGCTCGCTCTCCTCTCTGTGTCTCTCTTCTTCCTCCCTCCCTACTCTGGTCTCTCCTGACAGCTGTCAGGGCCCAGCCTCTACAGGGCATGCACTAAAAATACCCGCGCAGCAGGCTGAGCACCTGGGGGCCCTGGAGCCTGTGGCAGGAGCCAGATGTGTGACTCGGCACCGCCTGCTCATCGGCAGCCCCTCCCCGATACTTGCCCAGAGCCTGAGCCACAACCGCCCCCTTATTTCTCGGTGTTGCTCCAACGTCTGGATCACGCCTCCAGGCCTTTGCTCCCAAGGTGTCCCCTCCCTGGAATGCCACCTTCCAGCCTCGCACCAGTCAACGCATACTGGCCGCTGCCCTGTCGGGAAGCAGTGTCAAGTAGGGGAGCCAGACACGTAGAAGGGGACAACACCCCACGATGCGGGCATGTTGGGTGGCACTGGGTGCCAGAGGAGTCCCCCACACCTGGGGGTGGGGAAAAACTTTAAGGATGCAAAGGATTAAGCCAGTATTAGGGGACGACCGAGAGCAGGGGTGGCGGAGGGATCCGCAAAAGCAGAGGCTTGGTCTTTTTGAGGAACCGAGAGGAGACGAAATTGCAGCTTAAAGAACACTGGGAGGCTGGGGGTGGGGCCATCCCCACAGCTTCATGCACACCCCAATGAGCAGATGGGACTTGCCCTTCAAAGGACCGGGTGTTGGGAGAGACCAGCCAAGCTGGGGAGCTGTGAGCACACCAGGACTGGCCTGTAGAGTTGGCAGTGTTTCCAGAGGGGCTTGGGGCGGGGCTAGGGGGACCTGGTCCCGGGTGGGGCGAGGCCAGGGCACTTATCTGGAAAGATGTGGACTGTTGGAAGGCCATGATGGAGGGGGGAGGGGTAGCCTTTCTCCGAGAGAGCAACATAAAACCTCTCATCTTCCAAACCCACCACCTAGGGATCCTTCTCCAGGAAGCCCTCCCTGCTCTCTTTCTGGTCCCCACCCCCAGCCCAGGGCCTCCTCCAGCTCTTCCTGACCGACTCCCATCCTGACCCACTCCCCTGGATTTCCCTGGTGCTCCAGTGGTTAAGAGTCTGTCTGCCAATGCAGGGGACATGGATTCGATCCCTGGTCTGGGAAGATCCCTGGTCTGTGGCGAGGGGCAGCTAAGCCCACGTGCCACAACTGCTGGAGCCCTCTCTCTGCCACAAGAGAAGCCACTGCAATGAGAAACCCTCACACCACAACTAGAGAGTAGCCGCCACTCACCTCAACTAGAGAAAGCCCGTGCACAGCAATGAAGACCCAGCACAATAAAAAGTAAACAGATCAATTTAAAACACCATCCTGTCCACCAGTAAGTCATTCTGGTGCTGCCTTCTGATCTGTAACCAGGGTTGCTGCTGGGACAGGACATGGCTGGCAACCTTCCTGTAGAGCATGTGCCTTTTCCCTTCCTGACATACAATAGGTGCTCAGGAAATGTTGGCTGTGTTCCAGCTTGGCAGCACTGGGAATGTGACCTAGGGAATATTACTTAAGTTCTGTGGACCCCACACCTTCATCCCACACCCAGTCACAGAAAACTGGCATGAGCCTCCAGGTACCTTCGAACTGTATTGGTGGTGACCAGACACCTGAGTTTCCTTCCCCAGCCCCAGACAGGCCTGTTCTGCATCCTGTCCTCTCCATCCTCACGATATCTTCTGGGATCCAAGGTCAGGATAGGGGAGAGCTTAGGCCTCAGTGTACCTCAGTCAAGCCCTGCCTCAGGAGACTTCAGAGAACAGCCTCTTGTCTGTCAGCCTTGGTCCTTTCACCTGTAAAACAAGAATCAAAGCCCTCTCCCCTCCTTGCCCCTGGCCCAGGCCTGAGGAAGCCGTGTATGGGGGTATGAATGAGGTTCAGACACTGCCCAGCTGGTGTGGGTGGTGCCAGAGCCCCCACAGACCTCCCGACTTCTGATGGAGAGGGTACCAAGCCTAACACAATGCCCCAGCCCTGAAGGGTTATCTCTGAGCTGAAAGAAAGCCAGACCAGAGCTACCATGCAGGAACTGGGAGCTAAGTTACCAGTCAGATGGGGAACTGAGAGAACTCCAGGAGGAGGGATAGCAGAAGCAAAGGCTCTGAGGTGAAACCAACTTTGTAGAACTGCCATGAGAAGGGCAAGGCCAGACTGCGCTGGCCTGGAGGGCTTAGGGATGGGGGCGGGGAGGGGGTGCTGTAGGGTCTTTACTGAGGGTCCTGGGCTCTGGGCAGGGTGTGGAGCTAGAGAGGCAGGTGATCACCTTCTGTTTGAAAACTGCTCCATGTAAGGTACAAGTTAACATCCTGAGCCTCTATACCTGTACCCCTGAATGGAATAATTCAGCGAATGGAGAGGGGATGGTAGGAGCCAGGTTTCTCCCTATTGGAGTGGGAGGTTACAAACAGGCAAAGGAGAAGGTTAGGAGGATCAGTTTAGAAATGTAAAGGCATCTGTATGAACTCATGTTTAATTTCCTATAGATAGTTACATATGGGAATATTTATAGATTTGTGTATATATACAGGTTAATATACACACATATATGTCCTTGCTCTGTCCACCGAGAGGGCCTAGAAGCAACTATACTCCAATAACGATGAGCACTGCCCAAATGTTGGTTTTCTAAAAGTATTCTCTAACGAAGGGCAACAGGGCTGCTCCTTGGAGAAAGGCTGATTCTAGGACTAGGAAGGAAATATATCAGATGAGGTTGAAGCATGTCCTAGTGACAAAGGGAAGTGCTAAAAGAGAGAAAAGAGAAAAGTGCTAAACGAGTAAAAAAGGCAAAGACAAAAAATGGGAAAGATGGAGGTGTGTCAAAGCAACATGAGAGCCAACTGAATGAGCTTCGGTGGCCAACGCCTAAACAATTTGAACAAGAAAATCAATAAAGTAGTGTTGGATTATAACCCAAAGTAAGTATAGAATAAATACCCATGATTCCATACCGATATGGGAGAAGAGGTTTATTTCCCATCAGAGGAATTCCAAGTAATTTTTTGCCCTTGAGGAAGGAGAGGGTGACTCCTTATCCCTTGGACGTGGGCTGTAAAACAGTGACTTCCTAAAGGTTGAGCTTGGAAAGGTGGCAGACTAACCTGATAGTGGAAACCCCTGCCAGACGCTACCTTAGCCAAGCCATCTCAACATCACTGAAATTTCACGTTGAAGGCGTGCGCCCCGGATACAGTGTGATGAGAGGAGGTTTCACCTCTGTGATCTAATCCGTCACCCCAGTCAAACCCAGAGAAACACATCAGGCAAATTCCAACTGTGGCAATCATATAACAATATATAAGCGTATCAAACCAACAGGTACTACACGGGAAGTTCACACAATATTGTATGTCAAACCCAGTTTAAAAGCTTTTTTTAAAATCCCCATTGAGGGGCATCCTACAAAATACCTAACCAGGTCTCAAAACTGTCAAGGTCATTAATATCAAAAAAGTCTGTGAGACTGCTTAATTCAGAAAAGCCTAAGAGATATGATGACTTGATTACTCTGGAAGGGGTCCTGGGACAGAAAAAGAACATTAGGGAAAACTGAGGAAATCTGAATAATGTATGTATTTTAGTTAATAATATAACATTTCAATGTTGGTTCACTAATTGTGACAAATGTACCATATTAATGTCAGGTATTAATAATATGAGAAATTGGGTGTGGGATACACAGGAACCCTCTGTAATACCTTCCTAGTAATTCTGTGAATTGAAAACTGCTCTAAAACTTAAAATCTAAACCTCTATAGGGTTTCTCTGGTGGTCCAGTGGTTAAGAATCCGCCTTGCAATGCAGGGGACAGGGGTTCAATCCCCAGTCTGGGAAAAGCCTACCCGCCACGTGGCAACTAGACCTGTGTGCCGCAAATGCTGAGGCTACACGCTGCAACCACTGAAGCCTGTGCTCCAGGGCAAGAGCAGCCCCCGCCATGAGAAACCCATGTGCCGTCACCAGGGAGTAATCCCTGCTCTCTGCAACTAGAGAAAGGCTTTGTACAGCAACAAAGACCCAGAACAGCCAAAAATAAGTAAATATGCGGAACAGGGATTGTCAGAAGGGGTGGAGGCAAGAAGAGGCACACATACTAATAGGAAGCCGAGGCAGCATCCAGGCTGCACCCTGGGCCCAGGCCACTGCAGGGTACAGGAAAATGAGCAAACTGTGACCAGTGTGGATGATGCAGGGAAGAGAAGGATCTCAGAGACTCCCAGGCCTCTGGCCAGGTTCCTGAGCGGCCTTTCTAAGCTGGAGAGGCTGGTGGAGGAGCAGACCTGGAAGCAAGCTGATCAGCCAGGAACAGAGATTTGAGTGAAGGACCCGCAGGCGCTGTATGAATCTCATTTTATGAGCACTCACTTGAGGGCGACCGGAGCCTCTCAGGTTTATGACATGACAACATTCTTAAGGATGGTTCTCACCACCCTTGGGACCAGATCCTGAGGTTGCCCACATCAGGCTGTAGACTTGCTGTGTAGCCTGCAGGAGCCTTCTCTGAGCCTCAGTTTTCACGTCTGTAAGATGAGGATAAATATGTGCCGCTCACAGGCTTGGAGGAGGACTCAGATGAGTCCTTCTCAGTGCTTGTCACACATTTGGAGCTCGGTAAACGATCCAGACCCTTCCCACCTCAGGTGGAAGGAACTGGATCTACCGCTTTAAATTATGCAAATGAATGCGGGTAGTGGGGCGGGGAGATGAAAAAAAGGAGCCGCTCCCCCGGACGGTCGGCGCGCGGGGCTGGTGGAACGGGCCGCCTAAATAGCCCAATGGCTGGCCGCGCGCGCTCGCAGCCCGCCCCTGCCTCCCCGGCCGCCGCGGGGGTGGGGACTCTCCCGGCCACGCCCCGGGGCGGGGCCACCCGGCGGCCGCGCCGCAGCCGCGGAGGGAGGGGCGGGGCGGGCTCGGGTATCAGCTACCGAGCCGCAGGTGGCGGCGGGCGCGGGGCTCGGCCCGAGCTCGGGAGGTGAGTGCTGCTCCCTGAAACACCCCGAACCCCCCTGGCCCGCGCAGCACCCCTTGCGCACCGCGCCTGGCAGCCCGGAGGCTCCAGGGTCAAAGGCGCGGCGGGATGTGAGGGACGGAGAACCGGGGGTGGGGGGCTGCGCGGTGGGTACCCGGTCCTTCCTCCACCTCCCGCGTGATAACCCGGGATCCGCGGAGGGAGATAGAGACCCCTCCTAAATCCTCCATCTCCTGGCCTAGAAGTGGAGCGTGCAGCGGGGCGGCTATGAATCGAGACCCCTCCCCAAAATCCCTTTATTCTAAGCCTGGATCTGGGTCTAGGTTCCAGAGCTGCAAAGGTAAGCCTGCCGCTCTCCCTCGAGCCTGGGACCCAAGACAGATGAAATGGAGACCACCCCAATTTCCGCCCTCCCAGCTCTGGCCTGTGGATCGCCCCACCCCGCACCCCACCCCACCCCCCAGCCCAGAGACCAACATGAGGAACCCCTTCCTCTGTGAATCCCTATCTAGGCCTGGCTAAGGAGCTGGGGGTCCCCTGGTCCCTCCTCTAGAGTGTCTTTTTCTAGCTCCCTACCACAAGGATGGGGTAATTGAGGGGCAATTCACTGGCATCCTCTGCAGGGACCCCAAGATTGGAATTCTGGGGAGAGTCAGAGGGAGTCTCTTCCCTGGCAGGGCCAGGCCAGGCCAGGCTTGGAAAGACCTGGAGCATGGACTCAGTGGTGGTCCCTGCTTCAGTGGGAGATGGGCAGTGAGCATCTGTTCCCAGGGATTAAAATAAATCGAGGTAAATTAGGATCTTGCTGGAGGCTGACTGAAAGTGGGGTGCGGAGGAGGGTTGGGGGGTGGGCGGCCCCTCCATCTGCCTCAGATCCCAGAATTCGCCTGCCTCATCTGCAGTAGGTACCAGGAGGTAGCTTTGGATGGACCTGCCTCACTGGTGACCTTGGACAGATGACAGACCTCCCTGAGCCTTTATTTATTTATTTTTTTTATATTTGAAAGTGGGGTTGAGGCTTCAAAGCTTGTACTCTACTGATTCTGAAACCCACCCATTCCATCTTTTGCTAAATTGTGACTCCACCCTTTTGCTAAAGACGGTGGTCGGAGGAGAGAGAGTGATAGGTTTGGAGATCCCTCCATATGCCTTGCTGGCCTCAGAGCCTCAGTTTACTGCACTGCAAAATGGGCTGATGGTCACACTCTGGCATTGCCGGAAGAGTTGCTTTGCCAGACAATAAAATGTATTACCAAGCTGCCATCATCAGAGCAGGGGCTCCTCCACCCTGATCACGCTGGCGGGACTGCCCGGGGCATATCCTGACCCACATACCTTCACCCACGCCAGGGGCAAGCCAGTACCTAGATAGGATCCTAGGCAGGATGAGGTGGGAGGCGCTGGGCCCGTCTATCCCCTGTCCCTTGGGGCTCTGTCCCTGTGGTGGGGGTGGAAGTCCAGAGTTCCCAGGTTCAAATCCAGCTTTCCTGTGAGTGGCTTTGCCCCTTCGCACCTTGGTGTGTTCTTCTATGAAATGGACTAAGTTCCCCTTGGAAGATCAGAGTAGACTGGCAGAACGGGAGCCCTGTAAATGCAGACATTGTAATACTATAGTCATTATTATACAGTATTATAATCATTACCATATTGTAATTATAATACTAATTGCAATATTAGTGAGCATAAACAGGGTCAACAGCTGATTCAGGATGGGAAAGGAGGAAATCTGCAAGGGTAATGCCTGCTGTGTCTCCAGAGCTCAGTAGTCAGTTGGTGCTCAATAGGTGTTGGCCAAGGAAAGTGGTGGAGAGAGAGGAGACAGCAGGGAAGACTGAAAAATTCCTGAGCAGAAGCTCAGGGGCTGGTGACAGTAAGTAACTGTCACCACCCAGTTACTGTATGACATAGGGCCAGTGCCTCGGTGCCTCATTGTGGGTGATGGCTGAATCGAGACACCACCTCCCAGTGCCGCTGTGAGAATCAAGCCAGACTGTGTAAATGGGCACAACCCTGGTGGCCAGCCCTAGAGGGGAGCAAGTGCATGACAGAGCTGGTCCTTGAAACAGCATAGCCAAGAGGCCGGTCACAGGAAAAGAAGAGAAAGACCCCAAATTGGCCCTACTGTGAGCAGACTGGAGTCCAAGGGAGAGCAAAATGATAGATCCTGTTTTGCAGAAGCCTAGAGGCCCAGAGAGGTCAGGGGCAGCCCAAGGCCACCTACTGAGAGGTCAGGAGTTCCAGACAACCCATCAGGAACAGGAGCCCTGCCTTCTTTGCTGACTTGGTTCCTGTCTTGTTTTATCTGCTCCCAGACCTGCTCAAATGCTGAACTGGTGAGAAACCCCAGGGTTTTGGGAATTGATGCTGGGAGGCTGGATCTCCAGGCAGCGCCCAGAGCTTGTGTCAGCCATCTCTGGGAAGGACTCTGTTCCCCACTTCCAGCAGCCAGAGTATGGGGCATCCGGGTCAGCTGACAGCCTGCTGTGTGACCTTGGGCAAGGACCTGTCTGTCTCTGGGCTTTGCCCTGGCACTGAGGAGGCTGGGAGACCTGGGTTCTCACAGGGCTGAATTCTCCATCAGACACAGTGACCGCCATGTCTCAGGCACAATCTTGGGGTCCGTAAAGGTGTTTTAACTTCTTTTAAAATCAGAAGGGGGAGAAAAACCCAGGCTTTGGGGTCAAAGAAAACATTTAATATATGGCATTAATATATTCATCTCTATGTCAAATGTAGTTGTAAGAATAGTTTAAGCTCTTTTTTTAGTGGAGGAAGGGACCCTGAAAGCAAAAGTGCCTCAGGCCCATGGAAGTCCTCATGCAGCCCTGGGTTTGAGTCTGGGTGCTCCCATTCACAGGCTGTGCAACCTTGGGCACGTGGACTCCCCTCTCTGAGTCTTGGGTTCCCTGCCCCTACCCAGTGAGGCAGGCATCACTGGCTCCCCTAAGAATGGTGAGATGTGGAATGTTTAGTCTACTTGGTTGGTGCTCAAATTTGTGGGTACTAGTATTTGACAGTTGTTATCAAGATTATGTATGCTCACTAATAATAGCCCCAAGGTGGGGGCCTCAGCTTTCCCACCCTGCACCTGCGCAGTTCTAGGAAGGCCCCAGGGGTGCTGGTCTGGCGGGGGAGGTGAGCTGGCGGTTGGGCCACGGGCGGGGCAGGGCGAGCTTCCTGTCCCCCAGGCACAGGGGCCTCAGCTAACGGAAGTGGCAGGGGCCACGTGGTTATCTCCTGGTACCCGCCCTGTCTGACGGGGTCTCTGTTCCCACTCGCTGTCCGGTGAGTTTGAGCCCAGGCCAGGAGGCCCCCATTGCTCCTCCTTTCCCCTCTCAGGGACAGAAGGGAGACCCTTCTCCCTGGCCCGGGTTTCGAGAGCAACAGTAGGTGTCACTTCCTGGGCCTGCGCAGGGTCACCCTTTGCTCTGCCACTGTGCTCCCCCCTTTACAACTCTGAGTGGCAGGATGGATGGCAGGGCGGTCGTGGGACTGTGGCGAATCAGAGCCACGTGTGGTAGTTTCAAACAGGGATTCTTCAGCAGACAGGTCAGGGACAAAGTCATAGTGACCTGGGGACAGTCAGTGACCTCTCTGTGGTTCAGTTTCCTCATCTGTAAAGTTGATATTGAGCCCCACGTGTGGTTAAGGTTGAATGAATGTGTGGTGCCTGCAAAGGGCTGGGCACGGTGTATGTGTGACGGGGAGGGGCACTCTAATGGAACTCGTAAAAACAGTAGCAAAGATTCTTGGTTTCGGGGAACTTAGGCCCTCTGGCTCCTACGATCTCCTAGATCTGTACTGTCTAGCAGAACTTCATCTGTGCTGTGCAGTACAGTGGCCACCAGCCTTGTGTGGCTCCTGAGCCCTGGCAACAAGGCTGGCACAACTGAGGAAGTTGGAGGAAAACTGTATTTAATTTTATTTAGTTTAAAATTAAGTTGCCACATGGGGGCTAGTGGTTCCCATTATCAGGTAGCATAGCTCCAAGGGATTTGGAGATGCTCAGAGTCTAGGTCATGGCCAAAATCTAAGAAATGAGATGGGAATTTAGGGCTTTTCCCGCTTGGTATGTCCCCAGTTAGGCTAGGTTTCCTCATGGGCTACACTGGGGGCTGGAGTTTCTCAGGGGTCCCAGTGCCGCCCAACACAGGGTGGTGGTTGGGAATGTTTGTTGAATAAAATAATTGTTTGCTTGGTGAGCTCCTGTTCATGCTTTAAAACCCCAACTCCCATGCCCTCTCCTTTAGTTCAAGTCCCCCAGGTGAATCATCTCGTGGATCCTGGTATTGTTCTGGCCAGGTAGGCACATGGTGGATGCTGGGTGACTTAGAGAAGTCACGTAACCAGAGGCTAGCTGATAATGGGTCAAATTAAACTCAAGATTAGAAAACTGAGGCTTAGAAAGGAGCAGCCTTGCCCAAGGTCCTTGCTCAGCCCTTTCTAGTGAGGCCCAGGGAGCTTTCCCATCCCTGCGGTCACCAGCCCCATCTCTGCTGCTACTGTGCCTCCTGGGCTCCCAGCTGCTGCTGAACTGCCCTCGGGGTCATGAATTATGGATGAGGCTTGTGGGCTCCAGTGACAAGCCCAACCTCAACAACATGCCAAGGACACCAAGTGTCCCTCCCTTGCCTGGTGGCTTGGCTCATCCCCTTCTCCTGGGAGGCCTGGGGTCCTCCAGTAAGATCCCTTCGAGGCATTTCCTCATGTTTTGCAGATGGGGAAGCTGAGGCACGGAGCTGGACAGTGACTCAGATACCTACCAGGTGAACACACTGGCTTCCAGGGTCAGGGGCAGGACTCGCGGCCGCACAGTGTCAGCTGGGTCACCGTGGCGAGGGTTGAACTTCCCCTCCCAGGAAAGTGCATGGCATGGGGACTGTTGTAGGGGGAGTCAGGAGACCCTGAGGGAACCTAAGGGCCACTTGAAGGACCCCAACTCCCATGTGGCCGATCACAGTCCCAGTGTCCCCCTCTCACCAGACCCTTTTCCAACAGGAGCTGCCCAGTGCGGAGCTGAGTGCTCACGGGACTCAGCTGACCCAAGCGCAAATCCACTGTCATTTCCTGGCTGTGTGACCTTGGCAAGTAGCTTGAGGGGACTCAGTTTTTCTGTCTCTGAAATGGCCCAGAGCTTTTCTACCCATCCCCCACTATGAGCTCCTCTACATGCTTAAAAACCCCACCCCCCATGCCCCTCCGCTAATCTAGGCTCTCCCAGCCCCTATCCCTTCATTTAGTTCAGCTCTGACCCCACAGGGATGGGGGTATCTGTATCCAGTTCTGTCCCCATAGGCTGGAAGCTACTTGGGGACCATGCCCAAAGCTGAATCACTCCAGGGGCCCTGGCATACTCCCAGCTTTGGGGCTTTTGGTTCCTCCTCCATCCTCTTTCTCCTTCCTCCACAAGGAGAGAAGTTGGAATTTCCCCTCCTTAGGCCCGAGCCAGCTGTGACTACAACTCAAATTTGCCTCTCTCTTTGGACAGGCACAAGATAGGAACCTTCAGGGGTCTCCACAGAGGCCATCAAAATGTCGTATTTTGGGGAGTATTTTTGGGTAAGTAAGAGTCACTCATTTTGGTGGGGTGTCCTGGAAGGGCTGTGGAGGCTTTTATGGAGGTGGAGAAACCTGGTGGCTTGTGGGCAGAGTCTTGGGCAGATGGAGGGTTTGCAAGGGGTAGAAGTTCAAGTGGGAGGAATCAGGCTGGGTTTGAATCTATGGCCCCAGACATCATAGGTCTTATGGTCTCGGGCACATCACAGCTTGAACAGGGTGACTGAGGCCCAGAGTAGGAATCTCTTACCTGAAGTTGCCCAGCAAGAAAGTAGAGAGTCAGGTCTCAAACCTAGGGCCAGACCAAGCTTCCAGGATCATTCCAGCCAGGGAATTTCCACATCTTCCCTATCCTGGAGAGTTGGGGGGTTTTCTTGACTTGACCTCTAGGGACCTGCTTACCTGTCTGCTCTCCAGACTGGGGACTACATAGTATGACTCAAGGAGCCAAGTGAGATAGGTTTGTTTGTATTCATTCACTCCCTTCCTCCCTCCCGCCCAGTCACCACCACCCCACATCCAGCCCACTCTGGGAGATGTTGGAGCCCGCAGGAGACTCCCTCCCAACACAGACCCTGAGGAACCCCCAGTCTAGGGGACACGGAGCTAGTAAGACACCTCTAGTCCTACTGAGTCAGGACTGAACCCAACCTTGGGGGTTCCAGAGAAGGAGCAAGGATGCAGAGCTGTGTTTGCCATGGGCTTTGAAGGCTGATTTTCCAGGATGCCAGAAAGGCATTCTGGGCAGGGGGAACAACCTGGACAAAAATAAAAAGGTGTGACACAGGGTGGCCAGTGGAGGGCACAAGGACTCCTCTTGCAGAGCCAGGCTAATGGGGAGACACAGAAGACGTGTGAACAGAAGAATAGGGTAGGACCTAGGGCAGAAAGCCCCTGCCTGGGTTGCAGGCCCAGAGCTTGCAGAGAGGAAGCCCGTTGCTAAGCGACTAGTTGCCCCTGGCAACAGGCCTTTCTCCCTCCCCAGCTGGGGCTCCTCTTACTAGCATTTGCTTTCTTAAAGGGGCAGCACCCCCTTGCCACCTGCGGGTAGGAGGGTGGGAGGGATGGGAGGAGGGCTGGACCTCCACCTTCTTTCCAAGGGTCACAGTCCTTGGATTTGCCTCTGCATGGCTATGTGACCCCATCCAAGGGCTGCCCCTCTCTGAGACTCCGGTGGCACTCTGTGTAAGGGGGTTTGACCGTTAGAGGATCAGTTGTTGCCCACATTCTGCAATCCTGACAGGGGCACCTACATGTATTTTAAATTCTTTTTAATTGTGTGAGGCAGGCAAGTTCGCTGCAGAAAATTCAGACTAGCAAAAAGAAAATAGTAGCCACCCCCAACCCCTCCCTCCAAAGATAGCCTGATACAGAATGGATAAGAGCTTTGAGTTTGGGATTTGAATTGGGCTCTTCTGGGAGCGCTTGGGCAAGTGACTTTGCATCTGGAAGCCTCAGTTTCTCCATCTGGGAAAGGGGAATGAAACTCCTACTTCCCCAGGGCTCAGGGAGTACCCTGGAATGTCTGTTTCTCTTTTATTTGCTTATTTATTTATCTATTTATTGGCTGTGTCTGATCTTAGTTGCAGCGTGTGGGATCTTTCATTGTGGCGCACGGACTGTCTAGTTGTGGGCTCAGTGATTGCAGTGCTCACGCTCCAGGGCACGCAGGCTTCAGTAGCTGTGGCAAGCAGGCTTGGTTGCTCAGGAGCATGTAGGATCCTAGTTCCCTGCCCAGGAATCAAACCTGTGTCCCTTGCGTTGCAAGGCAGAGTCTTAACCACTGTGAGGGAAGTCCCCTGTCTATTTCTTTTAATTAATGTTTCTTTTAATCTGTTGTTAGTATTGCTGGCTCTTTGCTGGATGATGCTGGGGCCCTGCCTGACCTGAAGGAGGCTCCATTCGGGAGAGATCAAGCCAGACAAGGCTGCCCCAGTCTTGTTGGGCCAAGGCAGGGCTGGAGGCATGGAGGGCACTGGGGAGCCCACGGGGGAAGTGTGAGCAGGAGAGGGACATGATCAAGCTGTATTAGAAAGATCTCTTGGGCTTCCTCGGTGGCTCAGTGATAAAGAATCCGCCTGCCAGTACGGGAGACACAGATTCGATCCCTGATCCAGGAAAAGCCCACATACTGCAGAGCAACTCAGCCCGGGTGCCACAACTATTGAGCCTGTGCTCCAGAGCCGGGGAGCCGCTACTATTGAGACCATATGCTGCAACCATTGGAGCCCTCGCGCCCTAAAGCCCGTGCTCCCCGACAAGAGAAGCCGCTGCAGTGAGAAGCCTGCACACTGCAACTAGAGAAGAGCTTGCACACCCACAGCAATGCAGCACAGCCAAAAACAAATAAATAAAATTATTTAAAAAAAAAAACAAAAACAGAGAAACATCTCTCTGGGCCTGGCTTGAGAGAAAGACTGGTGTCCAGAGGTTCTGATAGGAGACATAGGCTCGAGACAGCCCCTCCCAGTACCCTCGGCTGCCAGCCCAGCCCGAGGGAGTCAGACACTGCTGGGGGGTTGCCAGGTCTGGGAAACAGGCCAGCAGTTGGCTCTGAGTCAGCTCCAGATGCTGGCCTGGGCCGCAGTGCCTGGTGCAGCCTCACCCGAGGATCCCCTGGTTGGGCTGGGCAGGGGGCTGCTGGGGTTGTTTGCTGAGGCCTCACCACTGTGCTTCCCAGGTGGCGCTAGTGGTAAAGAACCTGCCTGCCAATGCAGGAGGCGCAAGAGATGTGGGTTCGATCCCTGGGTCAGGAAGATCTCCTGGAGGAGGGCATGGAAACCCACTCCAGTATTCTTCCTTGGGAAATCCCATGGTGAGAGGAGCTTGATGGACGACAGTCCGTGGGGCCACAAAGAGTGGGACATGACAGTGACTAACCTAGTGACTTATTCAACGAGGAGGGCTGCCTTTGGGACTTTAGAGGACCATGATGTGGATCATCCCATATGAGAGGTAGAGGACTCCCTGCCCCCATCTTAATGAGGAGCCACTCTAGGTTCAGGGAGAGACATGACTGGTCTGGATCACACAGTGTAGCCCTAGCGGCCCCCACAAGCCGTGGTGACCCCACAACTAGGAGAAAAGGGGGTCTGTGCAAGGCATCAGCAGGCACCAGGATAGAGGCTCTGTTCCCACCAGCACCAGGCAACAGCAAAATAACTTGTCCCTCTTTTCAACAAACCCAAATGCCCTTTCTGTGCCCCAGCCTGCACTGGACATTTCTGGGTCCTGAGAGAGTATCAGACCCACATCCTGCTTTGTGGGGTCCTCAGAGAGAATTTTCATGTTACAGAGAAAAGAAAAGAAGGCTACAGTGACTTAAGTAACAGGGGTTGTATTAATTCATAAAACTGAAGAGTTGTGCAATAGTGTGGCTTTCAGGGTTGGTTTGGTCCAGCAACTCTACTCAAGATGCTTTTTTTTAAAGACTTCACAACCAAGACCTCTGTTGCAGCACACGGGCTCCAGACTGCCTGCGCTCTGTAGCTGTGGCATATGGCATTCGTTTCCCCATGACATGTGGGACCTTAGGTCCCTGGCCAGGGATCGAACCCTCATCCGTTGCATTGGAAAGTGGATTCTTAACCATTGGACCTCCAGGAAAGTCCCTCAACACGCTTTTTATTCAGACCCTCAAGTTCAGCATCTTTCCAAAGTTCATGGTTTCCATTTGGTTTCCCAGGATCTCCTGTGACCACATAATCTCTCATTTATGGAAAGATACAAAGAGAAAAACAGAGGGGAAGAGGCCAAAGAGAAAGGAGCAAACAGAGGTAGAGAGATACGTACACACTCACACAGAAAGATAGTGAGAGAGGAAGATCAGAGTGAATGTACAAGAATCCCAGGGCTTTTTTTCTAACTAGACCAAATTAAGGTCCATAAGCCAATCCTTAGGACCAGGGGAAACGCAACAGGTTAGCTCAGGCCTGAACCAATGCCTACAGCCAAGAGGATGGGCTTCTGCCAGTTAGCTCTTCAGCCCAGGCCCCTGTTGCTAGGCATCCTTGATGTCCTCTCCACCCCCTTTCTCAATCTCCATCCTCACCCCCTGCAGGGAGAGAAAAACCATGGCTTTGAGGTCCTGTACCACAGCGTGAAGCAGGGGCCCATCTCCACCAAGGAGCTAGCAGACTTCATCCGGGAGAGGTGAGGTTCCCCAAGCCCCATCTGTCCCCGTGGTCAAGACCCAAAGTCCACACAACCATGCCCATCTTGTACTTCCACCCAGGCTCTGCCCCCTTTTCCCCTTTCCCACCCCACCCTGACAGGGCACCACATTCTGCCAGAAAGGGTCCTGATCCCTGGGGTCTCCAGGAACCAAATGAAGACCCGACCAACCGACAGTTCTCAACACCGGCAGCCCTATGCCCCATTTTAAACAATAATCACCAAACTTCTAAGGCCTCCTCTTGTAGAGATGATAATATGACCTACTTACAAGGAGAAATTTGAAGGGCCCATCTCGGGCCCTGAGTACGATAAAATACATGTATGATGAAATAATCTACATTTCAGCTTGTAAATGCTCCGACATCCCAGAAAACACGATAAACTCAAATTGCAAGGCAACCTCTGCTCCCCAGCCCCTCAGCAGCTGAATGCCCGTTAAATCCGGGCAGAGAGTCCAAGGGATTATTAACCAGGGTTTTCCTCTCTGAGGCTGTCACGCAAGACCTGTCACAGCCATGCTCTGTTTCATGAGGGCTTCAGACCCTGGATCCATCCACTATTGCCTGTGGTACCCCATGGGTGCCTCTGTCAAAAGACACCCCAGTGGGTAACTAGTTTTAACGGGGCACATGGCTACCCCAAACAAAACTGAAATTCTATTAGGATGAAAATGTGAGTGGATATTGGGTAGGCATTTAGCAGTATCTGTCTAGAGGGAATAAAGAAATCTGAGTTTATCTTCTGCAACTAAATGAGACAAAGCACATGAAACATTGATACTGTGTGCTCAAAATTTTGTTTACTTGCTCTTGCTGCTGCTGTTACAACTACTGCTGTTAGTAAAATTTTATTTAAGGATGAAAACCTCTCCTGTGAATTTCCCAAACATCTTCCTCTGCCAGGGGGCTGTATCATTCTCCTGGAGGCCTCTGCTCAGATGTTTGAGATAGGCAAACTGAGGCCCAGGGGTATGGGGCCTGTCCCAAGGTGCCCAGGACCTACCCCATCCTTTCCCTGTCCTCCTACCCAGGGCCACCATTGAGGAGACCTACTCGAAGGCGATGGCAAAACTTTCCAAGCTGGCCAGCAACGGGACCCCCATGGGGTGAGTGGGCTGTGCGTGAGGCAAGAGTCGCCAAGGGTATGGGGGTCCCTGGGGGCAACAAGGGGCTGCCCTTGGGTGTACATCTCTTCACACTTGTGGTATGTGGGGCAGGGAGTCATCCCCCCGCTATGGACAGAGGAATATGAATGTATATATAGGTGGCTCAGTGGTCAAAGGGCTTCCCAGGTGGCACTAGTGGTAAAGAAACTGCCTGCAATGCAGGAAACTTGGGTTCAGTCCCTGGGTTGAGAAGATCCCCTGAAGAAGGAAATGGCTACCCACTCCAGGATTCTTGCCTGGGAAATCCCATGGACAGAGGAGCCTGGTGGACTATAGTCTATGGGATCCCAAGAGCCAGACACAACTGAGCACACACCTCAGTAGTAAAGAACCTTCCAGCCAATGCAGGAGACACAGGTTTGATCCCTAGGTCAGGAAGATCCCCTGGAGAAGGAGATGGCTACCCACTCCAGTATTCTTGCCTGGGGAAATCCCATGGACAGAGGAGCCTGGCAAGCTCTAATTCATTCATTCATTCAGTGGGTATTTACTGAGCCCATACTGTGTGCCAGACATGGTTCGAGGCACCAGGGGGCCCAGGGGCAGTCAAAACAAATCAAGCCTCCAGTCACCTTCATGCCCTGTTCACAGGGTGTGCTGTGCGTCTGCGATATGTGACAGACGTTAACCACAAACACGAATAAATTCCTTTCCCAGAGAGAACAGTGCTAGGAAGAGAATGAAATAGGAGGGTTAGAAGGTGGGTACTATATCTGGAGCTGAGATCTCAGAAATGAGAAGGAATCAGCCATGGGGGTGTCCGAGGGACAGAGACCCAGGGGGGTGGCTCAGCTAGCGCAAAGGCCCTGAGACAGCAGCACAATTGTGTGTGTTCAAGGAAGAGCAAAGAGGCAGGCGTGGCTGCAGGGCCTGGGCCCAGTGGAGAGGAGGTGGGGGAGAAGGAGAGGGAGGGGGAGCATCAGGCTGGGCCTGGAGTCCAGTGAGAGGACGGTGGGCGTCAGCCCAGGTTTGAATTCCTGCTCCGACATTCATCTCCTGAGGGGCCTTGGGTGAGTGCCGGGGCCTCCCATGCCTCAGTTTCCCTGTCTGCTGCAGGCCCACCTTACGTGATTGCAGTGGGGATTAAACGAGTTCATATATGTTCATGTTTAGCAGGGCCCAGAACGCATGCGGTGTCTGAGCCAAAGCCAGCCACGCTGGGTGAGGGGTCCCTTGCCGAGGGGTTGGGGTTGGGCCTGCTGGGCCTGGGTGTGAGCCCCACCGCTGTTTCCAGGACCTTTGCCCCACTCTGGGAGGTCTTCCGAGTCTCCTCAGACAAGTTGGCGCTCTGCCACCTGGAGCTGACGCGGAAGCTTCAGGATCTCATCAAGGATGTGCTCCGCCACGGGGAGGAGCAGCTCAAGGCGCACAAGAAGGTGGGTGCCGCGGGCACCGCTGGGCCGGCAGGTGGGCACGGCTGTGGCTCCTGGGACCCCAGGACTCTTGGGGCCTTGGAACCCCAGCTCCTGGTGCATGCCCCTTAGGGCTCTGTTAGAATCTCACAGACCTGAGCATTGTTGAATTTCAGACTCTCAAAATTCTAAGAGCAGAGGGTCTGCAAACTATAGCCAGCGGGCGATGGCTAGACCATCACCTCAAGCTATGAGTACTTTTTCTACTTTTAAGGGATTGGCGGGGGGGAATCAAAAGAAGGATATTTTATGATGTGTAACTATTACAGGACATTTAGATTTTAATGCCAGTAAATAAAGTTGTGTTGGCCACAGCCATGCCCATTCACGTTCGGATCTTCTGTGGCTGGCTTATGAAGTGTAATGGCTGAGTTCAGTGTCCGATTTACACCTGATCCTTCACAGCAAAAGTCTGCCGACCCCTGATCTAGAGCGTTAGAAGCTACAGATCTTGTTATTTGACATTTCTAGACTCTTTTTTTTTTGGCCTAAACTTTATTTTTTATTTTTATTTATTTTATTTAATGGAGAAGGAAATGGCAACCCACTCCAGTATTCTTGCCTGGAGAATCCCATGGATGGAGGAGCCTGGTGGGCTACAGTCCACGGGGTCGCAAAGAGTCGGATACGACTGAGCGACTTCACTTATTTTTTAAGTGAAGTTCTAAATTTATTTTTAATTGGAGGGTAATTGCTTTGCAATGTTGTTGGTTTCTCCCATGCAACAACATGGGGCTTCCCAGGTGGCTCAGATGGTAAAAAAAAAAAATCCGCCTGCAACGCAGGAGACTTGGGTTTGATCCCTGGATCAGGAAGATTCCCCTGGAGAAGAGAATGGCTACCCACTCCAATATTCTCACCTGGAGAATTCCGTGGACAGAGGACCCTAATGCCATGGGGTCACAAAGAGTCAGACACAACTGAGTGACTAACACATATACATGTATATTCCCTCCTTCTTGAACCTCCCTCCCACACCCACCCCATCCCACCCCTCTATGTCGTCATAGAGTACTGGGCTTCTAGACTCTTAACAAAACTAAAATCCTGGAAGACCCAGACCTTAGACTCTCAAGATTCCAAAATATTTGAAGTTTATAACTCTAGAGTCATAGAGACTTGGCATTTATAGAGCCCTAGAATCTGTAGTTTTTAACCCCCATTAAGAGAGTTGTAGTACTTCATAATGTACTCTTAAAAATGGTTAAGATGGCAAATTTTACCTTAAATGTATTTTACCACAACTTTTCTTTAAAAAATTAAAGAACAAGGAAGTTTTCTCTGGACTGATATGGAACAATCTTGAGAATGAATTATTAAGTGGAAAAAGCAGTAAGTTAAACAGTATGGCCTGTCACCATTTGTCATAAAAAATGGGCATATTCACTGATCTTCGTGCCAGTTATTTCAGGAAATGTATCATGGTAATAATAGGAGGTTTGGGATTTCCTTGGTGGTCCAGTGGTTAAGACTCCATGTTTCTAATGCAGGGGGTGGGGGTTCGATCCCTGGTCAGGGAACTAAGATTCCACATGTCTGCCTTACAGTGGGGAAAAGAAAAAAAAAAAAGACTTTATAGAAAAAAAGGGTGGGAAGGTTTTTACATGAGCTCACTCCTTAAAACTATCTGAAATGTGAATTATGTGTAAATATTACCTATTTAAAGAGTTAAAATTTTTGAAATTCATAGAATTCTCAGGAAAAAAATATTCTGTAGGACCTGGAACCCCACAGGTTTGGGAGGCTGGGAATTTCATGGTGTATACCTGGGTCTGCTCGGGACCTGCACCCCCGCAGGGGCTTCAGGGGCTTCAGGTGGTCCTCATGCTCTTCCCTACCCCCACAGTGCAAAGAGGAAGCGGTGGGCACCCTAGATGCTATACAGGTCCTCACAGGGGTCAGCCAGCTCCTGCCCAAGTCTCGAGAGAACTACCTGAACCGTTGCATGGACCAGGAGCGGCTGCGGAGGGAGAGCACCAGCCAGAAGGAGATGGACAAGGTGGGCGCACAGCTGCAGGTCCCCAGCCACCACTGGCCCATGCAGATCCGAGGGATTTGCTGAGAGGTGGCAGGACTGCCTGATGGTGGAATGAAAAAAATAGCACAGAGCCACAGTCGTTGAACCTGCATGAACCACACCCTGGGCACCCCAAGGAGTCTGCGTGCTGGGGGATGGGGCCAGGAGAAGTGCCCCAAGTGTCCCCTTCCCAACCCCGTCCCCTCCCTGTCCCTCCTAGGCAGAGACAAAGACCAGGAAGGCAGCAGAGAGCCTGCGACGTTTGGTGGAGAAATACAACTCAGCCCGTTCTGACTTTGAGCAGAAAATGCTGGACTCAGCTCTGGTAAGAACCGGGCCTTGGAGACCTACGCATTCCTGGGCCCAGGATGCTGTGGGCCTCAGAAGTCCAGAACCTTCCAAACCCTCAACTCCCAGAAACCTTAGAATCACAGGCTAAAACAGTAAAATTCTAGAGCCAGTTAGCTATTATTGTTGTTGTTGACATTATCATTATTTCAAAGACCAAATCAGTTCTGTGCCTTAATTTCACCATTTGTAAAATGGGGACAGTAATACTACCTGCCTCATAGACTTGTGAAGATTAAATGAGTCACCATATATGAAATTTTCAGACTAGTACCAGGTGCATAGAAACCACTCTATGATGTATTATTATTATTATTGATGAGGTTTTTGAGCAAGATGGGGCAGGGTTTAGAAGCCAAGAGTCTCCTGACATGTTATGGTGACTAAAAAGCCTGGATTCCTGGTCTAGCCTCTCTCTGTCAACCCTTTGGCAAGGCACTCACCTCTCTGGGTCTCTGTCTACTCAAAGGTTTAAAAAACAGATTGAGAGCTCAGGATTAAGAATTAGATTTTTTTTTCTCCCTGAATTTGCAGTGATAGAAAGTTGCAAGCACTAGAAATCTTCGTTCAAACTGACAAGGAAACTTACAGGGTCAGGGAACTGAAAAGTTCAGGGTGGGGTAGAGCTTCAGGCATGGCTGGATCCAGGTGCTCAATTGGTGTTGGCAGAAAGTTGTGCCTCTTTGCTTCTCAAATCTGTTTTTCTCCCTGAGGGCTTTATTCCCAGGTAGACACACCCTCCTCAGTGTGTGTGTGTGTGTGTGTGTGTGTGTGTGTGTGTGTGTGTAGCAGAGTAGCCACCAGCAGCGGCCCTATTTATCTGCCAACCCATTGACTCAGGATATGAAAGTGTTTTTTCTCTGATTCCAGCCCAAGTCCCAGAGCCCTTACTCAAATCAATCACTGAGGCCAGGGGGTTGGAACACTCTGATTGGTCAGGTGGGGCCACTAGCCACACCTTCCCATTTTGCTCCTCCCCTCCTGTTTCAGCGCTTCCAAGCCATGGAAGAGACCCACCTGCGGCAAATGAAGGCACTGATGGGCTCTTACGCCCACTCAGTGGAGGACACCCATGTGCAAATCGGGCAGGTGAGTGGAGCTGGGGGTGGGGAATGAGGTTGGGGTGCTGGGCAAGAAGGCCCTGCCTGGTTACAAACTCCGTCCTCCTGGCCCAGGTGCACGAGGAGTTTAAGCAGAACGTAGAAAACGTCAGTGTGGAGATGCTGCTGAGGAAGTTTGCAGAGAGCAAAGGCACAGGCCGGGAGAAGCCTGGTGAGTCGGGGACATCGATGGGAGTTGGCCTGTGCAGCCACAGATATGGGGAAGGAACGGGATTCAAGAGCCTAGAGAATGAACCTCCCTTGGCTTCATTTTCCTCACCAGAAAACGGGGTTAAAAAAAAAAGAAAAAGAAAAATGGATTGATGGAACTTCCCTGGTGGTCCAGAGGTTGAGACTTCTTCCAATGCAGAGGGTGCAGATTCAATTCCTGGTCAGGGAACTCCCACGTGCCTTGCAGCCAAAAAACCAAAACATAAAATAGAAACAGTATTGTAACAAATTCAATAAAAGACTTTAAAAATAGTCCACATTTAAAAAAATAATCTTTTAAAAAAAATGGACTGAAGACAAATCTAACTCAGCAACCCACAGAGGAAGAGAATTAGATGCCTAATCTTACAGATAAATCTCTTACCACTAGATAGCAGAGGGACCTTGAATGCCAGGGTCAGCCTTTCAAGGGAGCCACTGAAGATTGTTGAGCAATTTGAAAGGCCCATTTGAAAATGTCCCAGATAGAGGGTCAAGGAAGAATTGAGAGCCAAAGTTTTAGGGTCACATCTGGGTTTGTATCTTTCCTGTGTCACTCATTGTGTCACCTTGGACATCTGTCTTGCCTTCTCTGAGGCTTAGTTTCCTCTTCTGTAAAGTAGGGATGATAGCCCCCAACTAATGGTGTCATGAAAATTCACTGTTATTGTTGTTCAGTCACTAAGTTATCTCCGACTCTTTGCAACCCAATGAGCTGCAGCATGCCAGGCTTCCCTGTCCCTCACCATCTCCCTGAGTTTGCTCAAACTCAATGGACATCATTGAGTCAGTGATGCCATCCAACTATCTCATCCTCTGTCAGCTCCTTCTCCTCTTGCTCTCAGTCTTTCCCAGCATGAGGGTCTTTTCCAACGAGCCAGCTCTTTGCATCAAATGGCCAGATTATTGGAGCTACAGTATTGATCCTTCCAGTGCATATTCAGGGTTCACTAGTTTGATGCAAATAAAGGGCAAAAATGAGTGCTTGGCACACAGTAGGCACTTAGTCAATGCTGTTTACATCCTTAGGACTAGACAACCACTAGGGTCTGTCTTCTCTCCCTCCTGTCTCTATAGCTCAGCACCAGCTGAGGCTACCTCTCATTGTGTGAATCTCCATGCTTGTCCTTCACTGGCTCCAGATTTTTCATGCCCTGCTCCTGCTCGCATAACCTCTGTGGCTTCCCCATCACCCTTGGGAGAGAGCCCCAGGACCTCATCCTGGGACTTAAGGCTCAGCCCACTGCAGTGACATTTATAATCCATCCTCTGACCCACCCAAGTTCTACCCAGAAATTCTGGAAGTAGAAGTAACTTAGGCAGTCCCTCCAGTCGTCCCAAGGTGGTAGCCATCCAAGGCAGGACCAAGAACCCTTGGCCCATCCCGCTCATGACTATCTCAGAGACTAGTTCAGCATCTTGGCTCATGCCTTGGACCCTGACTCACCTTAAGCTCAGATCCAGGTGCCATTGTGTGGCCAAAGGTATATCGCTACCCTTCCTAGGCCCAGGCCCCCTGCCTGCCTGAGGTTCTCAATTTTTTCTGTCTCAGGGCCTTTGGACTTTGAGGCCTACAGAGCGGCTACCCTGCAGGAAGGCAAGTACGTCTGGGCCTGGATGCCCAGGCTGGACCATGGGGATGAGGGAGGCAGATCTGAATGGGAAGAGGACCCCCACCCAGGGCTCATCTGCACCCCTTCATCTGTTCTCAGCAATGAAACGTTTGCGTGGAGCCAAGGCCTTTCGCCTCCCAGGACTGAGCCGGCGGGAGCGGGAGCCACCTACAGCTGTGTGAGGAAGCACCCCCTCTCCCAGGCCTGGCCCAGGCTAACCCAGGATCCCTCCTTATTCCTGGCCCTCCCAGAAATCCCCTGCTTAGGGTAGCCCAAGAGAATTTCTATTCCAGGCTAGCCCAGGATCCCCTCTTCCCAGGCCAGCCCAGAAGCACTCTGTCCAAGCTGGCTCAGTATCACCAGTGCCCTAGCTAGTCCAGGGAGCTACCCAGATGGTACTAGTGTCAAAGAACCTGCCTGCCAGTGCAGGAGACTTAAGCGACATGGGCTCAATCTCTGGGTGGGGAAGATCACCTGGAGGAGGGCATGGCAACCCACTCCAGTATTCTTGCCCGGAGAATCCCATGGACAGAGGAGCGTGGCAGGCTAGAGTCCATAGGGCCATACAGAGTTGGACAAGAGTGAAGTGTCTTAGCACGCACACAAGCTTGTCCAGAATTCTCCTTTTGCCAAGACTAAACCAGGGGCAGCCTGTTCCAGACCCACCCAAGATTACCCCTTCCCTGGCTGGCCTGGATTTCTCCCTGGCAGGGCTAGACTTGCTGTTTCCCCCATCTCATCTAGCCTGGTAATTCTAACTTTGTCAAGATGAGCCCAAGAGTCTCTCTGCCCAAACTGGTACCAAATTCTTCCCTATACCTGTGGTCTCCCTGGCTAGCCCAGGGTTAGCCTTGCCCAGGCTAGCCCAGGATTCTTCTCTTTGCCAAGGCTGGCCCCATTATTTCCCTGCCAAGGTGAGCCCTACATTCAGACTGATTTCCAAGTCCCTCCCCTTCCAAGCTGTTTGAGAATGCCCCGTACTCGGCTAACTCAGACTCACTGGCCCCAGCCCCAAGCTAGCGCCAAGGTTGCGCCACCTGCAGGGCTGACCCAGGACCACAGAGCTACCCAGGGACTGCCTGCAGGTTCGGCATCTGCAGGGGGCAGAGGGGAGGGCCAAGGGAGGTGGGGGAGCTGACACTGACATCTCCTTCTCCATCCGCAGAGATTCCCTGGAACCTGATTTAGGGGTAAGTGCCATGGGAGGGGCCGGGCCGGGCTGCCAAGTGGGAGGGCTTCAGTCTTGCCTTGCTCCCCGCTCCCATGCCTGGAAACCACGCCTGGAGCTTAAGGGGCTAGAGGCCACACAGCTTAGGGACCAGGCTCCAGTCCCGCATCGGCTGCAAACCCCCATGGACTGTGTGGGAGGGGCAAGTCTCCTCATTTCGCTTCAGTCTGCCCCTCAGGACAGGTAGCTGCCTGTTCTCTTCCTCTGAGAATCTGCCCACACACCGCAGGAAGATAGTTATTGCCATTGGGTTCTTTTTTGATCTGAGTCAGGGCCCAGAGGTGGGATGCAGGCATGGCAGAGTGAGATGGGAGGTTTGGTACCAGAGAGCCTAACGCATTGCTTGCTTGTCCCTCCCCAGACTTGTCCAGAGGTGGACGAGGAAGGTTTCACCGTGAGGCCTGATGTCACCCAGAACAATATCCTCCTGGCGCCCTCTGGGGGCAGTTGTTAGCACAGCAAGGACCAAGCTCCATCCACAGGGATCCACCCACCATTAGCAACCCTCTCTGCATACATCCTTGGTGGAGCCTCCAGTTGTAAAGCAAGCAGATTCAAATGCAGACACTCACCCTGAGGGGTCAGAGCTGAGCAAGAGCGAGAGAGGAGGGCTTGGTTATCCCAGAAGGGGGAGCAAAAGGGGCTTCCTGGAAGAGGCGGTCAGGTGTTGGGGTTTAGCAGCTGAATAGTTTACTAATTAGGTCAGGGCATGCCTATATGAGGGGCTTCCCAAGTGGCAATAGTGGTAAAGAAACCGCCTGCCAATGGAGGAGATGCAGGTTTGATCCCTGCGTCAGGAAGATCCCCTGGAGTAGGAAATGACTACCCACTCCGATATTTTTACCTGGGAAATCCCATGGGCAGAGGAGCCTGGTGAGCTACAGTCCATGGGACTGTGAAGAGTCAGACACAACTGGATGACTGAACACACACACATGCTTGTATGAAGGCTTGTGGGGAGAGGAGAATGGTGGCAAACACGTGGTGTCAACGCAAGGGTGGCAAGTGATGAGAGGAAATGGGGCAGCACCTCAAAGGGGTACGAAGGAAGGGACAGATTTGAGGGCTCACTGGAGGGGAACCCATGTTGATGCCTTAACTGCAGTGCACGCTCAGCAGAGCCCACCCACTTCTCATCCAGCGACTCCGATTTTGATGACGAGGAGCCCCGCAAAATCTACGTGCACATCAAGCCTGCCTCAGCCCGGGCCCCACCCTGCAGTCCCAAGGCAGCTGCGGCCCAGCTCAAGGCCACAGCTGGCAGCCTCATCCTTCCTCCTGGCCCCGGGGTGAGGCGTGGGGAGATGCCATGCGTGGGGCAGGGGGCACTGGCTGAATGCCCCCCCGGCCTGATGCCACCCCTTTGTCCACAGGGCACCATGAAACGCCATTCTTCACGTGAGTAGTCTGTTGAGAGGTTTTCAGTTTGACAAGAGGCATGTGGAAGGGAGACTGGGCCTGGAATGTGGGTGTGGGTTTGAATCCCAGCTCTGCTGTGTGACTTGGGGCAAGCTGCTTGCCCACTCTGATCTCACTCTCCTTGAATGACATGGGGTCATTCATTATGAGAATTGAAGGAGAGCCAAAAGGGATCACTGAGGCCGGGAGAGAAGCCAAAAGCTGGAGACATGTTGGCTCAGGTTCAAATCCCTCTCTGATTTGCTGGTCATTTTGGGTAGCTGACTGGACAGCCCCAAGCCTTGGTCTCCTGGTCTGTGGAGTGGGAAGCCGTGCAGGCCTGGTGACAGGAAGGCTCAGGAGGTCCATCTCTCACAGGGGACACTGCCGGGAGACCACAGAGGCCTCAGTCCGCCCCAAGGGCCAGCAGGTGGGTTCCATGGGGGTGGGGCATTGGGCCCACAGGAGTGGGCAGGTGGGCGGCCCGTCCCCGACACCACCTCTTCCTCCTCCTCCCCTGCTGCCTCCCCAGGTCTCTTGACTCCCCTTCTTTTACCCTGGCAGGGAGTTAAGGACGTGCCATTTTGGAGGGGCCACTTAGTGATTCATTTGATGAACATTTATTGAGTGCTTTGTGTGTACTCCTGCTGTTCTGGGTTCCAAAGATAAATGATCTAGATAGATCCTCCTTCTCGGAGTCATATTCTAGTGGCTCAGATTATTTAAATAGTAAGTACCGTTAGAGCATATCTGATGCTTCGAAGTGCTGTGAAGAAACAGGGAACGTGATGGAAAATAGGAGTGAGTGACTTTAGTTGGGGCCGTGGTGGAGGGGCAGCAGGAGAGGTGGGGAGAGCCTTGAGCTGACTCCTGAAGAGGAGCAGGACGTGGCTGTAGGGAGATTTGGGGGAACAGAGCTCAAGACCAAAATCAGGGTATGCCAAGGTCCTGAAGTGGAAGGGAGGAAGCATGGAAGTAACAGAACGCACCCGCCTGTCCAATCCGTGTCCCCAGCTGTGCGGAGAAGCTGCAGTCAGATGAGCTCATTTCCAAGAACCTCTTTGGACCTACCCTAGAGTCCGCCTTGGACCACGAAGATTTTACAGGTGATGGGGGTGGGGTTTCGGGCATGGGCGTGGCTACGGGCGGGTGGGTGGGGCCACTCCAAGAGTAGGCAGCTCGAAGAGGTGGGACGGTGGGATGGGTTGGAGGGAGGAGGTGGGGATCCTCTGTGGGTCAAAGTGAGGGTGGGCGAGGCCACAGCAGGAATGGGCGGAGCTAGCGAGAAGGTGTGGCCTTTGTGGGAGTAGGATGACAATAGTGGATGGGCAGGGCATCAGTAGAGATGGACGAGGCCTGCTGAGGAGGGCAAGACATTGAATGGGGGCGGACCATCCTCAGCATGGGCGTGGCCTGCGGGAGGATTGACAGGACCCCGTATGCATGGGGTCTGGAGCTGACTGCCCGCTTCCCTCCCCAGGCTCTAGCAGCCTCGGCTTCACCTCCAGCCCCTCGCCTTTCTCCTCCTCGTCTCCTGAGAACGTGGAGGACTCCGGACTGGACTCACCATCCCACGTGGCACTGGGTCCCTCCCCGGATTCCTGGGTCCCACGCCCAGGCACCCCACAGAGCCCACCTACTTGTAGGGTGTCACCCCCAGAGTCGAGGGGCACACAGTCCCTGCTGCCATCAGACTCGCCACAGCCCCTTGCAGCATCCCCAAGCCCCTGGGGGCCGGAGGCTGTGGCTGGAGGAGGTGAGTCCCTCTACCTCTGGTCTGAGAGTTTTCTGAGCCCTGGGGGATGAGAGAGTTCCTAACGTGGCCAGGGCCTGAACAGGATGTTGAGGGATACAGCCGGGACCCAGGCAGGCAGAAACCCTAATACTTGCAGGGACATTAATGAGATGGATGTTTAACAAGGCAGGTGCCTGATGACGGCTCCGAAGCGTAGGGCCTTCTGAAGAGGCTGAACTGAGATTTGATAGATGTAAGGACGAAGCCATATGGACTCCAGGAATGGAATTCTCAGCAGAGGAATGTGCAAAGGCCCTGGGGTAGAAGTGGGCTAGGCCCTTTGAAGAACAAGGAACAAGGAGACCAGCGTGACTGAAATAGAATAGTGACAGGGAGAAGGAGGGAGTGAAGGGGGAGATGTCGACAGGGAGATAGGACCAGATGGGGTCCAGTGATCCCAGTTTTACCCCTAACAAAGTCAAAGCCACAGGAGGGAGGAGCTGTGAGCAGAGAGGGGTGAAACCTGCTGGGATTACAGGCTCTCTGACCACCCAGTCGGTGAGGATGGGAGCTGGAGACCAGGTTGGCGAGTCCAGGTAAGAAGTGGTGATGGGGTAACAGTGGGGAGAAGCCCCCAGTAGACATGGGGCCCAGAGAAAAGAGTCAGGTTGCAGGGCCTGAGAGCAGCTGAAAGGAGAGGGAGGGGCAGAAAGAGCAGGAAGGATGGGGCAGAAGAAGCTGGGGTCAGGGTGTGTCAAGGCCGGGAGGGAGGAGGTGATTGGGTGTGGGTTGGCTTCTGGGGCCTGAGCTAGAGGGACTGCGGGCTGTGGCCACGTGAGATCCCCAGCAGTGGGGGTAGAGGGTGCCATCCTTGGTATAAAGAAAGAGGCTGGTTGGAACTGGTTCAAGGGAGGGCTCAGGGCTCAGAGGAGTGAGTGTAGACCACAAGTGTAGACAGATAAAGTTGTCAGAGGTTTATTGTAGAATTAAGGTTCTCAACTGGGCTGATTCTGCCCCCTTATTCCCCGGGCACACTTGGCAATGGCATCACTGATGCTTCATTGTCACCACTTGGGGGCAGGGTACACCTGACATTTGCAGGGGTGGAGGGCAGGGAGGAAGACAGCCCCCCAGAGCAAAGGATCTGACCCTATTGAGAATATCCTGTTGGGATGGACAGCATAGTCTGGGGTGTAGGTGAGCAAGTAAGCATTTATAGATGGAGCAAAGCAAGAATACTAGGGAAGCAGGAGAGCAAAGGGAACTGAGGGGTCACACCGAGATTAGTTAAATTAGAAGGGTGTGACTCAGACACTGGCCAGAGTGGGTCATCCTCAGAGAGGATGAAGGTCGTAGAATTGCCAAATGTTGGATAAAAGGTCTCTGCCAAATCCCCCTCCTGCCCCCCACAACAGTGTGCCTACCTTCTGAACATCCAGCCCTTGTTTGCATACCTCCAGCAATGGGGAGCTCACCCCTTACTGAGCCACCAGTCTAGTGTCTGGGAGACTCAGGGTTGCATATGGTGTCTCCAGTCCTGTCTAGCACTTTCTCTGCAGCCCTAGGACTTCTGACCATCAGGGGGGTTTCCCCCTGTAAGCCCGATTCTCAGATTGGGGTGAATTCTTCCACCAAGAGGCCCAGACAACATCTGAGCCATATCTGTTCTTATGCTTGTTCCCCAGACTTGATGCCTGTACCTGCTGACCTTGCAGTCCGGGAGGGTCTGGCAGCCCCATCCCGGAGACCACGCTCCAGGAAGGCATCCTGTCCCCTCATGCGCAGCAATGGGGACCTGGTAGGGTCGGGGGGAGCAGGAGCTGGGCTGGGGAGGTCGCCTCCAGGGTCGGCACTGGGGCACTCCTGGTAGGGTGCTCACAGGCTGGCTTATCTTCTTCCCTTCCAGTCTCGTTCCCTGAGCCCCTCCCCACTGGGCTCTTCAGCCCCCAGCTCCATCCCTGAACGGCCCAGCTTCTCATCCCAGACCGGACATGGTACGTGGGTCCTCCCTGAGCTTCAGGTTCACCTTCTCCAGTCTAAGTGGGTGGCCAAGTGATATAACGGAGGCTTTGTCGCAGAGGGTGGGGGTTCGGGAGCCTGGGACCTGTGCTCACTCTGTCCCCCATTCCCTCCCTGCCACCCCCAGGAGTCTCCCGGGGTCCCAGCCCTGTGGTCCTGGGCTCCCAAGATGCCCTGCCCGTGGCCACCGCCTTCACTGAGTATGTCCACGCCTACTTCCGTGGCCACAGCCCCAGGTACACAGTGGTGGGGCAGATGGTGACCGGCAAACAGGGCTTCCTGGGAGCTGCGCATCTGGGTTCCAGCAGGGCCAGCGTTCGGGGGGGTTCATGATCCGCTTTACCATGGAACGGCCTCGAACATGGAACTGAACAACTAGGCCCATCCTGAGCAATAGGAACCATAGAGGGCATTTGAACAGGGCTAAGGCATTGATGTGGGCTTCCCAGGTGACTCAGTGGTAAAGAATCGGCCTGCTAAGCAGGAGATTCAGGTTCTCTGTATCGGGAAGATCCCCTGGAGAAGGAAATGGCAACTCACTCCAGTATTCTTACCTGGAAAATCCCATGAACATGGGAGCCTGGCGGGCTACAGTTCATGGGGATGCAAAGAGTCAGACATGGCTTAGTGACTGAGCACGTGTGAACACACACACAGGCAGGCAGACAAGGCACTGATGTATCCATGGTCTAGAGGAGCTCCTCTGAGGCTGCTGTGGGCCTCAAACTGAGGGGAGCAAGACCAGAGGCCAGCCCACAGAGCGGGAAAGGGAAGGGTGAATTGAGGGACAAGGGATAATCTGGGGGCAGCACCCAGCTGAAGACCGCATAAGATCAAGCCCTGAAGAGGAGGAGAGTATCAGATCCAACACCCAAGCTGAGGACTGAATGTTTTGCTTTGAGCTTCCTGGTAGCCTAGGGGAAAAAAGAACTGGGGGATGGAGTGTCCCTGTCTCCTTCAGCTCATTGTGGATTCTTCCCAGTGTCCAGATTATTGTCCAGGCAGGGACATAGGGGGAGGCAGCTGGGGCTGGGATGCTGCCGTGGTCAGGGCCTTGCTGATTCTGATGGACCTGGTGAGCCACAGGCTACAGTGGAGCTAGGAGCGAGAGGAGGATGAGGGGCCTGGTAGAGCCCTAAGCCAATGCCCAGTTTCTTCAACTCCCCCCACCAGCTGCCTGGCTCGAGTAACTGGGGAGCTGACCATGACCTTCCCTGCTGGCATCGTGCGTGTGTTCAGCGGGACACCACCCCCTCCTGTCCTCAGCTTCCGCCTTGTGCATACGGCCCCCATTGAGCACTTCCAGCCCAATGCTGACCTGCTCTTCAGGTACTGTTAGAGGAAGGGGTGCAAAGTTAGGTGATACCAGGGGCTGGTGGGGGCCAGGCGCTCCCCGGCTCTGAATCTCTGTTCTGCCTCCTAGGATTTGCTGTGTGACCTTGGGCAAGTCACTCTCCCTCTCTGAAACTCACTTTCCTTCCTTCTTTTGCTTCCCACCACCCCCCTTTCCTGGGAGTTACACTTTACGGATCCCCAGGTTAGCCTGGGAATCTGCATCTTTAGGAAGCCTTTGGTGTAGGCATCTCCCAGGGGTTGGGGTGATTATTCTTGGTCTCTGCAGTGACCCTTCCCAGAGTGACCCGGAGACCAAAGACTTCTGGCTCAACATGGCGACTCTGACTGAGACTCTGCAGCGCCAGGCAGAGCAGAACCCAGCTGCCTCCTACTACAATATAGTGCTCCTGCGGTACCAGGTGGGCCAGGTGGGTGGGGTGGGGCAGAGTGGGCATAGAGAGGATGGTGGGTGGGGGCAGGGTGAGCAGGCAGCTCTTATGGGTAAAAGCAATGAGAGCGGGGTGAGCTGCAGGAGGTAGGCAGGGTGGGCAGTGTAAGGGGGCCAGGACTCTGCTGGTGCAGACGGCTGCATTATGCAAATTAGAAGGGGCCTTTTCCCAGGACCTGTCCCCAAGACTATGTTAGAATGAGGCACTCCACTGCCCTCTGCTGGACATGTCATGGCATCTGGTCCCATCACTTCGTGGCAAATAGATAGGGAAGCAGTGGAAACAATAAGAGACTTCATTTTGGGGGGCTACAAAATCACTGCAGATGGTGACTGCAGCCATGAAATTAAAAGACGCTTACTCCTTGGAAGGAAGGTTATGACCAACCCAGACAGCATATTAAAAAGCAGAGACATTACTTTGTCAACAAAGGTCCGTCTAGTCAAGGCTATGGTTTTTCAAGTAGTCATCTATGGATGTGAGGGTTGGACTCTAAAGAAAGTTGAGCGCCAAAGAATTGATGCTTTTGAACTGTGGTGTTGGAGAAGACTCTTGAGAGTCCCTTGGACTGCAAGGAGATCCAACCAGTCCATCCTAAAGGAGATCAGTTCTGGGTGTTCATTGGAAGGACTGATGTTGAAGCTGAAACTCCAATCCTTTGGCCACCTGATGCGAAGAGTTAACTCATTGGAAAAAACCCTGATGCTGGGAAAGATTGAGGGCAGGAGGAGAAAGGGATGACAGAGGATGAGATGGCTGGATAGCATCACCAACCCAATGGACATGAATTTGGGTGGGCTCCGGGAGTTGGTGTTGGACAGGGAGGCCTGGTGTGCTGCAGCTCATGGGGTCGCAGAGAGTCGGACACGACTGAGCAACTGAACTGAACTGAACTGATTAACAAAGAGCTCCCTTGGGGTATCAGGAGCCCCTTGGGTGTCACAGGCAGTGCAGAATAAGGTCATTTGAATGGTGGGTGGCATGGCGGGGGCAGCGTGGCTGGATAGTGTGCAGTGTGGCAGGACAGGGCAGCTCAAGCTCTCTCTTGTTCTTGCTCCCCCTAGTTCTCCCGCCCTGGTCCCCAGTCCATGCCTCTGCAGCTGAGTGCCCACTGGCAGTGTGGGCCGACCCTCACTCAGGTCTCAGTGGAGTACAGCTACCAACCTGGTGCCACAACTGTGCCCACGCCGCTCACCAATGTCCAGATCCTGCTGCCTGTTGGGGAACCTGTGACCAATGTCCGCCTGCAGCCGGCTGCCACCTGGTGAGGGCAAGCGGGAGGCGGGAGAGGCTCAGAACCTAGCAGACCTCCCTCTGATGCAGCAATTGATGGGTCCTCCATAGGCCTCACCATTCACTGTGGGCTCACCTCGCTTGGGGGCTTCCCAGAGAGGCTTGGTGTTAATCCATCCACCAGTGCAAGGAGACGCAGGAGACGTGGATTCAGTCCCTGGGTCAGGAAGATCCCCTGGAGGAGGAAATGGCAGCCCACTCCAGTATTCTTGCCTGGAGAATCTTCACGGACAGAGCAGCCTGGCAGGCTACAGTCTATGGGGTCTCAAAGAGCCAGAGAGGACTGGAGTGTGCCCGTGCCTTGCTTGGGGCTAAGGGCAATATCATTAAGAAAAGTAATGTCTGACACCAAAAGCTTCCGACATGTCAGGCTTGTTCTACATCTCTGCGTACACTGACTGGCTAGGGGCTTTCAGCAATCCCTTGAGGGGGGGACTGTCATCCCCACCTACGGAGGGGTCGCTGAGGTATACAGAGGCAAAGTCACTTACCGGGGGTCACACCAGGATGTGAACCAGCCACCCACTCGTGGCCCCAGGCTTTTAGCCACTGTACAGCTTTGTTTTGTACAAAAGGTAGAACCTACAACCAAGAAACCAAATTTACAGGACCGAATGCATCGCCTAAAAGTGCTACAAGGCTGAGGAGCCTTCAGGAACCAGCTCCTCCACACCCCCGCCCCCATTTTCACACCTGGGGAAACTGAGGCCAGGGAGGGGACCTGGCTTTCTTGGGTCATGTAGCCAAGAGGTAACTGAGCTGGGACCCTGGGCTCCGAATGTCTTTTCTGGGAAAGACCTGACCTGATCTCTTGATGCCAGGAACCTGGAGGAGAAGCGGCTCCTATGGAAGCTTCCAGATGTGTCTGAGGCAGGGGGTGAGTTATGGTTGTACATAAGGGATTGGAGGTCTCAAATGGGAAAGGCTGATTTAAACTAGGGGAGAGGGAATTCCCTGGCGGTCTAGTGGTTAGGACTCCACGCTTTCACTGCCGAGGGCAGGGGTTCGATTCCTGGTTGGGGAACTAAGATCCAGTAAGCCATGGGACACAGCTAAAAATGTTTTGTAAATAAACTAGGGATGTGCTGGAGTCAGGGACGTGTAGGCATCCAGGAAAGCTTTGACAAAGTGGGAAGAGAGGGCATCCCAGGAGGTGGGCACAGGAGGTGCAAAGGCCCCGAGGCAGAATTCCTTTGCAAACCACACACAACCCCAAGGACCAAAGGAAAAGGGGGCAGGACACAAGAAGAAGTCAAAGGGAACAGAGCCACAGATCAAAGGGCTTGGCTGTAGGGCTGAGGAGGAGCCCAGGTCACTGGAGGGCTGGGGTCAGGAAAAGGGCACAGCTGACCTCAGACCTCCTCAGGCTCTGGCCGCCTGTCTGCCAGCTGGGAGCCATGCTCTGGGCCCAGCACGCCCAGCCCTGTGGCTGCTCAGTTCACCAGCGAGGGGGCCACTCTGTCCGGCGTGGACCTGGAGCTGGTGGGGAGTGGCTACCGCATGTCACTGGTAAAGAGGAGGTTCGCCACAGGTATGCCCCCGCCCTGCACATCCCCGGAGCCAGGACCAGGCCGGGCTTTGTGTCCCACTCATTGCTTCTGCTAGGATACAGGGGGAGGGGAGACATTTAGGGTGTTTGGAAAAGATAGGTGAGTGTTGGGGCCTGGAGACCCAAGATGGGGTGTACGGGTGGAGAGATGGGTGATCAGCGCCCCAGTGAAGGGATCAAGAAGTATCCTCTATGGGACTTCCCTGGCAGTCCAGTGGTTAGGAAGCCGTGCTTCTACTGCGAGGGGCATGGATTCCAGCCCTAGTCGGAGAAAACATGCGCAGAGCAGCCAAAAAAGAAAGAAAGAAAGAAACGTCCCCTGGCTAGCTGGCGTCCTTGCAAGAACGCGAGGCAGGGAGCCGGAAGCCCCACTGGTGCATCCATACCCACCCCCATCCCATGCTTCTGTCCCCACAAGGGGCTGCTGGGGTCCATGGGACAGTGGGAACAGTGAGTTACAGGGATGTTTGGGAGAGCTTAGGAGATCCCTTCTCCCCTCACCACTCTATCTCCACAGGGAAGTACCTGGTGAGCTGTTAAGCCTGCAGAAGGTGACCAGCGATGCTGGCCCCAGCTCTGCAGTGCATCCTGGTGCTCGCTGACTGCTTCCTGCCCTCCTGCTGGACCCGGGGGCTCCCCATCTGGCCTCCCTTGAGGCCCCGACTCCATGGAGAGGATTCCTGTACTCAGTTTGGCTGAGCCTGAGATCCACTCCTGCTCACGCCAACTCCCATGCAGGTCCTTGACCTTTTGATGTTCTTTACATAAACACTCTATTTTCTAATAAAATAAATAACAAGACTTTTCCTGCATCAGGAAGTTTCCTTCACATTTCCAGAGAAGAGAAGAAGAAAAGATGGATGGGTAGGAGAGATCTAAAATTCCTAATGATCTTACCACCACCCCTCCATCCTTACCTAGCCAGTGCAGGGTGATTTTGAGGGGGAAAAAGACATGAACACCCCCAACCCCATGGATACCTCTGGTCCCATGGGCTAGTGAAAGAGAACATGGACTAGAGGAACCTAGAGGGGGATGCCAGAAAGACTTCCAAAGCAGAGGGCGTTATAAATGGGGCTTTGAGGTTTGAGTAGAAGTTTTCAGGCTGGTGTGGACATGCCAAGCAGAATGATATGAGTTGGCATCCCAGGGGCGTGGGCACAGGAGGTGCAAAGACCTCAGAGGCAGGTTTTCTTTGCAAACCACACATAGTCCTGTGGGACCAAAGGAAGATGGAACTAAAACCAATTAGTGTGAGGAAGCCATAGTCCACTAGCTGAGGACTTACAGCCACCTACAGCTGTGAGCAAGACAAAGCTCTTGGAAGCCATGAGGCTGTGAAGCTGAAAAGACAGGGTTTCGAGCCAGTGGCTGTGTGACTGAGCCAGTAACTTGAGCTCCCCAGGCCTCATCTGTAACCCACCTCACTAGGTGGTTGTGAGGAGGTCACATGCTTTGACTGGTACAGAGGAAGCACTCCAGAAGCCCTGGTATTCTCTTATTTACTGGGGGTCCCCAGGTGGAAGGTGGGGACCTAAGTGCAGGTGGGCAAGGGGTGGCCTGAGGGAGGGCCAGGACAAGTGAGGTAGCCAGCATACTGTGATGGGGAGTAGTCTGAGCTTGTTGGGAAGTCCTGGGTCCTGGTGGACGTGTGCGGATCCTGGGTACCTGACCCTGAAGGCCATGAGATCCCAGGGATGGCACCAGCATACATACTTTGCTGCCTCCAACAGGACTTTAGAGCCAGCGCAACTGGGTCCTTCCCCTCACAGGCCCTCAGCTCCTTGGCTGCAAGTTCATAGCCCACACTCACCCTAGGTTCCCTGAGTTCATGAGCCCCATAAATATGCTAGAATCAAATGTCAGAGCCTCTGGGATTGTCCCCTCCCTCCAAGTCTTTGCACACGTGCATACATGAGTATGCGTATTCTCAGTGGCTTTGAGCCCCCCAAAACAGTCCCTTTGCTAGTCCTGTATGGCTGAAAGGCTAGGGTGCTACTTCCACACTGTGGACCAGAGCGTGAGGAGACGCTGGTGTTTATCACGGCTCTGAGCATTATCTGGGTTGGGTTCTGGCTCATCTGATAAGAAGCAGGAAAATGGCACCTCCTGGTGGCTTTCATTTGCTTTCCTTGGGTCACAAGTGAGGCTGGACAACCTTTAAACACATCAGGCATTTCTGGGTGCGGCCTCTTAAATGCCCGGACATCCAGAACTGGTGTGACAGGTGCCTATGTGGGAGGGTGAGTCCCAGGAGGGAAGGTGGGATCCCCATTTAACTGGCCAACCCCAGGCAGGCAGCCCTGTCATTTGGTGATTTACAATGCCGTGGTCTCCTACACCCTGGAGGCCTCCAAACACAAAGCGATTAGGTGGCCAGTCAGAGGCCACCCCCAGTAGGTGAATGGCCTGAGATTTTTTTTTTTAATTGAGGTGACATTCACGTAACAGAAAATTAATGATTTAAACAATTCAGGGACTTTCCTGGTGGTCCAGTGGCTAAAACACAGCGCTCCCAATGCAGGGGCCTGGGTCTGGGAACTAGATCCCACATGCCACAGTGAAAAGATCCCTCCCACAGCCAAATAAATAAATACAACAATATCTTTTAAAAATACAAAAGAATTTCGTGCCATATAGCACAACCACAGTGTTTCCAACTGTCCCCTCTAGTTCTAGAACATTCCAGTCACCCCAAAAGGAAACCCATTCCCATTAGGTGCCATTCCCCATTTCCTCCAGGCCCTGGTACCTACTAATCTGCTTTCTGACTCTAGAGATTTGCCTCTTCTGGACATTTCATATAAGTGGGTTCGTACATGATGTGGTCTTTCTAGCTTGGCTTCTTTCACTCGGCATAGTTTTCATTGTAGCTTTCTTCTTTGCTGTGGCTGAGTAGTATTCCAGATTGTTTTCATCCATTCATCCTTTTATGGACACAGGTTGCCTCCACCTTTCGGTGATTGCCTTGTGCTACTATAAACATGGTGCACACCTGTTTGAACACCTGTTTTTTTATTTTGGGGAGGGTAGATACCTAGGAGTGGAATTAAATTCCTGGGTCATATGATAATTCTAGTCTGTATTTGAACTCAAGCCCTCCAGCCCTGCGGTTCTACCCTGAAAGCTTTTGAAGCCACCCTGGCTGTAATAGGAGACTCCAACTTCCTACCAGGCGGGACCTCAGTTTTCACATGGCCAGCAGGGCTGGGCTAGCCTGGTCAGCTCCCAGCACATTTGGGGAGGGGGGATTGGGGAGAGGCATGACACAGGAAGGAGGCCCTTGCTTGATGTGGAGGGGGGTGGGCAGAGGCACACACACCAGATCTGTTGTCTGATTAAACTCTCCTACCAGCTCTTGCGGAGAAGGAAAGGGCAACCCACTCCAGTATTCTTGCCTGGACTGAGGGGTGTGGGGGACTACTGTCCAGGGGGTTGCTAAGAGTCAGACAGGACTAAAGCGACTGAGCACACACATACATTGCTTGTGAACACAGGAAACCCGAGGGGCCCCCATCGGGTAACAGGAACTTTAAGCCAGGAAACCTCAAGGCGCTCCATAGTTCAAAGGTCTGTCATTGCCAGCAAATGCAAGAGCCAGGGTCTCTGTGGCCCAAAAGTGTGTCCGACTCTTTGTGACCCCGTGGACTGAAGCCCACCAGGCTCCTCTGTCCAAGGACTTCTCCAAGCAAGAATCCCGAAGTGCGTAGCCGTTCCCTTCTCCAGGAGATCTTCCCGACCGAGGGATCTGAGGCCTGAAATGCCTCCATTTGAGGCAGACACTTAATGACATCGCTCTTCAACGCCCGCAGAGCAGTTCTGGTCATGCAATTGGTCTCTGCTCACCTTGCTCCCCAGATCTGTCCCAGCTGGAAGAGCCGGGGCGTAGGTCCTCCACTTTACAAACAAGGAAACTGAAGTGCAGCCAGGACCTGCCCCTCGTCCTCCTAGGGAGGAAATCGCGATGGGGGAGGAAGTAGAGGATGGCTTGAACCACCACCGGGCTTACACCTGTGGACCTGGAGCGCTCCTCCGCAACCCGACTCATCTAATGCGCCAACACCAGAAAGTTCTAGACACTCAAACGCAGCACAGGCAGGGTTCGAATCTTGGCTAGCCCCAACCTCAATAACCTTCCAATCTGACTTACAGCTTTGCGAATGCCAGCCCCGCGGCACCCAGACGGCTGGGGGCTCCGGATAGATTATGGGGTTCTGAAATATTGTAACACCTTGAAGAGCCACTGGGATCAACTCGCCTCCTTGCTCCCCCCTGCCCCCCCGACACAAAGCGCCTCTTAATAATTTCTTCATCGAACACACGTTGGGCCAATCGTGGGGCCCTGTGCCAGAGATACGAAGGCGCCTCTTGCACATCTCCAGCCTCCGGGAGCTCACTCTCTAGCGGTGGGCGGGGCCCAAATGGGGTCTGGAGCCGGGATAGGGTCAGGGGAGGCTGGAAGCCGCGGGGTTGGCGCAACCCGGCCAGGGGAGGGGAAGGGGCGGGGCCGGGGAGGAGAGGGGCGGGGCCGGGGAGGGAGAGGGGCGGGGCCGGGGAAGAAGGGCGGGGCCGGCCGGAAAACCTAGATCTGGCCCTCCAGGAACGCGGCTCAGCTGAGATGGGGTATCCGGCGGGAGGCCGGCAGGAAAGCGTGAAGCCTGGAAGGGCCGGGCCTCGCTCTCAAGTGAAACTCTTCTTCCTGCTCCGGAGCAGGATAAGGGGTCGGAGGCTGGACGGTTGTCTGGGGGTAAGTGCTGGGGCCCCTGAGGATCTGGTGGAACTCTGGTGGAGGGGCGGAGTCGGGGCTCCAGGGAAACCTGGACTGGTCCCTGGGTTCGGGGTATCCGCTGCGTGTACCCTGAAGTGTGGTGGTGGTTTAGTCGCTAAGTCTGACCAACTCTTGCGATCCCAAGGGGGCAGGGAGATGCTGGAGCCCCGGGTCTCACTCAATAACCCTGTTGCCCTCACCCATCGGTAACAGTAGTTGCCTGCGCCCCACGGCCGACTCAGTCCTGGCCCCGAAGGAAGCCTCGCTCATGCCTGGGGAATGGGGGGACACCGAGCCCCTGATCCTGTAACTGTCCTGCTGCAGCCGTGGTGCACACAGTGAAACCACCTTGGACCCCCGCCTCCCTCCTAGGATAGAGTGGGAACCGAACGAAGAGTAGAGTGCGCTTTGTACACGCTGGCCATTTCTATTACTGGGATCGTTATTGTTGAGATTGTTAGCACGCTGATTGGGAGGGTCTGGGCAGGAACAGCAACAACCTTGCCAGGCGCTGCACCAGGTTCCCGCGCGCGACCCCAGCTCAGTTTCCTTTGGGATTCATTCAGGTCTCGGCTCAGCCAGTTGGCTACATCGCTTGCTTCTGGTTGCTCCTGCTCTCTGAATGCACCTCAGTGTCCCCTCTGTGAGGCGGCAAAATGACCCAGCTTCCGCGAGGATGCCTCAGCGGTTAGCATGCAAAAGCTTTTAAGGTGGGGGCGTTTCCGGCCACTGAAAGACCTCAAGCAAGTGAATATATGTTTCTGAGCCTTGGTTTCCCTGTTTGTCAAGTGGGGCTCATGAGGTGGAACTGTGGTGAAGGTGAAATAAGTGCAACAGACAAACCGTGGGGCCACAGAAAGCCAGCAATCCCCATGAGTATATTAATAATTATAATTGTTTTATTGCATCATTAGCCATCTTTATGGCTTCTCCACCAACTTTCCCTCTGCATCAGATTTTTTTTTTTCATGGCCACTTTTCAGATGGAGAAACTGAGGACCTGTGCCCCTCTCCCCCAACCCTCTACCCCAACTTCTCCTGCCCCCTCTCCCTACCCCTATTCTTATTCCCTATCCCTTGGGCCAGGGCCTCCTTATCCAAATCTGGAATTCTGGGCCCAGGGGATGTTTGCTGGATTTGAGACTGGCCCTGGGGCCACATGGGCTTCCCCTGGTGGCTCAGATGGTGGAGAATCCGCCTGCAATGCAGGAGACCTTTTTTGATCCCTGGGTCGGGAAGATCCCCTGGAGAAGGGAATGGCTACCCACTCCAGTATTCTTGCCTGGAGAATCCCATAGACAGAGGAGCCTGGGGGGCTACAGTCCGTGGAGTCGCAAAGAGTTGGACACGACTGAGCAACTAGCCACACACTTCCAACTGGGGCCGCAGCTTTCTCCCACAGCCCTGTCTGTTCCCAAGGTGGCCACCAGCATTGGTGGCATAGTGATGAATATAGCTGCCTTCCAAGGTGGCCACCATACCAGACAGGTCTGAGGAGTCCAGAGGAAGAGGTGTGGCCCCGGCGTTGGGCCACTGGGCCCCCACCTCTTAGTTGCCCTTGTGAGCAGCTTGTGTTTGTACAGCCCAGCCCAGACACCCTCACTTCCTCTCTCCCTCACCCCAGAGTGTGAAGATTGATCCTCTGGGTTTGGAGGAACTGAGGAGGGGCCTTGCAGCTTCTCTCCTCCAAGCCAGAGCTTGGGGAATCCAGACAAGCCGGCTTGGCCCAGGGACCCTAGGGCTGGGCTGGGTTAGCCCAAGGGGAGGAGATAAGGTGTCACTCAGTCTCCTCTTCCTGCCAATGGCCTCTGAGGCTCAGAGTAGGACAATAGCTTGCCCTTCAACCCCCAAGAACCCAGGAGGATGCACATTGTGGACCCTCCACCTGATGGGAATCTGGTTCAGCTTGATTGCCACCCCCATGATAGGGGAACTCACTACCAACATCACAAACTAAAGGAGATCCCACCAGGTGGTGGTTAAAGGCAGGGACTGGGCTACCACTCAACCTTCAGTGAATGTGTTCCTTGACCTCTCTGTGTTTCAGTTTCCCTAGCAATCAAAATGAGGCTAACAAAGCTGTACCCCAGCGCAAGTGTGCAGTGTAGGCAGAAAGGCTGCCTACAAGACGTGGCATGTTAACCCTATCTTTGATTATGTTTTCATTCATGACATTTTTTGATTGTTGCATGCGAGAAATTAACAAGGTCTGGAAAAGGGCCCTGACCCAGTTTGGGGGTCCTTCAGAAGGTTCCCAGGGGTTCAATTTCCACATCAGCCCTGGATCATAGGAAGAGTTGAAGCCTTGATCCTCAATGCATGGCCTGCCTCCCCCAGCCTCAGTTTCCCCATTGAAGAAATGAACCCAGAGATGCCCTTTGTGGCTCATCTGGGGGCAGAGCTGGCATTTAATCAAGGGCCTATGTCCAGCCTCAGAATCCTTCCTGGACTCATCCCAGGTAGGCCGGGCAGTTTCTGCAGTAGGTGAGGGCTGGCTCATTCAATGAGTCATCCATTAGGGGCCCTGGGACCTGGAAACAGGACTCAAGAGTCTAAAGGGCATGTGTCGCCCGGCCCCCTCCCACCCTTTCTTCCACACCCAGGGGTTCACCAGAGTGAACGTTGGGCATATGTTTCCATAAAACCCACTCCTCACACACCTGGTAAGCAATGTCAGCTCATAATGGGCCATTCTTAGAAATTATCTTTACTGGACTTTCGTTCAGTTTTTATTCCTATTTACAAAAGCAACCCATGGTTCTTATAAAAAGAGACCAGCCTATCATTGCTGGAAGGCCAAACTGGTATGAACCAGTGAGGGGTCACCTACAGGTCCAGGTGGTCAATGTTCAAATCCCAGCAGCCTGGCCTCTGGTAGGTGGGTGCCCTCTCTGTGCCCACCTGACCCCCCACCCCCAGGAATTAGGACCTGGGACCTCCTTGGGAGGCTCATTGAGAGCTACAGAGGCCCATCCACAGGCCAGTGGTTCACACCCTTTCCTGCAAGCACCCCTGACTCCCTTCCTTGGCTTTTTCTCCCCAGAACTTGCCCTTTCCTGGAAAATCGTCTCATTCGTGATTTCTGTCCTCTATTACCCCATCGCCTCCCCGATAACGGTGGTTTGTCTCCCTCTACTCGGCTGGGTGCCCAGAACCTCGAGTGGGATCGTGGTACACACTGGGTGTTTGCTCAGAGCACTGACCAGTGTGCAAGTCACGTCAGTAGCTGGTGCCGCTACTAATATTGTTACTGTTGGCACTATGTCGGCACTTCATAAATGTGTGCGTGACTTGGAGGGAAAGTCACCCCCTGGTCCCCTGGCCTCTCCCAGGGCTCGGGGGCTATATATACAAATGGAGCTCTCTTGTGACCCCAGAATGTTTCAGGTCCCCATCCCCATCCAGATGCCAGCTGAGGGTCAGTGGGGAGTGGAGGAGCAAGGAAAGCCCCAGAGGCTGATATTTAGCATGTGCTGAGGTTAACCCATGGGTGGTCAGCTGACACCAGGCAGCTTTGGAGAGGGAATGTTGAGGCTTGGAGTGGGAAGGAACAGCAACTTGCCCCAAGTCTGCAGATGGCCAGTAGCAGCTGGGTCAGACTTCCCTACCCCCAGGGGCCACTGTGGCAGTTTCAGAAGCATCAGCTTTCTTGATCCTCACAGCTGCTGGGTAAGGGGGGAACGAGCCCTCATGTTCCTGACTTAAAAACTGAGCCCCAGGGACTGGGCTGTTTAGGAGCACCCCGGAGCTGGAGGGTAGGAAGTGGGGCAGGTGGCTGTGTGTCTGACATGTCTGGAGAAGGACCCAGGATTCACCCTCTTCAAGCCTCAGTTCTCTCATCTGGAAATTGGGAGTCTCGTGTGGGAAATCACCTTGACATGACCCCCAAGTTGGCATCAGACATGCCCTCACCATCTGTGAAATAGTGCCAGATGGGGATGCGGGGCTGGCCCAGACCCCCAAGAATACTAACCTGGGTTGTGTGGCATTCTCACTTTCCCATGTCTCAGGGCTTCGCTGGTGGCCCAGATGGTAAAGGATCTGCCTGCAATGTGGGATACCTGGTTTCAATCCCTGTGTTGGGAAAATCCCCTAGAGGAGGGCATGGCTACCTGCTCCAATATTCTTACCTAGAGAATCTTCATGGACAGAGGAGCCTGGCGGGCCACAGTCCATGGGGTCGCAAAAAGTTGGACACAAGTGAGTGACTAAGCACACGTGTCTCAGCCTCTCTGTCTTCCTGGCCTCCCAAGGGGCAATGACAAGAACAAGGTGAGGCTAACAGAGGTGCCTGGAGCCACACATGCCCAGACCTTGCCAGACCTTGGCTGTCACTTGGGGGTATAGACAGAGGATGGGGGACTAGAGCACTGTTACCAGCGGGGGTTCCTGATTGATTCTGCTGAGTGATTGGCCTCTTCTGCACATCTAGTATCTCATGAGTATTCAGTGAGTTATTAACAAGAAGTACTGTGTATATATATGCAGTGAATCAAGACTGTTCATTGAGCCTGTCTGTTGGTGCCTCGGGGCTGTTTAGTGGCTGGTCCATATCATAGTCCTTATGATAATATGAATATTCATTAGAGCTTCCCTGGTGGTTCAGTTGGTAGAACCAGCAATGCAGGAGACCCAGGTTTGATCCCTGGGTCGGGAAGATCCCCTGGAGAAGGAAATGGCAGCCCACTCCAGTATTCTTGCCTGGAGAATCCCATGGACAGAGGAGCCTGGCGGGCTGCAGCCCTTGGGGTCACAAACAGTCGAACACGATTGTGATAATGTGCATATTCATTAATGCGTCACAAATGCACCTTGCAACTATTCGTTGTTGCCATATTATAACTATTTCATGTATTATAAATACTGAGTGCCTCCTGTATAGTTGGTGGGTCATTCACATTTAGCACTTCTTGCTCATTAAATACATCATGAATATATTTCAGTGCCAGGAATATTTGGCCCTTTCACATATTAAGAAGGAGTCAGGGATATTCAGTGCCTCTTGGTCCTGCCCCCTTGGCTCCATGGCTGGGCTTGCTGATTTACCAGGACTGAATCGCCTGCATCCTCTAAGGTCCTGAGTAGGGAACGGTGACAGCTGTTGTCTGCCATGGGGTTAGGCTGAAATGACACACAAGGAAATAGCCAATACTGAATCATAGCCAATTCACTATAGTCAATAGTGAATCATCATTAGTATTTTTGCCCGTACAACAAACAGCAGCGGGTGTCACCTGGGGACTGAGCTGTGAGGGCCAAGACGCTGGGCCCCATTTCTGGGACCCCATGTTGGCTGGGGAAATAAACAGGAAAGGAGCGAGTAGATTTGTCCAGCGGTGGTGAGAGCAGCAGAGGAAAGTGAGGAAAAGTGGAGAGGAGGAAGCAGAGGGAAGTGGAGCCGAGGTGGGTGGTTTAGTTAGGAGACCGGGGCCTCTCTAAGGAGATAATGTTGGGTGGAGGCCTGAAGATCAAGGAGAACCAGGGGGAAGGACAGGAGGGAAGGGTGTCTGAAGTGGAAGGTGCAAAGGCCCTGTGGCAGGGTCAAGCCTGGGTGTTTGAGTGCGTGTGTGCTTAGTCGCTCAGTTGTGTCCCACTCTTTGTGACCCCATGGACTGTAGCCCACCAGGCTCCTCTGTCCATGGAATTCTCCAGGCAAGAATACTGGAGTGGGTTGCTATTCCCTTCTCCTGGGGATCTTCCTGATTCAGGGATCAAACCTTGGTCTCCTGCACTGCAGGGGGATTCTTTACCATCTGAGCCACCAGGGGTTGTGTGTGGCTAGAGTGGAGGAGAGGGGGCAGAGGTCATGGGGCGGGGGGAGAAAGGGAGTGAGAGCACCCAAGCGTGGGGAGCATTATCGATTCAATGGACATGAATTTGAGCAAACTCTGGGAGATGGTGAAGGACAGGGAACCCTGGTGTGCTGCAGTCCATGGGATTACAAAGATCTAGACACGGCTGAGCGGCTGAACAGCAAGAGGCAGAGGCTTATGGGTCTCAGTCAGTGGAAACAAGAGGCTTTGCTGTGTGCAGTGGGAGAAGCAGGCTCTGGGTGATGGTGAAGTCGCAGTGGTGCATGGAAGGCAAACAGACCCCAGCAGGACTGGCTGGTTTTGCAGTGGGAGGTTGGGTGATAGGCCTTGAGCGTCAGCTGGACATCAGTGCTATCACTCTCTACATAGTGGCACTATGAGCTAGAGGGGGGAGGCCCTGCCAAGTGCAAGCAATAGACTGATGTGTTCATCCATCAGATAGCTAATGGGTCTTCCTGGTTTACCTGCCATCGTGTGCCAAGGCTCTTGCCCAGATACTGCGCCTGGGTCACCTGCTGCCCCATAATATCCCCTTAGAAAGGCTCAGAGACTTCTCACATTTTCTTCTGCCTGGTGCATCCTACTCTTTCCCTCACATCCAGGTTTCAATTTTTTTCTTTTTTTTTTTGGCCACGCTGTGCTGCATACAGGGTCTTAATTCCCTGACCAGGGATTGAACCCATGCCCCCTGCAGTGGAAGCACAGCCTCTGAACCACTACACCTCCAGGGAAGACTCCGGTTCTAAATTTTGATTACTCCCTTGATCCTATTTGCTGAACTCACCCACATCCCTGTACCCCACCAGCCAGCTTCTATCCAGGTCCCCAAATTCTTGCTGCCCTGCCCTCTAACTCAAGCCCTGATTGCACTTCCCCCACCTCAGCAGCCACAGAGAATATCTTCAAAGCATAACTCAAGTCTCCTCCCTCCCCTGCTCACACACCCTCCATGGTTCCTCACAGGCAGCATAAGAGCTGTTTCCTGGTTTGGCCCATTTCCTGCTTCTCCCCCTGCCATCCTTGGCAACCCTGCCTTCATCTCGCTCCTCCTCCTCCTCCTCCTCAGCTTCAGCCACATCACCTCCTGCCTCTCCCTTCAATAACCTAAAGTTGTGCCTCCCTCAGAGCCTTGGCACTTGCTGTGCCCTCTGCCTAGAACGCCCTTCTCCCAGGGCTCTGCCCATGTGGTTTCCCTTCATCCTTCAGGGCATCCCCAGGCTGGTCAGGTCCCTTCCCTGCCATGGATCCCTTTGTCTTTGACAGCATTTAACATGGTTGCAACTAAAAGAACCACCTCTTGTGTTGAAATCATAAGAGAGGGGCTGACTTGGGCATGGCTGTGTCCCCAGCACCTTGCGTATAGTAGGTATACAGTAAATACTCTGTATACAGGTCAGTGCAACAAGTAAAACAACTGGATTACCGCCTATTCCTAGATTCACTCACCAGTCCCCCGCCCCCTGCTCCCTTCTCCCTTCTCCCAGCAGTGCAGCGTAGGCCCACCTGCTCACCAGGTTCTCAGTCCTACATCAGATATTTAGCACATAGTTCCTTGTGACAGATTCTAGAAGGACGTCCAGGTGGAAACTACAGGTTTCCCACCCAGCCAGATTCTGCGTTCCAATCCTGCGTTATGCTGAGCCTAATTATCCCCATCTGTAAGTAGGGGTTCTGGGGGCACTGAAGGATCCAGGACCATGAGCCAAGGTCACTGAGGTTGTCACCTCATAGTCAGTGTAGGCCTAGCCCTCTGGTACTTAATATAGAAAGTGACCCATTGTGTGTCTATAGGGCAAGGAGTGTTCTCAGTACTTCCTAGGCTAACAAGGAAATAGACGCCCCAGACGAAGTGCCTGGGGCACTTGTTAACAGAGTTAACGAGGTCAGCTCTGAGCAAAGAGGGACCCTTCAATAAGGAGTCAGTCCTCTCTGCTTAAGTACCTTTCATGGCTCTCCCAGGCTTACCCCCAGGAAAGAACCCCACTACTCAGTTTGGCATTCAAGGTCTTTATGGGGTCTGGCCCCACCCCTTAGCCTCAGAAACCAACCCCTCTCCAAATTCTGCTTTTCAACAAAGTAAACCACGTGATTCCTTGAATAGTCTTTGTTTTCTTTCTCTTCCTCGATTTTGCCCTATCTGAACTCCCCTTGGTGAACCCACATGCATCATTCAAAACCTCAGCCTCAATACCCCAATCCATTCTTCTGGCCCAGACCTGAAGCCACAGGTGTCTGGATTTGTCTCCCCCAGGCTGAGGGCTTCTGGAGGTCCAGGCCCAGGGTTGAGTCTTCTCAGTTCCTCCAGAATCTGTTTGTTGAATGAATGAATGCTTCATATGTGTGCTTTGGAGTAAGAGACTACAACATCCTTCTCAGGACTGAAGAACTTGGGGACAAAGTGGGTTTCTGTGGCAATGCAAGTCACCCACTGGGCCACCTTAGGATGACTCTCAGCTTCACTTCCCCGGCTACGAGTGAGGGTGAGGATTCTCCTACAGTTATTCAGACCCCACAGACTTCAGAGTGAGCAGCTATTTCGGCTAAATTTGGGGTGGGGTGGAAAATCAGAGAATTGAAAGCAGGCCTGAGAGGAACTTCCCACCAACCACCCAGCCCACCAACAAAGGTGCCAGAGTTGCTGCACAGCTGCCTGGAGGAAGTAGTAACAAGGGGCTTCCCATCCTTGGCAACACTGCGCCCCTAAGCCCCAACCTTTCCCAAGGTAGGTGTGAGGTCATTACCTCTTTAGAAAGTAAGGTCTATAAGGGGAGATTGCGGACCACCTGGGGTACTGCCCACTGAGACACCCAGCAAGGTATTCTGGATCAGTGAATCCCCAGCACTCTCTGCCTGACTGAAAGGGGGCTGCAGGGATTCTTTTTTGTGCCAGTCTGGATGTGGGATGTTGTGAGTTTGGAAATATTTCCTGCTTGAAGTTTCAAAGGGCCATGAGTTGGGGGTGACCATGGTGGATCAAAAAGGGAAGTGGAACTGGGGTGCATTAATAGAGGTCTAGGGTAGGGAGAAGGAAAACTCCATCTCCCCCCTGCCCCCAACTTGAACTCTCAGATCCCAGGCAGGAGACTCACAGAGACTGGGAGGATGGAGTCTCTGTAAGCTCTGTCCATTTTAAGAAGTGATCTGGCAAGAAAAACTTGGAAATGCAGGTAGCCAACATAGAATGAGTGCTTCATATGCAAAGAGTTCTTACAAATAAACAAGAAAGAAAGTGCAAGGAAAAGAACAAGCATTAATGGAATTAATTAGAACCAAATGACCACCCTCAAGAGGTTCTCTTTTGCCCAGACACCCTGATCCCTGTAATATGAGCCATTTAGTCATTTTATCCCTTTTTACCCCTTCCCAGTGCCCAGGTTTGGCTGATATGTTGTTCTTGTTTAGTGACTAAGTTGTGTCCAACACTTTTCTGATCCCATGGACAGTAGCCTGTCAGGCTTCTCTGTCCGTGCAATTTCACAGGCAAGAATACTGGAGTGGGTTGCCATTTTCTTCTCCAGGGGATCTTCCTGACCCAAGGATTAAACCCTTTTCTCCTGCATTGGCAGGTGGATTCTTTATCACTGAGCCACCAGGGAAGCCTGCTGAGTTGTAGATATTCCTATTTTGCTGAATTATTTTTCTTTGTTTTGGGAACTAAACACATTCCCAGCTAAGGGATCCTTGGCCATTTAGGTTTGATTTTCTATTTAAACAAAAATAAACACTAATAAATCTCAAATACTCCATCCAGGGAATTTATCTAAACCTATATCAAACTTATTATCTAAACCTCTATCTATGTTCAGCCCTCATTTCCCTCTTTGACGCCTTCCTCCTTTTCAGTTGTCTATTCCATTTCTATGTTTATTCAAATAAAACCGGGAGTTTTCAGTCCTGACAATGTTGACATTTGGGACTGGGTCATTCTCTGTCATGGGGCTGTCCTGTGACCTGTAGGACGTTCATTTAAGCAGCATCTCTGGCCCCCGCCCACTCCATGCCATTGCAGCCCCATGCCTCTACCCTGCCCCAATCATGACAATGTCTTCAGACATTGCCCAGTGAGTATCCCCGGGGAGCAGAATTATCCCTGGTTTAAAACTGATTCAGAGTCTAAGAATTCACCCTCTGAATGAGGGTGTCTGAGTTAGAAGTTGGGGTCCCATGTCTCCCAGCATCTGTGGGTCTCTGGACACCAGTGTCGCCAAAGGGACCACTGTGACGTCTCTCGCCTGATTTTTGGTGACTTGGGCTTTCTACGGCAGCTCCTGAGGTTTCTCCCCATCCTTGGGGCTCAGGGACCTGCCAGGTTTGCCTGAAACACTTTCTTGTGGTCCACTCTGAGCTCAGGCTCCTCTTCAGCTCAGGGAAATGTCCTTCTTGGATTTGTTCATTCTCGCATCACATTTGTCTGTTCATGAGATTGCGACATGTCCTTTCAGGACTCACAGACCTGCCCTCCAGATGCTGAAACCACCCCCTCTCAGGCTGGCACCCAAGCCAGGGACACACAGCAATAGAGAGGCTCTGTGCCACTAGCAGACAGGGTCCCTAGCTCCTCAGACTCCACTGACTCATTCCCACCTCCAGGTACCCTCCTGCCCTCCCACCCCGCCACACACACACACCGACCTCAGCCATGCTGGCTCCTCTGTGCCATTCACATCCCACTTAAATATCACCTAGACCTCAAGATCCACGCCCCACACACACCAGACCCCATTTCCTCCCATGTCATTTCATTGAGGTTTTTATTTAGTGTTTATTCCCCCTGGAGAGTGTGGGTCCCAGAGTGGCAGAGATGTTGAGGTATCCCATGCCTGTTCACCACTGGGTCCTCAGCTCCCAAGAGGTGCCTGGCACAGTCAATACTGGCTTGAATGAATGTATCAAGTCATTCTGAGAGTCTATATCTATGTTTGTATATTTGGCCACACAGTGTGATTTCCAGGATCTTGGTTCTCCGGCTGGGATTGAGTCTGTGCGCTTTGCAGTGGAAGTGAGTAGTCCTAACCACTGGACCACCAGGAAAGTCCCAAGAGTCAATATTTTTTCAGAATCTTCGGCATTTGAGCATTCATTCATTCATTCAATACTCATTTACCAAACGCCTACTATGCAAGAAGCACAGTTCTGGGGCCTGGGGATAAAATGGTGAACAAGACATTTCATGGAGCTCGTGTTCTGGTGGAGAAGAGGGATGAAAGCAGTACCTTTTTAAAGTTTTATCATGTATTTTAGGAGATGAAAAGAGCTTCTCTGGTAGCTCAGCTGGTAAAGGATCCGCCTGCAATGCAAGACACCCCGGTTCAATTCTTGGGTCAGGAAGAACTGCTGGAGAAGGGATAAGCTACCCACTCCAGTATTCTTGGGCTTCCCTGGTGGCTCAGCTGGTAAGGAATCCGCCTGCAATGCGGGAGACCTGGGTTAGATCCCTGGGTTGGGAAGATCCCCTGGAGAAGGGAATGGCTACCCTCTCCAGTATTCTAGCCTGGAGAATTCCACTGACTGTATAGTCCATGGGGTCGCTAAGAGTGGGACTCGACTGAGCAACTTTCACTTCAACATCAAAAGATGAAAAGTGCTGGAGAAGACAGAAAAAGTGGGCTAAGGTGGAGGATCAGGGCTGCCAACGAGATGATGTGTCCTGAGGTGTTCCTGACATGGAGACGTTCGAGCAAAGACAGGAGGCGGGTGAAGGAGGGAATGTGTGGAAATCTGGGGAATCAGGCAGAGGAAACCTGTGCAGAGATCCTGTGGCAGGACCATTTTTGAGGTCCTCAGCATGTTTGAGGTTAACATCCCAATCACATTCGTACATAGGGTTAATTCCCATTGAACGTTGAAGCTCAGAGAGGTCAAGCTTCTTTCCCAAAGTCACACAGTAGAACCTGTAGAGTGGAGTCTGAGCCCTTTCTTGGGGACATACCTGGTCAGAGAGTCCTTGGCTAGGCAGTGTGCAGAGGTAATGATGGGCACATTGGGGAAATGACCTCAGGGGTCAGGGAAGGAAGCCCTGTCGCCAGCACCCTTTCATAGCTCTAGATAAAATGGGAAACTCTTGCTCTTAGGGAAGAGCTGGTTGAAGTTGCTTAGAGCTGGAGGGCCTAGGAGAACCCACTGACTGCCCTACGGTGTTTCAGGTGCCAAAGAGGAGAATAAGGAGACCGCAGACCGGCACGGACTTCCTGAAGCAATCAGGTAAATGTTGAGGTTCACATATTCATTCAACAAACACTGGTCGAATGCCCACTAGGTACCAGGTGCCAGGAGCTCCCTTCACACCTGCACAGCCCAGTGACTTGGGGATTGCTCACATGTTCCCGTTCTAGCTGAGGATACTAAGGCCCTGGGTATGAAGGGCACACAGCCAGGGAATGAGGGAATTCAGATTGAAACTCAGGAATTTGGCTCCCGGGGACACCTTTCTGAGATAAGCCAGTGAGCATTTAATGGATCAGTAGGTCTTGCCTTGGGTCTAATTTAGCATTTTCATGCTGTTCATTTTCATATTTAGGGCTGGAACACAGCACAGATACCACCTTTTCAGACAAAAGGACATCAAGGGAGTCCAGGGAAACCTGGAAAAAGGATCTGAACAGGAGACCAAGGGCGTTGCATAAATACGGGGAAGGAAATCTTCTAGGAGGAGAGGTTTTGACAGATGAGCAAGAGTTTGCCAGAGAGAAACTAAGTGAACTTTCTTTTATTCATGAATTTTTCATTCAGACACTCCTTGCTTCCCCTGTGCTTCTGCCTCATGCTGGGCAATGCCAGGACCCTCAAGAAGCCCTCAGTCTTAAGAAATCAAAATCAGATACAGACACCCTCATAGGACCATGACTGAGCCAGAGAGGGACTGGAGGTGGTAAATAGGGAATCAGGACTCTTCCTGAGGGGAGTGGATTATTTGAAAAGGGCTTTAAAGGAGGAATAGGAGTTTGCCAAAGAAGATAGCATTGTTTGAGACATGCTGAACCTGAAAGGCCTGTGAAGAGCCAGGGCCCATGTTCAGCTCAGCGTGTGTCAGTCACTTAGTCACTTGTGACCCACCAGGCTCCACTGTCCATGGGATTCTCCAGGCAAGAATGCTGGAGTGGATTGCCATTCCCTTCTCCAGGAGATCTCCCTGACCCAGGGATTGAACCTGGGTTTCCTGCTTTGCAGGAGATTCCTTGCCAACTGAACCATCAGGAAAGCCCATGCTCAGCTCACCATTAAAAACAGTCATGGGACTTCCCTGGTGGGCCAGGAGTTAAGACTCCGTGCTTCCACCACCGTGGGGCACAGATTCTATCCCTGGTGGGGGAGCTAAGATCCCACATACAGTGCCCTGCCACCAAAATGTAGAATGAGTGATGGTTATATCAGAAGCTCAGAGCTTCCTGGAGGGGCAAGTGAAAAGGGAAGCAGGAAGGATCCCAGCAGCTCTCAACTACTAAAAGGGGAGTTCTCAGTCTCTTTCTCTGGGAGGCTCCTGAGCCATCTCTGAGGCTGGAACATAAAGAGGTCCAGGTTGGATGTCGAGGGTTCTGGGCACACTGAACCTAGGAGGCTCCCCTTGGCATCTCCATGCCTGTTTTCTCTGTAAATATTGATCCCCAGTAGGCCCTGGCCAACAGTCAGAGCCAAATGGGGTACTGGAGGGGGTGGGGAGGTAGGGGAATCTCTGGGGGTAAGTTTCAGCATTTTACCGACTTGAGCAACTGTAAAGCTGCAACCAGGTGCTAGGGTCCACAGGTAGCTCGGGAAAAGGGCTTGGCCCATCTGGCACCTTCAGCGAGGGTTACTGTCTGCAGGAGCTGTCCAGGGGTCTCCTCGGACCACTCCGGAACTCAGGTGGACCACAATGAGGTGTTCCCGTCCGCTGCGGAAAGAGGCGGGCCTGGCTCTGGTTCTAGCCACCTTCAGCCTGCTCCTCTTCAGTCTGCACCGACCACAACCCACCTGCCCCAGCCTGAAGGAGCCACCGCAAACCCCCAAGACTCCGGACTGGCCCTCACCGCCCTTCCGCCCCCCGCCCGCTCCCTGCCTGCCCAACACCTCCATGACGTCCCTGCCGGACTTCGCCGGGCAACCACAGCACATCCGCGACTTCCTGGTGTACAGACACTGCCGCGACTTCAGATTGCTCCAGGACGTGCCGCCTGACAAGTGCGCCGACCCTGTCTTCCTGCTGTTAGTGATCAAGTCCTCGCCCAGCAATTACGAGCGCCGGGAGCTGGTGCGGCGCACGTGGGGCAGCGAGCGCCAGATTCTCGGCTTCCAGCTGCGCCGCCTCTTCCTGGTGGGCACCGACTCCAACCCGCTGGAGGCGCGCAAAGTCAACCGGCTGTTGGCCATGGAGGCGCAGACGCATGGTGACATCCTGCAGTGGGATTTCTATGACTCGTTCTTCAACCTCACACTCAAGCAGGTTGCCTTGGTGGGGGGAGGGGGTGTCACCTGTTGGGGCCACCTGTCCTTCCTGCCCAAAGTTGCTACCATCTCCTCTGAGGGATACTGGAAACCAGAAGCCCCTTCACCCTACCCCCTCTACTGTCCTCATAGTGATCTGAAGTCTTTATCCAGGAAAGGCAGGGAGAAAGGACAGGGTGGTGTGAGCTTGCAAGCCTGGCTCTCCAAGCCTTGATGACTAGATTCAAATCCAGGCTCCACGTCTTCTTTGCTGTTTGCCCTGGATGATCATTTACTTCTTTGTACCTCAGTTTCCTCATCAAGGAAATGGGATATTAATTGAACTCATTCACCTCTGAGGGCTGCAGTGAGGATTACATGAGGTTTTATTTATTTCTTTATTTGGTGGTGCAGCATGCAGGATCCTAATTTCCTCCATCTGGGATCAAACCTGTGCCCCTGCAGTGGAAGCTCGGAGTCTTAACCACTGGACCTCCAGGGAAGTCCCTGAGATGATATTATATTTATAAAGTACCTGGGCCGGTGCCAGGTAGGGTTTCCCTGGTGGAGCTAGTGGTAAGGAACTCACCTGCCAATGCAGGAAATGCAAGAGACCTGGCTTTGATCCCTGGGTCAGGAAGATCCCTTGGAGGAGGGCATGGCAACCCACTCCAGTATACTTGCCTGAGAAATCCTATGGACTGAGGAGCCTGGTGGGCTGGGGTCCATGGGGTCGCAAAGAGTTGGACACGACTGAAGCGACTTCACACAGTGGGAACCACTGGACAGAACACATTTTGTTTCTTTGTCCTGGTCTGTCTCCCCCCGAAGCTCAGGTCTGTGCAGTAGATATTCAACAAAGACCTTTCTGATGAAGAGAAACCATGAGAAATAGAAGTTATCTTGCCCATGCTTGGAGGAGGAATTGAAGGCACCAAGGACCCAACCAGCTTGGGGGATGGGAGGGGTGGAGCAAGCTGAGTAGAGATCCAAGTTGAAAAGGGCTCAGTGCAGAATCCTGCTCATAGTAAGTACAGAATGGCCTGGATTCAAGCCCTTGAACAATAGACCATCTCTGTTGTCTGACCTTACTCAAGGCACTTTGTCTGGAGAGCCTCTATTTTCTCATCTGTAAATGGAGTTGAAGACCACACCTGCCTCCTAAAATTGTATTAGGGATTCAAGGTAGGGCAGACACTGAGCAAGCTCAGTGCCTGGCATGCAGCAATAGTTGTTATGAAGGTAACTAAAGCCAAGGTGGGCAGAGGACCCAGAACCTCTTAACATGCCACGTTCTTAATGTAAAACATAAAAGCCTGTGATGAATGTCAACTTGACAAACATGAATCCAGTATCTACAAAGTGTTGACCCCATCCTGGGTGCTGATGGCATACAGGAGAGACACAGCTCCCACCCAGGGGAAGTCCAGAGTCTGGTGGGGGAAGTACTGAAGTGTTAGTCGTTCAGTCATGTCTGACTCTTTGCAACTCCGTGGACTGAAGCCTGCCAGGCTCCTCTGGCCATGGAATTCTCCAGGCCAGGATACTTGAGGTAGGTAGTCATTAACTTCTCCAGGGAATCTTCCAGACCCAGGGATGGAACCTGGGTCTTCTGCACTGCAGGCAGATTCTTTACCGTCTGAGCCATGGTAGGGAAAGTAGGTGTTATTTAAGAATCATACAAGTAATTCTGTGATGGCAGTGTGTGGCAAGGCAGAGTCAGAAAGAATAGCAATAAATGTAAATGAGACAATTTTCAAGCACTTCTTGGTATGTTACAGAGCATTATCTCTGAAGATCCCCAACACTCCAGGAGGTAGGTCCTATGACAAGTCCTATCTGGGAGGTTGGAAACTGAAGCACCTAGAGGGGCTGTTGGTTGCAAAGATCACCCCACAGAGTGAATTACTGAACCCAGGTTAGCCTGGCTGGGGGTCACTGGGGTGGCCGATAAGGACCCAGAGCCGATGGCCCAAGTGTCAAGCCCGTATACCCAGTCTACCCACCACCCCCTCTTGCAGGTGCTCTTCCTACAGTGGCAGAAGACACGGTGCACCAACGCCAGCTTTTTGCTCAACGGGGATGATGACGTCTTTGCCCACACAGACAACATGGTCGCCTACCTGCAGAGCCACAACCCTGACCACCACCTCTTTGTAGGGCACCTGATCCACAACGTGGGCCCCATCCGGATTCCATGGAGCAAGTACTACGTGCCAAAGGTGGTCATGGAGGAGGAACACTACCCACCCTACTGCGGGGGTGGTGGCTTCCTACTGTCCCGATTCACGGCCACCACCCTGCGCCACGCCTCCCACGCCCTGGCCCTCTTCCCCATTGATGATGTCTTCCTGGGCATGTGCCTGAAGCGGGAGGGCCTGGAGCCCGCCTCACACAGCGGTATCCGCACAGCTGGCGTTCATTCCCCTTCCAGCCGCCTGTCCTCCTTTGACCCCTGCTTCTACCGAGAATTGCTGCTGGTGCACCGCTTCTTGCCCTACGAGATGCTGCTCATGTGGGACGCACTGAGCCAGCCCAACCTCACCTGTGGCAGGCAGAGACAGGTCTACTGAGGTGGTGTCAATGCCCCCAGCCTTGAGGCTACTGTCTCCATCCCTATGGAAAGGGCAGCAGCTTCCATCCAGGGAGCTGAGACCTTTCTCCTCCTAAGTAGGCGGAGCTAGGAGGGTATCAGAGAGGGCTCGATGAGTGAATCATCTGGCCAGCGAACTCCTACACATCCTTCAAAACCCACCTGGTACTGCCTAGACCATGTTCCATCCTCCTCCCTAGATTCTCAGCTGGAGGGCCCATCTCTTTCCATGGCTGCTAAGGGCAGAAGCACTTCTGCTCGGGTCCCAGCTACTGCTGCTACATGCATTCCTTTTCATTGTCCCACTTCCTAGCCCTGACTTTGATCACGGGCTGAACCCTAAGCAGTGGCCAGCCTCTTCTTGGTCCTGAACCTGCTGTGGTAGGTGAGTTCTTTCTAGCCATGGTTCAAGGCCAGTTGAGAACTTCTGGGTCCACACATAGCTGAAAGGAGAAGGACTTTTCAGCTGGGGAAAGAGGGTTACTGTTCTCCATCCCTCCCCAGATCTTGGACCCCTCAGATGGTAGGAGGGGCCAGAGAGGCTGTGAATGTGACTGCCCCCTCCCTGCTTGTGACGTCAATCGCTCTAATGGTGGGAACATTGAGCAGAAGAGGGAGGTGGCTGTCTGTCTCAGGCTGTGGGAGCTCAGAGTTTCTGGTGTCCCTGGCAGGGCCCAGCATCCACATCTGTGCTCCCCAAGTTTTCAGGGAAGAGTAATGGGGCCAGAGGGGTTCTCACTGGGCCCAAGTTCTGCATACACACTCACTTTTGTGCCCAGAGAAGGGGGATATTCAGGTATTTGGGGCACCTAAGTTCTCAGACTGGCCCCCACCCCAGTGTGTCTCTCCCATTGGGGAGACCCAAGTGAACTGGTGACCCCCCGCCCTGCCACCCTCAGACAGGAGTCTGAAACGAGCTTCATAGGGATTGGGATGGTGGCAAGGAGTGGGGGGAGTCTCACTGCAGAGAGCAGATCCTCAGGGAATAAAATGTTTTGCAAAAGAATTTGAGGTCTTTTTTTTTTTTTCACAGTGATTTACAAGGTTTAAATCAGATCAGTCTACATTCATCCTTAAAATCTTATTTCCAGAAGAAAATATACACCAGTAAAAATAGGGCATGGATGAAGAAGAAGCTATAGAGCCTCTGTCAGGTAGATCTCACGTCATCCCCCCACCTGCTCACACACCCTCCCTGGCTCCCTATTGCCTTCAGCTCATATTGTTGCAGGAAGAGGGACCCCTTCCAAGGCCCGAAACTGGGCTCTTGTCTAACACTCGGAAATTAAATGTCCAAGGAGACACATGTGCTGACAAAGCAAGAGACGTTATTGGGAAAGGACACCCGGGTGGAGAGCAGCAGGGTAAGGGAACGCTGGAGAACTGCTCTGCCACGTGGCTCACAGTCTCAGGTTTTATGGTGATAGGGTTAGCTTCCGGGTTGTCTTTGACCAATCGTTCTGACTCAGAGTCCTTCCTGGCGGTGCACGCATTGCTCAGCCCAGATGGATGCCAGCAAGGATTCTGGGGGGTGGTTGGACACGTGATGTCTTTTGACCTTTTCCAAATTCTTCCAATGGGTGGTGGCTTATTAGGTCCTTCCTTACAAGGACCTCCTGTCATAAAGTAACTCACGCAAATGGTTGCTATGGTGGCTGGCCAGGGTGGGCAGTTTCAGTCAGTGTGCTTTCCCTTAACAATATTACCTCCCCAGACTGATTCTCACTGACAGTCTAGTGGCAGGCTCCGGAAAGAGAGACTGCTCCTGGCTGCATGTGACATAAGACACACCTGCTTCTAGCCAGGCTCCTTGCGAATCCCACCACCCACCCTCTTCTCTCTTTGCTGAGTTCACCTCCTTCCACTGGGACTACAGTTCTGTCCTTCTGTCCCCTTCCTTGTGTCTTTTTTTAGGTTTCATTTTATTTCTTTTTGGCTGCACTGGGTCTTTGTTACTGCACAAGGGCTTTCTCTAGTGGTGGTGAGCGGGGGCTGCTCTTCATTGCGGACCACAGGCTTTAAGCCCATGGGTTTCAGTAGTTGCCCTGCATGGGCTCAGTAGTTATGGCAGGCATGCTCAGTAGCTGGGGCACACAGGCTTAGTTGCTCCACAGCATGTGAGAGCTCCCTGGACCAGGTATCAGATCCATGTCCACGGCACTGGCAGCCAGGTTCATAACCACTGGATCACCCAGGAAGTTCCCCTTCTGTCTCTTCTTTAAGTATTTATTGTGCACATATTGTATGCTAAACACCTTGCCCTGTACTCCTCCAGCCCCCTGGGAGAGGTCAGTGGGCACAGACCCACCTTACAGTGAGAAAACAAATCTGTGAACAGTGAAACAGGAAGTTACCAGAAGTGGTAAGAACTTTGAGGAGAATTAAAATGAGGTGAAGGAAATCAGTCCTGAACACTCATTGGAAGGACTGATGCTGAAGCTGAAACTCCAATACTTTGGCCATGTGATGCAAAGAACTCAGTCATTGGAAAAGACCCTGATGCTAGGAAAGATTGAAGGCAGAGGAGAAGGGGACGACAGAGGATGAGATGGGTGGATGGCATCACCAACTTGATGGACATGAGTTTGAGCAAGCTCTGGGACCTGGTGATGGACAGGGAAGCCTGGTGTGCTGCAGTTCATGAGGTCGCAGAGTCGGACACACTGAGTGACTGAACTGAACTCCCAAAAATTATTCATGGAATAATCCTCCTGTGAATTAGCATATGAAATTACCCAGCCTATAAAAACCAACCATGCCAATTTCGGGGCTGTACTTGCCCTTTGCAATGGCCCACACTCTGTCTGGAGTATGATTCTCTCTGTATCTGATTAATTCCACTTCTTAAAATCTCTTTGTCTCTCACTGAATTCTTTCTGTGATGAGACAACAAGAACCTGAGCTTTATTAGGTTCTGAAACCAGGTACTGTGGGTTTTGGCTGTGTTTAAATCCCAGGCACGTGGTCCAAGTCCCAAGCAGGATTTTGGCTGGGTTTGAGTCCTAGCAGACAGAATGATCTCTGTTCATTTCCAAGGCAAACCATTCAATATCACAGTAATCCAAGTCTATGCCCGGATCAGTAATGCTGAAGAAGCTGAAGTTGAACAGTTCTATGAAAATCTACAAGACCTTCTAGAATTAACACCCAAAAAAGATGTCGTTTTCATTATAGGGGACTGGAATGCAAAAGTAGGAAGTCAGGAAACATTTGGAGTAACATGCAAATTTGGCCTTGGAATACAGAAGGAAGCAGGGCAAAGCCTAATAGAGTTCTGCCAAGAGAATGCACTGATAATAGCAAACACCCTCTTTCCAACAACACAAGAAAAGATTCTACACATGGACATCACCAGATGGTCAACACTGAAATCACACTGATTATATTCTTTGCAGCCAAAGATGGAGAAGCTCTATACAGTCAGCAAAAACAATATTGGGAGCTGACTGGCTCAGATCATGAACTCCTTATTGCCAAATTCAGACTGAAACTGAAGAAAGTAGGGAAACCACTAGACCAGTCAGGTATGACCTAAGTCAAATCCCTTCTGATTATACAGTGGAAGTGAGAAATAGATTTAAGGGACTAGATCTGATAGACAGAGTGCCTGATGAACTATGGACAGAGGTTCATGACATTGTACAGGAGACAGGGATTAAGACCATCCCCATGGAAAAGAAATGCAAAAAAGCAAAATGACTGTCTGAGGAGGACTTACAAATGGCTCTGAAAAGAAGAGAAGTGAAAAGCAAAGGAGAAAAAGGAAAGATATACCCATCTGAATGCAGAGTTCCAAAGAATAGCAAGGAGAGATAAGCAAGCGTTCCTCAGCGAACAATGCAAAGAAATAGAGGAAAACAACAGAATGGGAAAGACTAGAGATCTCTTCAAGAAAATTAGAGATACCAAGGGAACATTTCATGCAAAGATGGGCTCAATAAAGGACAGAAATGGTATGGACCTAACAGAAGCAGACAATATTAAGAAGAGGTGGCAAGAATATACAGAAGTACTATACAAAGAAGATCTTTGCGACCCAGATAATCACGATGGTGTGATCACTCACCTAGAGCCAGACATCCTGGAATGTGAAGTCAAGTGGGCCTTAGGAAGCATCACTACAAACAAAGCTGGTGGAGGTGATGAAATTCCAGTTGAGCTATTTCAAATCCTGAAAGATGATGCTGTGAAAGTGCTGCACTCAATATGCCAGCAAATTTGAAACCCTCAGCAGTGGCCACAGGACTGGAAAAGGTCGGTTTTCATTCTAATCCCAAAGAAAGGCAATACCAAAGACTGTTGAAACTACTGCATAATTGCACTCATTTCATATACTAGCAAAGTAATGCTCAAAATCCTTCAAGCTAAGCTTCAACAATACGTGAACCATGAAATTCCAGATATTCAAGTTGGTTTTAGAGAAGGCAGAGGAACCAGAGATCAAATTGCCAACATCCACTGGACCATCAAAAAAGCACGAGAGTTCCAGAAAAGCATCTATTTCTGCTTTATGGACTATGCCAAAGCCTTTGACTGTGTGGATCACTATAAACTGTGGAAAATTCTGAAAGAGATGGGAATACCAGACCACCTGACCTGCCTCTTGAGAAATCCGTATACAGGTCAGGAAGCAACACTTAGAACTGGACATGGAACAATAAACTGGTTCCAAATAGGAAGAGAACTACATCAAGACTGTATATTGTCACCCTACTTATTTAACTTATATGCAGAGTACATCATGAGAAACTCTGGGCTGGAAGAAGCACAAGCTAGAATCAAGATTGCTGGGAGAAATATCAATAACCTCAGATATGCAAATAACACCACCCTTAAGGCAGAAATTGAAGAAGAACTAAAGAGCCTCTTGATGAAAGTGGAAGAGGAGAGTGAAAATGTTGGCTTAAAACTCAATATTCAGAAAACAAAGATCATGGCATCCGGTCCCATCACTTCATGGAAAATAGATGGAGAAACAATGGACACAGTGTCAGACTTTATTTTTGGGGACTTCAAAATCACTGCAGATGGTGACTGCAGCCATGAAATCAAAAGATGCTTGCTCCTTGGAAGAAAAGTTATGACTAACTTAAATAGCATATTAAAAAGCAGAAACATTGCTTTGCCAACAAAGGTCTGTGTGGTTAAGGTTATGGTTTTTCCAGTAGTCATGTTCGGATGTGAGAGTTGGGCTATAAACAAAGCTGAGTGCCAAAGAATTGATGTTTTTGAACTGTGGTGTTGGAGAAGACTCTTGAGAGTCCCTTAGACTGCAAGGAGATCCAAACAGTCCATCCTAAAGGAAACCAGTCCTAAATGTTTATTGGAAGAACTGATGTTGAAGCTGAAACTCCAATATTTTGGCCACATGATACAAAGAGCTGACTCATTAGAAAAGACCCTGGTGCTGGGAAGGATTGAAAGCAGGAGGAGAAGCAGGCGAGATGGTTGGATGGCATCATCAACTCGATGGACATGAATTTGAATGAGCTCCCGGAGTTGGTGATGGACAGGGAGGCCTGGCGTGCTGCAGTTCATGGGGTCGCAAAGAGTCGGACACGACTGAATGACTGAACTGACTGAGTCCCAGCCACGTGGGTTCAAGTCCCAAGCAGGGCTTTGGCTGGATGTAAGTCCCAGCCACGGGGGTCCAAGTGCCAAGCAGGGTTTTGGCTGCATTTCAGTCCCAGCCACAGGGGTCCAAGTCTCAAGCAGGGTTTTAACTGGGTTCAAGTCCCAGCCACATGGGTTTGAGTCCAAAACTGGTTTGGGGCTGGGTTTGAGTCCCAGCACATGGATTCCAGTCCCAGTTTGTGGTTAATGGTTTCAGCTGGCATCCTAGGTGGGACGGTGATAAGGTAAGAAAAGGTTTAGAGTCAGGTCTTGGTCCTAAAGAGGTCCAAGGATGCCAAACCTGGCCAGGTATACTGAGGAAAATGCTTTGCTGTTGTCTCCTTATTTGTGACTGGCAGGTCAATCCTATATGCTTATGCATATCCAACAGCAAGTCCAAAACAGAATTATACTGTCTTCTTTGAGATTTTTCTCCTATATTTTTTTGTTCTTTCTCATTTCTGCCCTGTTTCTTCTGTTAACTCCAGAAGATTACTTTTATTCCCCTCCCTCTCACCCTTACAAGTGTTGACCCTTTATTCCCAACTTATAGCTAAACCACCTCCAGCTCATCGTCAGCACCACTGGGGAAGTCTTTGTGCCATTTCTTTGCGACAACTTTTGGGCACTAACAATCGGTTGGGAGACCCCCTTGGAAGGGATAGTATCTGAAATCGTAAGGGCAAATCTTGACCAAATTGTGTGGTGGATTTTGACTTAAGGGTAAAATTTTGGATAGAACGGGAGTTAGAGACATCATCTCTGGTTTGGGTGTGAAAATGGGTCAGGCAGCATTTATCCCAACCAATACCCCTCTGGGTCTTATCCACCAGGATTGGGAGAGATTAAGGCTCCTGAGATTAAAAACAAAGAAACTCGTTAGTCTATGTAATTATGTTGGCCACGGTATGAGCTAGGAAGCCAAGGAAAATGGCCATTAAATGGGCCCCTGAGTTATGATACTATATTGCAGTTAGATTTATATTGTAGAAGGATATTTAAATGGAGTGAGGTTCCATATGTTCAAAATATTTTTCCATATGTTCACATTTTCATGGCCTTGTATTTAGACAATGAGACCCAAAAGGAATTTAAGGTACCTACAGAGAGGGACCATTGTCTCAGGGGCAGACACAGCTAGGGATGAAAAGAGGCCCCACAAGTATCCTGAAACCTCTTCTTTGTACCCTGAGTTACCCAAGGGGCCCATCCTTAGCTGAGCTAGCCTAGCAATGATATATGTTACCAACCAGCTGTCCCTACAGTTTTGCCTCCGAAAGATGTTCCTGGTGGAGATTGAGAAACAATGAGTCTACATCCCTTTCTCAATGTCTAATCTAAGTATGGCAGAGGACAAGTTGGGAAGCTTTCCTGAGGATCCTGAACATTTTACATAAGAATATACGTGACTAGTGAGATCTTTTGATCTCACCTGGGAGGACTTACAGATTTTACTATACCATTGCTGCACCCTTGAGGAAATCAGTTCAGTTCAGTTGCTCAGTCGTGTCTGACTCTTTGCGACCCCATGGACTGCAGCACACAGGCTTCCCTGTCCTTCACCAACCCCCGGAGTTTGCTCAGACTCATGTCCATTGAGTCAGTGATGCCATCCAACCATCTCATCCTCTGTCTCCCCCTTCTCCTCTGCCTTCAATCTTTCCCAGCATCAGGGTCTTTTCCAATGACCGAGTTCTTCGCGTCACGTCGCCAAATTATTGGAGTTTCAGCTTCAGCATCAGTCCTTCCAGTGAATGTTCAGGACTGATTTCCTTTTGGATGGACTGGTTGGATCTCCCTGCAGTCCAAGGGACTTTCAAGAGTCTTCTCCAACATCACAGTTCAAAAGCATCAATTCTTTGGCATTCGGCTTACTTTATAGTCCAATTCTCATATCCATACATGATTCCCAGAAAAACCACAGCTTTGAGGAAAAGCAGGGTATAATATTGGCAGCTAGAGCCCATGCGGACCAGCTGGCAGCCGGAGCCCAACAGAGCCATGCAGTGCACAGGTGGGAAATGATGCTGTCCTTGAGGTAAACCAGGAATTACAAGCTGAATTCTATAAATAGAAATAGACAGGATCATATGATTAACTGTTTAATAGAGGGCATTGTTGACTAACAAAGATGTACAACTTGAGAGCTGTGAGTGAAGTTTTATTTGGGGCAAAATGAGGACTGCAGATAGCGCTGAGAGACTGCTCCAACACCATAGTGGGGGAAAGTCAATATATAAGGTTTTGGTGAAGGGGGAGTTCAATCCCATGAAGCACTCTATTTGCAAAAGGTTTTTGTTAGTCATGAGGGTCTGATGTCACCATGAAGGGATTTAGCGCTTCTCTAGATATGAGGAGATGCAAGGATTGAGATGATAAAACCTGTTCCTAAAAACATCCAACTATCTAAAGACCTGTCGCACCAGATTCCCTGGAGCACAGAGTGCCTCACATCTCCCAGGTTGCTGCAGGTCAATAGCCAGAGCAGCATGGGGTCAGTCTCCTAGAGGCAGATGGCAAATGCCTGTATTGTTCAGTCATTGGCAGTGCTCTTGGTAAGTGCCAATTTGTAGTTGACAGTATGAAGAAACTTACAGTAAAACTTGTTAAGTTTTAATAGGTGAATGAGGTCCATATTGAAAAGCAGAGACATTACTTTGCCAACAAAGGTCCGTCTAGTCAAGGCTGTGGTTTTTCCAGTGGTCGTGTATGGATGTGAGAGTTGGACTATAGAGAAAGCTGAGCACCAAAGAATTGATGCTTTTGAACTGTGGTGTTGAAGAAGACTCCTGAGAGTCCCTTGGACTGCAAGGACATCCAACAAGTCCATCCTAAAGGAGATCAGTCCTGGGTGTTCATTGGAAGGACTGATGTTGAAGCTGAAACTCCAATACTTTGGCCGCCTCATGCAAAGAGTTGACTCGTTGGAAAAGACCCTGATCCTGGGAAGGATTGGGGGCAGGAGGAGAAGGGGACGACAGAGGATGAGATGGCTGGATGGCATCACCAACTCGATGCACATGGGTTTGGGTAGATTCTGAGAGTTGGTGATGGACAAGGAGGCCTAGCGTGCTGCAGTTCATGGGGTCGCAAAGAGTCAGACACGACTGAGCTACTGGACTGAACTGAATGAGGTCCAGCAGGGACAGGATGAAAATCTTGCAGTCTTCCAAAGGAGATTAGTGGAGGCTTTGAGGAAGTATACAAATGTGGATCTCTTTCCTGAGGGACAGACCCTTTTGGCTATGCATTTCATAGTCCAGTCTGCTCCAGACAATAGGCACAAAATTCAGAAAGCAGCTGCTGGTCCTCAGACTCTAATGAATGATTTACTCCAATTGGCTTCAGTTTTCGATAATAGGGATATGGCTGAAAAAGCTGAACACATCTAGAGAAATATGCAAGAGACCCAAAAGATTGCAATGGTTTTGTCTGCTCCAAGACCACCAACTAGGAATCAGCGCTTTCTGGTCCAATCTGGTCCTGGCAGACCTCAGGGCCCACGGGTACCCATACAAGGCTGGTGAGTCCTGTGGAGACAAAAGAGACACAGGAGGAAGGACTGAGGCCTATGTGTCCTTTGCAAGCAGCCAGGACATTGGCAGAGAGAATGTCTGAGATGCTAGAGAGCAGCGAAGGCCCCTCAGCCACTGATGGTTTTGCAATCAGAGAACCGCCGGGACCCAAGGCCAAAAGTGCCTCTGCCTAGAGATACTGTCTACATAACTAATGTCCAGCCTCGAGTGATGGTTGATGTGGCCAGCCGCTTGATGGAATTTCTTATAGACACTGGTGCAACCTTCTCGGTCTTAACCCACATGACTGGAAACCTTAGCAATCATACAGAATATGTAAGGAGATTGTTGGGGAAAAACAGGGACACAGTTTGCTGGAGCCTGTTTAGCGCAGTGCTAATGGTCAGCTGCTTTTACATTCATTTCTGTTTGTGCCTGATTGTCCCATCCCTTTAATGGGAAGAGATTTATTAACTAAGTTAGGGGCTGAAGGAAAGCTACACGGCTCAAAATAGCCTGGAGTTAAAACTCCCCTCCGGGTCCTTCCCACCATTCTATACAGAGTAAAGAACTTTCTCCCCCAAAGAAAGGAATGAAGGGACTTTAAGACTGATTACCTTCAGCTCCCAGCCGATCCCAGTCTCCCGCTGGTCTCAGGAATTTCTTGCCCCAGTTGTTTAAAGCTAACTGATCAAAAATGATCTTGAGGAAAAACAGACCCCCTCAAAACAATGTATGTCCACATATATGTTTTCAGTATATACCTACTCTCTTCTTCACCTCTCACAGGAGCTCACTAATCTCACTAATGCCCTTTCTCACCTCATTAAAGGTGATGTTTCTGTAAAGTGCAGGTCTCATTCTTTTCCCTCACCTTCTCCAGTCTCTTTATCTTACAGGGGCCATTCTGTTTCTGGAAGGGCAAAAGAACCACCCTCATTGCCAAATGATTTTAACAGAAAACAGAAAGGGACAGATTGAATCTGAAGTTGAGATAGGAGATTTAATAGGCCCTGGAATGTGGAATATCAAGGTTCCAGGTCTGGCCAAAGAGGTCCAGCCAGTGGTTGCTATACAAGATCCTCAAGAAATGGCTGCTTTTCACTGTCGAGGACATCAGTCTCAGCTTCCCAGGTCTGAAATTGGAAAGGGAAATCACCAAACTGACCAAGAAGCAAGGAAAGCAGCTGACATATCAACAGATAAAACACAGGCAGTTTTAAAAGTCCTAGGTTTGACAGAGGAAATGCCACAAGCTTGCTTCACCAAGGAAGAAGACTGGGCTAAAAATAGAGGGTTAATAAATCAGAAGGGATGGTATATGTTAGATGAAAAGATAATGTTTCCACAAGCTCAGCAATGGAAAGTAATCAGGGCTTTATATGAAACTACACACTATGGATGTGAAGCTCTTTGGAATTTACTACAAAGATTGTTTGTGGGTTAAGGAGTAAAAATGGTGGTGGCCCAGATTACCAAATCATGTGATACATGTTTACAAAACAATCCTAGAACAATACCACCCCCTCCTCTATTATTTAGATCCATTCAACACCAAGGAAACAGCATGGAGAACTGGTAAACTGGTTTTGCTCAGATGGCCAAACATATGTCCATCAAGTCGGTGATACCATCTGAGATACCATCTCATCCTCTGTCGTCCCCTTCTCCTCCTGCCCTCAGATGCATCAGTTCTTCGGTGCTCAGTTTTCTTTAGAGTCCAACTCTCACATCCATACATGACAACTGGAAAAACCATAGCCTTGTCTAGACGGACCTTTGTTGGCAAAGTAATGTCTCTACTTTTTAATATGCTGTCTAGGTTGGTCATAACTTTCCTTCCAAGGAATAAGCATCTTTTAATTTCATGGCTGCAATCACCATCTGCAGTGATTTTGGAGCCCCCCCAAAATAAAATCTGACATTGTTTCCACTGTTTCCCCATCTATTTCCCATGAAGTGAAGGGACCAGATGCCATGATCTTAGTTTTCTGAATGTTGAGCTTTAAGCCAATTAAAGCATCATTATAGATGTATGATATTGCCAAAAGTTAATTCATAAGGAGTTCTATTTAATTGACTTAAAGGAAATTAAATACTGAGGTAAATACTCAAAAATACAAAATAATCTGGCCAGAATGAATTTCAGACTCATGTTATCTGAAAAATGTTCAGGACAAAACTGATATCTTGTATCAAAAGTGGTTTAAAAAAAAATAAGTGGTTTAAACTTTTTGGTGTGATTAATATAGGCAAAGAGTACACACGATCAGGATTTTCTAAGATTGGTTAGGAAAATGGATTTTGTTAGGAATGGGCTAAGACTCTCTCTGAAGTTTTCTTAAAATGCTGCTTTTGACAAATAGATTGAGGTGAATCTCTTTGCTCTAAGTGATTCGTATTTGCTTTTGAGATCTTTATAACTTCGGATAGGGAATAAGTATTGTCTCCCAGTGACTTATGATCTTATCTGACTAAAAACTAACTTTGGGATGTTTTAGAGGGCTCCTGAGTTACCTCAAAGAGAAATATTTAACTAAGGTTATTTGGTATGTTATGTTAAATGTGATCATTTCTAATTCTGGTTATTGTAACCAAACTTTATCTTACACTGTGATTGAGGGAGTCTTTTGGGCCTAGAAAAGAAAACAGCAGTCTCAAAGGCCCTTGCTGAATCATCTAACTTCAGAGAAAACAAAACAGAACTTTAGATCCTGCCTGATGCTCCAGGCTGGTTGCATCTATCTGGGACCTATCACCCCCTGTCCAGCAACCTTCCACCTCCCACACCCGCCCAGAAGACACATCACCCCCTGTCCAACTACAAATGTCATCTCAACTAAAGAATACCCAAAACATCCTGCCTGATTAATGTTTCCCTTATCGCTTCCGCAAACCTCCCTATAAATATGGAGCCTCCGTGATCCCTCTGGTGCTTAGCCTGGTCCTTAGACCGACTGTCGCTCCTCCTTGCCTGAATAAAGGTAGCCTACTTCTGTTGAGGTCGTCTTTGTTTTTCTGCCTTGGCCTGAACTATACCTTACAGTGAGCAGATATTCGACCATGGCTTTTGGGTCTTTTGTCATTTATGGATATTTCTGTACACCAATGCTGGTACAAACATGCTTCATCCTCAAAAAGATACACAAGAAGACTAAGGAACCACTTACAGCAGTTCTACATAAAGATGACGGCTACTCGGTAGGGATTTCTACTCAGCCTCGACGCAATTTACAGAAGATGGACCTTCACACTTCTGCTTCCCATAAGAATATGGGAGTAAAACCTCTGAGGGGGGAATGTGACAGAAGGGAAAGGGGCAGGGCACAACTTTTGAAAAATGACATAGGCCAAGGACACAACATAAAATAATTAGAATTAAATGCTATCAAGATGACAGATAAGACTAACCGGCAACTGCAATGACACACCCAGAGGTGTCCCAACAGTTCCAGTTTGGTTCAGTTCAGTCGCTCAGTCATGTCCAACTCTGTGTGACCTCATGAACTGCAGCATGCCAGGCCTCCCTGTCCATCACCAACTCCCAGAGTCCACCCAAACTCATGTCCATCGAGTCAGTGATGCCATCAAGCCATCTCATCCTCTGTCGTCCCCTTCTGCCTCCAATCCATCCCAGCATCAGGGTCTTTTCCAGTGAGTCAACTCTTCGCATGAGGTGGCCAAAGGATTGGAGTTTTAGTTTCAACATCAGTCCTTCCAACGAACACCCAGGACTGATCTCCTTTAGGATGGACTGGTTGGATTGCCTTGTAGTCCAAGGGATTCTCAAGAGTCTTCTCCAACACCACAGTTCAAAAGCATCAATTCTTCAGCACTCAGCTTTCTTTATAGTCCAACTCTCACATCCATATATGAGTACTGGAAAAACTGAAGGAGAAAACAGACAGAGCTGGACTCCATCTTAGGCCAGTCTGCTAACATTAGGCTACATGCACGGTTACCCTTCCAATGGACTCTGAATTTTGTACCCAGTGTCTATAGAAATGGCATACCAATGGAAAACCAGACCTGCAGATAAAACAGCCTTAAGACTTGTACTTGAACTCTCCCTTGCCTAAAAGAATATGCTAATTGTCTCTGGAATCAAGATTGCCGGTAGAAAAATCCATAACCTCAGATTTGCAGATGACACCACCCTTATGGCACCACCCTTATGGCAGAAAGTGAAGAGGAACTAAAAAGCCCCTTGATGAAACAGAAAGAGGAGAGTGAAAAAGTTGGCTTAAAGCTCAACATTCAGAAAACTAAGATCATGGCATCTGGTCCCGTCACTTCATGGGAAATAGATGGGGAAATAGTGGAAACAGTGTCTGACTTTATTTTGGGGGGCTCCAAAAACACTGCAGATGGTGATTGTAGTCATGAAATTAAAAGATACTTACTCTTTGGAAGGAAAGTTATGACCAACCTAGATACCATATTGAAAAGCAGAGGCATTACTTTGCCAACAAAGGTCCATCTAGTCAAGGCTATGGTTTTTCCAGTTGTCATGTATGGATGTGAGAGTTGGACTGTGAAGAGAGCTGAGTGCTGAAGAATTGATGCTTTTGAACTGTGGTGTTGGAGAAGACTCCTGAGAGTCCCTTGGACTGCAATAAGATCCAACCAGTCCATCCTATAGGAGATCAGTCCTGGGTGTTCATTGGAAGGACTGATGCTGAAGCTGAAACTCCAGTACTTTGGCCACCTCATGCGAAGAGTTGACTCACTGGAAAAGACTCTGATACTGGGAAGGATTGGGGGCATGAGGAGAAGGGGAAGACAGAGGATGAGATGTTTGGATGGCATCACCGACTTGATGGACATGGGTTTGGGTGGACTCCGGGAGTTGGTGATGGACAGGGAGGCCTGGCGTGCTGCAGTTCATGGAGTTGCAAAGAGTCGGACACGACTGAGTGACTGAACTGAACTGAACTGAATTATCTCTGTAACAGAACAAAGTCATAAATTCCATTATGTTTATCAGAATATGACCATGGCCCTATTGATAAATGTCCGCTGTTTATCTAGTCTTATGACACATGAATCATGGGTTAACTTTAACCACATCTCTCTTTTACCTTGTCCAGACTAGTTTCAAGGAATTTGGGGAGGTGAGTTTGAGCAAATACACTTAGGGTGTATAAGGTTTTCACAAAAACTGGTCAGGGTCCTTGGCTAAAAAAAGACTCTGCCTTGGGCCCTCCGGTGTAACAAACTGCACTCCGCTATCTGCGTAATCCTTCTGAGTGAGTTTGTTTCCCGGAACGCGAGGCTACACCATAAGCCATAGCCTTGACTAGACGGACTTTGTTGGCAAAGTAATGTCTCTGCTTTTTAATATGCTGTCTAGGTTGGTCATAATTTTCCTTCCAAGGAGTAAGTGTCTTTTAATTTCATGGCTGCAATCACCATCTGCAGTGTTTTTGGAGCCCCCCAAAATAAAGTCGGACACTGTTTCCACTGATTCTCCAACTATTTCCAACGAAGTGATGGGACCAGATGCCATGATCTTAGTTTTCTGAATGTTGAGCTTTAAGCCAATTTTTTTCACTCTCCTCTTTCACTTTTATCAAGAGACTTTTTGGTTCCTCTTCACTTTCTGCCATAAGGGTGGTGTCGTCTGTATATTAGAGGTTATTGATATTTCTCCTGGCAATCTTGATTCCAGCTTGTGCTTCATCCAGCCCAGCGTTTCTCATAGTGTACCCTGCATATAAGTTAAATAAGTAGGGTGAAAGAGGAAACAGGATCTATCTTGAAAGAAGGACCCCATCTTGGGCCAAACTGTGGCCTTTTTGCTATATGCCCAGAATCTATGGAAGCAACAGACCAACTGGAAAACCAGGCCCCTGGAAGGAGGAGCCCCAGGGCTCTCCATCACCTAAAAGAATACCCTAATTATCTGTGTAACCAAGTAGAATCATACATTCTATCATGCTTATTGGGGTATGACCACAGGCCTATTGATAATTGTCCACTGTTAACTACCTAGGCTTAAGGCATATGGTCTCAGATTAACTTTGATTGTATCTTTCTTTTTCTTTTGTTCAGACTAGTTTCAGGGAACCTTATACACTTAGGGTATATAAGGTTTTCACAAAAACTGGTGGGGTCCTTGGCTAAGAGGAGACTCTGCCTTGGGCCCACCAGTGTAATAAACTGCACTCCGCTATCTGCATTGTTCTTCTGAGTGAGTTTGTTTCCTCTGAGTGAGTTGTTTCCTGAAACAGGTGGCTACAACAGGAGCATTTGAATTGCAGCCAGGAAGCTGTGGTTTGAGCTGGGTGAGTAAGGAGGAGATGGAATAGATCATAGAGACAAGTCACATGGGACCTTGTGGGCTGAGGAGAGAGGGTAGTTTTGAGGGTTATGGTACCTTTGGAGCAAGGAAATGACACGATTGGTTTTTTTTGCAGGGGAGTGGGCTGTGCTGGGTCTTTGTGGCTGCACATGGCCTTTCTCTAGTTTCGGTGTGCAGACTTCCCATTGCCGTGGCCTCTCTTGTTTTGGAGCACGGGCTCTAGATCACATTGGTTCAGTAGTTATGTTAGGGGAAGCACACTGATTGAAACTGCCCACCCCGGCCAGGCACCATGGTAACCATTTCCATGAGTTGTTTTATGACAGGAGATCCTGATAAGGAATACGGAACTAATAAGCCACCACCAACCGGAAGAGTTCAGGAAAGGTCTAAAGGAGACACCGCGGGTTGGTCCACTTCCCAGAACCCCTCTCGCTAGCATCCATCTTGGCTGAGTGATGCGTGCGCCACCAGGAAAGACTCTGAATTAGAATGATTGGCCAAAGACCACCCGGAAACTAATCCCATCACCATAAAACTCGAGACTGTGAGCCACGTGGCAGAGCTGTTCTCCTGGGTTCCCTTACCCTACTGCTCTCCATCTGGGTGCCCTTCCCAATAAAGTCTCTTGCTTTGCCAGCACATGTGTCTCCTCGGACAATTCATTTCCGAGTGTTAGACAAGAGCCCAGTTTCGGGCCCTGGAAGGGGTCCCCCTTCCTGCAACAGTTGCAGTGCATGGGCTTATTTGCCCCACTTGTTCCTTCCCAGAGCAAGGATCAAACCCGTGTGCCCTGCATTGGAAGCTGGTTTCTTAACCATTGGACCACCAGGGAAGTTTGTGGCATGATTGGTTTTAAGTTTTAAGAAGCACTGTGGTTGCTGTGGAGACTGTTGGAAAGGAAGGTGAAGGCTGATACAGCATCCAAACCAGAGGAGGCAGGTCTGGATGAGTCAGGGACTGCAGGGGTTTCTACCAGCTAGATCTGACCTCATCCTGCCACTGCTCAAACACCTTCTGTGGCTCCCCATTGCTCTTGGAAAAGCCACAAAATCCTGCTGCATTGGATTGAACAGTGTCTCACAAAATTTCTCATCTACCTGGAAACTCAGAATATGGTCTTACTTGAACATAGAGTCTTTACAGGTATCATTAAGGTAAGGCTCAGATAAGACTGAGGTAGGAGATAGACTCCAGGTTGAGCGTTTACAGTCAGCCACCCTTCTGTTTGCATTTCCTGAGGCAAGAGACAGATGGACTCCAGCTGAAGAATTTACAATCAGCCACCTGTTTGCCCTCCAAAATAGAATTTAAAACTGAAACAGGGTAAATAGCCAGTTTTTGTCTGTTGTAAACATCTCAAGGAAATAATCTTGGCAAGGACAATAGCCTTGACAATAACAGGTTATATCAATAACCTCAGATAAGCAGATGCATCACCTTAATGGCAAAAAGTGAAGAGAAATTAAGGAGCCTCTTGATGAAGGTGAAAGGGGAGAGTGAAGAGCTGGCTTAAAGCTCAACATTCAATAAACTATGATCATGGCATCCGGTCCCATCACTTGATGGCAAATAGATGGGGAAACAATGGAAACAGTGACAGACTTTTTTTTCTTGGTCTCTAAGATCACTGTGGACAGTGTCTGCAGCCATGAAATTAAAAGACGCTTGCTCCTTGGAAGAAAAGCTATGACAAACCTAGACAGTGTATTAAAAAGCAGAGGTATTACTTTGCCTACAGAAGTATGAATAGTCAAAGCTATCGTTTTTCCAGCAATCATGTTCAGATGTGAGAACTGGACAATAAAAAAGACTGAACACCGAAGAATTGATGCCTTTGAACTGTGGTGTTGGAGAAGACTTGAGAGTCCCTTGGACTGCAAGGAGATCAAACTAGTCCATCCTAAAAGAAATCAACCCTGAATATTCATTGGAAGGTCTGATGCTGAAACAGAAGCTCCAATACTTTGGCCACCTCATGCTAAGACAGCCAGTTCATAGGCAGGTGGATAAGAAGTCTGGGGTCCCCAAGGAGGAGAAAGGTGTTTGGAATTCTCAAGGAGGAGGAAAGGACAAACGTTTTTCTCTACATTCCTTAGTAAGGATTATGTAACAATAATGTATCCTGCTTGAGGACATGTTTCTCTTTCCTGAAAACCTTCTGACTAATCCTGTTATCTTAAAATGTATATTATGGGAGTGGGTTCTAGTAAGATCTTCACCACCTTGAGACATTCTTTTGATTTATTGTAATAACCAATTAAAAAGTCTATAATTCCCTTGCTAAGACTAGGGAACTGAGCACTCTTCATCCCCCTTCTGATGTCTGTGTCAGAAGCTTTCTCTGTTCCTTTTTCACTTTAATAAAACTCTGCTACAGAAAAGCTCTTGAGTGATCAAGCCTGGTCCCTGGGCCCAAAGCTAAATCTTCTTCAGAGATCACGAATCTGACATCGTTCACCGTAAGCTATCAGTGCGAACAGCCAACCCATTGGGAAAGACTGTGATGCTGGGAAAGACGGAAGGCAGGAGAAGGGGACGCCAGAGGATGAGATGGTTGGATGGCATCACCGACTCAAAGGACATGGGCTTGAGCACACCTGCCGCCGCTGCCAAGCCACTTCAGTCGTGCCCGACTCTGTGCGACCCCAGAGACGGCCGCCCACCAGGCTCCGGCGTCCCCGGGGTTCTCCGGGCAAGAACACTGGAGTGGGTGGCCATTTCCTTCTCCAGTGCACGAAAGTGAAAAGTGAAAGGGAAGCCGCTCAGTCTGTTATGCGCAAATTCCCGGTCCCAAGCCCCTGAAGAGACCAAGTCCACACAGCAATGGACAAGCATAGAGGGGTTTATCGCTAGCCGGGCTAGGGCCCAAGTCTCATCCAACGCAGCAGAGTCTGACAAGAGCCCCGCGCTCCAAACCACAGTTGCTTATATACAGGCAGTTCTTTGTTACAGCATTGGTATAGCTGGCAGTCAATGTTTGGTCACTTTAAACTGCACGTCTGCCCTGGATGGTCTATCTCTTGGCACGCGAGGGACTTTCCTGGCTTGTGGGGGGAGGTATGAGGTGAGGGTTGGGGAGGTCGCTGGAACTAGGGCCGGCTGTATCTCCCAGCAGCCTGTCACGGAAGCTGTTTTGTTTACACACCACATCCCCCCCTGTCTTCAGCTACACAGAGGAATCTTCCTCGGTGCTCAAGGCCCGGTATTGCTGTCATAGCACCAGCAGCTGGACCGTATTAATTCATTCCCTCACAAATTTTATGAATCTATTTATAATATAAGGTCCAAGAGGAAGGAGCAATAGTAGTATGATTAGAGGGCCGTTCAGGGTAGATATTAGAGTTGTCAACCATGGGGAATTGTTAAACCATGATTCGAACCAGCCTTGGTGAGCTTCCTGTTTTGTTTTGTTTTTAGGCTGAGCTAGCCCCTCCCTGACCTTGGCCATAGATTGTCTAACTACCCCAGCATGGTCTGCATAAAAACAACACTCTTCTTCTACACAGCCCTCCCTGCTGTAAGAAAATTAGATCCAGCCCTCGTCTGTTTTGTAACACCACTTCAGAGAGAGAGGTCAGAGACTTCTCTAGGTGGCTTATGGACTCCTCTGTACGTGTGAGGTCTTCATCAATAGCTGCCCTTAGGGAAGTGAGTCCTTGCTCCTGCAAGGTGAGGGAAGCTATACCGGTTCCAGCGCCTGCAATCCCCAGGCTGAACATCGTCGCTATCATGATGGCACTGATGGGTTTCCTTTCATTTCTGGACAATGTCTCTGACTTAGCACCTACCTCCCAGTGGGAATAGAGATCCTCTTGGGTATGGTGGAGGATCCTAGGCATTACAGCCCCTTGGACACAAAGTTCCCGGCTCTGGTTAAACACCCTTGTACTTAGGCAGGGTGTCAACCCCGTCTGGGAGCAAATCTACCATCTACCTTTTCCCGGTTCTATCCATGAGGCGGGGGCCATGTGATCATGGGCCCTAGTTTCTGTACATAAAGACTTTTTCCCAAGGCGGGGTTTTCCTAGGCAGACCCCTGAGCCCCATACTTCCCTTATGGTTAATCCAATTCAGCGTTCTCCCCAGTGACATTGGGAGGGGCTGTTCTCCTGGGACAGACTATACGAGGTGTTTAGCCCTATAGCTTCATAGAATGGGGGTTGGAGAGCATGGCAAAGCCAGCAGGACCGAGTAGCATTGGGACTGAAGTGGTTTAAAGTGGAATACGCGGCTGTGATAAGCTGCCACAAGGGATCTGGCTGGTTCAGAGCCTTAGGGCTGGGGGTAGGGTTCATGGAAGTGAAGTAGGGCTGGGGGTCGGGTTCAGGGAAGTCTCCGTTCCTGTTGTTACCGGACTAGAGGTCTGCTGGCATAGGGTTTGGCTTGTCATATCCAGCTTCGGGGCGTCAGCTCCGCCAGGTGAGCTGGGGCCGGCACTGGGAACTTTGTTTGGGCCTACCTGGTATAGTTTTAGAGGTTTTATAGTTTGGGATATAAGTAGAATGCCGCCCGGAGAATTCCAGCCGCTGGAGCTCCAGGGGTTCTGAAGTCCCCACATGAGTCCCGACCTCTAGCCCATTTTTTTCTTGGCCCAATCTTGATTAAACTGAACCTTTATCATTGAGATGTTTGGATGAGGTTGCTCTTGCCCATATCTCTAGTACCCGTATTGTCCAGGGCCTCTCTTTCTCGCTCAAAGGCAGCATGAAAGACAAGTTAACTAAGCTCTGGTTCCCTACCTCCCATTTCCGTCCCCCATCATTAGATGCTACACATGACCAGGCCCCACAAAAGAAATGCTGTATCCCCCCACAGTTCTTTTAATTGTTTTTGATATGCCTGGGACAAACATAAAACCTCTCATACCTAAGTTGTTCACCAGGCTTTACGCCGTTGATGACCTTTGTCAAATTAAAATACAGATCTGGCCACCAGGTGTTGGGGGGTGCACCCCAGTGGTGCTGTTGAGCAGTTCTCGCGTCCATCTATTCTGCAGTTTCCAGGTGACTGACGGGTTGGTGCGGATTGGCACTGATGGTGTTCAGTCCCAGTAGAATTTTCACGAGAGCGCCCGCTAAGCAGACCCGGAGTCTCCTCGGTTGACCAGCTTTAGTTTCAGGGGATTGGCTGGGTGGGGTTTTACCTTTCATTTTTGTTGGGCTTTTTTTCCCTCTTCTGGCGTAGCAGGACGCACATGGCTGTGATGCACCCAAGGTCCAGTGCCGTCAACCTTAAGGGCAGTGGAGGTGGTTAGAAGGACAACGTAAGGACCTTTCCATCTGGGCTCTGGGGTCTTGGTCTGATGTCGCTTAACCCATACTCAGTCTCCTGGTGTTACTACATGAGCGGGGGTGTTCCTGGGAGGAGAGGTCTCATGGGCACCCTGAATTAAAGTCTGGATCATTGAGTGTACTTTACCTAAGGCTATGATGGCTTCCCGAAATGCTGGGGTTTGGAGGGGAGCTTCACGTTTGCCCTCGAGGGTAGGGAATATAGGAGGGGGAGTCCCGTACACAATCTCAAATGGGGTCAAGTGTAGTCTGTAGGGGGTGTTGCGTGCCCGGAAAAGAGCATACGGAAGGAGAGTCACCCAGTCCCCACCAGTCTCTATTACCAGTTTTGCCAAAGTCTCTTAAATCGTCTGATTTATTTTTTTTACCTGACCTGAGCTCTGGGGGTTATATTTACAGTAGAATTTTCAATTAACCCCCAATGTCAGAGCCAGTCCCTGAATTACTCTGCTTATAAAAACAGGTCTACAGATGGCTTCACAGCTGAATTCTACCAAAAATTTAGAGAAGAGCTAACACCTATTCTACTCAAACTCTTCCAGAAAATTGCAGACGAAGGTAAACTTCCAAACTCATTCTATGAGGCCACCATCACCCTAATTCCAAAACCCGACAAAGATGCCACAAAAAAAGAAAACTACAGGCCAATATCACTGATGAACTTAGATGCAAAAATCCTCAACAAAATTCTAGCAAATAGAATCCAAGAACACATCAAAAAGATTATACATCATGATCAAGTAGGCTTTATCCCAGGGATGCAAGGATTCTTCAATATTCGTAAATCGATCAATGTAATACACCACATTAACAAATTGAAAAATAAAAATCACATGATTATCTCAATAGATGCAGAGAAAGCCTTTGACAAAATTCAACATCCATTTATGATAAAAA